>OZ010613.1:44887840-45020340 GCA_963932145.1 Acanthosepion lycidas
ATGGATGCTTTGCTGAAGACTACAACTGTCATGAGATCTGCACAATGGGACAAACAAAGGGTTTCATTAAGACGGATTATATATAAGGGTGTTTCATTTAGAGGGATCAGTCAGCAGTAAATAAATCAGTGTTATTGGTGAAAATTTTATTTCTCTATTGGGCTGTTATTTAAGTCATGGCAATTATGTGTGAAAAATATTGCCCAAATGTCTGCCAAATGTAAAAAAAAAAAAAATCATTATACTCTTAAACTTGATTCACATTTAAAATCGGTCCATGTTATTGGAACACCTTTTATAAGAAGAAAGTTCTGTTCGAGCAGTTTCTTCCCAGAAACAGATTCTCAACATGTCTTCTACAATCTTAACCTCTTCAAGACTAGGGTTAACTATTATCTTTCTTGTATAACCTCATAAACTGAAATTCTTGCTTTCTCTTAGTCATAAAACATCATAGAGTAAACCTCTACCTTGAGTGGCTTCTAAGCTTTGTATTAGGTTAACATTTTTATAAAAAAATTTTAATAAAGCTAATTGGAGAGGGTTGGGAAAACTACTTAATAAAATATTCCATGTCAAATGTAATTATCACCATTGCACATTTACTTTTTGTAATGTTTTAGGAAACAGTGAAACGATCCAACTAGTACAAAATTCCCCAACCCCAAAATGAATGTAGTTCATTAAAATAATTATCGTTAATGTTAATATACTTCTGAGACGAGGTATAACTCTTTACACTATTTATATTGTTTGGACTGTTGTCGTCTTTATTGCCATATTCATGATGTTTCGGCCATTGTGCCCTCCAGCCTTCAAGTGATATACATTGAAATTTTGAACCACCCTCTTTTAGTCCACAAAGGTAGATTGTTCTAATTTCATAATGTGACTTGACCCAAAATGTTAAGTTTAATAGGGAACAAAAACTTGGGTAATTGAGTTACTAAACGGAATTAATTGAAAGTGAGATGTCCAAGGCATGGCATTTGGAATTGGAAGAATCTATTCCTGCGGACTAAATAAAGCGTTCAGTTCAAAATTCCAACGTATATCACTTGAAGAAGGTGGGAGTGTACAATGACTAAAATGTTGTGAATATGGCAATAAAGAGGACAATAGTCAAATGTAAATAGTGTAAATACTTATCCTTTAGTGTAAATGCGTTTTTCTTTTTGGTAAGAAAAGAAGTTTCCATATGTTATTGTCTTTAGTCTGAGACAAGACTATGAAATAAGGGATGCAAACAGGAAATAACAGCACTTGAAATACAATGCATCTTCCCTCGGGATCATAAACTTCGATATTTTTTTCTGATAATTTAATAAATTTATATAAACTTTCTTTCAACCAGAATATGGCTTACTCACTTTAGTTAGCATAATGATGGCATGCTGACAGTAATACCAATCAGCTAATTGACAAACTTTTATATTTGTATTAATTATGAATACAGAGGTGGCTGTTTTCATTTCGGTGTCGACACCTGATGCGTGCAAGATTTATGTAAGATAAAAATAATGGTAGTAAAATTACCTGACAAATAAAGCATAAATGCTTTCTTTTTTTTTTTTTTTTTTTTTTTTTATCCAGTAATCTTAAAAATTTCAGATATTCTAAGCATTCTAATATTTTATTGAATTTTAGGTACTTTGGCATGAAGATGCTTGTTAAGATGTTAGAAAATTAGCAATGAATTTTTTATTTACTCTAGTGGCTGCTCTTTTCTGATGATATTGTATTGATATTTACAAAAATTGTCAATTTTATAGATGCAGAAAAAAGTAATAAAAAGAAACAGTGTTGTAACCTAGGGAAGGTTACTGAACAGAATAATCATCCGAAGGTTGATAATGAATGATAATACTTAGGACACGAACAATGCATAAGATTTGCCAGCAGTGCATAGAAGTAGTCAACTGCCAAGTGAATTCCACAATGAATCTACAACTGCAGGATATCTACCAACCGCCCCACTCGGTCTGATGTGGCACAAGGCTGAATTTAATGTGGGTTATCTGAGCCTGTAGGCTCAGCCAAAAATTTCCCGTAGACCCTGTATACAACTGGGTCAGGTAGCTGTTTCCAGAAACGAGACTCTGTCCTTTGACATAGCCTCGTTTGGGGATCCTATCTGCTTGGAGGCAGAGAGTTTGACAAGCACAGTTGGAAATGAATCTCCAACTGCAGAATATTTATTGCACAATAAGTACAAATGTCACAAGACCAAAAAGGGGGAAAAGGATGGTCATCTTCTGTCTTAACATTAAGCTTAGCTAGCCACAAACACTGACCCAAACATACAAACAATATTCTTATTCTTACCTCATCCACCATGCCTCAGAAACTCTATGAAGTCCTAATTAGTCTCCATTTATACAATTCATTGTCTGTGGAGGGAGGGGAATAAAATAACAATTTAAAAATCTAAAAAAAAGCCCAATGTGTATTTACAATGACTACAAAAAACTAAACAAAGTAGTATTAGTAATACCCAAAACTGTAGCAGAAACATCAGTTAACTGGACGAAATCAATGCGGGACTTTAAAAATATGAAAACATTCATATGAGCCATGCACTCAATACAAACACACACTCATCCAAACACAACAAATACGAAAAACACTTGAAATGAAAGACACCCACATCCACCAGAGAACTGATATGACTACCCACCTAATGATAGGAGGAATGTGGAATTAAACAAAAAGGGGGGGGTATGGGGGTCAATGAGCATATGCACCCTAGCTAAGTTAACTTGTAAAAAGAAAAAAAATACAGACTGCACTAACCTATATACAGGAAGGGTTGCCAATGTTCAATCCAGCAATCCCAATATCCTTAAAGCCTAACTGGCATCAAAATGCCACTCCAAGTCAGCATCTTTCACTTAGCAAAGATGCACAAGACTCCCCCACCTTTCACCAAATTCCAATGGATGGAGTTGCTTCCTTTTTGTCCCAATCTTGGCTTTAAGCTGATGCTTAAAGAAAAGTATCAGTTGGGAAGAGGTAAATTTCTCGGCCTCCATGGAATTCCTTCCGCTGCTTTGTCCATATCATGACTTGCATAACCCCCAGTAAGCAAAGGAACACATAGTACTCAGCCTTAGTCAACGGTGGTACTATATTGCTACAGATAGAACTGGCCTCAAGGACAAAGAACTTTCTATGCAGCATGCAAACCATGTCTTCAACAAACTTGCACAATGGAGCTACAACACTACAATGAAAGAAAGCGTGACCTAGGGTTTCCACCTCCCCAGCTGCTGTAAACGCAGTTTGGAGACTTAGCCAAACCTGCTGAACGAAGTCTTTTGGCAACCCAGAAGGCCCCGCAAATCGGCAGCCAGGTGAGTGATGCCTCAGTGTTAGTGAAACATTTCAACCCGGGTGCCCAAGGCCATATGGAGTGAGCCTCCTGCTTCATCTGACTGAGCTTGCCTATCAAAGCATCTTGAACGTTCCTCCTAACACCTGATATAATGCTTTACAGGACAACGGCTGGATGTCGGAGAGGCCATCTTTCGCCCATAAGAGCTGCTTGAGAGCAAGCCGACATTCGCAATAGGAGCCCATTGCCTTGGGGCGTATGGCCTACCTCCTCCTCGCACAAGCACACACTTAAGGATGGAAAGTTTCTACAAGTGTCTTCTTTCCAGAATTCACTGTTCTCATCTAACAAAATATCAAAACTCCATCTCCCGTTCAAGCTATTGCAGGAAGCGCCCAGTATCTTGCCATACTGAGCAGAAAGCAGTTAGATATTCCCTGATAACCAAGGAGGGACCTTGTATATTGTTACACTGGTCCTTCGCTTGCCTTCATATTTGGTATGCAAATGACGTGTACGTTTGTCAGTGACAAAGACTGACACTATTCTTTTCCCCATCTTTCTTAGTTCTTGGTGGTCTTCTAGGAGTCCACCTTATACGACAAGGTATGTGTAACTCTTAGCTCGCTCCAAGAACACCGCAATATTGATTATGCAACTGGGGGGGGGGACTTTCAACAACAGGGCGATTTCCCCAGCCTCTGTATTCTCTTTTGTTTTCTTTATTTTGGCAATTATTGGCCACCATACTTTTAGTTGTCTTGTTTGGGCAATTCACTTCTTCCTTATCTAGGGGTGTACTCATCAAAACTGGGTACTCCTCCGTGCTATCTTTGTCAGGTGGGTCCTTTTTAATGGAGAAGTGTTTTTTTTTTAACTGACCTCCTTAAATCAGCTATTATGGTTATAGGCAAAGCAAAACGAAAAAAATAAAACGGCAAAAAATATGCTTAATAAACAAAGTTTGCCTAAAAACAAATTTAAGATGGCAAAATGAAAATAACTCTCAAACAAAAAAAAAAAGTTACATGTGCAAAAGAACAATTAAATATGGTAAAAAAAAAAAAAAAAAACTATATGCTACCAAAAAATACAGTAAAAACTTTTCAGACAAATAAAGGACTTGACAAGAAAAACGTGAACAATTGGTCACAAACGAAAAAATAAATATAGACAAAATTAGTATAGAAAACGACAGTTCAAACGAAAAAAAACAAAAACAAATGTTATATGAATGAAGACCAGAATAAATTACACAAAATAAAGAAAACACTTTAAGCAACTATAATCTTTTTTCTTTTTTTTAACTAAATATAAAAGTAAAAAGGACAAGCTACAAATACAAAATAAACAATATGTATAAACTAAACAAAAATTCAATATGGCTGCCTTAAAAGTAAAGATTCGCCGATAAACGAAATACGAAAATAAAATTATATAAACAGACAAGTTAGACTAAATAAACATAAAAAACATAGAACAAATATGAAAACAAGAATTAATCAAATAAAACACAGAACACTTAATGGATATTTAAAAGGAAAAGACAGAACGCAGTGACACATAACATAAAAAATGAACAAAGAAAAAATAAAGTCGGACAACAATGTAGAAAAATAAACAGATAAAATCTGGGAGGGGGGTATAGAAAATCAAAAGCGAAAAAAATAGCTTAAAATAGGAGACTTTAACATAAAAATCAAAAACTAATAATAGAAGAATATATAAAAAGTAAAAGGAAAAATGGGAATGGAATAAATTGAAAAAGGAAAAAGTGAAAAAAAAAATCAGTTTTCAAATAAGTCAGCGAAAGAGAACGTAAAAAGTAAAATCAGAACTTAACTAAAACAGTTTGTAGAACAAAAATGAATTTCTAGTGTGACAGTAAAGATGGCCTTATCAAGTCTGGTAAGGAGTTCCAAGCTCTCTGAATCTCCAACTGCAGACCAACATACAGTATTTATTGCTGTATTTATATGAAAGGGGACATAACCCATTATCGTCAGTAGGTATGCTACAACAGAAAGACTCAATGAATTCGGCTAGATATAAAAAAAAAATATTCTAAAATTCTCAGCACCCGTGTCTACCAACATAACAAATTTAGTCCGATGAAGGACGAAACGCATCACTAGTATATATACCCCTGGTCAAAATCTTAAGACCAGATGCAAAAGGGCTAAAAAAAAAAAAATATAAAATACTTACATCAAAATATATTTATGAAAAGATTTAATTAGGAAATGTAGTTTATCAACAAACAAGTGAAAATTTTGCCCTTAGTCATTTTAAAATCTGAAATTTAATACGGGAAATGAGCTACATAGATGTCTACACACCTGAAGCTATGAGCACACTGACTAGTCCTTAGATTTTTGTCCAGTAATTTTTTTTTTTTTTTTTTTTTTTGTTTTTTTTCCATACATGGTCTTATCTTTATTACCAACCCAAACATTTAACAATGTTTAAATTAATCAATTAAAAACTTGAAATGTTCATTTTTTTTGTTGATAAAGTCCAGTTTCTAATTAAATATGTTTTGCAAATATATTTTGATTAAAGTAACAGTATTTTATATATATATATATATATATATATAAAAACCCTTTTGTATATGGTTTTAAGATTTTGATCAGGGAGATATATATATATATATATCTCAGATGTAAATATAAAAGTGAACATTAAAGTCAACACTCTCGTCTAGCATGAAACAGCCTGTCGCCTCTGAGTGTTGACTTCAATGTTTACTTTCTTCTGTTACACCTCTCTAGAGCTTTCATACATTTCCCTCTCACATTTGTTTCTCACTTCCACACATACTCACTAAAATTTTGTTTTTTATACCCAGTTATATTTTGATTTCTTTTTGAATTTGTAGGTCTGATGAATTGGATCATGATTATGATTCCAATGTAATAAATTATAACAATGAAATATTAGTTTGAGCCTTTTATTTTACATATGTATATCTCCTGAAGAGAAGGTGGGGTGCTTGATTTGGGAGGGGTGTCCATCTCTGAAACTCTTGTCAGGATGCTGAAAGAAATATCAATCGGCTAAGTGACACACACACACAATAGTTGAAAACAGTTTTTTCACTGGAACCTTTTGCATACACAATATTTTGACCTTGTTTATAAATTATTCTTCGTATTTAGATTAATTGTGCCATATTTTCTTATACTGCTAAGAGAAAATTCAAAAGCCTTACCTATACACAATTGGTCAAGCCTGTTGAGTACAGTTACTCCTGAAGATCTGGTCAATCAGGGAGGAGGTATTTCTGCAAGCCTCTAAATCTCTTCTAATGCGCTTTCATTCCTCATACCTATTTATGGTTAATTAAAGCTATATTGTTAAATAACCAAACTTGAATAAAATTACTTGCATAATTCTTGCACCTTTTATTAAATTTCACTTGCATCATCTAATTTACAAAAGCTTATGGCCATATCACCTTGAAACACTTATACAATCACTGCAGTTTAGCAACGTCAAGCCTGGTCAGTACCTAGATGAGTGACCACTTGAAGACACCAGGGTCTATAAGTTTGGATGTATAGGTGATGTACTGGATAATAACTCAGAATTCTTAATAGGGGAGCCAAGTTCCAATTCCTATTGTGTTCATTATATTAACTTTTATGCAAATAAACTTTAAGGTATGAATCCACCTTTTCCCAGCTACAAGTAAGACTTGTATCACTAAACCATTTTCTCAAAAAAGTAAGCAATGAAATACTATTAGCTACACAGGGATATCTTTTAGATTTATTTACATTCTCTTGAATAGAAATGTAAAGAAACTACCATGACCACTAGATGAGGGATCAGCTTATCTATTGATTATAATATAGAATTAATGCCCCAGCTTATATCTACATTATTTCTTTATCAAATTCTGATTAGGTATGAACCCACCATTTCTCCTCAGCTATGGGTTAAGACTTGTATCACAAAACCCACAAAAAAGTAATTCTTACAATCTAAAAATGTTTACTGCCTTTTAAATAACCTGCAAAAGGTTGACAAGCCATAGAATTAATCAATTGATTTAAAAGTTAAATCCCTCTGCAGACAGTACAGTAATAATCTGATTTGAATCCCTTTTCAGTATCAACGATGCCAATGTGAACAATTATTTCATTGACCGAGTGATCACCATCAGTGGTACGCCAGAAGCAATGGCTAGGGCCGAGAAGATGATCTCTGAAAGGATGAAGAAGTGTTATGCTCAAGATGCACAACAAATGGCTGTAAGTAGATAACTGTACATATTTTGTTATAAGTCACATTTATAGTATTAGTTCTCATGTAGTCTTTCATATGCCTTTCTAACCAATGAAGACCTAACATGTCTTATTTGTTTCTGTCTGAAATTCTCAGATGTGGACTTAACATTATTTGCACTATTTACATTTAGCAGTGGAACAGGGACTGTCTACACTTGTAGATTAAATAAAGGGTTCAGTTTGGAATTCCCTGTAGGTTACCTAAATAGGGCACAACAACCAAAACATAACAATGAGGGCAATAGTCTGAATGTAAATAGTGTAAATAATGTCTTATTTGGTTTGTATTTCCCGGTTTCTTAGTGTAGTCCCTTTTGCATATAACCTATATTATTAATCAGATATTTCACAAGTTAAATGATCATTCTGAGTTTTCAAGATTTTAAACTAATAATCACATTGGCCAAATTGCATTGTGAGTTTTAAGCTCAATCCTTTTGAAAGGTTGTTCTAATAAAAATATAAATGAGTAGCAATTAGTATGTGACTAGTATCTATACAACTCCTTGATGTGATTATACCCCCCTCTCTCTCCCTTTGCATGTATGATTGGGATGTTTTTGAACAACCAATGGGCCAGAAGTTCCATGAGGCACAAAAACTTTCAATGTTAGCATCTTGAAATGTTTCAACCTTTCCAAAATTAAATTTCAGACAGTGAATTTTGCTCAAACCTTTTTGCAGAGTAACTTCAAATGAGTGAGGCAATTAACCTTTAACGTTCTGGAGGTGATTTTGTTTGCAAAGCAAAAATTTTATCCTGCTACTGCAAGTGACTCAGATGAATGAATGATAGTATGTTTGAATTTTGCAGTGGTCTTGTCAGAAAACTAAGAATTGAAGCTTAATATCACATCAGTAGAAAAACTGAACTAAAGAAAAAAACAAAATATAACAGTCAAAGTTATAATGATCAGAAAATCTTGAATTTATGTCCATTCCTAAATTCTGACCATTTTTAATGAACCCTACTCTTTATTCCAGAAGTTACATGCAGTAAGCAATCTTTTCTGAACACACTACTCTTTTCTTAAACATATTTAGAAAAGGTTTAATTTGAGTCTTCATTTATAACTGATATCAGTGTGTAATTTAAAATGAAAATTCTATACTGCATAAAAATCAGATCCAAGATTTACAGGGCAGTTTTGAGTGTGTTGAAGGCTAAACGGATAAAGTGAATTGTGAACTCTATTTTTTCTTTTTGTAATGGTTAGGTTTGATGTTTTCTGGGTTTGGTGGTGGTGGTTGTGTTATATATATATTAAAGACATTTTTTATGTTTAACGTTCTTTTTATAGATACAAGTATTTAAGTAAATGCTCTGTTTATAATAAACAGTATTAAATAACATTTACCGGCCTGAATGTCCATTTTAATATTTAATACTGTTTATTATAAACAGAGCATTTACTTAAATACTTGTATCTATAAAAAGAACGTTAAACATAAAAAATGTCTTTAATAAATAAATTGTCGGACTCTGTCCATTTCGTTATATATATATATATATATATATATATATATATATATATATATATATATATATATCTCAGAATTTGATTTTATCAATAATTTTAGCTAACTTGTTTTTGCTCCTTTCATCAGAATTCTCACATTCTTTTATATTACACTCTCTATCCCAAATATTGAGCACTTTTACCCTGTAAATGTAGCATACCTTAAACTGTTTTATCATAGTCTATATATATATATATATATATATATATATATATATATATAATCTAATTCTGTCAATACTTTCATTAATTCATGAACACTGATATTTGTTCCTTTTTCGTAGAACAGAATTCACATGAATTAAAAAAAAAATATTGCTTCCTCAAAGAAATATTTAGTCTTTCTGTGTGTGTTTGTGGGGGGTGGGGGAATACATATTGCAAGACAAATGTCCCCACCATGTTTCTGACATCTTATCCCACAGCACTCAATAATTTGAAAAAATTTATCTCCTTCGCAATGTAACTTACGTTTTTTAAGGGAGGTAATTCAGTTAATGCATTCACATACCTTTTTTCTTTCTTTTTTTTTTTTTATAGAAAAATGTGTTTAATATTAAATATAGAGATCGAGAGCATAAATAACTAAGGTTTAACTGGCCTATGCATTTAACTAGTAAAGCATAGCCCTTGCCACTTCAGAGTAGCTATGTGAAACTTAACCAATTTTTTTTTTTTTTTATCTGTTGTATAATACTAAATTTGGAAAAAATGCTCCTTTTCCATGGGGAACAGCTATTTTGCTGTCATTGCTATTTCATGCACAGCCTTATGGGATTTGCTAGAAATGGCTTTCTATTGTTTCTTGAAGCATCTCATTTATTATAGAAAAATACCCATTTTACATTTGATAACCACAAAGTGGAATTCTCTTTTATAGGTTTGCTTATGACATACTTTCCAAATTGCTTTCATACCTAAGGTAAACTTTTTATATTCAGTTTTTCTCATAAAAATGTGAATTGATTTTTATAAGATAACATTATTGTTTCTATAATTAATTATGCAGTAGTTTTTTCATTCACGTTGAATAATGGACATCACTGTATGTTATCCTCTTGCAAAGTCTAGAACAATGTTTGATTCAAATCTAAAACATATCCATAGTTTTCTTAGGTGAAAGCATGAGCTGTGAACTGAAGATTCTGCCACTAATTAGTCTTTTCTGTCTTATCTACAAACTGTAATTGAGTGCATGCTTAATGTACTAGAGCAAGCTTTTTCTTTACCTGAACATGGACTTTACTTTGGTCTTTAAGTATTAGGTTGGTGCAAAAATAATGTTGTTTTCTCACATATGTTACTATGTGAGAAAACGACATTATTTTTGCACCAACCTAATAGTAACTCAGCTATTTAATTAGCATTAGGAACAAACTTAAGATTTTTTTTTTTTTTTTTAATGGTCCTAGGTATGACGATAATATATACAGCAACAAGGAGTGTGGAGCCACCTCTTAATTGTTGTTGTTGTTGTTCCCAGGTTCACCTCGACTTGGGGTGGTAGCACCTGTTAGGGTCCCAGCTATGGGCAAATAATATAATTAACCTCCAAACTGGGGTCAAAACACAATGAAAATATAAAAATAAGTTTATAGTAAAAATATGAGCAATTTGTTTTTGTATTAAAAAATTTTTTAAATTTAAAAAAAATTAGCAGCAATACATTTGACTCTCGACAAAAACTCTCTTTAAAGTGTCAATGAAATGAAACCTGATCTAAAAACTAATTTCTTACAAAGAATACATATTCTATTCATACAAACCTATTCTAAAATTCTTGTTGGCATTAAATAACCCATTGAGGTTGATATGCCATAAAATGAACTTGGTCAAAGATTTTTTTAATTATCCCATCATAAATTGATTAAATGATCTTGATTGTTTCTTTGGTACCATGGCATGCAGAGATTGGGTGATGCCCAGAGCCAATTCCTGATTATATTCTAAGACTCAATTGGGGTGGGAGTCTACTCTGGTCTTGCGTATCAAAACATGGATCCCCATTCATACCTATATTTGGGACTGCATGATGCTTGTACAACAAAGTTAATAATTTCAAATTTTAAAAACTAAATTTTTATTTCACTCTTTGATTGAATGCCCTCTTGATATAGATGTCCAGGACTGTCACACCCTCTGCCACCCTACTGCACGCTACTGCTTGGGTATCACAAGTATTGTCTGAATGATATTATGATTTCTAAATCCTCAAATTTAGTCACAAATGTGCCATTGTTTTAAAATTATCCCCTTATTTGTTAATGAGCAAGAAGTTATTGCAGCTATTTAGAATTTCACTTATTTCAGCTTTGTAGGCCATTGTTCGAAATATTGAAATTCATGTCAACTGTTAACATTTGGATGACGTTTTTACATTTCTCAATGAATTTGAGCATTTTCTGCAGGGATTAGCACAGATAGCATTGTGCCTGATAGATGGTTGATATGCCATGGCTGTATGGCCAAGTGGTTAGGACATTCGCTTATGTGACTCTGGTTTGAATATCATTATGGTCTGTTCGTCAGTAAGGTGACTCGTATTATGAGGTGATCCCAGCATACATCACCTTTTGGAAAGTGTCTGAAAACTATACAATGAGTGCTTTGTAAGTGAAATTGGGTAGAATTCTGAAACCATTGATGGTTGTGCTAGCACAAGTCATCATGACTGAGAATTTGAGTGTGCTGACATGTTCAAGCTGCTGATCATGCCACATTATGTGCTTGCCCCAAGAATCTGTAACTAAAGTCTTAGCCTAGTTGTAATACGGCATGACAATTGTGTTTAGTATGAAACACTGTCGCCTCTTGGTGTTGTCTTCAGTGTCCATTTTTATATTTTTTTATATCCCTGATACCAAGCACTTTAACCCATAAATATAGCACACCTTAAAACTATATTTTATTACACACGCACACACATACATATAGTCATCCACAGGCATTGTTTCACTGTATCACAGGTCCTCAGTATGGCTAGACATCTGATTGCTTCAAGCAGGGATCAAAACCTGACTGATTTGACATCAGTCAGATATCTTACCCCTAGGTCGTCATCACATCGCGGAAAGGAAGGGAATTTTAACATTTTCTCTATGCAAAATATGCCAGTGGTTTGGAGAACTCGATTTATACTTGAAGAGTAATGCTTAATAGCAGTAGGAGCCACTGTTTTTAAAAACCCCTTTCCCTAGAGAGCTCAACTGTATATAGTCATCCAAAGGCAGACTGTGATATATATATATATATATATATATAGACACACACAGTTTTGTCTCCACAAAAGCACTACTGTTTTCAGTATTGGAAAGCTTTAAATCATGGTCTACGGTCATTTTATTGCATCAGAAAAGGGTTGAAATGGTAATAGGTAAATATTAGTATTGGTTGGTGTAAAATTCTACCACTGCTTAAGGATTAGAATTCTCATAACAATACTTTAATTATATAAAAACCTTTTATTATTTACTTCTATTTCTTTGCAGTTTTAATAATAAAATTGCATATATCATACCTTTTCTTTTATCTTTCTCACAAAATGTACCATTAAAATATTCATGCTTTTCTGAAAATAAGATCATTTCTGTCAAAATTTTCAGGATGCAATGTTATTTATGTTTACATATAGACTATTGTCAATGTTTTTATCACATTTTGGTTGATGTACCCTCTGACCTGGATCAGCTGCTTGTTGATCATAGTAATCTTCAAGGTATTTGGATCAACAAGCATCAGATGAAGATTGGTGGACTGAAATGTTGGAATAATCAAAAGAAAGAGAACAGTAATATTATCTGTAAATAATGACGATTATATATTAATGAAAATTTAATGGCAGCTTTCATTTTGACTCTTACCCTCCTAGCATCAGATTAAACTTTTTTTACATTATGACAATTTTGCTTAAAGTTGGTAATAAAAATTTTTTAAAATAAATTCAAAGTTTTTTTTTTTTTTTTTTTTTAAATTCTGCATCAGTTTTTAATTGATGCATAGAGAATGTTTAAGTTCAAATATAATCAGTAATTTGGATTAGTAATGTTTGGAGGCATTTTAGAATGTATATTACAGAGTTCATAACTTTCCTATATTTCCACTAAATTAGTATTTTACTTCCTAATACAGTGTAACCCGGATATAAGAGATTTTTTCTCTGGTCCCAAATTAGAGCCTGTGTTAATGTAAACAAAATAGACCAAACCCGGGTATAAGAGAAACCCAGATATAAGAGACTTTGTCTCCGGTCCCGACAACTCTCTTTTTATCCGGGTTACACTGTAACTACCTTTAGCCAGTATGACAGAATCACCCTAAATATTAGTCACTTTTTCTTTTTTCATGGGTGTGAGAATATCATCATCTCAAACCTGTGTCCACTTGGTTGTTGGCCAACTTTAGATTTAATTTTTTTTTTTTTTTTTTTTTTTTCTTCCCCTATGTATTTTTCCAGATCCCACCATATATGTGTGATCCCCATAATATGCCTCTTGGAATGGTCAACATTGGCTTCTCACCTACAGAGCTGGACCACCTGGTAAACTCCTCCTCACCTCTTGTCTTGCTGCTGTTACTACCACTCCTCCTTCTTCACTAACCCTAACTACTACAATAGCAGCAACAGCAGCAGCACCGGTTGTTTAATCATAGCTAAACTGTTGAATTTCTTTGTGTGACTCTCAGTAAACTCTGTCTTCCCTTCAAGCCAATTAACTGTGCATGTTATTAGCTATTTTTCAAATAAAGGCTTTTTTAAATAAACTGGTATGGGTGGAGTTTCTGTTCAGCCTGCTTATATTTTACTTCTCTGTAATTTTGCAATTTTGATTTATTTAAACTTTTTTTACTGTCAAATGTTCCAATGTATTTGTAACATGTGGGTTCTGTAACCAATTAGGACCGAGACGCCACATGCAACCATAGCAACAGTGGGTGTATCTTGGGTAAGTTAATCTAATGGAGCCTGTCCTCCTTCAAACTGGTTTTACTTCTCTGAGGCTTGTTAATGATGATGGCTAGATGGACCAGTCTGCACTACTGTACTCCTCCTAGCTGAAGGGAGAGGTGATTCATGCTTTTTCTAAGGGTATATCTGCAAAACTGAACACAATAGCCTCTGAAATTTGAACTCTGATTGCCAGTTCCACTTTCCATGCTGATAACCAGTTATGCTATGCATACAGTCACATGTAAATCAGATTCATTAAAACTTGTATGCTTTTGACTAGATTTCTCCCCCCCCTCCCATCTCCAATAAGTCATTTGGTATAGACAGCCAATCAAATATTTAGTTTTACAATTTTCAATATAAAAACCTTATCTTTTTAATAAAAAAAAACAAAACAATTTGACACATAGTTGGTCATAATAATTGTATCTATTGCAATAAGATACATTGATAACAATAAGTAATCATACCTTGTGTTACCTTTCAACATGGAATCATTATTAAGTAATGAGAAGTTTGATAATTCATTTTAAATTTTTTTTACTTTCTCTCATATTTAAATATTTTTTTAATTTTTAAAAGGTGTTTTTTTTTGTTTTTTGTTTTTTTTTATATGACAAATCATAATTTCTCGAGCAGGAAATTAATGCAATTGTAACATATCTTAAAAATGCAGTCTTTTAAAGACAAAAGTTTAGTGTTTTTTTTTTTTTTTTTTCTTCTTTTTAAGAATAAAACTTAAATTATTCTGTTTGGTGTTTTTACTGCTCCAATGACTTGATATTAATCAAACCAAATTTAAAAAAAAAAAAAAAAAAAAAATTTGACAGTTGCAATTGTTAATACATTTTCATAAATTTTTCTTGGTTATTTGTATTCTGTTGCACTCGAAAACAGATTGACTTTTTTGCACTAATGGTTTTTCATATAGAATTGAAATTTTCAATTTCTAACATTTTGAATAGGTTTATTGCTGTTACTAATTTCTACTTACAAATGTTTTGGCAAAATTGTTGTGGCAGTCCATTAAAATAGTGATAGCAGTAGACTGAAGAAAGGTTCAGCTCATTAAATAGCAACTTCCACAGTACTTTAAGGTTTACAATGGTGGTTTTCTTTGTCTGCATTTTTATGTCATCCACTTGGAGTGATACAGACTGATCATTCGGATTTCTCATAACGGAATGTCAATCCACAAGGGTTTTTTTTTTTTTTTTTTTTTTTTTTCTTTCATTTGGGTTTGGTCTTTTAAACATTAAGTGTTTTAAGTGTCATTAAAGGCCTTGAAGGCCTTTTAGATTACTTCAGATGACTGGGATATTTAGTTGCCTATATGGATACTTTAATTTTTTAGTTTATCTGCCAGCCTCTGCACATTAATATTTAGATACTAATGTTGTCGAATATTTCTAGTTAACTGTCAATTAAACCCATAGCTGATACCTGCTAGTATTTTCAAAATTCTTAAATGAATGCAGCATAATAGTTTAAAATAAAAGTTAAGTTTTGTTTTAAAAAAAAAAAAAAATCTTATGAAAGTTCTCTTCTGTTTTCCTTCAGAAAGCACACACCTCACCCCTCAACTTCTTGCTACTGATGATCAGAAATTCTTCTACTACAGTTTAATGCTTCTTTGTGAAAAGTAACTGGGCTGCTGGTGTTATTTTTGGAGTTCATTCTTTTTAAAATAGGGGAGATGAGGATTTCGACTTTTTTATCAAAGTGGGAGGTGAAAAAATGTCAGTTTTTTTGGGTTTTTTTTTTCCAAACTAATTAATTTTTATATAATTAATGAAATAATTTTTGCTTGAAACTTCTCACTGAAATGCTAATCCTCTTACACATTAACCAACTATATTTGCACAAGCCCTCAAACAAAATTGCATTAAATTTCCCCCACCCCCATAATACTTGTTCAATTAAACCTAATGAACTAAATTTTAAATAATATGCAGTGTATGGATGTCATCTAAAGTTGGTGCAAAAATAATGACGTAATAATGTCGTTTTTTGACGTATTTTTTAACGTCAAAAAACGACATTATTATGTCTGATTTTCATATTAATTACCTCGTGAGATAACAAGATGAAAACTAGGTAACTTTTGTTTTTAAGTGTAGTCTGTGTGCACTTAACCATGTTAATATTGACATGGTGAAGTTTCCTCAAAGCCATCTGATTTTCTTTTCATAGGCTATTGGTCCTGTGTGGCTTGGTGCAAAAATAATGTCGTTTTCTCACATAGTAACATGTGAGAAAACGACATTATTTTTGCACCAACCTAATATTTGAGTAAGAGCTTTTTTTTTTTTTTTTTTTCAATAAACAGTATTTCTTTTATTCAACTACATTTAGAAGAGGCAGTTTTGTATCCTGCTGGATGACGCTTATTTTTCTGACAAGTTTTCTCAAATATTCAGGCTGGTAGATGTAGTTGGGGGGGGGGGTTAATTTAAAAGAAAAAAAAAAAAGCTTCTCAAATATGAATATCCATCAAAAATAGTGTTTAAACAAAATAAACTAAAAATAAGATTTAATCCATCTCCTAATACACAGATTTTTTTTTTTTTTTACCCTGTACATTGTCCTTCTTATTGCACTGGAGCTTTTCTCAAATTTTTAAATAGCTGCAAAGAAATATTAAAATTCTTGAACATTTATAGAGTGGGACAGAAGGATTAAGGAAGTCAATAACATGAAATAAAAAATTTATTATAAAGAATAGTTTAATATTTAGACATCCTAAACATGAATATATTAAAAAAAATAAAAAAATAAAAATCTGACTAATTATTCAATGTTTTTTTTTTTTTTTTTTACATTACTACCCTTCTTTTTACTTCTGTCCTTGGATCCTATGATAATTAATTCTTCCCTGTCTCAATAATAGCAAATTTAAGCAGTCATGACTATTTTTTTTTTTTTTTTTTTTTTTTTTTAAATTTTTATTGCTGGCCTTTTTACTTCAGCCTCAACCTCCATGTTACATTCCATAGTGAATGCTCTTTTTTTTTTTTTCTTTTTTTTTTTTTTTTTTTCCTCTTTCTCCAATAATACCAAATTTAACATGCCATATGACTTAATCATGTAATTGGTCACACATCAATATCTTGCTGACACAGAATGTTTTTATTATATGAAATACTTTAAAGAAATGTGAGTTTATGCATTCATGCTCTCTGTATCCCATGTCAGCTAATTACTCCTACTCTTTATCCAAATATTCCACATTGATTCATATTACATGGTGGGTTTCTACTATAATAAATGCTATGGTAAATTTATAGACATAAAATATATATTTATTTAGTTGGATTGGAGCCCCTAAACTAAATGTACATGATAAAATTAAGTTTATAAGATTTTTTTCCAATTATTATATATGGTATATAATTGAGTATGTGTTAAAACATGCCTTTTTTTTTTTCTCTCTCTCTCTCTATTTTTTTCTGTGAAAGGTCACTATTCTTAAGTTTGAAACTTTTATTGCAGTACCAGCCAATGCCATTAGGTCTGCCTGCATTTACCATGATGCCTGGAATAAATAATTTTGCTGGCTTGCGGCCACCCTACCCACCCTATATGGTAAGTTTCTCTGCTAATCTCTTGGAACTAGAAGTAAAGGAATTGTTGTTCAACAAAATTTAATCATAGCCTCTTTCCAAAATAGAATTCAGCACTATTTTTAGACCTCAAATTTTAAGAAGCCAAGATTGCAATTCAAATGTTGAAAATTTGCTTCTTTGGTCTTAAAACTGTATTTTGTTGGTCAAGACTTTTCCAACAGCCACCTCCATGTTTTTTGTTTGTTTTTTTTTAAAAAAAAACACCTTTCCAGAAAAGCATGCAGGTGTCATGAAAATATTGTCCTCACTTGAATACAATCTATTATTATTATGAATAGAGATCTTTACTGTTTTTGTAATAGATTAACTGAAGCTAAATGGGCATGATACATTATACAGGAAGTGCACAAGTGCAATTCATAAATACATGTCAAACTCATGAATATTCATAAGTATTATAAGGATCACACTAGCACATTGCAAATGGCCCTCTACATGCGAAGCACATGAAGCATTGCGCTCATTTATCTTCAGGTAATTCAGATTTTTTCTCTTTATATTATGTAGGTACCTCCACAAAAATCGAGATACCTAATGTTTAAATTAATTTCAAAAATGAAAAAGCTTCTTTGAAGCTTTCATTTTAGTTTTAATTGAAAGCTAAAGGGTTAAATTTTCTATTTTTCCATAAGCAAAATACTCTGTATTTCAAACAGATTATATAGATTGGAATTTTTTTTTTTTTTTTTTTTTTTTTTTTTTTTTTTTTTTTTTTTTAACCAACTCCAGTTCTCGATTTTAAAAGCCTTGCAAAAATAAAATATAACGTGTAAAAAAAAAAAAAAAAAATTTCATTTATTTTTTTTTTTTTTTTTTTTTTTTTTTTTTTTTAAGTGAAAAATTAGTTGCCTAATATTATGGTATTCTACAAATTTTAGAAATTGTACAATTTGTAAAAGATGTTGAAATGAGCAGATGCTTAACTCTTTAGCACTCAACATGCCCAAACCCAGCCTGTAAATTATCAGCTCTTAAAATCTCAGTTTGCACAACTTCCTCTATTATTTGCACTGATGTTGGCATATTATGGCGGAGTATAGATGAGGTGGGTTGAACATCAAGAGTCAATATTTAACTTTTGAATGCTAAAGGGTCAAGGAAATCCAATTATTTAATCCAAATGGTTACTAGATAATTGTCATTTTCTGTTACAAAAGTTTTTTTTTTTTTTTTTTTTTTTTTTTTTTCCCCCCCAACTTGTAAATGCTTTTTCTTTCTCTATTTACTTCTCAGCAAGGTGGCAATTGGTACCCAGGATTCTGCAGTCTCTTACCCAGCCCTCAGCTACCACCACAACCACAACAGCCCGAAGTTACCTACCTCTACATCCCAGAGAGAGCTGTTGGCTCCATCATTGGAAGTAAAGGCATCAATATACAAAACATCAAAAGAGAATCAAATGCACGGATAAAGGTGAATCCATTAAATCTATTGTATTTACTTTTGAGATAGCAAATTCAATCTATATTAACCTTTTTGCTTCTGTTTTTTGGATCAATAAGTCTGCATTTTAAACGTTAAATTTTGGCTTGAAATTTTCACTGCGTAATGTTTGGTTTGTGATTAATATTCAACCACTGAATTAAGTGCCTTTATTATCACTTGTAGATATACCTATGTACATTGATACTTTTTTGTGTAAAAAGTCTTAAATTAACAATGTGTTAGAGGTATTGATCTCTCTCGCTTATTTAAATCCAATACGAAAATTGAGCCAGAATTTAAAAAGCACTTTTGTCTTGAAGAAAGCCTCTCTTCCAGGCTGCTGTCTTTTCCATAAGACATTTTTGCCGACTTTTTTTTTTTTTTTTTTTTTTTTTTAACAAGGAAACTATTTTCTCTGGAACATTCTTTCTCTGCTGCCCACTGTGGCTTAATGGTCACTTTTTTTTTCCTACCCATTATTTAAAGCTGTTATTTATGCATAATTCAGTGCCGTCGCATTCAACCACCCATTCATCTATCACCATTTGTGAAGACATATTAGATAATTGTTGATTAAAAGTGTAATTTTACTTCATGATATACCTTGAAAATGTATTATAAAAATCTTGTGGGGTGGTAGGGGTATCCACCATTGTATATATATATAATGTAGTTCTCTCTCTTTGCAGATATTACCTGCCACTAAAGAAGGAGAGGACAAAAAAAATCCTGTTATAGCAATGGAGGAGAGAAAAGTAATCATTGTTGGAAACTCTGATGCTCAATGGAAGGTAATTTTTTTTTTTTCTTTCTTCCTTTTCATTCTTCAAAGCTGGATAAAACTGGAAATCATTGAATTTAGCTGAGTGCCTATATCTTGTAGGATTCCAGTCATTCTTTGTAGATTGCTATTTATCTTTCAATTAATATGTTCATAGGTACCTTGGATTCTGGAATACTTAGAAATGCCATCACTCATTTTTTTTATTTTATTTTTTTTTTTTTTTCTTAGAAATTACTATGGAAGATTATTTAGTTAGTGATAATATCCACAAAATTGCTGGTTTTTTCTTAATTTGCATGTTTTTTTATTTTATATTATATATATATATATATATGTATATATATATAACGTCATCCACAGACTGTTTCGCTGTTTCACAGCTCATCAGTGTGGCTAGACATCCAGTTGCCTCTAGCTAGGATCGAAACCCGACTGAATTGGTGTCAGTCGGAGATTCTACCACTAAGCTGTCGGCGCACGGCAAGGATGTAGGTGGATTTTTAGCGTATTTATTTTTAGAAACACGCCCAGTGACTGACAGTGACTCAATTCGCTATGCGAAGAGTCTCGCTATATTAGCTATAATAGTCACTGTTTTACAAACCCATACTTACTCCCTAGAGAGCTCAACTGGAATTAATTTTTATTTTTATACATATATATATATATATATATATATACACACACACACACACACAGGTTCCTTGTGTTGTGTCCCAATTGATTCTGCAAGTGGTTGGAAGCATTTCTCAATGTACTGTGTGGATATAGAATATGGATATGAGTAAAATAGGACAGACTGGGTTCTATAGCCTTGGATGGCAACTGCTCTACTGCAGAAAGAAATGGCAACCTACTGCAGGGAAAAAAAATCTGCTTTGTCAGTCATGTATCAAAAGATACATGATCACCTAAGTGTGTTTAACGCATGGCACATAACTGTTTGATATTAGACCTTTTTAGTTTGAGTCCAAAATATAATAGTTGCTTTAATGCTTACTGGTATGGAAAGGAACTTTTCCTCCAAAATATCCAAAGTTGCCTTGAAGACATCACAAGAATGATCAAAATCATTGACTTCTGTTTCTGGCTTTGAGGAACTCTTCATAACTTTGTTTCATGATGGCAAATTCAACTGGCATTTGGTAGGGATTTTCATAATGTCTCTCAAATCTTTTATTTGTAAAAAGTAGCCAAAAGCCAGAAATCAAGTTGTGAAAAGTTTGAATAGAACTTTTAACAGGTTCTCTCTCTCTCACTCACTCGCTCAAAAGTAGAGCTGAAGTTATTTATACCAAATAATGAATTTTTTTTTTCTTTATAAGGTAAAAGGAAGAGATGATCTCAACCTATTTTAGTGAATGAATTTATGTGATGAGAGCAAATTTTTTTTTTCTTTTTTTTTTCAAAATTTATAATTAGTTACTGATGCTTTATTTAAATTTACTTGTTCAGACATTTTTATAAATTTTCTTTATAAAATGATTCTTGTAAATAAGCAATCTAATAGTGTTTAATGTTTTTGTTGTCGATTCTCAAGAATAAAAAAATATATAAATCTACTTCTATGTGTTTTGGGTTTATTAAAATTCTAATTGTTTAAAATGATAAACATTGTTATCAGTGTCAAAAGGGGTATACAGTAATAGTGCTGTCAAGGGAATAACCATCCTTTTGACACATTGTTCTTTTACAAGCACAGTTAACCTTTGTGCTTCCAAAAGGTTCTTTAAATGACAAATTAGTCCTTATTCAGTCAACTGTTATTGTTGCACAGAAAACCTTAGAGGATTTGTTGAATGTACAGTAATTTTTTTTTTTTTTTTTTTTTATTTAGGCCCAGTTTTACCTCTTTGAGAAAATCAGAGATGAAGGAGTTTTTGGTAAAGATGATGTTAAGTTGCGGTCAGAAATAATGGTTCCAAGGAGTATCATTGGGCGTATCATTGGACGAGGAGGACAAAATGTAAATATTTATTGGGATCTTTTATTTGTTTGTTTGTTTCACTGGTTCACTTGAACTTTCTTTTTTCTTCACTCTCTCTGGTCCTACTACCCCCACCCCCCACCATTTCATGCTGTGTTTCAGGAATTGAAGACACATTTGAGGAATATGCTTTGAGCTGAATTAACTTCAGTTTAAAAAAAAAAAGCTTTTACTGGATTCTGTTCTTACCTTGCATTATTGTAATAATGAAAACTAGTTTTGTGATAGCTTACAAAGCCATTGTGCTATCCAAACAACTGTTAAATGCTGCATCTTTAATAATTGCCTTTTTTACAGTAAGGTTCATCTTGTACAGGGGACACTCAATGTAGAGGGTTACATTAAGGGGTAGTTTATATGGATAGAGGGGAAGATAACTGTTGATTCTAGATTTGAATAGGTTAAGATTGTATTGATTGGAGAAACATCCTTTTGGGAATATGTTCCACAGAGCAGTGGTTCATGGGAAGAAGCTGCTTGAGTGGAACTTCTCACAGATGCAATATGGAGGCAATGTGGGTGATTTGTTACTATGTAAGCAGCATGAGGGGGTCCTAGGCATGAAGGTTTGACCTGGCAGAACCAAGAAATGTAGTTCGTCCAAGCATTTTCCATGTTAGTAGCGATAAAGCAGTGAGACTCACCACATACCGCCCGTGGGGGAAAGGTTGTAGGGTGGAAAATAATTCTTCAACAAGGGCTCGGAGGCACTTTGAACTCTATCAAGACTGGAAAGTTATATCTGGACAGCTCCCACCCAAACATGGCAAAAGTACTCCTTTTTTTTTTTTTTTTTTTTTTTGGCCTGTTCTGGTTCTTATAAAGGTAGAGGATAGCATGAGTGGTTCTGCCTGTTAGAGAAAACTCTTCCAGTGATTCCATAGCTGGAGAGATTGTGTAGCAAACCTTTGTGCCACATTTTATCAAAAGACTTCAAGATATTTAATGCTATGGTCCTTGCAGTGTGTGTCGTCGAGGGCCTCACTAATTCTGTGTGTAATTGTAGTTCCAATGTCAGCAGTGGATTGGGATGATTGAAGCCCATACTGCTGATCGAACAAGAGGTTGTTCCTATCAGAATGCACAATGACCTTTTTTTTTTTTTTTTTTTTTTTTGTTGATTAACCCCTCAAAAAGCTTACTGATGATGTTGAGACTAATGGATCTATACTCGTATGTGCAGAATTGGTTACCCACATTCTTGAAGACCAGGCATACACTTACCACCTTCCACAGGCTTGGGAAAGACTTCACCTTCAAGCAGTGGTTGAATAATTGGGGATAATTCTGTTGATATTCTTAAAGACAACCACCTAATTTTGTCTGGACCAGTTGCTTCTTTGTGTCGAGGCTTTTGATAGGTCTAGAGACCTCTCTTACTGAAATGAGTATATTGCTGAGATTGTGCTTGGTGAGACATGGGAAATTGGGGAAGGGATGGTGTTTGTGATCTAATGTTGAGTTTGAGACAAAAATAGACAAAGAGCTTCACCTTGTCTGTTGAAGAGGATATGACTGGGTGGTGCATTTGATAGTAGTCACAGACACTTTGCCTCTGTTCCTAATTTGATTGGTGATCGTGTCTTCCCAAATGCTCTCACCAGTCCTGTTGTAAGCCTTTTTGGTATCAAATGTGACAAACTTTATATTCTGGTTAGCATATGCCAAATGTAGACTTTAGACAAGAAGCACAATACCTGGTGTTAGTTTGGTGAAGGATGCATGAATTGGATGTAGTTATTTCTTCTGTTCATCTCCCTCACTGGACCTATGTTGTCTAGTGGAATCTTATTTATGTTGTGTACCTGCTAGGATAAATTATGTGGCATATCTTTTTATTCACTTCAACAAGCTGTGATTTCATTTGTGGTCCAGGTGATGCCTCAATCTAAGTGATCTTGAACAGTGGGGAAATTCTAGCAGAAAGACTAAACTCTGTTGATAAATCTATCAACAATTAATGATGAGAAAATATAGAAGTTGCAATCACATCACACTTACAGTTTGACTTGAGTAAATTCTTTTCTTCCCTTGAGACATTAAGATGCAAAAGTTTGTGAGTGTGTGTGAGATAATGCCACTAAGATGCGAAGGCCTACTGGGAGTGAAAGAGAATGAGAAGACTTTAGAAGGAACTGGAAACTAATCCTACACAGGAAACAAGGGACAAGCCTCTACTCCTGTTTCAAAGACCAGAGAGGTTTGTGAACTGGACAATTAAAATGGATGGCAGTGTGATCTTTGAAACAGCCTAACATGAACTGATTAAAAGTTCCTGTGAGGGCACACATCCTTAGAAGAACAAAGAACTTCTAATTAGCATTGTGATTCATGCTTCTAAATTACTCAGGACCAGACATTTTGGTAAAATTTCAATGTAATTCTGCTGGATAGGATACTAGAATAACATTTCCCAATTGTTTGGACTTTGCAGAATTTTGGCAAATATTAATCACAACTTCCTTGGGGATGTAGGACTAGGCAGGGAATTTCAGTTATACTGGATTTTACTGAATCTTTCTTGATTTTTTTTTTTTTTTTTTTTTTTTTTTTTTTTTTTTCATTTTTTTCTTATTTTTTATTAAAATCTTCTTAATGCCTTAAGTATTTTCTAGGTTTAAATTAATATTTTTAAACCAAACCTTTTTCCCCCCATCAGGTTTCAACCTAGTTAACCACTCTCTCCCTCTAATATCTCTACTCCTTCATTCAAGATTATCAATTATCCCAATACTTCAAGTCACTAAACAATATTTCATGCACTAATATTACTCAGTCAGTGCTATTGCCCTGTTACACTTTCTCCACATGTGATGGAGTAAGTTCATCACAAACACTTAACTCCACAAGTGTGCCAGTACCTTCAGCATTAAAACAAAATTGCAAATATCATAGCTACACTAAGTAGTCAAAGTAATAAGGAAAGGAAAACAATGCGGACCTCAGTTCACTGTAACAGACGGGTGCCATAAGAGATATACAGGGTTTCTCTAAGGATATTAGTCTCCTGTGTAAACTACTGCAAATGAGGAAATCATTTTTTTGAGAGGCCTTCTTGATGTTATGAGATTTCCCAAGTAGTTACCCTAACTAAGTCAAATCTGACTTGGACAACCTGCTTCTTCCACTCCTGCACCAACTTCAGGGAGCAGGAGAAACATGGATCTTGACATTCATTGGCAATTCTATGACAGAATGGAACCCATCAAGAATCCTCATTAGTGAGGCACAACCATGTGCAAATTGTCAATTATTTTTATATAGATGTTTTTGTTTTCCCCTGCCTCCCAACTTTGGAGATATTTTTTCCTATCAGATGGGGGTCTTGTAACCTGTAGTCTCCTTGGAGCACATTAAGCCACAATACTGGAAGATAATGATGATGCTGTAGGGAATTTTTTTTTTTTTTTACTCCCTGCAACTATTTAGATTCAAAATTGTCCTTCCTCCTCTACACTGGTATCGACCACAGGCTAGAGAGCTCATTTTGACCTTGCTACAGTGGGTGTAGTTTGACCTTAACTGCTGGGGGTGGAGTAAGAAAAGATGGATTCATGCTTTCCCCAATAGTTTAAGTTCTAGGTGAACACACTGTTGGAATTTGAACTTTAGTTTATTTCCTAAAATGTTAACTTGCACTTAGTAACCTTTGGGTAGTTGGGTTCTAAATTTACATTCAGATTATAATGGTTTAGTTTAAGAGAGATGAAACATTTATAAAAAAAAAAAAAAAAAAAAGTTCTATCATTTGGATAGATGTTTCTTAAATTGCCTAGTTGATTTAATATTTCAAACAAAATGTAATACTATAAAATATCAGTTGATAAAACTTCATATGCACATTAAGGGCATATTCATTACCCCCCTCCCCTAATTAAGATTTGTATACAGAAATATCAGTATTTTGATAGGGGTAGGAGTGCATATATCTAAACAGGGTAATAACAGAAAAGTAAGAAAAATTGTGTTCTCCTGACCGATACTTTTTTTTCTTTTTTTCTTACCCCTCATCGACCAGCTTCGAGAGATGCGTCGCGTGAGCCGAGCCGTAGTGAAGCTGCCAGATGACTTATCTGATGAAGAAGTGCCTGTTTCCATAATTGGAAACTTCTACTCAATCCAGTCAGCTCAACGACGGATCCGGGACCTGATGGCATCTGCCCAGCACAACCCTGGTCCTTCCCAGCAGCAACAGGGGAGCCCCCTTTCCCAGGTACCACCAAATGCCAACCACCAGAATAGACCAGCTCCTCGGATTGTACCACGAGAGCTAGATGCTAAGTAAGACTTGTCCTCCCTCTGCCTACCACCTCTCTACACCCTTGTCTGACTGCCACCACCACCACAGAGGTGGCCAGGCACTGTAGGAGGCACCATCACCAAGGATTCACTCACTTCATTCAAATTTTAGGAACTTTATTTCTATAGATGTAAATTTAGTTTTTTTTTCTTTTCTTTTTTTTTTTTTTTTTTTTTTTTCTTAATTCATTCAAAATACTTTACTTTCCCCTCATTCCACTACACCATTTTTTTTCCTTCTCCTTAGCTAATTTAGAAGATTTAATGTCATCACTTTACTTATTCTCTATTGCAGCTAATTTAGAAGATTAATTTTTAGTAATTAAGATTCTGTAAAAAAAAAAAAAAAAAGGAATTGTGTATTCATCTTAGAAGGAAGATTAATGTTTCAGCTTTCAGAAAATCTTTAATCTTGAGGTGATAATTATGCCTTTGATATATCAGATGGTAGCCTCAATAATATAAAGAAACCTCCAGAGTTCAATTAAGTTAATATAAAGAGTGTCTGCAAAATAGAAAAGGCTTTATATTGGCTAACATCTATTTCCACCAAGCTCTATAATATTGCCTAATGAAAATTGGATTTTCTAAAGAAAACTTAAAACTTTTGACTTCACTCTAGGCTGAAGAGTCTCAGTTTCACTCATTTTGTGACACTTGTCATCTCTTCTCAAATTAACAATCAATTAGTATTTTTTGACCATTTGGTGTTCAGATATCTGGACTTAATGGTCACTGCCTTTAGTGCCAAGAATTATAACTAATTATGTCTGCTTTTTAATGTTGAAGCGGACAGTTGTTTGCCAGTAAGTAGATGCCAACTGCTCCTCTTCTGATATTGGCAGGTAACTTTTGAGAAGGCTCTAAAGGGGAGAAAATAAAACAAACTATTTTATGTGAATAACTGTTGAAGCTCTTGCAAGCGGTTTGAGAAAATATTTTTAACAGTCCTGAAATGTTATGTTGAGGTTCCAACTTGAATGTAGACAGCTGTTGTGTTGAAACAAGTTTACAAAGAAACCGTTTTTATGGTCTTTTTTTTTTTTTTTTTCTTTGGAAAGAAGTACAAAGTTTATTTTTGATACTTACTTTTGTTTGGATATTTTTCTCTTTCATCTGGTCAGTATCCGGTCACTACTAAGCCAACCAACAAATATATATATATATATATATATATATATATATATATATACACACACACACACAGGGAGTGGCAAAAATACCTCCTGCATAATGGTAAGACATTAGCTAGAGGGTGCAGCAAAAATACCTCCCACATTTTAAACCGTCACCTGTGTGGTGCTAATGAACTTAGGCAAGTGGCAGTGGTGTCTTCATCTAGCTAATGTCTTACCATTATGTGGGAGTATTTCTGATGAACCCTATAGCTAATGTCTTACTATTGTGTGAGAGGTATTTTTACCACACACTATGCAGAATTTTTTTTTTCTTGTTTTGAGGCAGAGCCAGTTCTGCATAGCCACTTGTTGGATGCTTAAACTATTTTGGGGGGAAAATCTACAAAGGGGTAAATGAACTAATTAAAACTGCAATTTAAAAGAAAAAGCCAATCACAACCACTAAATTGATTTTTTTTTTTTTTTTTTTTTTTTTTTTTCCCTCCTCCTTAATAAATTCTCTTGCTTCTGACAGTTTTGAGCCCAGGATTTTCAGTTTGTAAAATTAGTTATCTTTGTCATACTAGTTAAAAAAAAAAAAAAAAAAAAAAATTTTGCCCCTTCAGACACTTTCGTGGTTAAGCATTTCTTTTGATTACAATTTGGGAATAAATAAATAAATAAAAAAAATAAATAAAAAAACAATTTCTGCTTTCAGTTGACAACCTCTCCTCCTCTTCTCTTCAGTTTGTCTTTGTTCTGTTGTGTCATCCAGGAGAAGAATGGGGTGGGTTTCTTCTATATCACTCTTTGCTTTCTGCTTTTTCCTCTCACCATCCCTCCCAGGTGGAGGACTGATATTATTCTGGCTGGAGTTCTTGTTAAATGAACACAATTGTTTTGAGTTACTAATATTTCACGTCTCTTTTCTATGGAGACGCTCTCTTCCTAATACAGCTCAGGTAAAGACTTTCTATCTGCCCACTTGAGAGGAGAGAAATAAAAATTAGGAATTGAACCTGTGCTACATCAACCCTCACCTGTCTAACGCTTCATCAGACATGCCCCAAGGCCACTTTCAAAGTTCTATAATTAAATCTAAATATTTTCTTTTTTGCTGGCATACATGTGTATTTAAGTTAGCTAATAGATCTAATGTTAATTTGCATTTGTGCATGTGAGCAATACACATGTTTGAATAAACAAAGCACATAGATAAAATCAAGCTTTTTTTTTCTTCTCTTTAAAAACAGGCTAGTTATTTAATAAAGGTTTTTTTTTTTTTTTTTTTTTTTTTTTTTTTAATGCAGAATGATGCATCCTCTAATATTTTTTTGTCTAATAGCTATTCTGTTGATACCTGGTAAGATTTAGCCATTGCAACTTTTAACAGTTATAACCCTAATTGGTGCAGTTTATATTTAATCTGAAAACCCATCAATACTGAAAAAGTTTGAAACTGTCAGTGACAGAACTCTAAATAGATATCACCCCTTCCACCAAGTCTGATTCACAAATGCACAATACAAAAATTTAAAATAGTATCTTGTACAAGTTTGCTTGAATGTGCACATGCATGTCAACACTTCTGCGCACAGATATGCATACTCACTTACTCCATCCCCATATCTCTATTTGCACTATCTTGCTGCAAGTCTACTGATGAATCTGCAGCTTGCCTCACCCTGGCCATAGAACTGTCTGTGCGTCTTCTTTACTCCCCACTCCTTTCAATCTCTAGTAATTCTAGAAGACGGCTCCTTTATACTTATTCTGTTATTAAATTACCACTCCTTAGTTGACTTGATTAGTGTCATTGAAGAAAAAGTTAGTCTCTGCTGTTTGTTCTTTCCTTTTCCCCACCTTAGTCTATTAAAAAAAAAAAAAAAAATTCTTGAATTTAAAAAAAATCAAACAGTTTGGGCCTCTGACCCCTGCTAACCTTTTGTTACATGAAACATTTTAGGGGGGTGGGAATGAAACTGAAAGATTTTTAAAAAAAAAAAAAATAAATTTAAAAAAAATCTTCAATTATTTTTTTTTTTAATTTTTTTTTATTTTTACTTTTTTTTATGATCATCTAAAATTTTTGATAAAAGGAAAAAAACAAAACAAAAACAATGGGGTGGGTGGGTAGAAATATGACATGTACATCTTACACCAGAAGATTGTTTAAGGGTTTAAAAAAAAAAAAAAAAAAATGCAACCCTTGGTTAAAAAAAAACCCAAAAAAACTTAAAACATTAAAAAAAAAAAAAAAAAAATACAAAAATAAATCATCATGGGTTGTAACTATTGAGCAGGTAGGGAATGGCAGTAGGTGAACATGTCTGGAGAGGTATTATCTACTGCCACGGTGGAAAGAAGGGGCAAGGAAGCATCTCTCCACCCTCCTACTGTCCACTGCCCAATGTCTGGTCCTGAGTTGATAGTGGTGGTCAGTCCGGCCAATTTCTGTGCCCTCCACTGCACTTGGGTCCTGCTTTTCTTCCAGCATGTTAGCCCACATGGCAGACAAACAGACAGATAAACACTCCTGCACATGTCATGTGTAGGGAGTGAAAGACTCCTTTTTCTACCATGGAAATAAATTATTAAATTCTATTTCTTTGACTTTTGTTTTTATTTTACTTATATAATTACAGTCTATTTTATCTTTATATGTATACAATCACTGTACTTTAAAAGTTATCCATACTATTCATTTGTTTGTCCACCCACTTCTTGTCAGACGTTTTTTGTTTCCTTTTTATATTGTTTTTCAGAGTTAATTCTGTTATATAAAATGTTTTTTTTTTTTTTTTAATAGTAGTTCTCTTGGAATGTTAAGGAGTATTTCTTGACATGCATATTGTCTGTCAACAGCATATCCTATTTTAACTCATTGACTGCTAAGATAACTTGTGATTGGCATGTTTTATTATGGCACTGAGCCTTCTCATTTAGCATTTTCCGACTTTTCGGTGTGGGAGGGCAATGAGTTTATTCAGTGATACTTTTAGTATGAAAACAATGTTAAAACATCAATTGAACCTATAAATCCACTTTTATTGCCTAAGTTGGCTATTGTAAAGTTGGTGTTTAAAATCAGGTTTTGTAACTGACCTGACAGTCACTGCATTAACTGTACAGACTGTTCAACAGTGAATGTTATTTTGCTCTGCATTTTTATCAGCTTCAAAAAAAGTTTCCTCTACCCAATTTTGCTCAGAGCTTGGGTCAATTTGTATGTTTCACAAGCACTTCCCAACAGTGCAGCATGCTGGGATCATATACACAAAAGAATACTATGAAGACATCACATCACATCCTTGGTTGGATCTGAAATTCAACCCCTTGTCTTGTGTTTGGAATATTAATGTTCTACTATTAACCAGTTATTCCCACACTAAAGATGCAAATATGCTGCAAAGAAATAATCAAAGGAGTCATAGATTTTAAACTTTATCTTGTTAAAAGCTCAGAAATTCAAAGAAAATATGTCCGTTTTGTTTTCAGGTTAGTTTCTAGTTCGACACCCATAAGGGTTCTCGGGGTTCCACATGTATTGCACTCACAATAGCAGTGTGGTTTCCTGGACAAAGATAGCCTGACAGAGCCCAGCCCACTCTAGGTTGATTTTAATTCAGTTTTCCTCCTAGACTGGTTGCCAACCAAGGCAACATGAACCTGTCTGTCCTGTTACTTACCCATAGCTAGAAGGAAGAAATAGATGCAAATATGCTGCAAGGAAATAATCCCAAGCATGTAAGTGAATGTCATGAACTTGACTGGAATTTGAACTCTGCTCTCTAATTCCTCAATCCAAGCCACTATCCATTACCCCATGCTCCCTTTCAGATTAGCTTAATGTATGGTTATTATTTGTAGGAAGGGGGAGGTTGATAAAACTACAGTAGATGCTAAGCTTTACTTTTCTTTTTCCTTTAGTTTTCCAAAAAGAAAGTTTTATAATAGAAAAAAAATTTGGGCAATCTTTAGCCTTCATGTCTGCAAACTGTATCAAAAAAAAGTTTTCCCCCTATATACTGCTATTATTTCAACTATCTTCACTCCTTGGCAATGTTTGTTTTAAAAAACAATGATTAGAATTGTAATAAAACAAATGTGATAAAAGTGAGTTCATACATTTTTATTGAATTTGTAACAAAGATATTAAACATTATTAGATGTTTTATTTACAAAAAATAAAATAATTTCATATGTACATTCTAAAGCTTAATACAATTGTATTAAAATTAATGTAATTCAATATTTATCTTTTTACCAATTTATAAAGGAATAAATATGAAAACTATTTATTCAGAAATTTATAAAAATTTACTAAATTAAAGTATGTAAATCAACTATAAAGAAATCCTTATTTACTATTTTATAAAGTTTGAATCATTTGGCAATTTGCCAACCATTCCAATAAACAATATAATAAATGGCATTCATTATTTTTGTTATTCTCAAGAACAGAAGTTTTAGGGTTTATTACATTTCTAATCATGCTTTTAAAGAGACATTGCTGAGGAGTAAAGTTAGTTAAAATAATAGTGTCATTAAAAAAAATTTTTGCAGGCACGAAAAAAAAACAAACTCTCATACAGTTGGATGAAAGGCTACTTTTTATCTACTAGAAATGGTGATCCTTACTGGTAACAGTAACTGCACTTTGCCTTAAATTTTAATAAATATCTGTTTATGCAAATTTTTTAAAACTCCCTGCCCCCTCATGAACAGCTTTAAGTCTGGAATAACGGGGAGGTTGGGAAATCCATTAACTTTTTTTTTTTTTTTTTTTTTTTTAACAAAACAAAAGGACTGGGATAAATAGATCAGTTGTGGAAAACAGGTTTAAATTTAAATAGCTGAGCAAGCCTGTGTTTCAGATGCAAGAGTAAAAAGATTAGGTTTAAATGTTGCAAAGTCATGCCAACATAGTCTTTTTTAATAAGTAATGCCAAAAAGAGGGGTGAGGGGGATGTAAATGTCAACAATTATGTGACAAGATTGAATTTTGATATGTACTTCTATCATTGTAAGTTGCTTTTGGGAAGGCATAGATAGAAGCTTGGATTGTGGAATCTGAGAGTTGAGTTCAAATTCTTGTCTGGTTCATCACATTCACTTACACGCTAATACCCTTGGGAAAAGTATGAATCCTTCACTTTCTCTTCCCCCTCCCAGTTATGGGTAAAAATAGCAGAATAGATTGCATCCTATAGCCTTGGTTGGCAACCGGTTTAGAACTCTAAATTCAAACCAGCCTGGAGCAATTTGGGTTCCATTAACCTGTCTTGTCCAGGAAACATCACTACTGCAGTAGATGTGGTGAGTCGAAGCGGTTATGAGGTCTGTGAAGTTGCTTTTTATTTTAGTTATTATCCGTATGGTCAGATGGGAAGTAAAACTGAAACAACACTTACATTTTTCCCTACTGGTAACAATGTATATCATCAATGGTTTAAAAAAAAAAAAAAAAATGATATCCAGCCCCTTCTTGACTCTTGTCAATAAAAGGTTTGACAACTTAATCTTTCTCCTCAAGACATGAGCTAATGATGGCTCTACAATTTTTTCTTGATAGATTTAAAAATAGTTGGTCATTTGATTCCTTTTCATCTTTTGTGGTACTTTCTCTCAGATTTAAGTAGATTTCTTTTTGCATTCCAGCTGTTCTGAGAGTGTTAAATTCTCCAAACCCTCTTTGAATATTCTGTCTCCCAGAATTCTTAAAATCCAGCCATAATCTGTCTGTGGTATTAACAGAATTTCATTTTCTTTTTTTAATGACAATTTCTTCACTTTCAAAAAAGTCCGATTTGGTTTTATTTGAAAGAATAACCTTAAAGCTAATCTAAAAAAAAAAAAAAAATTAAATTAAATTAATTTATGTAAAGTGAAAGTGTTTTTTTTTTTTTTTTGTTTTTTTTTTTTTTGTAAACCTTGGCATGGTAACTCATCAAATTGCTGTTAATGATGAAAAATGAAAACCCATTTAAAAATTCCCTAAAATCCAGTATTTATCTTGGACATTTGTATCAAAGTAAATTTAAGGAATAATTAATTGGATTTTGTAAAATTCTTTTTGCTTAAAACAGGAAAAATAATGCTTATTTATGTATGGTAGCCCATATGCAGTCAAGATCATGGGTCAACAACAATAGTTTTCTACTGTCACCTAAATGCATGTAAAACTTATGTTTGAAGGATCAAAAGTATTACAATATAAAAATTGGAATTGTTTAAAACTAACCTTATATAACCAATAATTTAAGAATATAATTTTTTTTTTTTCTGTACACGTTTATGAAAAGTATTTTTTTTTATACTACATTAGTATACAAAGAGAAAATAAATAAAAACTAGTTAAGTATTATTGATTTTAATTTAGTTCTGCCATATTTTTTTTGTAACTATTAAATGTCAAAACATTTAGTTGCCCCCAATGAGATCTTTTTCAATTAAATTATTCTGATTTTAAAATTTATGAAACTAAATGCTACAAAAGAGTAAAATCGATTCTGTTAATTCACCAGTCACAGAACTTTGTTTTTGATTTCTGTCCAAAAAATAATCTTACAATTGTAGAAAAATGAAAGAATAAAATCCTTTTATAAAATAATCACACTCAAAAATAGCATACTTTTTTTTTTTTTTTTTTTTTTTTTTTTTTTTTTTTTCCAATATGTCTATTTAAATATAAAAAAAAAAAAAATAAAATAAAATTTTTGCAAACAGCTTAATTCAAAAGATGCACTGGAAAAGTGAAGATTTGTGTTCTTTCTGTCAAATCAATTCATTTTTATGATTTTTTTTTCTTTTTTGAGACGGGTACCCAATTAACAAAAATCTTCCCAGAAGCATAAAATAAAGATGCAATAAAACTATTTTCTTTTCTTTTCTTTTTCTTTCTTTTCTCTCTTCTTTCTTTTTTTTTTTTTTTTACCTTATTATTATGAATAACATTTTACAGGAGTTTTCGTTTTTAAAAAATTTACTTAGAATAAGTTATGAACTTTAAATATTTTAAAATTCTTTGTCTGTAGTGCTATTGTTATTAAATAAAAACCATTTCCTAATGAAAAATGGAAAGGCGCACTACAATTCAATGACCCCTACTAATTTAAAAAATTTTCAATATTTTTGTGTTTAACTGTCGATTTTTGTAAATACAAACGTCCATACATGGCATTATCAGAAAATAAGGTACCTATAATAAACTTAAAATTTATTTGTAGTTTTCTCAATAAAGAGCTTAGTAAGTAAAACTTTAAAGTACTTAAAGCAATCTAAGATTTTAAATTTTAAGTTATTTTTAAGACTGAGTAGTTTTAAAAAAAAATGATAGAAAAGAGGCGTTCACGTTTTCAGTTGACTTTCAATTGTGCCTCTTACTAAAATCTACACATGTAGCTGTCAATAAAACACTCAACACGTCAGAAAAACACATTTGTCTTAACTTTTCTGTGATTTTGAACAATGTTTCAACTTATATTAAACTTTAAATCAACTAATCTTATTAAAATAAACTTTCAGAAAAGTATATTTGATTTTAAGATTTTTTTTTTTTTTTTTTTTTTTTTTTTTTTTTAAGCGAATTATCTTGTGTTGACAGATCTGTCAATATAGTCAAATTTATCGAACTGAAATACACTAGTGTTTTGCTTATTGGAATATTAAATTTTAATCTACCTTGGGGTCAAAACTAAAATAAAAACGTCAAATAAACTTTTCATCCTTTTAAAATTTAAGTAGGTACTGTGAAAGAAACAGTTCCTGAGGTTTAAAATGAATTTCTAAAAACGAAAAATCCTAAAGCTATTTATCTATTTTATTTTTTTATTTTTTTTTTTAGCTAACAGATTAAATTTAATATTTCCAATACGCAAAATAATACTTTGTGGCATTTAAAAACTAAACTGAAAAGGGTTTCGTTTTTCGTATTGAAATTGATTTTTAGCACCATTTTTAGCCATCTTTTCATTAGAGTATAATACTTTCTTTTTTTTTTTTTTCTTTTTTTTTTAACACGGTGATAGGTGTTGACAGATGGATAGTTATCTAATGTTTTCCTACGGTGGATATCTGTAAAAATAAATAAATAAAATAGAAGAATATAACGTGAGCGCCATTTTTATATAATTTTTAAGTACTCAGTAATTTTAAAAGTTTACGAAAATATTCTCTGTAATCTAATGTTTTACTGAATTCTTTTATTTTCTAACATCGTGTATGAACGACCGTATTTACAAAATCGGCACGTTTATACACAAAAAAATTCAAAATTGTTTTTAAAATATTGGTTGAAATGAATTGCACTAAACTTTTACATTTCTGATTAGTAAATATTTTTTACTTAAGAATATTAACTAAATAGCACTAATACAGAACTTTAAAAATTAAAACTTAATTATTCTAATTAAATTTTAAAAATGAAAATTTGCGTAAAAAAAAAAAAAAACGAATTCATCAGAATTTTTTTTTTTTTTAAGATAAGTGTCCTGATTAAATATTGTCTTAGTTCTATCGCATTTTTTTCTACGATTCTGAGCAAATTTTTTGTTTCATAAAAAAATAAATTAAATTCTCCAAGGCGCGTTCTACTTTTAATTAATGTAAAAAAAAAAAAATCAAGTGGCACAAAATTAATTTCTCGAAATTTTCTTTAAATTAAATAAGTGCAGGTAAACAGTAAACACGTAAAAAAAAAAAAACCCTTTCCAAAATAATTTGATTCGTTTGTAAATAAGTCATGAGAGTTGCTTTTAATTCCGACATTTGATTTTTACTTGAATTTCCAAATCGGTGTTTTTCACCGCACAAAAAATACTAAAATTTCCTATACTAATTTTTGGTCCATCATCCACGCGCCGCTTTTTTTTTTCTCCCGAACTTTCTAAAAAGGATAAATCTCTAATCTAATAATAATAAAAAATCCTTTAGTCTTTCCTCTCAAATAACAAAGATGTTGATAAAACTTTTTCTATTAATTTTCTTGGGATGATTTTTTTTTTTTTTTATCACTATATGCTAATTTAATTTTAGCGAATCAGCGGCGGTACTTAAACTTCAGTATAATACGCTTTATTTGTAGTTACCTACGACACAGCTATTTTATTTTTAGACAATTATTTTAGGTTTCTAAATATTCTGCACAATTTCTGGAACGCTTCATTCGCTATTCCCACGCGGCTTCGGATTTCTGTACCACATTTCCCATCGTCTGTTGTACTACACAATTAAATTTCGGGGCATTGCTTATTAAAATCTTTTCAGGCAGTAATCAAACATGTTAAAGAAAGAAAAAAAAACATCCAAGGCACACGCTATCTGACGTAATCTCATACGTCATCCGTCGATTAAAACACCTTGTCTTTTTCTTTCTTTCAAACATATCCGTTTGTTGATAAGAGATAAAAGCAGTGGCGTGTCCATTTGCTTGGTCGTTACCATAACAACAGCACCTGCTGACCTGATCGATAAAACAAACGATCGCTTTTAATTCTCTCCTCGGTCGCTCTCTGACGTCAACCCTGTACACACTCCGATAGCGTTTAATTGTTTTTAATAAATAATCTCCACGTATCTCTAACCACCATCACTATTATTCTGCGGCCGTTTTATCAAAGGCGAAACGGGGAGCTATATCGGCTGACCCATTCGATTCGTCATCGTCAGCCCCCCCCCCACACACACACACACACTTGTTTCTCAGTCGAGTTCCTCACGCTTTTATGGCCGTGCAAATATCGGTTGCAATTACCTCTGCTCGGTATTCCCAAACTTTGCCGCTGCATATATTTCCTTTCTTGACATAGGGACAGCTTGATATAGCAAACTTTGCTTTTATTAAAACAACTATTCTGAAATAATGGAGAAAAAAAGTGAAAGTATTTCTCAATAAAACAAAAATACAATTAAATCTAGGGATATCAATGTCAGGCTGGGATAAGTAGAGCCCCAAGGAGGTGATTAATAAAAAAAAAAAAAAATAGAAATATTTGGTTTTATGAAACTGAGGAAAAAATGGAGACATTTTGATTGCGTGTAATGATTATTGAAATTACATATGGCAAAAGAACTGATTAAGAAAGTTAATTAGTCAATTAATCAATAAGTTGACTAAGAAAGAAATTAGGTTACGGGGTTCTTAAGGTATCGAACCCGAATATTGGAGATATGTGGGTACGGCTGCACACCAAATCGGCTGAAAATACCAAGTGATAAATTACTTCCTCGGTTGAAATCAAAAATGAATCCTTGAAACCTCTTTAAATTTATGACTGACTGATTCGTTTTCTACAGATTATCAATCCTTTGCAAGTTATTTAAAGCCAGAAAATATTTTTAGATTGTAAGAATTTTTTATTTTATTTTATTTATTTATTTTAGATAATAATGATTTTAGTGATAGGAGTCTTAGTAATTAACCTATAGCTGGGAGAAGAGGCGGAATCATACCTTTCCCAAAAGTATTTGTGTAACACTTCTTGCGGGCTGGACTTTGTATAATGCTGCCGTTAAAGTTTGTCTCTTCAGTCTGCGCCTCGTCATGCCCACGTTGTGTTGATTGGCAAAGATCAAATTTTCGTCAACCATTGTGGTGTTGGTTCGATTCCGGCAAAGCTATGTCGCAAAGGAAGAATAAAAAAAATGTTCTTGCAGACGAAGTAAAAAAAAGAAAGGAATTTCTTCAAGTTTTATTTCTATGCGGTTTATATCGTTCTTTGTACAGAAATATTAGTTCTTGATACAGAAGTATTAACCCTTCTCACTTTGGATTCTATCGTGACACTTTCCTCACTTTAGCTAAGCCTGGAACAAAGCCTAAGTTTGAGGTTCTCTCTGGCAGCAAGTCACGTGGGATTCGGCAGGGTGGTCATCTGGAGCAACTCCCTTTGCCGCCTCAATGTTCTAGTTATATTGACTTTCATCCAAAATTGGCATGAGAGTTGATGTGGTTGGGGGCCCGGTGTTTCCCTTATCTTCCAACAGGGGCTCCTTTGTTGTCTGGCTCTGGAAAATTATATCTCCATTTTTGGAGAGATCTCTTTTCCTATGGGTAGCGGTCACAGGATATCGATCCGACCAACTCCTTCATTCTCTTATTTGTGCCTCGCACTAACACTTCCCAATGGGCGTAGGCACTTCCTCCGTCCTTCTTGGTATTTCATCTGCACCTGTCAAAATGGTTGTCCGACCAATCCGGTTCTCAACCGCATGGCGCGGCTTAGTTCATGGTCATTAATTAAAATTATCATTTTAATTTCTCATCAGCAAAATTTCTCAGCCTGGCCTTGCTAATAAAATCAGTTTACCTGCTGCTTCCTCCGGTCAGTCACCCTCACCTCACATCCTGCCAGGATCATCTTACTCCAAGTACCTTGGGTTTGGGTCTTTATATAAAGAAATTCTATCTTCTTGACTTGTTTACAATTTCCACTTTTTGATAGGCAAATAAATCAGTTTTCTCCATTCGTCCTGAAATCAGCAAATTTTATCTCCCGATTTGTGTTTTCGTAACTGGCACTCTTTAAGCAGCGTCATCAATCAGCTGTCAGCTAAGTATCGCCACATGGCCTCTGTGGTAATACCTTGTAAACAGAATTACTTTTCTTCGAGTTATCTCTGCCCTAAAAGATATTCTTGAAATTAAAAGAAATCTCTTTGTTTTCTCTCAGTCTTTCTGTCGTTCTATTTTTTTTTAACCCTTTTGATATTGTTTCAAACTACGTTTTAGTTCTTTTCGTTTGCCAGTAAGTAAATATTAGGTTGGTGCAAAAATAATGACGTAATAATGTCGTTTTTTGACGTCAAAAAACGACATTATTACGTCATTATTTTTGCACCAACCTAATAGAATAAACAACTGAAATTGGAACTCGGCTCTCCAATTAACAATTCCCAAATATCCAATCTTGCAGCACCTGCTATTCTCAAGCGTTCACCCATCTAGGTACTGACCAGGCTAGACGTTGATCGTACGAGAGCCGGTGTTTCAACGTAATATGACCGTAAACCATTTAAATTTATGATAGCATGAAGGCCTATCCTTCGGATTTATGCAGCCTCTTTGGAAGAATAATTTAAAAGAAAAGTTGTCTTTTCGAAAGGAAAAAAAACAAGGAAAGTGTCTGCCAATGATTAGTATGATTTTATTTACAGAGATATATTCATTGATTGCCTTACTGGGAGAATAATTTTGGGAACAGTTCGTTATCCAATATTCAGTCAAGTAGCTAAGGTCTATGTGGATGCTAAACAAATTAGACCCTTAGGAATATCTCCTGATATGATCTACCTCTACAAGAGTCAGATCAGGCGGAAAATGGAGTACTGATGCCATATCTGTGCTGTAGCTGCTCAGTCCTCACTTTCCAGTCTTGACACTTCAAAAGTGTCTACGCGGCCTTGTGGGTGATGAATCGTTTTCCACCCTAAAACCCCTTCCCCACAGACAAAACGACACAAACCTCTCATAACTATATCTCTGTTTCCGTGGCAACTATTCGGACGAGCTACATTCATCAGTTCCACCAGTTCTAACCTTCACAGCTAAAACGCATCATGCCACGTACACATGGACAAACCATTCGCATTCCATTAGTAATAAGGAAGTTCCACTTGGACAGCTCTTCCAAGAACCGCTACTTTGGGGAACAGACTCCCGAGATTATGCTTTCCCGACCACTACAATCGTAACCTAGGATTTATGCTTATCTTTCCCACATCATCATAAACTGTACTCCTTATCTTTTACTCTTATCGTTGATACAACAATCTACTTCAGTAACCCTCTACCTTAAGTAGCTCTTGGGCCTTGTTTTGGGTGAAAATTAATAAAAATAAAAACAAATTGGAAACGGGGCGAGCAATAATCGAGCAGGACTAAATGAGAACTAGACGAGACATCCCTATAATTCTATTTTAATTGTGCTTGTTCCGCTATTCATTAGTCCGCACGACCATTACGCCTTACCAAATAATAGACTGTTCCGTTTTGATCGCGTGGAAAGAGGAGAAAATACACTACTTGGTTTCAATGAGAAAATTAAAGAAGGGAAGTGGGGAGAGGTAATCAGATTAGGCTGATAAGAACAGACACTACACTTTGATCTTAGCCAAAATACCGAGAAGGGGTTTTATTTTCTTGCCGTCCAAAGCTGACACGATGTAACACAAGGACAGTTTAATGTGGAGAGCCCGAGCGCGTGCACCCGGTCCAGGTCCCTAAATAACCCCGCCCCGCCAATACCTCATAAATAATGAACTTCGGTTTTGATTGCATGGAAAGAGTGGAAAAGATACTATTTGTTTTCAGTGAGAAAATGAGAGAAAGAAAGAAAAAAAGAAAGAAGGAAAGATAGAAGTCTTGAACGTATCTTGCCAATACCTCATAAATAATTAACTATTCCGTTTGTTTTAACTGCCTGGAAAAAACAATACATATCAGAGACGCCTCCTGGTTTAAATGAGAAAATTAATGAAAGAAAGAAGGGAAGAAAGACGTGTTTAACGTCTGTTTCAGTGAAATGTAAAAACTTGTCAATTTCAAATCATTTCATTTGTACCCTCTTACTTCTTAAAATAACGACCAACATTCATATTTATGATTGTTATTGCAATATTTTGTTAAAGTTGTTAAGCTCAGATATTTAACTATGCGAGAGGGGCATTTCTATAGTAATTTTGTTGTTGTAGAACTCGCCATGAGCTTATTCAATAATTAACTAATATTATCTATTTTATTAATCGAAACTTATTTTACTTTTAAATCTCATATAGCCTGCTTTCTGTCGTCTTAAATAGATATAAGGAAAATACATTGCTGTGTGAGTTCATCCATCACCTACCGCCGAAATTCATCGTCATTCAAAACTTGTCGAGTTGATAACCCATTTCTGTTACTGCTTTGCTATTCTTGTACACAGGAACCATTGTTTTAGTTTGTTAAACAACCTTAAACTGGGTTTGCCTATCAGAAAATAACAAACATGGTGTTTTATGCTTTCTGAGAGAACAGGAAGTTCTACCAGGATTTATTATTAGCGAACACATTTTTAATATAAGATGTGCAGATGACACAGTGTTGATAGCAGGGACAGAAAGATTCGATTCCTTATTTTTATTATTAGTTCTTTTTCGTTCACCACTGCTGTAGCCTGGCATTGAACTCACAACTCTTTTGGTCTAGTCACTGGATCTAACCAACGCCTTTATCCACTTGAGAACACATGGCCCAGTGGATAAACTAGACCCCAAGAAATATGAGTTCAATACCAGGCTACATCAGTATGGAACCAAAAATTATTAAAGGAAAATAATTGAGACATCCGCAAGAGGAATGGCATGTGAAAATAGAACAATTCTATCCGGTGGACGAAATAAAGAGTTCGGTTCGAAATTACAATCACCTGAAGAAGGCAAGAGCGTACAACGGCCGAAATGTTGTGAATATGTCAATGAAGATGAGGATAATAGTTCGAATAATGTAAATAATATAAATAATCATAATACCTCATCTCAGAGATATAGACAGATAATAAAAACATATTTTGTTAATTTGTCGTAAGTACACATAATTTTTAGATACATTGTATTTTATTTTGAAATTAAGATAAAAATGTATCCCCCGTTTCAAACTATTAGCATACGTGTTGTCGTCTGCTAAATTAATGATTTTTTTATACGCTGACGTGTATCTTCTATAGTAATGATTTTTATATATTAGCGGGAAAAGGAAAGTAAAGGTAACTTGTCAGTTTATTTCCCCCATATAAGGTCTTTTTGTGCGTATGCAAATTGATTCGTTTGAATTTAGCCACGCCTTGGAGATGCTCATAAATGATCAAGTGTGTTCCTTTTGGCTAGAGTTTTTTTTTTTTTTGCCGGCACAAGCGTCAACTTCCATTTTTTTCGATATATATCTTTCACTACCTGATCTAGAGATTGAACTCCTGACCACTATGTAACTTTTCCACAACTTCGTAGGACAATCAGGTAGTGGAATACTGGAGTCTTAAACCTTCCCTAATCGTGGTCTGTCACCCGGTATAACTACCGAAATATTGTTACGGAGTTGAGGACACTAATCCGAATAACTTAAAGTTTGTCATGATTGGCAATCTTGTTTTTTTGTTTAGTTTTGTTTTGTATTGTTTTTTTTATTTATTCTGTAATGTAATGTCTGTAACTTTACACTATGTAGAGTTACCTCCCTTACATTGACAGCGTCTTTATAACAATAACGAACAATTCGAAGATATTTCCGAAGTTGGAAGGTGAAAAAACGTTCTCCTTGAAAGGGAAAAGTACAACTTTAGTAACTAGGCGAAAAATATGAAAACCTTCATCTAATTATAAGCTCTCTCTTCCGCCCCTAGGTTTTTAAGCCTAAAAGTTAGCGGTGCGTGTTATATACGATAACTAAATAAATATTAACTATTTTTCAGTCAGTTATGTGCCATGTGTGATACACGCTTAAGCGATCATGTATCTTTCGATACATGACTGACGAGGCAGATTTTTTTCCGCTGCAGGTTACCATTTATTTCTGCGGTAGACCAGTTGCCACCCAAGGCTATAGAACCCGGTCTGCCCTGTTATTTACCCATAGCTGGGGAGAGAAGAGGTATCATAGCTTTCCTAAATTAGCACGTGTAAGTGAATGTAATGGATTCGGCTGGAATTCGATACGTCGCCATATTTAAAAAAATGATATTCACACTTACAAGGCCCAAGAACCACTAGATAAAATGTTAGAGAGTAAATGGCACAGCTTATGCGGATATGTGGGCAATATGATCGAAAGCAAGTTATATCGATGTTCCAAACTAACTAATGTCTAAATATAGAATTTTAAATCGTTAGTCAAAAAAAAAAAAAATGATCCATATATAGTGAGCACATTTTAGCCGGCTTCACTGCTGTCTGTGTTAATGATAGACCTCATAACAGCTTCATTTATATCGTGAGTGTAGTCGATGTCTTTGTCATTTTCAATGCCATCGTTGTTCACAGAGTTATTTTATCCCTCTTCCTCAAAAAGTATGCCATCTTCACTGTTGTCCAGTAGTAGTAATATCCGCTTCTGTTTTATGCCACGACATACCACTGGAATGTAAACGTTTGTTTTTGTTTGAACATGTTTCATGTTTGCCCTAAATACTGTGTAAATTGTGTTTCAAAACATGATATAAACTATATAAATTCTTATTTTTAGTCGACGCAAGCCAGATAAAATGTTGAATAAATGTTAAATTTAGTGCTAGACGAAAGAAAATCAGTGCGTATTATGCACGAGATATACATTTTTCAGAATTTCACGACTTAATGTTAGGTTTGCGTATTATACATGATAACAATATTTATAGTAAGGACGTAATAAATTATAATTCATGACAGCATGGGTAAAAAACTTTTATTAATATAAGATTATACTGAACATAAAGTGGGGGATAGTTTGTTTTGTTTTTTTTATTAATGAACTGATCTATCCAGCATTATGACATTTAAAATAATAAGTGAGGAAATACAGGCTGCGGCAAAAGTAAAGCTCTTTTTTATTTATTAACTTTTATTGAACAAAACTAAACTACAGTAGTTTAAGAAAATTTATAAGTATTGTCACATCAAAAGAATATGATTTGTTATGATTAACGAACTGTTTAACATGTTCAAAATGCTCCCCTTCATGTTCAATGCAACGCTGAACCCTACCAATAAGACCTCTACAACCATTTGACACATTTCTACATTAATTTCAGGAAATTTATTAGAAATTGCTTGTTTTAATTCAGGAATTGTTTTACGTTTAGTCTTGTAAACAAGATCTTTTCTCCCCACGAGAAAAAAGTCGTGGTGTTAGGTCTATTGATCATGGTGGCCACTCAATTGCTTAACGTTGACCTATTCACCTCAGCTTGAAGTTAAGATTTGACTATTCTCAAACGCGTAAACCATAGACAGGAAGCACGCTATCCTGTTGAAAGTAAATGTTATTCTGATTTCTAACTTTTCTAACGCAGTATTTAGCTTGCGTCCAAAAAGGGCGCTACTTTTGCCGCACCCAGTATATTGCAACTTAGATGTGAAACCTTCTAATAACGAGGACTTCGCAAAATATGCTATCATTTTTTATAGAATAAATAAACTAGTATACATATAATATGTATCTTGCATAATAGGATAGAAAATGTCAGTATATTTTATCAAAGTTTTAATTTTCTATAATTGCTTGTTTTTGTCAGGAACTCTTGGATCAAGAATTCTCGACACTCTTTTGGACTATTATTTTCTTTGTTTTCATCAAAATGTTTTGAGCGATATTCATATACAGTGTCCGTAAAGCCTGGACATAGGAAATTGTAGTGGACCTCATGGAGAGGTGGGCGCAATGTGAAATGACCCGAGCGCCCCAAATCAGTATGGGGTCACAAGAGGCCCACTAACATTTTTTAATTAAAGACGTGAAATCTAACAGGTGAAACAAAATGGACAACAGAATGAGGATATTTAAGATTAATACAAAATTTATTTACAATGCAGACCTGAGTGGCTGTGGGTTAGACGGCCTCGTACTTGATGGGTGGTCGGACTGGACGTCTCGATGCCGGGAAGCTGAGGTGTGGTTGTTGTGTCGATGGTTGGACTAGTCGTGTCGACGATGGGACGCTGATGTGCGGGCGTTCCGGTCGTGTCGATGGTCGGACTGGACGTCGACGACGGGAAGTTGAGGAGCGGTTGTTCCAGTTGTGTCGATGGTCGGACTGGACGTGTCGGCGGTCGGAAGCTGAGGTGCAGTCGTTCCGGTCGTGTCAATGGTCGAACTGGGCGTGTCGAGGACGGGAAATTGAGGAGCGGTTGTTCCAGTCGTGTCGACGGTCGGACTGGACGTGTCGACAGTCGAAAGTTGGGGTACGGCCATTCCGGTCGTGTCGATGAACGGACTGCACGTGTCGACGGTCGGGACGTTGATGTGCAGTCGGAGTAGTCGTGTCGACGGTCGGACTGGTAAGTTGATCGCTGCTAGGTCGTAGCAGGTGATCGATGCTGGTCGTTGCAGATGATCGCTGTTGGTCGTTGCTGGACGATAGCTGGTCGCTGCAAGTGACCGCTGCTGGTCATCGCAAAGTCTCATTAACTATATATATTTTTTACCTGTACAAATTAAACATGGTTTTGTCGGAAGAAGAAACGTGACTTTTTTTCTGAGGTATGCTAAAGGAGAAGGTGGATGAAAATCACAAATGCAACACACTTGGCTGAACGCATAAAGAGTTAATGTGCTAAAATTGACAGTAACTGCATCGAGTTAACGTGAATATGGCAAAGCGCATCAACCTTTGCATCACAAATAATGGAAATCATATTGAAGAAGTTATTTGTTAATATTCCAATTCAATAAAATGTTCTTGAAAATATGCATTTTTCCTATGTGTCTAGGTATATTTACCTTGCCTCCCCGCCAAGACTAGATGTGGCACAACGTCATTTTAACGTGGGGAGCTCCATGCACATACTTATGCATATGGACCAAGGACAAAAAATGATTTTTACCCAGCCTCTGCGACCACTGTCACGCTGGCATCGGTATTAAACCGACCCAACCTCTTTAGTGCGATTAGGAAGGTGTTGCGGCAGAGTTAGAAATAGAGCAACTTCTCCAATCCAAAATGAGAAGAATCTTAATTCCACTTACAGCCAATGTCCAGATTTTAGGGACATCCTGTATATCGACCCATTTTTTATAATAGTAATGCATATTTTTAGTGATTTTGATATCATTTTGGGAAGTTTTTCTGCTACATAAAATAGCTACACCATAACTCGTGCCATCATGCTTACGGCCATATCACGTTGAAACGGGTTCTCGTCAGAAGTTAAGCAACGTTCTTCCTGGTCAGTACCTAGATGGGGGACCGCTTGGGAATATCAGGTGCTGTAAGATTAGATGTGTTGGTTGTGTAAAGAATAACAACTCGGAATGGGAAATCGGAGAGCTGAGTTCGAATTCCAGTCAGGTTCATTATATTCACTTACACGTAAAAAACCTTTTGGCGATCGTGAAACGAAAAGAGACATGATTGCCCAAGTATGTCATATCCGCCCATACCAACACGCATTGGTCCAGCGTGGTATCGTAATAGCCTATTTCTCTAATTGTTGTGGAGTCGTTTCACAGTGGAGGCTTGTATTTCAATAAGTCGTCCTAAATTAGGTTCGACGTACAAAACGTTAGAACTTGGAAAATAAGAGTTAAGGACACAGCAATCTAGTTGTGATGGTTGATATTCAATGTCCGATATCGTCTGACTCGCTCAACACCACCTAGGTATTTATCGATCCACCCACGAGGATTGAATGTGGCACAAGGCCGGGTTTAATGTGGGTTTCTCCCAGCCCGTAGGCTCGGTCAAAAATATAGCCTTTGAACCCGCCTAGACGGGTTCAGGCCCTGTCTACCTCCCCGGACGAAACCTTGCCCTTCGGCAAAGCATCGTCCGGGTTCCTCTCTGCTAATGCAGAGAGTTCGACATAAGGCGGGCGCAGTCAGAGACCGCTCAACACCACCTAGGTATTTATCGATCCACCCACGAGGACCGAATGTGGCACAAGGCCGGGTTTAATGTGGGCCTCTCCAAGCCCGTAGGCTCGGCCAAAAATATAGCCTTTGAAAGCGCCTAGACAGGTTCAGGCCCTGTCTACCTCCCCGGACGAAACCTTGCCCTTCGGCAAAGCCTCGTCCGGGTTCCTCTCTGCTAATGCAGAGAGTTCGACAGAAGGCGGGCGCAGTCAGAGACCGCTCAACACCACCTACCCCGAACTGGCGACCGCTACTGCTACTTATTGCCTCTGGAAGAGTCCATTACCATTGAATAGGTAATATAACACTAATTGAATCTGGGGAAGCTCTTCTTCCAACAATGGGCCCTCACATACTGGAGAGAAGAAATTTTACCATTCGATGATGACTACTCCGGTGCAAGTTTCTCTCATTAACGAAAGTGAAGCATTCCAATGAAACTGAAGAGGACTTTTTTTTTTAAAATTCTTATTCCTTTTGAAACAGGGTTACCATTTGTTGATGACTGTTAGTTGATATGTCCTTTCAATTTATATTTAACGCAAAATACCACAAAATATTAGGTTGGTGCATAATAATGACGTAATAATGTCGTTTTTTGACGTTAAAAATACGTCAAAAAACGACATTATTACGTCATTATTTTTGCACCAACTTAATATGAAACAAGAATAAACACAAAATGGTTTTGTAACAACGACAATATTTATATTTGTATAATGATGTACACAAACATAGGGGTTACTATTTTTGTTGATATTATGTCCCTTTGTCTGAATTAAAGTTTTTACTAATGAAATATATTTATCCGAGCTCACAAAAGTTGAATGAACTTGTTGCTCAAAATGTTCACTGTTAGAGAATTGAAAGAATTATAAAGCTGTGAAAAAGTTGAGTAAACTTTTAGGTTTAGAATAGTTGAATGTTCCGTAATGTTTGTAATTAAATTTCCATTGCTTGTAGTTGAATATTCGTAGTTTGAAAAGTTTAATATGTTTGTAATGTAGTTTGGAAATTTTCGTACGTACTTGTATATGTGCGTGTGTGAATATGTTTTCATAGCGTCCGCCCAATCTGGAAATCGGAACGCAGTTTCCTTTTAAGGATACATTTTCGTAGGCGAATGAAATCAAGAAAGAGAGGGAGAGAACGAACTCGTGTCTGTATTTGTAATTAATTTAATGACGTGGTAGGCTCGAAAAGGCATTGACAGATTTTGGTGGAATTATTTCTTGTCAGGTCAAGAACTAGGTTGATGTTATTCTGATATGATTTAAATATTAAGTGACCAATCAGAAGTTGAGGTTTTCTGAAAATATGTATGAAGCTTGATAAGTTCTGTGATCCACTTTTTGCACAAAAATCGACATTGATATTCGGGCATGATTTAAATATTAAGTGACCAATCAGAAGTTGAGATTTTCTGAAAATATGTATGATGCTGAGTAAGCACTGTGATCCGCTTTTTGCACAAAAATTGAGATTGGTAAAAAAGTGATAGCCGGATGCTAAAAAAACTTTTGTAAGTTCAAATTACATAAAGCACTAATACCATCATAATCAGTCTGGAAACCAGGTGTGGTGTTAAGTTCTCTGTACAGCTTATCATTTAACCAGTTCACTCTACATATCTGGATTGAAAGCCAAAGAGGCATTCAAGGAAGGGCTCTGGTAAGTGTCTTACCGGAGCCCTTCCTTCTCCAGATCAAACCACAACTAATGCCCTCAAACTTAAACGCTCGTCTTAGTCACGGACACGTAACCTTTGATTCTATCGGAGTAGGGGGAAACTTCTACCCTGGCCATTGACGTTAGTCTAGTTAGCCATCCGCCCAGCGATGCCGTGTCATCACCACACTGGTAGCTATTGAGTCGAATTTAATCTATTGTGCAATATCGTTGTTGATCTTACAAGACGGTTCATCCACCATTTGACAGGTCTTGATTTTAATCCGGTTGACTGTCTAGTCACCTTCCTCACTAGTAAAATCTGGTGGGGGAACAGGTTTAATTGTCTATGGCCTGACCATGCAACAGGTAGTACTGGGTTATATGATACCAGTAACACTCGTAGATTGACCTGAAATAACTAAGATTGTAACCAGAACAAGAAATAGTTTTATTTACATAGCTATATGGGTGCATGATCGAGTTGATAGAACGTTCAATTTCTTACCATAAGAACAGTGTTTGAATCACATTGTCAGGGAGATGATGACGTTATCGGCTTGGGGGGATGATCCCAAGTTGCGGCACCGTTTGGGAAGTGCCTGAAAAATCATACCACGGGTTGACCCAAGCTTTGTGAGTAAAACTGGGAAGACAGAACTATTTTAGAAATCGTTTTGTAGCACGAAGTCGCAAGTCATCGTGACCGATGATTTGAGCGTACTGGCCTTATTCAAAGTATTAGTCTCTCTCTCTCTCTCTCCCAGGAACAGTAACTAAGCTCCACCCAGCATAGTTGCAGCATAAACCATAGGTGGACTCTGTTGAACAAACACAAGCTAGCCGCCCTAGTGGACAAGTGTATTTGGAAACGAGTAACCGGTCATTACATAGCGAAGCATTTAAGTTATAAAATACATTAACAAAAAATGCTTATTTATAAATATCACAAAAGACCAGATTGGAAATGAAAAACAGTTATTTTTTAAAAAATTGATTTTGAATATGCAAATGAGTTACCTTCATGAAACCAGAACTACTAAGTTAGAAAAATATGGTGGGTTACAGTTATTATGGTCATCTCCAGGGTGCCATTCCACAGGGCCAATGCTTCTTCTAAGGTTAACTGAGGTGTCTCTATAGGGAAATGCAGAGAGTGAGCAATTTTTGTTCGTTGTAACGTATATGAGTGAGACTCACACTTTAAACTCGGCCTTGTACCATAGTCCGTTAGAGTGGGTATAAGGATAAATTAAGATTAAACTGCATTTATTTGATGTCAAAGTGTTACGTAATATTTACGGGTTGACTACTGTTTACCAAGCCCATAGTCGTTGTTGTAGCATAGGACTCTATTACTATGGCAATGGACTGTTCCTACATATAAATATGGCAAGTAGCCGCATTAGAGTAAGATTTGAGGATTAGTTTTTTCTTCTCTGTATGAGTGTTTAATAATCTTCCTTTTCTTTGTTTTCCCCACTAGTCTTCTGTTTCTTCGATACTCTCTCTAACTACGGCCATCCCAATTCTCGGCTATTTTGAACAAAGACAACATTACAACAGTCTTGGTGGAAGACAACGAGTTAACACACACACATATACTTTGGCATACGCTGCCCAAAACACACAAACAGAAGCAGTAGGCTTTAAGGCTCTGTTTAGCTCTGCCGAACCCTATATATACAGTAGGTCCAGACTAGTAAAATAATCCAATCATGGCTCGTATTTTTACTACCTCAGCAGGAAATATGAAGCTCTTGGGCTCTTTTTGCTCCCAGAACGTAGACAAAAACAAGAACTCATCAATCTAACTTCTGACACCAAGTACCGAACCTTTTCGAAAGCAGAAATTTCATCATTCTATAACAAAAATCATTCACAAAAGTAAAAGTTTTGTATGTTGTATATTGTTTCTCAGTAGAATAAATGTTATGTTTGGGGTTTATGTTTGAACTATTCTTATACTTTTCTCAGACTTATCCATAATGTCCACTAACATAAATCATTTTAACGACTTTAACAAAACAACTGACTAAATAAAATTGAGAAACACACGTACAGTGCTGATAATTATGGCGGCGAAGAATGAAAAAAAACCCCTAAAAATAACAACTAATAATTTAGATAAGATAAACCTCACCTATTATTATATTTGACCCTCTTCAATAAAGAAATTATATTCAACCTAATTACAACTGTAGATAAAGTAGGAACAATAGTTTCAAATATGGTGATCCGATTGTTCAACGTGGCCTAATGTGATGAGATTGCATCACTATTTTTAGTCAATTAGGAATATACCATTTAATCAAGTGTTTTATTCAAGTTATTTTTTACCCCTAAGACCGTGAGGCTAGTAAACGGTAGTCAGGCCACATTTAAAGACGTGCACACATGGTCAGACAACCTATTTATATATATTCTGTTAATTTTCATGGTTTTAAGTGGATACGCACAAACATTTAGCTTCATATATTAGATTATATTCTCAACTAAAAAGTTTGATATACGTTGGAATTTATTTAGTCCACGGGGGTAGATTTTTCTATTTCCACGTACCATGCTTTTTCTGGATATCGTCAAGGACACATAGCCCAGTGGATAAAAGCGTTGATTGAAGTAATCCAGTGACTTGACCCAAAAACTTTTGAGTTCAATACCTGGAGATTTATTTAAGGAAATTAAGTGAAACTAAGATATCCAGAAAAGGCATGGCATGTGGAACTAGAACAATCTATCTCCGTGAACTAAATAAAGATTTCGGTCCGAAATTCCAACGTACATCACCTGAAGAAGACCGGAGTGTACAGCGGATGAAATGTCGTGAATATGGCAATAAAGATGAGGACAACAGTCCGAACAATGTAACTAGTGTAAATTGTTACAATACCTCATCTCAGAAATATAGACAGATAATATGTTTGATGTTTGTTACATTTTAACGTATTTTTATTCTTTTCTAAAAATGAAGTATGACTTTTTAACACGTTCGTATTTTTTCCATTTATTTATTGCTGCATTTGATGATATATAAGATCCCACTTAATTCTATAACAGCCATGCGCAACCATTTTCGAGCAAAGGGTCGCAAGTTATATGGCCCATCACAAGGCGGATCGCGACTTTAAGAAAGATTCAAGGTAATTTTTCGCAGAAGGTTTCTCAACTATTTTCACTATGGAAGTCCATACTTGTAAGAATTTGCTTTAGAAATGGGGAAAAGTTGATTTTTTATTTCTTTGGAGAATATTTTCTTTTTTATAATTAAAAAAATTGAAATATTAGATTATAATCCCTGATGACCAGGGCCGGCACATACTACCCCTGACCTCCTCCGAACCTTCCCTGGACAAAGGGAGAGCCTGATTGGGGTCCTGGGTAGTGCTTTGTGACCCTCACTATATTATCAACATTTGCTTTTTTTCTACCTACATTTATATACGTTACAAATTGTTATATACCGTACCTATGAAAACTAATATATATATCCCAATCCTCATAAATACGTTGGAAACTATTGTAAGTGGGGGTAATATGCTGCCTAACCTGGCAGCGTGTCGTCCGGGGAGGTAGACAGTTACCCGATCCTACGTATGCGGGGTCTACAGGCAATTTTTGCCCGAGCCCACGTGCTCGAATTTCCCCACATTAAATTTGGTCTTGTGTCGCATCCTACCTGGTGGGGAGGCAGGTAAATATCGTAATATGCTGTCTAAGTAGTCCACCACTAGCAGTGGTTTACCTATTTCACGGCGCTAGCGAGTATTGTATTTTGTTGATGTTATAAAGACTACCATTTCATTTCCAACCTCCGTTTTGGTTATTCCTCATTCAGTAACCTTTTCTAAGTTACAACAAAATTAAACCATACAACTGACAATTAAAGGATGAAAAAATTACGCGGATTTTGACACCATTCTGGGATCTATTATTGTCCAAATATGTCATTTTGTTTTGCTCATGCTAAGTCTTGGAAAAACATTATATAAAATTCACTATTTTCTATCTTTAATGTTGAATGTATTAAATTACTCAACTTTTTAACAAGAAAAAAACTCAAGTTGTTGTTAAAAATTGTCGCAAAACATTGCTGATTTATTTAAGATAGAATGATCTATTATGACATGTCTCTATTATTTAGATCTATTATATTTGTTTTCAATTTTTCTAGTTGAATTGTTCACCTATATTGCATATGACCTATTATTGTACATAATTAGTTTACAATAAAATCTGTATTTTATATGAATACTACCTAATGAAAATTCGGATGTAGTAGAGTGGGGGCCCCGTATCATAGATTGAGGGTGGCGAGCACGTGACCCTTGCACTGGGTCTGCAGATAACAGTGTAATTAACACATGTTGCTGCGTATGATTTGTTTTTAATTTATTCATTTGACTATAAAAAAATATTTGTTAAAGAAATTAATGCATTTCTTATTATAGAGAAAAAAGATTATTATTCACGTTTTCCGTTTCTCAAGCAAAAGATGTTTACGTGTATGATCTTCCTTAGCGAAAATTTCCAATGGTTTAAAATGGTGAAAACGTTACCTTCAACGAAAGGTTACACAATTCAAGAAACATAGTACTTAATCATTGTTATGTATGTTGTTATATACCAGATAGTAGGACTGAACAAGTAAGAACGAAACGAGATAAACAAAATATTAATAAACGTTATTTTACTCATGAAATTAGGCATTAGACGTTTGTCCTCGACTCTTCTATAAGATTACATTATGAAATTGGGTAATGTACTAGTACTGGCCGTCCATATATAGGCATAACAGTATGCTGCCTCCAAAACTGTTTTTATATATAGTATTTTATAATCATGAAATTAAATTTTTATGTCATGAGGTGCGTTTTTAGGTCCGCCCTGAAAGTATGCGATATGGTATATGAAGGATTGATTGGTGATGGATGAGTTTTCGTGGTGAATGTGTCGATTGTAACGAATGAATGGATCTTGAATCGGATTAGCTAGGTATAGGATAGTAAGTGACGATCACTCTCAACTTCATTCCCCCCTTTTAGGCCTTGTGCTACAATTGTGTATTTTACGCAATAAATCTTGAGCATCGTGGCTTCAGGCTATTTACTGCACAAAACTACGCCACTTTATCTTAAGTTTCAACGTTACTAGTGAACATACCACAAACTATAGTGTAGTAGTCACTCATGGGGGTGACAGGTTATTTCATTACAATACATCAATAGTATTTTATAATCATGAAATTAAATTTTTATGTTATGGGGTGCGTTTTTTAGGTCAGCCCCTGAGAGTATGCGGTATTATGGTATATGGAGGATTGATTGGCAATGGATGAGTTTTTTTTTTTTTTGTTGTGAATGTGTCAATTGTGACGAATGAATGGGTCGTGAATCAGATTAGCTAGCCCCAGCCTCATTCCCCACTTTTCGGCCTTGTGCCTCAATTGTTTATTTTACGCAATAAATCTTAACTACTGCTCTCGTCTCTGAATGGATTTTTACTGGAATGGGGAGTTTTATACAGATACTCGATCTTTGCTACGAATCCCAAGTCACGCAGAACACAATCTCAGTAATATTTTCATTGAAGGCCGAGAAGACAAATTTATTAAAGTTGCATTAATGCCATTAACCCACGAATCTCTCGATGAATGTTATGATCCTTGTTTTTAATAACTTCAAGTTGTTTAAAGTCTTTTTTTATATTTTGCTAGTACTTTCAGCTGTTCTTTAACTTTAATAAATTTGTTTGCCAAGATGTTTTTCACCATTTATATCATCAACTTTACTAATCTACTTTTTGTATGAATGATTCATCATGTAATATAAATTGATTTGCACGACTTATTTGATTTAAAAAGAACTAATCCGACGTGCAAATTTTCCGGATAACAGCTGCGACTTTACTCTTTTTATTGAACAATTTCTTTCATGCCACATAGATCGAAAAACTCCTACAACAAAAAAATTCTCAAATTACCATATTAGTAAAAGACGCTCTCTTAAATTTTCAAAAAAATTGCGACTGCACGCTCAAAAATTTCTTATCCGTTAATAAAAACACATTTCTAAAAAACATATTTCGATTAGCATTTAATCTTTCGTGTCCCGCTACTACCTGGATTTACTAAAAAAAACAAATTAATTTCCATGCCTGAGGATGGCTGTAAGAACAGCTGAAAGTACTAGCAAAATAAAAAAAAGACCTTATACTAATACTTGAAGTTATTAAAAACAAGGATCATAACATTCATCGAGAGGTTCGTGAGTTAATGTAACTTTAATAAATTTGTTTGCGAAGATGCTTTTCGACATTTATATCATTAACTTTACTAATGAATCTAATTTTTGTATGAATGATTCATGTAATATAAATTGAACTGCGCCACCCATTATATATATATGTATATACACACACTAGTGTACTGGTGTTGTCAAAAATAACACTAATTGTTAGAAAGTTTTAATAGTGTGATGCAATGAAACAAAAGTCTTGAAACAATGTATTGAGACTGAATAAAGCAGAGATAAGAATAAGTAAAATGGAGGCCAATGAACCGACTAATTAATCCGTTCCCTTTATATTTTTTAGGCGTCCAATGGTATCTAACATTCATTGACTACTCCTGTTATTATATAAATCGTTTTTTGCTCAATACCTTTTCATGTTAAAAATTTTATGTGTTTAATATAATAGTGAAATAGAAATATCTCTCAGAAGAAAAAGATTAGTAACAGAAAGACGGCCTTTTTCAAGACATAGTTGAAAAAAGACCAAAGACATCCGAGTACCTCACATGAAAGGCTTGAACAAATAACACTGCAATCTAAGAAATGTATGAGTAAAGGGACCTATTTTTGTCTAAACACAAATAAGTATTTTATTTGTATAGATTTTTTTAAATGACTAAATGAAGTAATCACTTATAAATTTACTAACTCAAGCTGATTTACCCCTCTTCCCGCTACACATGGGACAGGAAATATATAAATATATACATATTGATATTATTATGTGGTTTGATATATATATATATATATATATATATATATATATATGTGTGTGTGAAAAGTGTGTGTATATAAATATAAATAAATATATATATATGTGTATAATTATTTATATATTATATGCGCGGTACTTATTAGAAATCGCTCAATATCAGAGATAGAGCTAACATATATGGTTGACAAGTTGTCTGACGATCGCTAAAGCGTGAAACCCAGGATCACAAGCTCACATCTATCCAACCATATATATATATATATATATATATATATATATATGCTGAACAAAATATGTCGGCCAGTAAATTACTGGAGGTTAACTCAATTAAGGCAAGCACATACTGCAAATGAAGTGCTCAATGTTTAAAAATAGACCAACAATAGTTATTAAAAAAAAATCAGAGTTCAAGTGATTTATCTTGTGACTTGCTAAACTTGAAGCCAAAAGATAAACCATTTAAACTTTTGTTTATCTATTAACTAATATATATATATATATATATATATATATATATATATATATATTATCACACAAAAATACAATAATGCTTAAAGAAAAATAAAAAGATTGCAAAATGTATTACAGGCCAACTTATAACCAGATTGATTTACAGTTGTGGTCATAAGTCGACGATGACTTTATATTCAATATCAATTCTGATTTCTGAGTGGCTTTGTTGATATTAAAAAAATGATGTAGAAAATAGGTTAAAAAATGCAGCATAAACACAAATTGGAATTCTTCTAAGATTGTTAGCTTCAAGTTTGATACCATTCTTTATATTATCATAAAATTTTCAAAATTTATTTCATGCGCTTGTTACTGTGAGGGAGCCAGAGGTGCATATTATGAAGATATGTAGGATAGATAATGGTTGACATTAGGCTTGAAGAGGTTAAGATGGTGTTGACTAGGGAAGCATCTTCTTGGGTGTTTGTTCCATAATGCAACAGTTGACCAATTGAGCATGTACCCTGGGAGCTGATATGCTCTGCATTTCTGCTCATGAGTAATAAGAAAGCATCATGGTGTCAAGAGGGTATTTTTTTTTAAGTTTAAAGGATGAGGCAGCCCAGCTAACTTGGAAGTCACATGTAGATACTTGGGAACACCTTCAGTTGGAGACCATCTGGACTGACTGGGTTACCCAACCTGAAGGTATTTCTAACTTGGCTCTACCTCCAAGTTTATGCACTGCTTTTATCAAAACCTGCCACAAAATCATGTATATTTGGTTGTATTGCATGTGCCTGGTATCCCTTTATCAGACTGGGCATTATGATGGATATATTTGGCCTTCCAAATATAGGAAGGAAATGTGTATACAACAGAAATCAAAGGAAATAATAATAATAATAATAATAATAATAATGAACTATCTGAAGTATTGATTGTAGTAATGAGCACAGATCACAAACTTGAAAATCTCTATCAATAATTTTCTCAGAAAAAATATAATTTACCTGAGATTTTAGGCTTCAGAAATGATTGCATCAAACAGCAAATGAAAAAAAGATTATTATAATTACAACAATAATGATGACTATGGAATTAATAATAATATTGACGATCATGGAATTATTATTTTAATAATATTAATGATAATTGGAGAATTGATAATATAAATGGTTAGTGAATTATTATTTTAAGAATAATAGTTCTGAAATTAACAATAATAATAATAATAATAATAATGATTAGGGAATTATTTTAATAATAATAATGGTTGATGAAATAATAATAATAATAATAATAATAATAATAATAACTCATACCTTATGAATTATCTATGTAAAATTTGTGTTCTTATGTTTTATTTTTATTTTATAAAAGTCTTCTGTGGGAAATGTTATGATGCCATTTCTGGCCTTAGGTCTCTGGTTGGGACCCTGGAAAGAAATGAGTATATGTTATATAGGAATAAAGTGTCGCTGCCAACACCGGAGTTTGAACACAGATCACCAGAAAGCAAACACAGGTGATCTCATTTTGAATAAGTAGATCATGTGATAGTAAAGGAAATGTATATATGGGAATTAGCATGGTGTCTAAGCGATCACAATATGGATTACTATTTGGATCAATATACAGATTACTATTTGGATCAATATACAGATTACTATTTGGATCACTATACAGGTTACTATTCAGATCACTATTTGGTGGTTACTTTTCAAGTGAGTATTATTGACTGGTTTTGAATTCAGAATTGCCTTTTACTAAAACTGATTGCCAACAAAGACTGCTTTATTGTTTGTTATAGAGGAATAAATTCTCACTGCCAACACCGGAGTTTGAACACAGATCACCAGAAAGCAAACACAGGTTATCCCATTTTGAATATGTAGATCATGTGATAGTAAAGGAAATGTATATATGGGAATTAGCATGGCGTCTAAGCAATCACAATATGGATTACTATTCAGATCACTAATTCAGTGGTTACTTTTCAAGCGAGTATTATTGAACAAGTACTATTAGTGCAAGTGCTATTTGAAGGAATCTGACAACAGGATTGTTCAACGGAGTTACTATAGTTGTATCTATAATAACAAAGTCTCTACTACAATGAGCATTACAAAAGTGACGAGTATTTGTTGACATTACAAAAGTAGCAATGAGTGTTTGTTGACATCACAAAAGTGGCAAGCAATGAGGATGAGATTGAATTTACACGAAGATTCATTGACATCACAAAAGTATACAACAGAAATCAAAGGAAATAATGATGATGATAATAATAATAATAAAAATTTTGCACACTGAGTGAGTCGAACATACCAATTGACAAAAAAATCTCTGTGAAGGTTTTTGAAAAAGTAAGCAAATACAAAAATCTGGAGATGGAAATAGAAAAAAAATGTGACACTTAAAAACTAAAACTGTTCCTGTTGTGGTTGGAGCTTTTAGTCTGATAAAGAAAGGAACACAAGAACAAATCACCAAAATCCCTGATGCACCATCTCTCCAGGATATCAAAAATATAGATCTTACAGGCACAGACATATGCTGCAAAGAGCTTTGTCCATTTAAATTTTGTTGAATTAAGTGGAAATGAGAGAAAAAAAAATCCCATCCTTTGCTTGCCTTAGGTCATTGCTTATAACCTGGTATGTAATTACAAAATATATGCAGGTCATTAAAAAATTTAAAAAAAAATAATAATAATAATATTGAAAATTTTCCAGATATTTTATTGTGATTTGGAAATGGTGTCATTACAAAAACTTTCTTGCTCAGAACTTCAAGGATACTTTGAAAAGTAGTGGATACAGACAGTGGATGAAAATAACAAACGACTTATCTGAAAATAAACTTATCATTGGCAACTAACATCAGATGCTGTGTGGAAAAAGAAAAATAATAATAATAATAATGATAATAATAATAATAAAATACAAAGATATTGAAGTAGAAATCTCAAAAATGTGCCACATGAGAAGATCAATAATTCCATTTGTAGTTGGAACCCTCAGATTGATTGGAAAAGGTTCTGATAGACTCACTGAAGGGATTCCTGGTAGCCCATTTTTTTAAAGAAAATGTAATCACAAATACAGCTCATATACTATGAAGAGATTTATCTATGTAAATTCTATGTGATTTTAGTTTTTTTTTTTTTCACCGGTGGAAAATGTCATGAAACAATTTCTGAATTTAGGTTTCTGGTTGGGACCTGGAAGGAAATGTGTATACAAAAAAAATCCAAAGAAATAATAATAATAATAACAATAATAATAATAATAATAATAATAATAATAATTGTCCAAGTGTTAAGGGAATACAAAAAATTATACTCACAAATACAGCCCACACTTTACCAATAACTTTATCTTTGTAAAATATGTGTGATGTTAATTTTTTTTTTTGTTTGTTTTTCCTTAAAAAATTCTCAGTGGAAAATGCTATGATGCCATTTCTAACCTTAGGTCTCTGGTTGGGACCCAGAAAGAAATGAGTATACACCAGAAATCAAAGGAAATAATAATAATAACAATAATAAATTTTAAAAATTTAGATACAGACATACTTATCTTTCCTTCCTCTTTGTGCCATGTCCCTTCATAATATGAGTGATTATGGTTCTCCACATCTTCCTATCCTTTGTAGCTATTATTACTGCCTATCTTTTCACTATCCCTCTCAGTCCCTGTTCTGTCATCCATTTACACAAGCTCATTAGGTAGGTTACTTGTTGCTTTCCTCTGTCCCTCTTGCCTTCAATATGTTCTGTGAGTGCCATATTCTCTAAGCTCTTTCTCATTATGTATCCAAGAAATTTCAACTTTCTTTCTGATTCTAAGTATTAGTGTCCTTTTTGTTTTCATTTTTCTTAAAACTTACTCATTATTCACATGTTCGGTCCATGGGATTTTCAGGGTCCTTCTGTAGAACCACATTTCTGCTGCCTCATGTATTGTCTTCATCTGTGAGGAAGTTGTCCAACATTCACTGCCACAGAGGAGGACTGATATTACATAATATTTATTTCTCATGAAACTTTCTTGTTTCTTAATACTTTGCTTAGCTTTTTAAAGGAAATTTTGCTATTCCAATGTACCTTTGTATTTCAGTATCACATCTCCCATCCTCTGTTAAAACACTTTCCAGATATTTAAATTCTCATATTTGCTTAGTTTTGGTGTCTCCAATTTATAGTTTTCATCTTGTGCTGTTCCTCTTTCTGACAACCATATGTTCTAACTTCTTACAGTGAAGGTTTAGTCCTTTCTTCTCACCTTCCTTTACTACCTTATGTAGGAGTTCCTGTAGTTTCCTTTCTATGTCTACTATCAACCTTGTGTCATCTGTATGTCTTATATTGTTAAGATTGTCTCTGGCAATAATAAATCCAAATAAGATTCTAGTTCTTTCAGGATTGTCTCACTGTAAAGGTTGAATAAGTCTGGTGAGAAGACACATCCATTTCTTCCACTCCTTTCTATTTTTGTGCATTTACTGAACCCATTTTCTGTCAGTATGTATACAATTTGCTCCCATTATACATTCTGGATTATTCTAATACCCTTCTCAAATAAATCAAACTTACCTAGCAGTTCAAACAGTTCTTTGTGACACACTTTATCAAACACTTTTGCATAATCAGTAAAACATAGGTGTACAACGTCCTGCATTTGTATTTCTCTTTTTGGAAGATAGGTCAATCTTATATCTACCCATATGCAGAAAAATGATAACAACACAAATCCATACCGATGCTAGAAAGTGAAAATATTACAATACTCTGAAAATTAAACCAATAGACCAGATATGATAATAAAAGTTTTCAAAATCTCTATGAAGGTGGGCTGAAATCATTATAGGCTGACTATGAAAGGGTGATACTAGAGCTGTGAAATCTTGCATGCATTAATTTCAACTAATCTTATTAATAGCTGCATTGTTTCTTTTCAGGTAAACTGACATCTGACTGTGTTAAAAAATGACTTCAAAAGTAACTAGTAGTGGCTTCTCTTCAAAATGGACAAAATTTGGCATTATGGTATTATCAAGTACCTGCAGAAAAAGGGTTTAATCCCGAAGAACATTCATGCTGTTATGATTGCTACTTTAGGAGGGTGATGCTCTAGCTTTATCAACAATGCAAAAGTAGGCAGCTGAATTTAGGAAAGTCTGGATGTCCTACAACTGCCACCACCAAGGAAAATATTGATTGCGTTCACTACATTTTGGTGGATGACAATAAATCAAATAGCCAATGCTATTTGCATATCCTGTAAGAGAGTTGAGAATGTTCTGCACAATGAACTTGGCATGATGATGGTTTCTGCTCGGTGGGTGCCACATCTTCTGAAAACTGATCAAAAGTGCACTAGGCTGAACACATCACTGGAAAATCTGACATTGTTTTAGAGAGATCTATCTGGTTTCCTTGAATGTTTCCTAATCTATTGTGATTATTGACTATCTTCAAAAGGGCCACACCATCAATGGAGAGTAATATGCCAACTCGTTGAGGCAGTCACGAAAGGCTATCAAGACCAATAATACCCAGGAAAACTGACAAACGGGGTCTTGCTTCATCAGGACAATGCTCTAGCACACAAGTCCTTGGTTTCAATGGCTGCTGTGCTTGTCTGTTGCTCAAAGTAACCAGTTGATCACTATTTGTCTTCTAATTTGATTATCATCTGTTCCCCAACATGAAAAAAGACTGGGAACCAGGATCGCAGTGATGATGACATCATATCTACTGTTGATAACTTTTTTGACTAACAGTATAAACACTTTTCTTTGAACAGTCAGATGTCAGTTTACCTGGAATGAAACAAGGCAGAGTTGAAATTAATGCATGCAAGATTTCACAGCTGTAGCATTATTCCTTCATAGTCAGCCAATCAACTTTTTAGTACTCTCTTGTAAGTGCCATTTCATAGGTAATAGGCATCCTGTTTGATAAAATATCCCAGCAAAAGAATTTAACATACCTTCAAAATATAAAGAACTGGAAATAGAATTTGCAAGAATGTGGCATTTGAACACAATTAGTATTGTAATAATAACAGAAGCAAAAAATAAATTAAGAAGTGTATCGATACTCACATTAAGAACACCCCAGAGATCTCTTCACTATGTAGTATATTGCTGTTGGGCTCAAATAAGGCGATGGACATTTATATATAAAAATATATTAATATCTTTATTGTTTGAGTTGTGACGAATGGGTAGAGTGAGGGAGAATCAAGGATTGCAGACACAGGAATTGACAGGGACAACTCTTTGGTGAACCTCTAGTCAGCCTCTGCCCAGACCAAGAATCGAACTGGTTAAATAACATTTGAACACATACACAACTTCATATGGCTACGCCTTCTTCCAGTATGTTGCCTACACAACATTGTGGGGGCCACACTTCTTCCAGGAATTGCCCACCCAAGGACACTTAGGACACCTGTTGCCCTGTTTATTTTAGCCACTGGATGCACTTCCTGTTTATGCAATCACCAGTTCCGTTTTCCGTTCACACACTGATGCAGTGGAAATAAGGCCAAAGGTCTTTCCTTAACCAATATCCAACAACTATCTGAGGTAGAAAACATTACACTGATGGACATGTCCTCACAAAACTCTCCCAATGTAATGTGCTAAGGGTCAATCATCCCCATTCATATTCATATTCCAACTGTAAGAAGTAAGTTCCATTCAGGCAGATTTTTCCCAAGAACTGCTGAACAGACTCCTGGCATGATGTTTTCCCAATCACTACAATCTTGATTGCTTTAAGCCTAGAGTTAGCCGTTACCTTTCCTTGCATAGTCTTGTGAACTTCACTTCTTACTCTTTCTTACTCTCATACAACACCACATAGTAACCCTCTACTTTGAGTGGCTCTTGGGCCTTGTATAAGGCAACCATTAGTATAAAAATTTCTAAGAAAAACATTCCTTTAACTCAGGTCTCCAATAAAAGACTTTATAATGGGTTGTATCAAAACAGCTAATCGGGAAAACTGAGAATAATAATAACAGTAACAATAACAACAACATAAATGTTTGGGAAATTATAATCATATAATGTGGAGGTATTAAAGGCTCGGAAAGACGTGTGGTTATAATTACTAACAATGAAAAATAACAAACGTATGTTATGAAGAGAATGCTTTTAAAAATGTATTAATGTTTTGACAAGAATCCTTTTGAAGCCATTAAAGAAATAAATCTCTACACACAATGCAGTAGTAGTTGTTGTTGTTGTTTTGCTGTTGTTGTTTTTGTTGTTATTGTTGTTATTAGCAGGAGCAAAGAAATCACTGTTAAAATGAAGCAAAGACGGGAGAAAGGAGGGGAGGCCTGACCACTCCTACATTGTATTACGGAGGCCAAGGTCACTCTTACACACTCAACAACACTATCATCATCATTAATAGAATTCTAGCATCACCCGAAGAATCATCATCAGCAGCATTCTAGTCTGGATGTCTGCACGTGTATTATGATTGCACGTCTAAATTTTTTGCATGTAGATATTTACTGATGCTAACTTAATTGGTACAAGGCCTCAACAGTGGAGTTCCCACAAAGAATTAAGCGTACTATAAACAATAGATTGCACCCGAATCATCCGCTCTACAGCAAGCGTCCTTTAAATACTTCTGATACATCGTCACATTAGTGGTGCATTTACTTTTTTATTTTTACAATAATGTTCACCCTGTACAAGGCCCAAGAGCTACTCGAGGGAATGGGGGTAGTTCGCTACAATGGGTGGGGCATGGTGGGTCTTAGCTGTGAAGGTCAGAACTGATGGAACTAAAGAATGTATTTTTTTTATACTTCCCATGGAAATAGCGACACAGCAAGAATAATAGCTTTCGAGATCAGACTCTTAGACTTTGTTTGATAGCAGGCAACTTTTAGATACTTGGCTGAGTCTAGCATATGATTACAATAACAGTGGATTACTGGTAAGGATCAAACACATTTACACTGACAATGATCTATGGCAGGCTCCCTTTAAATAAATGGCTGCATTCACAATAGTGGATCATTCTGATTAGGCCGGTTGCTAAGCTGGGATTGCCCTTCGCCCAGAAAATCATTTGCCATCCCTCTGCCTCCCGTGAAAATGGTGTAAAAAAACTAATTTTAGTGTTCAAATCCTTACTTGCATCCCCGACTTAAAAACCGGTACTTCCAAATCAAAACACTCTGACGATGGGCTTGGACCTCACTACTTTACTAACAAAGCAACAGTCTGTAAGACTAACTAATTATTCACTCTTTAGCTAAACTGTTACTCTATGGAAAGCGCCCTTTAAAGCTATACTCTCTAATCTTAATCTGAGACAGGAACAGAATAGTCGAGGGCCTGTATGGATTTAAAACTCACTAATGGGTTGTTCAACTATTGCTTTACGGCAAGTGTATGCTGCGTATGGGGATGATGGACTATTTGTTTGCACGTGGATTGTACTTTTTTGGTTTTTGGTTTTTTGTATATAGACGTGAGGGACAGGCTAAGCTTTGACGTTTGTGACGAAGAAATGCAAGTGGCGAGTAAGCTGAACAATTTTGTCTTCTTCTCCTACGTGTGTGGTTCCCACTTTTAAAAAGGACTTGTGCATGGAATCTGTTTTTTTTTTTTTTTCCGGGACTGGAAGCACATCATCAAGGTGCAGGTTCGTTTTGCATACATAGAGTGATGTATGTGCAATTAATTCTAGATTTTGTAAACAAAATAAGCAAGCAACATACACATGCATCTACGTTCCTATATGCACGCACACAGGTGGGCACAGAGTACAAGTTCTCGTGCTAACACTTACACAAACAATAATAAACTGTTGTCAAAAGAAAAAGGACGGTAAAAATTTAAAGACAACATTTTGACATTATACAGTGTAACCCGGATATAAGAGAGTTGTTGGGACCGGAGAAGAAGTATCTTATATCCGGGTCTCTCTTATATCCGGGTTTGGTCTATTTTATATACATTAACACAGGCTCTAATTTGGGACCATATAAAATCTCTCTTATATCCGGGTTTATCTTATATCCGGGTTACACTGTACAAATTCATTTTTACTTACTTTTACCGCAAAAACCAGAATTAACCATAAAAAAAATTAATATTAAAATTCCAGTAATTACAGGCTACTATTAGGTTGGTGCAAAAATAATGACGTAATAATGTCGTTTTTGACGTTAAAAAATACGTCAAAAAACGACATTATTACGTCATTATTTTTGCACCAACCTAATATTAAAAATACCGGTAAAAATTAGTTGTCTGTAAATATCTGGTATTAATTAGTGCTTTCTAAAAAAAACGGTATTAATAGGTTATCTAAAAAAAAATCCGGTATTAATTAAGTTTCTATAAAATGCTATTAATAAGAGGTTTCTATAAAAATCTGGTATTAAGTAGAGGTTTATAAAACTTTGATATTAATTAGAGGTTTGTACTTATAACCCATTAATGCCCACTGTTACATTTTTGAGACGGTGAGCATTAATGGGTTAAAAATGAAAATAAATAATACACTTGACCTTCCCAAAGTTACATTTACAATATTTTGGAATTCATTACGACATAAGTACGGGCAGGTGTTAATGGCGCTTAAATAAACACTACTGGTTATCAAAACTTCTCTTATCGAACCCAGGAGATGTTTTTTAGACATTTTCTTGTGGAAAAACCTTGGGATTTTTATGATATTAGATATGGCTATGTTCATTTCTACTTGAGTGGATTACCCCGCCATTTCTGCCAATGGTCTTTGCTTAACGCCGCTAGGTAGTGTTGGATTGATTCAAGACTATATAACGAGGGACATAAACCATCTTTCGCTTTTTCTTCCCAATGTATTAACAACCATAACGGGAGACCTCCTTTCAGGGGAAACACTCATCGAGCAGGCCGACGGCTTAATTTTACGCATCCACGTGGCGCAACACGCACACACTACAATTATGTGTATACATGTTTTCGTCCCCCTTTTTTTTTTGCTACCTGTACATACGTAAATATAATTTTCTCTTCTTTTGCGAGTCATGTTTTTCTTTACAATTTCGGGTATATGGATCTCATCACCATGAAGTCAAATGTCACCGTGAAGATTTGAGCCTTATTAAAAAAAATTGATCACGCCGTAGATTACTGTGATGGAAAATCCGGATTTTAGACAGAAAATCCGGAGTGGAATCCTGAAGGATAATAACCTTCCGGTAACTCCTGCGATCAATCCTGCCCCAAAATGTAATTCTCTGTATTCCATTGGATATTTATTGTCAGTATGGACAAGAGGCAGGGAGCATGTGGTCTAGGCAGCGCACAACCTCCCTATATCATCGGCCTGAAGAGGTCATTTCAGTCTTACCACCAAAGGACTGAAGAGTGCTACGGTTATTTCGGAAGGTAAACGGATCTTTGGTGTTCTTTATGGGCGCGAACGCATATGCACGCATACATACACTAAAAAAAACTTGCAACAATGAAAAGTTCATATAAAAAAAAAGAAAAATCGAGAAGTATAAGCAGTCAATTGCTGATATTCCCTGACGAGTGGACGGAGTGATTCCCGCAGAGTACGTCTACGGCATTCTGGAGTTGGGATGCTGAAGATAACATCAATCAGCTAAGTGACAAATCTTTTACTTGTATTTAGCGGGATTTCATATCCTATTCTAAACAGACACACACGCGCGCGCACACACAAACACATACCCATATATATAGTGTTGGGGAGGGATAAATATTCGTACACATAAATTTTCAATTTATTTATTTCCAATTAATGAATAAACATTTCATATAATTAACTGTACACAGATGCATACTAACTAAATATGCAGAAATAAATTTGATTTATTAGAAATAGTTCCCATTTATCCATTTTAACGTGTGAAAAAAGTATGCAAATTTCTGATTTTAAAACTTTTAAATTGCTTTAATACTCTAGATTATTCAAGTGGAATATTCTAGAATGTTCCAATAAATGCTGTCAGTAGTTATTTTTAGCCTAAAAAATACAAACAGAACATTTTGTAATTGATATTTGTACAAGAAGGTAACAAGAACTGATTGTTAAGCTCTGGAAAGGAGGTAAAAATTACAGGAAAATCTTAGACAACATGAATATTCCATTTGCTACCGTTAGTTCATTCATTGCAAGGGATAAAAACTCAAATTTGTTGAAAACGAAAGAAGAACAAGTGCTCTACGGAAGATTTCTTCAAGATCTTCGAGGAAATTAATGCGTCAAATTTAACAAAATTTAATGGTTCCTTGTCAAGAGTTGCAGGATGATTTTCTTTCATCAGGAATCTGTGTCTCTAAACGGACAATAAACAATGAAATTCATAGGAACAATCTAAAGTGACGCTCTCCTCGGAAAACTCCACTGCTATTGAAATGACACAAAGATGCCAAGTTGAAATTCGTTTGTGGACATAAGAATAAGGAAAAATCGTATTGGGAAAGAGTATTATGGACAGAGGAAACCAAAATTGAGTTGTTTGGACGTAATTCTAGAGATCATGTCTGGAGGAAAGATGGCGATGCCTTCGAACAAAAGAACACAGTTCCAGCAGTGAAATTTAGAGGTGGTAGCATCATGGTTTGGAGATGTTTTTCTGCAAAAGGTACTTGCAATATATCAGTAATAGATGGTAGAATGAATGCTGCAGCATATCAAAATATTTTGGAAGCAAATTTAATGATTTCAGTTGAAAATCTTGAACTGGATCTTCCAACAAGATAATGATCCTAGCACACTGCAAAAATCTATGAAGAAATGGCTTGCTGAAAATAATGTAAATCTGAAATGGTCAAGTCAGTCCCCAGATTTAAACCCAATCAAGATATACTTATATGTGGCGTTATTTGAAAATTCAAATCCAAACGAATAGAGATATTAGAAGCTGAAATTCACTTGGGCTATTTATCATGATATTAAGTGCTCCAACCACGGTTGATTTGTCAATAAGATTTAGTAATAAGTCAGACTGTCTGAGGAGTCGATTCCAGCGTGTGGCACCATTGAGGAGTGCACAAAACCCCCATCACTAGTTGACACAAGCATTGAGAGTGAAATTGGTAAGCGAAACTATTCTGTAGTGGTACTGGCACAAAGTCTCAAGTCCTCGTGACCGAGGCTTTGAACGTACTACTGATCACACCAGATTATAGGTTTTCTTTCAGAAACTGTGACCAAATATTATGAACCACAGGTTGGCTCTGTGTGTGTTGGAGAAACATAAATGTGCCTGAGCAGGGGTTTGCAACAGGGATAAGGTAGTCACCGTAACAAATGGGGATATCTGGAAACGAATAGCCGTTGTTATTGTTCTTCTTCTTCTTATTATTATTATTATTAAGTATATCTTGAAAATTTTGCTAACGTGAGTTGTTAATACCAACTGTATTGTAAAAAACGCTGATTTTTCATAAAATCTGACATTGTGTATAGTGAACCTATATCCTTTGTGTATTATGTTTTACACTGTGTACAGATTATGGTAATTTTCTAAGCCAAGCTAAGCTTAGAAAGTGCTTAGAAAGTATATCTTGATTGGGTTTAAAGCTGGGGACTGACTTGACCATTTCAGATTTATTATGTTGGTGCAAAAATAATGACGTAATAATGTCGTTTTTTGACGTTAAAAAATGCGTCAAAAACGACATTATTACGTCATTATTTTTGCACCAACCTAATACATTATTTTCAGTAAGCCATTTCTTCATAGATTTTTGCAGTGTGCTAGGATCATTATCTTGTTGGAAGATCCAGTTCAAGATTTTCAACTGAAATCATTAAATTTGCTTCCAAAATATTTTGATATGCTGCAGCATTCATTCTACCATCTATTACTGATATATTGCAAGTACCTTTTACAGAAAAACATCTCCAAACCATGATGCTACCACCACTAAATTTCACTGCCGGAAATGTGTTCTTTTGTTTAAAGCCATCGCCATCTTTCCTCAATATATGATTTCTAGAATTACGCCCAACAACTCAATTTTGGTTTCCTCTGTCCATAATACTCTTTCCCAATACGATTTTTCCTTATTCTTATGTCCACAAACGAATTTCAACCTGGCATCTTTGTGGCACAAGACCGAAATTATGGAGCATCCAGTGAGGATCGAACTCACTACTCAGTCGTAATTGTTCTAGCGAGACACGCTTGCTCATCATTACACCACGTCGAGGTGCCCCACTGTGTACAGGTTATGAGTAATACAGTACTCTAGCCAAATACATCGGTGTGTATGTGGAGGGATTCGTGTGTGTGGGGGGGGGCGCATGTGAGTTAAGTCGTGTGTAAAATTAATTCACTTCGTTCTACTACCTTTATTTCACATCTAGAGAAAGACATGAATCCATATACCTACGCTCTGGCATATCGCCGGATATCTTGAGACCCAAAAATGTCTTCCCTCTGCCACCCCAAAAATAAAAAAATGTCTTGTCTCTGCAATGGTTCATCGAATAAACAGTGAGATGAAGACTTGTACAAACCACTCTCCCATAATTTCCGCCTCAGGCAGTGATAACTTTAAAGAATTGTTACTCCAATTGTCTGCCTTGACAGGAGCTAGTCAAGACTCAAAAAATCAATTACTGAGATGAAGTTTTATCTTTTAATCGCATTCACGGCGGCATCATGTGGCACAAGGGCGGTTTAACGTGGAGTCTCTGAGCCAGCGGGCTCGGCCAAAAATATGCCCTTTGAACCTGTATAAACGGTTTCAGGGTCGGTTTACCTCCCCGAAAGAGACTCCGCCCTTCGGCGTAGCCTCGTTCGGTTTCCTCCCTGCCCGAAGACAGAGAGTTCAATCGATCAGCCGGTCAGCCAGTCGTCCGACTTCAGACTGAACAGTATTTAGTCACCCCGCCACGAGGGCATCATGTGGCACAAGGCCGGTTTAACGTGGGATCTCCGAGCCCGTGGGCTCGGTCAAAAATATGCCCTTTGAACCCGTATAAACGGGTTCATGGTCGGTTTATCTCCCCGAAATATAACTTCTCATCAAAAGAATATATATCCAGTACATAATAAAGAAATGTCTGTGGAGAGTCATTATCGTTTACGTTTTGGAGGGGGCATAGTATTAAAAAATATTACTAGTGAATCCATATACCTACGAGGGCAACAGAAATAAGAAGAAAATGTAGGAAAAATTAATTGACATTGTTTTAATTGGTAAAAGTTTTCTTAAAAATCTTGAGATTATAATTTGGTAGAAATTATGTACCGTGTTAAAAAATATTAACAAAAGTTAATAAGTATTTTAACAGAGGACAGAAAATGCAACATCAAAATCCGGTGACACGTCGGAATAGCAACAGATGCCTTCTAAAAGTTAAGCAAAGTATTAAGAATCAGGAAAATTTCGTTAGAAACAACGTGTACTGAACTGTTACGTAAAATAGGTCCTCCTAAATGGCAATGGATGCTGGTCAATCTTTTCGTAGATGAAGAAGAATCTTGATGCAACAGAAATGTGGTTCTACAGAAGGATGCTGAGAATGCCATCGACTGAACATGCGAGTAACGAGGAAGTTTTAAGGAAAATAGAGACAAAAGGGATGCTTATATTTAGAATCAGAAAGAGACAGTTGGAATTTCTAGGACGCATAAGTATGTCTACCCCGGCCGCTCTGTATTCAAGCTCGATCTCCTCGGCTGATCATAGAATTGATCGCTTCGATCCAAGTCTTGTCTCGCCCCACGTTGTGTTAAGTCATAGCAAGAGTGGCTTGGTCCGAAAGGTCGAGTGGAATCGATGACTTGGTTGGGTCCGGTCTGAATAAAGTCACACGAAAGAAAAAAAATATAAATTGGATAAAAGAACAAAAAAAGTATTTATATACAGTTCCTTGATACAAAGTTGATAGTACAATTACTAATGGCTTAAGCAGGCCTATGTTCTCCATGCAATAACTATTGATCCTTCCTGATTATCGGGACACACTGTTTGTTGTAATGATTTTCAATGATACTTTTGGAACAAGGCTTCAAATCGGAGGCTTCTCCTCAGGGCGGCAAATCACATGAGATCAGGCGAAGCAGTGGTTCTCGTCTCTTCGTTCGGTCTCGTCTCCGCAGTCTCTCTGCTGTATCTCTACCGTGTCTCCCTGCAGTGTCTATCCTCATCTACTCGGCGTTCTGTTTTTATGGACACCTGCGCAAATGCTAGGATGGAGCATGGTGTGATCTTGGAATGCCAGCGTTCCCCAAGCAACCAATCAGAGCTCTCCTTGCAAATGTACAAATATAATGGAGCCCCTCCCCCCTCCTTGGAATCCTACATGGGCCTTCTTCTTCTTTCGGTCACCTGATCAAACCCGTCTCCTTCTTGCTTTGTGTGAGTGCCTCTCACCATCATTGTCCGATTAGGCATGGAAAGTCTTTCGCCTTTCCTGAAATTCCATATCCTCTTTGGTCAACTGGTCAAATCCGTCTCCCAACGGCTAGTCGTGGTCTAGCCCAAACGGCCACATTCTAATTATCTTCTATTTCTATTTTCTTTCGTCTGGTCATCAGTATATCTTCAGTCTATCGGAAATTAGTGTTTTTCTGTCTTCTATTTTTTTTCAATTTACTAGCACCTTTCCAATGGTGTCACGTCATGAGGAAAGAAGGCTTGAAGAATTTAACACCCATAGGACATATTGAAGCTAAAAGGGACATAAAAAAATCAGCGTGTAACTTACTTAACGACCTTGTGTAAATGGATGACAGAATAGGGATGGCGAAAAGACAAACCTTCATAAGAACTACAAAGTATAAGAAGTTGTGGAGAGCTATGGTCACCCACGTTCTGAAGGGACACGGAACATTGAAGAAGAATAAATTTGTCCAATAAATAGACGGTGTTCGGGCGTGAGCAATTTTCGTTTCTTTCAGATGATTATGTGAGTGGCGAAAAGAAAAACAACAGGAAAACGTTCAACTATCGCATATATACATGCATTGCAAAAAAGAGATGGAAAAGGAGAGACAGAACGATAGAGAGAAGAAGAAGAAGAGAGAGAGAGAGTGCGGGAGAGAACGAGAAGTATGAGACTATGAAAGAAAAGGGGAAAAATAAGAATGAAATATCCACGACGTGAGAAAGAGCATGTGAGAAACAAGGAAATGTTAAGGAGAACAGGTTGTACAAAGGAACTGCTACTAACAACCAGAATGAAGCAGCAGAAAGTTTTGGAACACATAACAAGGAAAGAAAGCTTGGAGAATTCAACACACATAGTTCATACAGAAGGCAAAACAGCGAATAAACTACTTGTCGAACTTAAGTAAATGGATGGTAAAACAAAAACCGCCAACACCTTACCCGGTATTCGCTTGAGACTCAGTGGTCAGGCATTACTTCGCTTTCGAGAGAAGGCTGGAGTTATTACATGTGGTGTTCCCAAAGAGGAAGCACAAAAGGGGCTTGAGCCATTTTTGAATTGATGGCTACCAAATCCCACTTTAAACTGGACCTTCTGTTACAGTTTGTATGAGGTGGACGTACAAATAAATGCTACCTTATCTAGCATTCCGGGTCGGATGAAAGTGTAGTATCAGTTCTCTATCCCCCTTAAAATTTTAAGCCTGAGGCAGCACCACCCTTATTGCACTAAAGAAAGATGTTTAGTGGATACAGACACCATCGGGAAGTGTGCATTTTTGTCTTTGGGGCATATGTACGCGCTATGTAGTAAAGACCCACCATAAACACTTTACCTGAAATTTGGGCTGGGATAAAAGTGTAGAATCTGTTCTTCTTTCTGTCACGTTTATGCCTCCACGCAGCTCACAGAGAAAGCTTTGAGTGAAGCCTGGACCAGGGTATTCCAATCTCGCAGTTGTATCTCCCACAATGCACCAAAGAGTTGGTAGATACTGACGCCAGAGTGACTGTGGTCGCGAAGATTGGGCAATATTTGCCTATATGTACGCGTATCGACAATTCTGTTTAAACCGATTTTTGCCACATACCTACGCTCGTGGGGAGGCGGATAATTATCAAAGACAAAGAGATGTGGCTGTCTATGCACACATACTTAATATAAATGTATAAATATGTGTGAGATTATGAGTAAGTATATATCTCATGGTAGAAGAGTTTTTTTTTTACTTATCTTTGAGACATTGTACCAGAATAAGAAAAGTTTAGTAAATAATCTATCGCAAGGAAAGAAAGGTTCTCTGTGTCATGCCAAAAAGTTCTTCTCACCTGAGTCCATCCTTCAAATCTATAAATTAAACATTCGTCCTTGCATGGAATACTGCTGCCATATATTGTCTGGTGTCTCCGCTGTTCATCTCTAGGTCCTCGAAAAAATCCAGAGACGGTCATGCAATGTGGTAGGTCCTGATCTGGCATCTCGTCGACAGTCATTTTCTCACAAATGTGCCGTGGTTTGCTTCTGTTTTTTCTACAAGTATTTTCACGGCAACTGCTTCGACGAGCTACTTTCGCTGGTTCCCAAACCGCATGAATTTAAGCGTGCTACTAGGTTGGCATCTTGGTCCCACCCTTTCACTGTCGAAATGGTTCAATGTAGCTGTCTCTTCTACTCCAACAGCTTTTTACCTCGCACTTCCCGTCTGTGGGACTCCCTTCCTCTTGCTTGCTCCCTGATAGCTATAATCTTCAAATATTCAAATGTAATGTCAATCGGCATCTTCTTTGCTTTGAGTTTGACCCCGTCCTTCTCTTTATCGTTTCTTCAAACACGCCTCTTTACTTTTGCTCTCTCTTTTTCTCTATCTCTCTCCCCCCTCCCTCCCTCTCTCTCTCTCTCTCTCTCTGTGTAACCCCTTGCGTGCCAGTGGCACTCCTGCCTTGCTTGGGGTGAAATGCTTAAAAAAAATTTTTTAAATAAAAATCGCCCCCGAAGTTGTAATATTTAACAAGTTTGTGTCACGAAGCAAATTCGTTCGAATGAAGAGGTTTTAGGGCGGTGATAGGATTAACGAGTTGGCAACAGTTCGCGCGAACCGTTTACTGAAATTTCACAAGTTTGCAAAACTTGTTTATTTGCTTCTTCATTGGTATATATTAATTGACAAAAATCTTGGTATATAAAAGATAAAGAAAGAACCGATCCCTAATTAAAAATTTGGGATATGAAAAAAAAGAGAACCCGTTCCTCAAAAATGTGAAATTCCACCACTGTTCTGGAGGTATTTCATGGAAACTAAAGATTATGTGTTGGTGTATATTGTAGGTATGGTGCCTGCTCTCATGTAAACGATTAAAGAAGACGCATACAAAAACTTTAGTTTCTGCCACAGACCGTTTATTATTCTCTTTTTTATATAAACTATAGTGGAACAAAGTTCTCAATACCAGAAATTACGTCAAGAAATTATAGGCATCGTTATAATGGGCGAGCTCAAGTCAGCTTTGCGCTGAGTTGGAACGACCAAAGAAAAGGTTAATTTATTTCATAGGTGGCGGTTTTGGAAGACACATTCAGACGCTATGCGTTGAAAAGCGGAGAAAGAATTCAGTAGTCAGTGGACTGGGTAAACGTACGTACTCCAGCGGGGACATCCTTTATTCCACGTGGCGCTACATTTTGGTGCAAGAGGGAAAAAAGAGAATGAAGGAACAAAATATGTGAGAAAACGACATTATTTTTGCACCAACCTAATACTAGCATCATGAGAAATGTATTTCTTTTTCTTTGTTATTATTCATTATTATTATTTTATTCATTGATTTTATTTAATTTTCCTACAATGGTCTTTATGTCAAATACATCTTATTGACAAAGTTCAAAATATCTTTTCAAGTGCATTCACATCACAAATTCTTGTATAAGCGTAACACATAAAAAGAACGCAAGAACAAAAAAAAGAAAGTTAGCAATAATCTCTTCACGTGTAAAAAAAGAATATGTTATTAGCCACAGGTTTTAATAATAATATTAGGTTGGTTCAAAAATAATGACGTAATAATGTCGTTTTTTGACGTATTTTTTAACGTCAAAAAACGACATTATTACGTCATAATTTTTGCACCAACCTAATAATAACAACACACACACACACACACACACATGTATATAGACTTGATGGTAAAATTTTGATTTTTGGCTTAATAGAATCTTTGTTATTTCGCCAAAATTTGAGCTGCAAAAATAAAAATAATAATAATTAAAAACGCATTTAAAACTTTTAAAATGTCTTCTTTTAGTAGATTTTTGGTTCTTTTTGAAAGATAATAGCCTAAAAATAATCTATAAAAAAAGAAAAATAATTTTACTCATTTCAATAAGGTTTTAAGACATTTTTAAAACGTTTTGCAAACAATTTATTATAGATCTGCCATTTTAATTGAAAAATAATAACAGAAAATTTAAGACACTTTAAAAATTCTTAAAAATTAAATATCTATCGTGGATATTAGTTTCAAAGAAAATTAGTGAAATGAATTATTAATTAACAGATTTTTGGAAAAATGCTAATTACTGTACGCTTAAAACATAAATTTTCTCCCGGTTGTGAAAGCTTTCTGATTGGTTGAACTATGGCTTTGTTTACCTAGTGATTTTTATTATCCGTCTATTTTTAGTGATGGTGAAATATTGGTTTTCTTGTTATTTATCTTTATTTATTTCTCTATTACCATAATATAGCTGATGGGGAGGTAATTCAGAACTATTGAATTATTTTCTATTTGATCTATACAAAAATAATCTAAGAGTTGTGAAAATAATAAATAAAATTCTTTTAAAAATATTTCTGATGCGAAAATGGCATCAAACTTTACATTTTTCGATTCTTCAAACACATCTTTATTTGATATAAAAAAGATCTCTTTAGTCATCAGCAATCGGAAGAATTTTAAAATCACACTGAAAAAAAAAAGTAAATTTTCCAAAAATAAATATTCATTGTAAACTTTTTCCCTGTCAAATTTAAGAGAAAATAAATGTGTTTTATTAAAATATGCAAGCACAAAAATTATTTTTTGGAATTTTATTGAATTACTTTGGTTAAGTTTCAGGATACATTTTCGATATTTTCATATTGCAAAATTTTTTTGCTGAAATAATATCTTCAGGGATTTTTCTTTGTAAAACTATAAAATACAATATATTTGTCATCATCCCTAATTTTAAAAGTATTCACAATGCATCGAATTGGGAGGTGTACACTGTAACTGACTCCACCATCCTTTTTTTTTTGTCTAATAAAATAAACTTTTCGGTATACAATTTATTCATTAATGAATAATTTCTTAAAATTTGATTTAAATCGAATAACTTCCTAAATTTTGTTAAATTTTTAAATACAAGGTAGCGTTTTTTTTTGCTTTCATTTTGGAAAATAACGCATTTGTTTTTTTAACATTTTTTAGCGGTACTTACGTGTGTGTGTGATGTCCCTTCATGTGGCAAAATCCTTCCACAAATTACTTTTCTTTATAAAATGTAAAGTGGCATGACATCTTTGGAAAGATAGTGGTGTGGTTTCTGTTTACCGTTGCTTTCTTCTCCAGAGTTTGGAATTCAGATGAATCATATTCCTAGAGTGGCTGCCACCGAATGTGAAAGAGCCTAGACCCCCTGCTATACCTGTGGCTGGTGGGGACAGAGAAGAAACAGGTTCATCTCTTTCCCAAAAGTATTTATGCGAAAGTGAATGTAACAGACGATGCGGGAATTTGAACACGGCTTGTCGATCCCATTTTTCACGGCAGTATCAGTTGAGCTACCGACCGACACAATAAGAATATTCGTCCACCTAAAAACCAGTACGATGAGAGGAGGTTTAATAATCCATTTTATTTTCTTATAATCCATAATAAAAGGGATAATTTATCCTCTTTTCCCAAACTAATCGAGGGAGGAAGATGTTACATTTTCCGTAAAAACCCGTTTCAATTATAAATAGTAAAATACTTAGCCTTTTTTTTTTTTGAATCATCAACACATCTACCTACGCCACCCGGACCTTTTCCAGCTATTTTTTATTTACATTCAGAAGATTGCAAATCCTACAATGAATTTTGTTTTAAAGAAGTCGGAAAATAATGTGATCCAATAAAATTTAATAATGCTTGTTGGCACCGTTTACTTTAAATTTTCAACGGTAAACCGTGAACCTGGAAATAGTTGTTATGTTAAAAATAAAAAAATGCAGTAACACTTCAAACTCAAAGAAACCTTAAAAATTTAATTTTCGTTGTTTTAAATAAGTTGAGGTATTATCATTTTTTAATAATACTAGTTAACAAAAATTTTAACGAATTCAAAATTACAAACATAAATGAGAAAAAAAGAAACCTTTAATTTCGTATTTACAATTTTATTTATTTTTATCGTATTCATTCAACAAAAAACTAAAAAGGCTTCCTTCGGATGTTATTTGCCTTCCTTTCTACAGGTTGGAGGTTCGAATCACGACAAAATTTACTCATGTTGTTCCTCAGTCAGAAGGCGAAACGGAAGAATAAGAATATTTTTCCTTGAGTTATTTGTTATTATAAGATTTTTTTTATAAGTAACTATATTCAAATTTGATTAATAAATTTGGTTGAAGCAACTCCACTACTGACGTCAGTATGGCTTCAACCAAAAAAAATAAAATAAAATAAAATAACTAAAACAAAAATAAACTTAAAACAAAATAGTTTACATTTTCATACAGAATCCAAGAATTCTACCAATTTTACTAGTTTTTTTTAGTTACAATGATATGTCCTTTTTTAGTCGCAAGTATAAAAAAAAGTTTAATCAACCATTTTTTTTTTATCCATATCCTTTTGAGTTTTGTCGTCAGTTTTCTTAGCCCTTTCTTTATTCCTTTTAAACTTTAATTGTGGATTATAATTTTGGAAAGTAAAAATTTCATTGAAATATATTGAAAAATTTCCAAATATTCACCCGACATCAAGAGGAACCTTAAGCAAATGGTCAAAATAAAAAAGCGTGTTTTTAAACTTAAAAGTAGTGTAAACTGATGTTTTTATCTAAAGTAGTAAATAAAAAACTAAACACGGATATGGATTTTGCAAATTGAGTACTACTAATCTTGCGCAAAAAGTAAGCAATTTGAGTACTTGTCAAAAACCTAACTTGCTTATTTTTGAAAAATCGTGTACTGAAATGAAATATTCAAACTTATGGAAGCAAAGAACAAGTTGAATATATAGATTTAAAAAAAAAAATGACTATGGAAACTGGGTACGAATAATGAAGAAAGATCAAACAAAATTAAAATTTTTTATTTGATGAGTTTTAAAACTTTTAAACTAAACACCAGTTGTATCTCTAGTATCTCTTGCTAAAGATCAAATGACATCTTAAATTCAACACTTTCCTCAGAAAGAAAAAAATGAAATTATTTAATTAATACCAGAGATATGCCCACTATCAGAGAATAATTGAAAGATTTTTTTTCAAGCCTTAGCATGGGTAAGACAAGTTAGTTACAGTGTAACCCTGATATAAGAGAAACCCGGATATAAGAGAAATTTTATCTGGTCCCAAATTAGAGCCTGTGTTATAGACCAAACCCGGATATAAGATACTTCTTCTCCGGTCCCGACAACTCTCTTATATCCGGGTTACACTGTATTTTCCACCGACGTCTGTGGTCGGTATTTGAGACTCAAAAAGCCAATTTGCTAGTGATTCTCACTAGGTGCCCTACGATACGAACCTTATGAAAAACTAAAAAAACATGATCTGAGTGGTGAGTGAAGTTGTGCGCGTAAAACTACGTGGGGTTATGTTCAATCAAACAAACCATGATTTCAAGGTAGGTTTTGTTTTGCCCACTTGTTAAATCGGCCTAAACACAGTCTTCCTATATCTGTATTTTACTCTTTCAGTATGCTGTACTAAACTAAGCTGAATTAGTAGCCTTTTAACTTTCATATTCTCCATATCTGTTCTTTTATTCGCCAATAATTCTGTCTCGTAAAAGAAAAGCGGGAAGCATTCTGACATGAGATCGAGAAGGGAAAGAAAGCGCTTCTTGTGGAAACAGGTTGCGAGTTCAAATTTTATTTGGGAATTATTTCTTTTGTTAAGAATAAGATTTTACCTTTTAATTGCTTCTTTTTATTTATTTATTTATTATTAGTCATTGTGATCATTATATCTACAACACAACAATCGCTACTGCTGCTACTAGTACTGTAAATGGCTAACCACAATGAATTCGCCACCATCCTCGTTTTCGTCAAAGATTCTGTGGATGTGTCGCTATGTTATGACTAGTGGTAAAGAACCTAATTGCGCTTACTACAGTACTATAAACACACAGACACACACAGTTATTATTTTGTCGGCAACATCTTTCTTCTTTCTTTCCTCAGCTCAGTGCGATGATGATGGTAAAAGAAGTCGGAAGCTTCCCTCTCCAGCCTCTGATGTATGTAATGTAAAATGTGTATTATTCTTTTTTTTAATTATGCGATGTATGTAATGTTGCTAACTATTCATAACAAACTATTTTTTAGCCAGATTTAAACAGTAAATATCTTTTTTTAGATGATCACTTTTATTTTTATATTAATTTTTTACACAAAACAAGGAACAACCAGACAGGTACCCACTTGACTCCCGCTGTTTTTCAAAAGGCAAATGATTTTTGACGGAGGGTGGGGAGATTTGTAACAAACAACATGTCTTAAGTACATAAAGGCCGTTGTTAGCATTTACGTCAGACAGCAGCAATTAAGACCATCGTCTACAACTCATAAAAATACACATACTTCGCACATACGAATTAGTACGACCTGACGTATACACCCGTTTCGGTGTACAATAACGTAAGAAGAAACACACCTGTAATTTTTTTTTACTTATAACAGATATACACGGAAAACACAAACAGATTTTTGACATATAACACACGTTCACACACAGTCATATGCACCAACCCAAGAAACCCGGCTATTATTTTTACCTGTCTACCTACCTATGCATTTATTACCATATTTTACCTGTCATGACACAAATAATTATGTAACATGTTTAAAAGGATTAATTGTAATAACTTGACGTATTATTTTTATCTCTAGCTATTTTTAGTAATAAATAAAACAAAAAAACTAATAAAAAACTAAAAAGAAAGGTAATTAAAATTAAATTCATACATTGTTTTTCTTCCTTTCTGTATTTAACATTTTTAACTTCACTTACACTGCAGATATATTTCGAAAAGCCCAAATTCCATTACCTAGAAAAATAAAACAAAAAAACTGATTACTTAAAACTTGATTTAAAAAGAAGAGTACCTTTTTCGAGTCTTCAAACACATCCTTCTAAATTATTTATAAGGATTAAGTTAAAGACTTTATTTGATAAAAAAAAAAGTCTCTTTTTTTGTCATATCAGCAATCGGAAGAATTTCAAAATCACACTGAAAAATTACAAATTTCCCCAAAATAATTATTCGTTATAGATTAGATTTTTGATTGAAAATAAATGTTTTAGTTTTATGCAAGCACCAACTCTCAACAAAAATGACTTTTTTGAGTTTTATTGAGTTACTTTGGTAAGGTTTCAGGACAAATTTTCAATGTTTTCAGTTTTCACTTTTCAGTAATGCAAAAATTATTTGCTGAAATTAGTGAAATAATATCTTTAGTGATTTTTCTTTAACTATCATCATATATTTGAATAATTTGTCGTCATCCCTAATTTTAAATGTATTTATTCACAATGTATCGAACTGGGAGGGTTTTCTAGTAAAAAATTTAAATAACCTAATTATTCAGTATATAATTTATTCAATGAATAATTCCTTAAAATATCATTTTTAAATCAAATATTTACCTGGATTTTGTTAAATTTTTAAAAAGTGGGGTAGCGAATTTTTGCTTTCATTTCGGGGGAAAGAAACGCATCCATTTTTTGGCGGTACCTATAATTTTAAAAAAAGTCAAAATTCTATTACCTAATGTAGAAAAAAAGATAAAACTGACCACAAAACTTGACTTAAAAAAATGAGTGCCTTGAATTTGGCACTGTCTTCTGCTTCCAATAACTGAAGGAAATAAAATTCAAACAGGAGTCTGGCTAACAACTGTCATTTTTTTTTTTTTAACTCAACTTAATTTTCTTTCTCGTTAAATCCCGATTGACCAACTGTAATTCAACATAAATCTAAACTGTTTATTTTATTTATTTAGTAGTGCTCAAGATGAACTGGATAAAAGTAAAACCGTTTCATATATGACCAAAATAAATAATTTAATTAAATACTAAATAAATATAGTCATCTTGTCCCTGAAACAAAGTAAATCATATGAATGAAGAATTTTCCAAAAAATATTAACTTCTTTACTGGAGTCTTTTTTTTTTTTTTTTTTTTTTTTTTTTTTTTTTGACATTTCTCTGAGGCAGTATGAGGACCATTCCTTCAAATGACCATTGCCTTTCCCCACAGAATACCGCTCCGTACTGTTTAAAAAACAGTTTATTTAATTTTAATTACAAATTAGTAGATAATGTAATTGTAAAAATTACAAGCGAATTTTCCGAAGAATGGAATGGTTACTATTTACTTTCTGACTTTAAGTGCGAATGCTCGAAAGAAAGAGGGATTTTTGACATTTTAAAATGGGATCCAATTGTGACTCATATATGAAAGAAAGCAAATGCAGAATCGATGAACCTACAGATTATTTTGACAATAAACCAAAATAAATACATAAAATTAAAAATTATAATTAAATTGCTAGTTTTAGTTTTTAAATTTTATTCATTTTTTTTTTTGTTCAATAACTAAAATAAATTTATTAATTGTGAAAATTGAAAATTGTGGTCTACATTTCAAACAGTTTTTTGTAACGTAGGCCACAATTTTCGCAGCAAGTCACCAGCAAAAGGGGATATTATCATTTATTTATTCTATTATAATTATTCGGTTTGTTCTTTTATTTATAAAATATAAAGAGAATTTTATATATGATAATTCTTTCTCAATTCAATATCAGTCTCTTTCAATATTTGGTTTATATTTTTTTACCAGGATTTACTTTGGGAGGAAAAATATTTCAGTCTTTGTTGAAATGAAATAACTTTTTTTTTTTGTTATTAACAAAAAAACATATAGTTTAAATAAAAACCACCGAAATTTAATAAAGTGTAAGAAGCTTTTTTTTTTTCCTCCGACTTGATCACTGCACTCTTACGACAAAGTAATCACGTGACTATCAAGAACCTTTCTGCTGTTTAAAATGCCGGGGTTTTCTGTGTCACAAGGTAAATTTCGGTACGTTTTTTTTTGTTTGTTTTTCTTATTTTAATTTGTGAAATAATGTTATAGTTATCTTCTAGCAATTTAAGTAATGATGTTACAAAATTTAAAAGAAATAGACATTGAAAAGGTTGTTCGTTCATCATAAGAAGACTGACTTAACAATAAAAGAAGAATAATGCTAAAAATATAATAATATTAAATGAGAGAAAAAAAAAGATAGAGAAAATACGACCCAAACAAAAACAACCGCTATGCTGTTTTCTTTCAATCCTACTATCAACGTTAAAAAAAGGTTTCTTTGTTTCTTTCTTTTTAGTTGCCCTTTCTTTCTTTTTTTCCTTCGTGTTCGACTCATTTTTACAAGTGTTTTTCTCTGCATTTCTCTAGGAAAAAAATTGTTTTATTTTTTGTCATTATGGATCTTATAGCGATTTATAAGAAATGTTTTTTCTTTTATTGTAGTTAGTGTTTATCGGCCTGCGTGAGAGCAGGTGGTTGTTTGTTAGAGAGAGCGAGAGGAAAAAAGCTTCGTGTGCGGCAAAAAGCTGAACCTAAATCAAGAGGGCAGGTCTCCATCGCCGTCATCATCATCTTCATCACCACCACCACCAGAGCCGCAAAACAACAAGGAACCAGGAAAAAAGAAAGAAAGTAAAGAGGAACACAGTCCAACACAGAGGATTATAAAAGGAAGCAGCCCAGTCATCATTGCCCTCTAATTATTATTATTTAATCATCTAAAAAAAAAAAAAAAAACCCAAAACGTTCAATCAAGTGAACTTACAGACATTGCACATCATAGTTTCACAAATTAATATTTAAAGTAACAAAATAATCCTTTTTTTTTTTTAAAAAAAAACAAAAAAAAAAAAAACAAACAAAACAAGAAACGACCCCTTTTAATTTCATCCAAACGAAACAGCGTCAATATAGAACTGGTTTTTATTTTTATATTTTAAACTCCAGTCAACGGAAGATATTTTATTTTCTATAAAATCTTTTCCTGGTCGTTACTTTGAAAACCATAGTGAAGGAAGTAGAATTTACATAGTGTGGTGTTTGTGTGTACGGCAACACCAACAGAAATAATGATGACCGACGTATGAATAATAATAAAAATAAATAAAATAAACACCACTTATGTTGGTCAGTCTGTGGTGAAAGTAACGAAAAACGGGGAAGGAAAAGACTGACCCGCCAAGCTAACCCGGAAAAAAAAATAAATAAAAATAAAACAAAATGGTCAAGCCACCAAATGAGTCCGGCACATATAAATTAGTCGTGGTCGGAGAAGGAGGTGTTGGAAAATCTGCCTTGACGATTCAGTTCTTCCAGAAGTTGTTTGTTCAAGACTATGATCCGACCATTGAAGATTCCTATATTCAACACGAGGAAGTGGATGGTGTGTGGTGCGTCCTCGATGGTAAGTAAAAAAAATAAAAATAAAAATAAAAATGTGTACCGTATGCGGAGACTTCATGATTATGAACTAAAAAATGATTTATTACTTTGTAAAGATCTCTACTAGGATTTTCTTTATTCAACTGCAGCTACACTGAAATAATTTGTTTACGTCTGTGAATGTTTTTTTTTATGGTAGGTAACAGAAACAATAATTTGAAAGTCGCATATAGTAACTTGCAGTTGAAATGAAAACTCTCTAGTATCATTGATGTCAAAACGTTGGACTTGTAATTATTAATTATTATGAACTTAATGAAGACAAAAAAGCAAAACAATTCATTTGCTTTGCAGTTACACTACTAAAATTGAAGATTTATATATTTATTTAACAACTTTTTAAAATATAGTGTTCAACTGTTCATATTCATTTTTGGCAAAATTCGGAAAAATTCTTAAAGTGCATGTTTGTTTAACTGTTATTGTTCAACGTAATAAATTCAATACATGAATATTAAGTATAAATGATTATCAAAAAAATTGTTGTTTTACGTAAAAAAAGATACTACCTGTCCGAATAGTTATTTATTTACTATGCCTAGTTTGACACAAGGCCACATATGGAGCACCCATTTAGGATTGAATTCACTTATTAATAATCAGATTAGCATGCCAATTACTACTCCACGTCGAGGTGCACTGTGCTTTTTTAACAGTTGTTACATTTGGCAAATGAAATATGTGTACAAATATACCAGCTATGGGCTGGGTCTCTAATCTCGGAGTTAGCAAGATAGTTTAGTGAACTAACTGTGACTACTGAGTCATGTGTTCAATCCTCACTGTTCCCTATATTTTAGCCTTGTGCCAAACTAAGCTAAGGTTAATCAGTGATAAGGTAGTAGAGTACTTATTTTGTTTAAGGTTTATGCTTCCATGTAAATTCAGTTTAAATTAAAAAGTGAAGGGGACTTACAGTCGCACCCTCAACCTCTGTCATTCCTAAATCCGAATCCAAATCATAAAAAAAAAGAAAGAAAAAAGATCAGTGTTACAGTCTCATGGATGAGAAAATGTACAGAATAGTTTACGGTCATACTTTTTCTTTTCTTTTATTTTTTTAAACTAGAATAAATTTAAAAAAATAAGACAACCAACATGCCATCTCAATGGTTCCTAATTACCATTGTTTCATTATCTCTGCCTTCCTGAAAACTTTATGAAAATAATTTGTTAGTACAATACTCACTATTGTAGTGACATAAAAAAACTGTAAAACAAAATAATCCTGTGTAGTTTTCCCTATGGCTTAAGTAAGTAGCTAGTATTAACTGATGTGTTTTTAGTAGTGATTTTCTGGTAAAAAAAAAAAAAAAACTACAATATCTCATAATTAGTTATTTGTAGTAATGTCTTACTGATGGTACTAATATTTGATAAGTTAACAATATTCTCTTATAGCAATGTTAGTAAATAAATACTCACAAGACTGGTTTTTGGGGTTTGACTACTGTTTTCCCTGGGCACACGGTCATGAACATGTGTTTATCAATTCTGTTTCAAAGCCATTGTCTTCTTCCATGACCGTGGGCCCGAGAAAAACAACTTTAATTAAAACAGTTGCAATTGAGAGACATGTGCAGTATAGATAATTATGGTGGTGAAAAATGAATTTAAAGAAAACCTAAGAGTAACAAATAATAATTTAAATAAAATGACCTCACCTATTTAGATCCTTCTTCAAAAAGAAATTATATTCAACCTAGTTATCTGTCTATATTCCTGAGATGAGGTATTATGTACACTATTTACATTATTCAGACTATTGTCCTCATCTTTATCGCCATATTTATTACAATGTTTTGGCCGTTGTATATTCTGGCCTTCTTCAGGTGGTTGGAATGTCAAATTGAACCCATTATTTCATTCACCGGGGTAGACTGTTCTAGTTCCATGTGCCATATTTAATGGATGTCAGTTATCGGTTATCTCCTGTTAATTCTCCACTGCCTTAACTCACACTCTTTGGGTCCTATCACTGGATCTAACCAACACCTTTATCCACTGTGCCATGTGTCCTGGAACTAGAACAGTCTACCTTGGTGAGCGAAATAAAGGGTTTGGTTTGGCATTCCAACCACCTGAAGAAGACCGGAGTGTACAACAGCCGAAATGTTGTAATAAATATAGCAACAAAGATGAGAACAATAGCCTGAATAATGTAAATAGTCATCCTAGTTAGAATTAATGGTAGATAAAATAGAAACAATAACTCAATTATGGTGATCTGATTGTTCAAGGATGCCTGAGGTGTACTTGTCAAAATATTGTGATGAGATTGCATCACTATTTTAGTCAATTAGTAATAATTCCATTTAGTCAACTGCTATATTCAAGTTGTCATCTACCTCCAGGACTTTGGGCCTGGTAAACAGTAGTCAATCCAAAATTATTTTTAGTGGGTACACCTGTTTGATCTAGCTCTTTAGTGCAGTGTGAAAGATCTGCCTTGAGGTCCAAATTTCCCAGATCAAATTCACATCATTCTTGCCATCTCCCACCTCAAGACGACAATATGGATGTAGAGGGAAACAGATACTACACTATTTCTAGGGAGAATTACTGAGGAGGGATTGTCACTTTCATTTTAAGATAGAGGGCTCAAATACGGTGATTCTAGACAAGTTCAAATCCAGATAGATGTTATTCCATTATTTTCTGTGGATACCATAAAGAGTTAAGATATTTGTTGTATCCATGTATTAAAACGAGTAAACTTTGGTGCTTGCTTATTTCTTACAAATACTTTGAGCAGCTGCTGTCCTGTGATATTAAAAGGGATTTAAAGTTTTAATATATTAGTTTAATAAAGCCTACTGGAATTGATAAACAGGTATACAGTACTGATAATTACGCTGATAAAGAATGGGATCAAAGAATAATGACCAATAATTTAAATAAGATAATCTTGCCTGTCATTGTGCCAGACCTACCTTCAATAAACAATTCAACCGGGTTAGAATTAATGGTAGATAAAGTAAAAACAATAATTCAATTATGCTGATCTGTTGTTCAATGAGGCCTGAGATGGACTTGTCAAAATATCTTAAGATTGAACTAATATTTTAGTCAATTAGTAATAATTCCATTTAGTCAACTGCTTTATTCAAGTTGTCTATCCTAGGGGCCATGGGTCCAATAAATGAAAGTCAGGCTGTTTTTGGTACTATGTAGAAATTAAAAAGCTTAATGTTTTCTACTTAGCTAATGAGTGATTATTGTTTTGTTGGCTGAACAAAGGAAATGAATTCGTGTTTCTGTGTGTTTACATCTGTAAAATTGAGAAAAATTCAGTGTTTTTTTTTTTTTTTATGCAGAAATTAAGAAACCAGGATATAACAATTGACATTACATTTAAATTTTGGAAGATCCCAAAATTTACTGGAAAGCAAGAAGTTGGAAGAGAATTCCACAAGTTTTTTTACAGCTTATCAACCTCTTGCAGGTTATTTAAAGCCAGAAAATATTTTTAGATTTAGAAATTTTTTTTTGAGATATGATTTCCTAATACAAGTCCTATTAATTACTCTATAGCCGGTGGGAGAAGGGTATTTGCATGTAAGTGAATATAATGAATCCACCTGGAATTGGAACTTGGCTCTCCAAACTCCAATTACACCACTGGCACATCCAAATTTACAGCATCTGATATTCCCAAGTAGTTGCTCACCTAGGTACTGATCAAGCTCAGTGTTGCTTAACTTTGGTGATTTTTGTGACGTACGGTGGCCGTTAATGATTAAGTATAACTCGAGCCTTCAATGTTAAAATAAAACAGTCTTTAATTACAACTAGAAATAAATACTTACCAAGAACAAAGAAGTAAAAGCCAACCAAAGATAATTAACCATTTTCAGTAGCACAGCTCAGCTTAGCATCTGGTAAATCCTAAATCAAAACCAAATCATCGACGTACAATAATTCACACTAATTCAACTGGATAGTTCCACTCAATAGTCACTCCAGTCCGTAGCCTGACACTGCTATTTATACACCTGGTGGAAAGCATATATTCATAAGTCTGGAGTTAAGGTAACAGTTATGCACAAGGTTGTTGCTAGTCAGTCCAGTAGTGAGGGCTACTATTGGAAGGTTGGTAGTTCTTGCGTAAGTCTGAGTCGTATTCAACAGATCCCGGCTAGTCGATATTTACCAGCCTCCCAACGAGGTAGGATGTGGCACAAGGCTGAGTTTAATGCGGGGTAATCCAAGCCCATATGCTCTGCCAAAAATTCCTGGTAGACCCCATATAAAATGGGGTCGGGTAGCTGTTTCTGAGACAAGACTCTGCCCTTTGGCCTAGCCTCATCCAGGGATCCTCTCTGCCTGGAGGCAGAGTTCAACTAGCACGGCTGGAAAAGATTCCAGCTAGTATATTTATTAACCACCCCATGCAATCAGATGTGGCACAGGGCCGAATTTATTGTGGGGTATCCGAGCCCGTAGGCTCAGCCAAAAATTCCCCATATAAAATAGGGTCAGGTAGCTGTTTCCTGAGATGAGACTTTGCCCTTTGATATAGCCTCGTTTAAGGATCCTCTCTGCCTCCAGGCAGAGAATTTGACCAGCACAGCTGGAAAAGATTCCAGCTAGATGATATTTACCAGCTTCCTCATGAGGTAGGATGTGGCACAAGATCGAGTTTAATGTGGGGTAATTCGAGCCCATAGGCTCGTCCAAAAATATCCCCATATAAATGGGGTCAGGTAGCTGTTTCTTGAGATGGAAATAGCCTTGTCTGGGGATCCTCTCTGCTTGAAGGCAGAGAGCTCAATCAGCACAGCTGGAAAAGATTCCAGCTAGACAGTATCTAGCAACTGCCCCATGCAGTCACATGTGGCATAAGGCCAAATTTAAAGTGGGGTTCCCGAGCCCGTAGTCTTGGTCAAAAAATCCCTGTAGACCCTGCATAAACAGGATTGGGTCTGTCTACCTCCCCAGATGAGACTCTGTCCTTCGGCATAGCCTTGTCCGAGTTTGACCAGCACAACTGGAAAAGGTTCCAGCTAGAATATTTAGCCCCCCCCCAAACGAGGGTTGCATGTGGCACAAGGCCGAGTTTAACATGTGTTCTCCGAGCCTGTAGGCTCAGCCAAAAAATGCCCATAGAACTCGCATAACGGTATCGGGTTGGTCAACCTCCCCGAATGAAACTCTGCCCTTTGGCTGAGCCTTGTCCGGGTTCCTCTCTGCTCAGAGGCAGAGAGTTCGACCATCTAGCCGAAAAAGATTCCAGCTAGACTCTGTAGTCTGTTGACTTATAGAGGTACTTATAGGTTTTGCTACCTATAGTGTAGTTACTCATGGGGGTGACAGGTTATTCCATTACATCAGTGGGAACCAATATTTTAATGTGATAAGGTTGTAAACCTCTACAAGCAAGTAGGACAAGAGAAGAAATGTAGCATGGAACTTATTGTTCCATTTAGCTATTTCAACTGTAAAATGATGAGACCTTGCTGCCAATCTAGTACTGTGCTTAAACAATTAAAGACTAGTTGTCTGGACGGAAACCATACCAACTGAAGATGGTTCAAGCTACTTTGGATGGCTATAATGGTTACAATTTATACTTGTTTATGTTAATTGATAGTGATTATACTAACATGCAAGGCAATAAAGCCACTAAGATGCAAAAGGTTACTGGGTGTTGGAGAATGTGAAGAGAACAATAAAATAACAAGATTTATGAAGATGGAAAATAATGATTGACATTGCAGTTAAATTTTTGAAGACCAAAGTTAACTGTAAAGTAAGAAACTGGAAAAGAGTTCCACAATCAAGAAGTGTGATAGAAGAAACTGTTAGCATAGAAGTTATGGTTACATCTAGCCATTTCAACTGTAAAATGATGAGACCTTGCTGCCAATCTAAATTCATAAAGTTTAGGTACCATAGAGGAAGGTTTATCAGAACATGTACCATAAAAGTATTTATAGAAAAGGCACAGGGAAGCTAAATTAGAGAAATGGAAAAGTGACTGAAGCCAGGATGCCAGGTTAGGGCCAATAACATTGCAAAATTTTCTTTGGATTTTTATCAAGAATCTCTAAATATATAGCAGGACCACCAGACTATATATGCTAGCAATATTCAAAGCAAAATTGATTGGTAGGCTTATAAATATGTAAGATAGATTCTGGCCGTTTCATTTCAGAGTCATTAAAATTAACAAACCATTCTTTGCCCTAGTTAACAGAATGTAGATCATTTTGGGGATCAGCTGCCAATTTGACATATCTTAATAAGGCAGCCACAGAAATATGATTTCTTTTTTTTGTTTGTAAATGTATGTCTGGTCTGACCAAAGAGTTTATTAATTAAAATTAAAAAATTAATATATAAATAAACACTCTTAGAATTAAGCAAAAATTAAATTATTTATTTATTTTTAATGTCTCCAAAAATAGAATATGTTATTGGCTTCATTAACTTAAAATAAATCAGGACACTACTGGTCCACTTACAAAAATAAAAAAAAGTTTGCCTGTTGTCAGGTTCACAGTCTTCACAGGTCTTTTGAATAGGAGTAGAAATTTATCCCTTGTTTCCTGTTTAGGATTGGGTTTCCGGTTCCTTCTAAAGTCTTTTCATTCTCTTTCACTCTTAGTACTGCCATGCATTATAGTGGCATTATTACCATGCTTGGGGTGAACTGATTAAAAAAAAAAAAAAAAAAATTGCATTCTTAAGCCCTTTCTCAAGTCATGACATTTGTTAGAATAAAAAAAAAATTTTTTCATCTTAAAAATAGTCCTGTTCATAATATCGATATGGTGTAAAATTGATTCCTGAGTTTTTACAGTTATCTGGAATTAATTGTTCTGCATACAAAAACATTATTTTTGTTAAAGATTTCTTTTAAATAAAGATATTTTAAACAGATATATACATTTTTATTTAAGATTTGCATAAAAATTTACATAAATTAATAAAGTATATATCCATTCTTCATTTAAGATAAATAATTATCCCCCAGTGTCTGTGCATGTGCTTCCAAAAAAAAAAAATTCCCCCCCGCACAAAAAGTTTATAAAAAACTTAAAATATTCAGGAAAAAAATATGCAGAATATCAATAATGTAAGCACAGTTTCAAACTTGACATTTGTAAATAACAGCTATGTCCAATAACTCTATAAAATGTCAGGGGTATGATTTTATACTGTATCAATGCTATGAACAAGTCTCCCTTCTAAATCAATAAAAAATTGTCAATTTTTTATTTTAACAATTGTTATGGCTTCAGGAAGGTTCAATGAATATTCATCTATAAAAATTATTCCCTGAAAAATTTTGCTTATTTTTTTATGAGTGGACCAGCCTATTTAAGTAGTGCCAAAATCAATTAGAAATTCAAATATATCCAAGTTATTTTCATATTATAATATAAATTCTATAAACTAACATAGTATGCCAGATTATTTACATATGTATCAGGATTTCGGCGTAGGATCAGAATATATATATGAACTTTGCCTTGGATCAAAGTGTCAGCTTGTTGTAGCCATCAACAGCTTATCTATCAGTTTCCATTTGACAATAGAATTTGGAAAAGCAAGGGAAAGAAGGAAGTTGAGAAAGGTGTGCCATAGGAAAGAGATAAGGAGTAAGAAAGCAAGAAAAAAAGAAATGAAAGGAGAGGGTTGAAGGAAAGAAAGATATAACCAGATAGGTTTGCTGACTCAAGTTTTATTACTTCTTTACATGGTGTAATTGTTAACAAGCTTGCCTTACTAGGTTCAATCCTCACTCAGTGCTCCATACCTGTGGCCATGTGCTATGCTTAGTAAATCACTAAAAATGGTAGTGAAGCTCAATTTAATATCTATCTATACACACATACATTGTATATGTAATTAATAAAATGATTAAAATAAAATTTATCTTTTTTTTCAATCTGTATTCACTTGGATAGAAAAGGCCCTCAATCCTGAGAAGATTTTATATAATGTATGACATATTTAGACAGCGAGATATATATATATTAGTTACATATTTAGACAGCAATGCTGTCCTATTGGGTGGCATTTAAACTAGTACCTGTGGATGGCTCTTGATTGAGCCTTCATCACAATAAGTAGGGAGAAGTAGATGTGATAGGCAACAATAAACTACAGAAGAACTCAAAATTGATCACTGCATTTAAGTATTGCATTTATATTTAAGCTTACCTTTTAAAAGTTCAATAATAATTCTTCTGTCGCCACTTAATTTAAAGAAAATTTGATGTATCAGGCCATCCCATAAGTTCTGTCCGAATTTTAACTTTTTGTTAAAATGAACGAAATTTAAAGAGTATTTTATAATGTCTAATGGAGCTGAACATTATTTTTATGTTTAGATGCATTTAAACTGATCAAATTTTATTTCAGAGAACAATAAAATTAAATTTTGTTTGATTAGAACCCTGCTAACATGGAAGTACCCAAGAATCATTTGAGGCACATAATGCTTTATGAGTTCAAGAAAGGAAACTCAGCAGCCGAAGCGGCTAGAAACATTCACTCAGTTTATGGAGAGGAATGTGTGAATGAATGAACTTGCAGAAGATGGTTTGCAAAATTCAGAGGTGGAGATTTCACCCTTGAAGATGAAGATTGAATAGGACATCCAGTTGAGTGTGATGAAAAGCTTGAAGCAGCCCTTGAAGAAAATCCTGCTTTATCAGTTGAGGAATTGGCAGTGGTTCTCAGTTCAAACCATACAACTGTTCTTAAACTTGGAAAATGGGTGCCTCATGAATTGTCTGAAAACGACCTCAAATCCCGAGTTGATATCTGCTCTTCTCTCCAGTCTTGCCAACTTGTTTCACCTTTTTTGGATAGACTTGTGACTGGCGACAAAAAATGGATCTTTTATCGAAATGTTAAGTGTCATAGACAATGGTTTGGTAGAGGGGAAGGACCACAGCCAAGAAGGGAACTTCATGGGCAAAAGGTTCTTCTTTCAATCTGGTGGGATCGCCAAGGAATAATCCACTTTGAATTCTTACCACCTAATGCAACAATTAATACTCAAATATACTGTCAGCAATTAGAGCATTTGAACCAAGCTTTGAGGAAAAAAAGACCTGCTCTAGTGAATTGAAAAGGGGTGATGTTTCATCAGGACAATGCGCGACCTCATACAGCAAGAATCGCATCACAAAAGATTGAAGAACTTGGTTGGGAGAAAATTCCTCATCCACCTTATTCTCCTGATCTTGCTCCTTCAGACTACCATTTGTTTCGTAGCTTACAGAATCATTTGGAAGAAACAGCTTTTGTAACACAGGAAGAGGTTAAAACTGGCATTTGTGAGTTTTCAAATCAAAGCCAAAAGAATTTTACAGTAATGGAATTAGTAAGCTTGTTAATAGATAGAAGGAAGTCATAGATAATCAGGGAAAATACATTGTTGATTGAATCTGTAATTAAATGTAACATTTGGTCACTTGTTTTCTTTATTCAAAATTCGGACAGAACTTATGGGATGACCTGATACATAGGTTCTTACGTATCAAACAAACATTTTTATTTCATGGGTGACTTTCATTGGATTTTGCAATTTTGATTATTCCTAAATTTATTTTCAAGTTATAAAAATTGTTATCATACAAAAAAATTTGTCACAAAAAAATCACTTAAAAACAATCGCCAAAAACCATCACAGTAATGAAAACTTGAGAATCCAAAATTTCAGGATTGTGGGTCTGGATCCAGACTGGAATGTTTTAATTTGCTCACAGAATTGGCTTGATTCCAAAATGGTATATATTGGGCTATGACCTCTAATAGTAAAGTTGAAAATGTGTGACACAGTGATAGTGACATTCACATTTATTATAGATTAGAGTTACATATATTTAGACAACAATATATATGTATTAGTTACATATATTTAGACAGCAAGAATTCATTTAAATTCAGTTTTATTAAATTCAGCTGAAAGGTTCCTTTGTTTAATTTCTTTTTTTTTTTTTTTTTTTTTTTTTTTTTTAATTATTTCATCCTGAGCAAGGCAATAAGTCTACTAATATACAAGGGGTTATGGAGTATGAAGAAATACAAGCAAAATAAAAACTTTATTAAGGAGAGAGAACAATAAAGGAACAGAAATTAAGAAGACAGAAGATAACAATTGACATTGCATTTAAATTTTTGGAGATCAAACTTGACTGGATATCTATCACTGTGTTTATCCAGTTATCAAATAAGTTGTTGCATATCAACACCAAAATTGTGAATAAACTACTAAAAAGTTCCTATTTTTTTCTGTTTGGTTGAAAGTACTCAGACAAGAATATGAACTTTGGACAGTTCATTCACATTTTTTATCTTGATGGACAACAATTTATTTGAAAATATATATATATATATATATATATATATATATATATATATATAATAAAAAGAAAGAACAGTAAGATATATAATCCAGTGTTCTTATAGATATTTTTTATTTTTACAAAATAGTGCTCAATGTAAATTTACAGAGCATTACTATTATAAATTAATTGATTTAAAATATGGTTTTTCCGCTACATAGTTCTAACCATGTTTCAAAAATGGAAGGTCCGAATTTAATTTTGTAATGAAATTCGGACCTTCCATTTTTGAAACATGGTTAGAACTATGTAGCGGAAAAACCATATTTTAAATCAATTAATTTATAATATATATATATAATATATTTTTAAGACATTTTTATGTTTATACATTCTTTTTATAGATACAAATATTTAAGTAAAATATTTACTTAAATATTTTTATCTATAGAAAGAATGTATAAATATAAAAATGTCTTAACATAATTGTCAGACTTTGTCCATTTCATAATTAATATATATATATATATATGTGTGTGTGTGTATATGTATTCTTTTATTATTTCCCTCCTGATCCATTAGTTTTTTTGTATACTATATTTACTCAACACAAGGCCAAAGTAGAGGGTTACTTAATGAGGTTGTTGTAAATGCATAAAAAGATGAAGTAAAAAATGCATATTATGAGGATATGTAGGATTGGTTGATCCAAGACTTGAAGAGGTTAACATTGTAGCGGGGAAATCATCTTCTCGAGAGTCTTTCAAATTCATGATCTCTTTTTGGTACCCAAGTTACCATTTAAGCCTTTTATAGGAATGAATTTGAAATCCCAATTGAAATTCTGAATTTTGCAATGTGTCATTACTTTTATCGTCATCTTTGTTGTGTTTTACCTAAACATTTTAACTGGTTCATCTTTTGACCTTTATCAGGTGAAATTTTGTCCCATATAGAGTCTGCTGATGGCCAATTCTGCTTAAGATTTCATCTGATTGCTAATTACAAGTTGAATGATATAAGCCAAATTGCTCAATAATAGATTGACATTCTACATTACACTGACTTGTGGCCACATCCTGATGAAATGCTGGTTCCTTTATAATCACTGAAGTTAACCAATGTTGAGCCTGGTCAGTACCTAGATGGATGATCACTTGGGAATACCAGGTGCTGTAAGTTTAGATATACAGGTGGTGTAATAGATAATGGCTTGGAATTGCTAATCAGTGAGTCAAATTTCTGTTCTCATTGGGTTCGTTATATCGCTTATGCACAAATACCCTTGGGAAAGGTATGAATTCATCTTTTCTGCCCAGGTATTAGTTAATTAGTGAATTCTATGTTAACAATTGCTTTTCTCCCACTTCTGACGTGTGGAAATCCCTTCCAGCTCCATGCTTTCCAACCAACTTTAATCTGCAAAAACTTAAATGCAATGTCAATTGCTATCTACTGTCCTCTTGATTACTCTTCTTGATCATTATTAATGTTTCTGTTCTTAATTCTTTCACACCCTGTAACCCCCTTGTGTCTTAGTGGCTTTATTGCCTTGCATGGGGTGATACCAATTTAAAAAAGAAAAATTAATAAGACTTGTATCACTAAATTATTGTTATCTTCAAAAAAAAAAAAAAAAAGATTCTTACAATCTAAAAATATTTTCTGGCTTTAAATAACCTGCAAAGGGTTGATAACCTATAGAAAACAAATGAATCAATCAATACACTGGACAAAATTTAATTTGAAGAGGATCAGAGAATAATCCAGCTGAAACATTTTTTCCAGAAATACACCAAAGATATTCGTTTTTGACTAGTTTTTTCTTTCATTTTCTCGTCTCTATAAATCATAAATATGACAGTTTTACAGTTTCAAATTTTTATCTGAATCATTGTCATTATTATTCTTTTCTGACTAAATTTTCTTTCATCTTATTTTTGTGAAATTTTATTGCATTACTTGTTTTTTTTAATTCATTGAAATACTTTCTTTTTTTTCCCCCCATGTTACTTGTTGTTATGGAGTGGTTTCACAGTGGAGGCTTGTATTTGTACTAAGTCGGTCCTAAAATAGGTTCGACATACAAAACGTTAGGAATTTGATATAATAGGTAATGACGCAGAGTAATCTAGTTGCAGTCGCTGATACTTTAGTATCCAACTAACGGTCGTCCGGCATCGACTGATTGACCGACCCACTGAGCGACTCCTCATCACTCTTACTACTCCTACTTATTATAGGTGGGAGAGTCTATTAACTATAGAATAGTTGTGTTCCACTATAACACTTGTTTAGTGGCCACATTGCAAAAAATGAATTGTGTGCTGAGATTAAAAAAAAAAAAATAAAAAAAAACAACAAAAATAAAATTAAAGAAAAAGTAACCAAATATTAGTAACTGCAATGGCTCACCAAAGAAACTTAAAAAAAAAAAAAAACAGCTGTGGGTAGTCAAAAACATTTCAATATTGTAAAATTTTAAATTCTTTGATGTTTTCACCTTATAAATGTTACCACTACTACCATTACTACTATTATTATTATTATTATTATTATTAAAAAAACGATTTCCACATGAAATAACCCAGAAAGGGTTGAGTCACTCAATAATCACACAATAGTCACTGTAGTCAGTAGCCTGTAACTGCTATTTATACACTTGGTGGCAAAGACACATTCATAAGTCCAGAGTGTCACTCTCAAACCTGAGTGTCAGTAGTTACTCATTTTCTTCCTATATGACAATTACACAGTATAAAAATCACTTAATTATTGATATTTATTGAGCATAATTTAGAATAACACAAGTCCAGAGGGTATGAACTGTAAATAGGAAGATTGTGTTATACCAATTTTTTAAATAGAGCAAAATGGGCATTTGTGGTTTTTGAGTTCCCAGTATGATTTTTCAACTGAATTATTAAATTGTATTAATATTATCTCTTCTTAAGTGGGGAAATTAAAACAAAACTTTCACATTTCTGATTAAAAAAAAATATATATATATATAGGTCTAGTAACCCCAGTCTGCAGTGAAAAGTCAAAATTCTTGATAAGAGCTTAAATTTTGCATTTAACCCATTTAGACCATTTTGTGGGGTGCTTAAAATGAATGCAGCACCCTCGAAGAATAAAGGACTAGATCAGTGATTTTCAACTGGCATGCCATAAGATTGTAGGTGTGCTGTGAAAATCTTCAAAGGTCATTTATTAAATTATTAGGTTGGTGCAAAAATAATGACGTAATAATATCGTTTTTTGACGTTAAAAAATACGTCAAAAATGCGTAAAAAAAATGACATTATTACATCATTATTTTTGCACCAACCTAATATTTTCAAAATAGGTTCCAAGCACAATAAGTGTACACCTTGAAATTAAATCCCCTTTAAATTGATTATATGAGTATATTAACGTTATAAAAAATAAACGTATATGTAATATATAAAGAGCATGAGGTGTGTGAAATGAGGTTGCTCTATTTGACAAGGACTTGTGGATGAACATCCCAAGTTGATTTCGGAAATGACTCGGCAATCTCTCATTGTTCACCTGTTGAATTTTGCCTGAAGTTGCTTGTACTAAATGATATCTCATTAAATGTTAATTATAATAAACAAAAAATAAATAAAAAATTTTTGTAGGAATTTTAATTATCTTTTTATTAAAATTATAATAAATTGTTTTCTTAGATAAACCTTAAAAAATGAACTTTTTTTTTTTTTTTTCCTTTTTTGATCATCATAATTTAAGTGTGCCATGGAAGTTTAACTCTAAGTTAAAGTGTGCCATCAATAGAAAAAAGGTTAAAAAAATTGGTTTAGATCAGGGGTTTCCAAACTTTTTTTTCTCTTGGTTGAAAACAAAAATTTGCTTGCACTTGACCAAATTTTATGTGATAAAAAGTACATTTAAAAATAAAAGAAATAGAACAGGTTAAAGAGATATAACCGCAGATTTGAAGTTAGAACATTATCATTAATAACTCTCTTCTCCAATTTGTGGACACTATTGACTATATTCTTAATACAAAATAGACTACTTTAATACTTATCAATAGATACAGCATAAAATATTTGAAATGGGTGTAGAAAGATTGTATTATACCAATTTTCTAAGCTGGGAAGTTACACCTGTCTTGAAAATCAGCAGTTTAAATACTTTATTTTATTTGGTCTGACCTCTGGCACTGGTAGGAAATATGTAACTACTTCAGCTATGAGACAATCCAAGATAGGCTGTACTGATCTTCAAAGTCTGGAGGACCTGTCTTGAAGATGACCTTTCAAAATCTTGCTTTTATTTTACATGTCGGAAGAAAATACAAAATAATGTCAGCCATAAAGCGCACCATAGGTCACTTGATTTTCAAGATGGAAAATTATGAAAAAAAAAAAATCATTTCATATGCGTCAGTAAATTTGACATTTACAATGAGAAAAATTGATTTTGAGGAACTGGATATTGTTTTGTTAGACAAACTGAAGAAGGAAAAAATAAATTATCTAAACTTAAGAAATTTCTTGATTGAAAATCTTTCAAAATGTTGAAGACATGATTTTTTTTTCAGAAAATATTTTCACTATTGTTATTCTATTAGTAGTTTTATTCCATCTTATTATTGTTACTTTTTATCCCAGCACTTTGGCTCAATATACTCTGCATTAGTACTATTATTTTATTACTAGTTTTATTCCATTTGATTATTGTTACTTTTTATCCGAACACTTTGGCTCAATATACTCTGCATTAGTACTATTATTTTATTAGTAGTTTTCACCCATCTTATTATTGTTGCTTCCAGCACCTGGGATTTACTGAGTACTGAGCAGGTTTAATGTTTTTTTTCTCATTTTTTTTATTTAGTAACCTTTTTTTTGTGTGGCACAAGATTAAAATCTGTTTAAAGTAGTTGGCATTCCTAAGCACTCACTCATTTAAGTACTGAACAGGTAACTAGTAATGAAATAATAGTAATTATAAAGAGTTTATAGATTGGGATAAAAAGTAACAATAAAAAGATGGCATTAAACTAATAGTAAAATAAAAGTTACAATGAAAAGAACATTGGGCTAAAAAAGCAACAATAATAAGATGTAATAAAACAAGTGATAAAATAATCATAATAATGAAGAATGTATTGAGCCAGAGTGTTGGAATAAAAAGCAACAATAATAAGATGTAATAAAATAATCATAATAATGAAGAATGTATTGAGCCAGAGTGTTGGAATAAAAAGCAACAATAATAAGATGTAATAAAATAATCATAATAATGAAGAATGTATTGAGCCAGAGTGTTGGAATAAAAAGCAACAATAATAAGATGTAATAAAATAATCATAATAATGAAGAATGTATTGAGCCAGAGTGCTGGAATAAAAAGCAACAATAATAAGATGTAATAAAATAATCATAATAATGAAGAATGTATTGAGCCAGAGTGTTGGAATAAAAAGCAACAATAATAAGATGTAATAAAATAATCATAATAATGAAGAATGTATTGAGCCAGAGTGCTGGAATAAAAAGCAACAATAATAAGATGTAATAAAATAATCATAATAATGAAGAATGTATTGAGCCAGAGTGTTGGAATAAAAAGCAACAATAATAAGATGTAATAAAATAATCATAATAATGAAGAATGTATTGAGCCAGAGTGTTGGAATAAAAAGCAACAATAATAAGATGTAATAAAATAATCATAATAATGAAGAATGTATTGAGCCAGAGTGCTGGAATAAAAAGCAACAATAATAAGATGTAATAAAATAATCATAATAATGAAGAATGTATTGAGCCAGAGTGTTGGAATAAAAAGCAACAATAATAAGATGTAATAAAACTATTAATAAAATAACAGTTATAACAAAGAGTGTATTGATCCAGAGCATTAGGATAAAAAACAACAATAATAAGATGGAATAAAAGTAGTAATAAAATAATAGTAATAATGAAGATTTTATTGTCCCAAAATGTTGGTATAAAAAGCAATCATATTAAAATAGAAAAACAACATGAATTATCATACTTCATCTGAGAAGGTCCAAAAACACTCTGGCCAGCAAATATAAGAATACAATTCAGAATATTTCCGAGAACAATGACAATATTGCATTTCAGAATTTGAGATGAAAATAAATTATTTAATTCAAACTAAAATTATTACTATTTCCCAAAAAGAATTGCTCTTTGACTGTCTAGGGAATGGTCAAAGAATTCAAAGGTCTTTAACATTTTCTCAAATATGCAAAAACTGCAAAATATGTCAAATGTTTATGCCCCCCAGATACATTAAATATTTGTTTGGATATTCATTGCACATTATGCTTGGAAATTCTTTTTACCTTCCCTTCTTTTTACAATATTAAAAGATTGAGCAGCAGCAGTTTTTTTTAATCATTTCACCCCAAATAAGTTGGAAATGTGCCACTAGTACCCAGGGTATATAGGAAGTGAAAGCAAGAGAAAAGACTGGGTATAGGGAGGATTGAGGAAAGGACAAAAGATGAATGGAATTCAAGAAGACAAAAGATGTCAATTGATGTTGCATTTAAATTTTTGAAGATTGTATTTTCAAGGAAGCAAGTAAATGGAAGGGGGTTCTACAGGCGGGTAGTGTGAGAAAAGAAACTGTTGGAGTAGAAGTGGCAATTGATGTTGTATTTAAATTTTTGAAGATTTTAGTTATCAGGGAAGCAAATAAATGTAAGGAAGTTCCACAGGTGGGAAGTGCAAGAAACTGCTGGGGTAAAATTGGTGGTTGCATTTAGCTATTTCAATGGTAAAAGGGTGGGACCTAGATGCCAATCTAGTAGCACGCTTAAATTCATGTTGTCAGGAAACCAGAGAATAAATAGCTCACCAGTGCAGCTGCCATGAAAATATTTGTAGAAAAGACAGGAAAGCCATGTCACATCAGTGAGAAATTGACTGAAATCAAGATGCCTGTTCAGGATTGATTATATTCAGTCGGTTATGTGCCATGCATGATACATGCTTAGGCAATCATGTATCTTTCAATACATGACTGACAAAGCAGATTTTTTTCCCCACTGTAAGTTGCCATTTATTTCTGTGGTAGACCAGTTGCCATCCATGGCTATAGAACCAGGTCTGTCTTGCTATTTACCCATAGCTGGAGGGAAAAGAAGATGATTCATACCTCTCTCAAGGTTATTAGCATGTAAGTGAATGCAATGGATTTGACTAGAATTCGAACACTGCTCTCCAATACGCCACTGTGCCTACAGATCCTTATTTGGATTTTGTCAAGAATCTCAAGATATACAGCAGGAGCACCAAACCAGACATGACATGGACAAATGGTAGATTTATAAATGTGCAAGATGGATACTGACAAGAAAAATTTTCTGGCACAACACAGTGACCCAACTTTCCTTGCAGTAGATACAGCTATTGATTCAGTATAGTCACACCACTTCAAGCCAGTGGAAAACATGAAGCCAAGAAGGTGCAGTGTTTTGCTCTCCTTGAGTCTAGCATCAGCGATAGTGATGGCAGGCAGAAAAGCTCTATGGTGATTAAATGAAAGCAGTTATCTGTGAAATAAAAACAATTTTGTTTTATGAATAAGAGGGGGAAATCTGTAATGAGAAAGTGAATTTTCTATGCAGCAGTTTGATTCTGATTTAAAATAATTAAATTCAAGCATTTTAAATTGATAACTAAAATCTAACTCGAAATATGAATGCGGAAAGGGTTAGTGGCTTGAAATTTGAAATCTGTAAGAAGAGTTCAAACTCCTTTTGTGTTTTATATACCCTTGCTACAGGTATGAATCCATTTCTTGTGCCAGCTGTAGGGTAAATAGGATAGTGAACTGGACTCTTCAGCCTTGTCTGGCAACCATTCCAAGAGAAGGAAAACTCTGGATCCCCAAACCTGAATAGATAGAATTTGTTAGCAGAAGAACACATGGTTATCTAAGGGAAGGGAATCCCTGACAGAAAAGCAACCCTTCTTCAGAGTACAAAATGTGTGTAGTGACAGTCATCCTCCCACTTAAATTACAGAATCCTCACCAAGAGGCTTTGTTTCACAAGCAGGAATTTTTAATATAAGATTTTTTTTAAAAAAAAAAAAGGCAGTTTCCCATATGACACTCCTGCAGGTACCAGAAAGTTCAGTTTTCAAGCTCAGATAAAACTAGGATTTCAAATGCTGAGTTTCAAGGCAGGTAAACTCTAATTACTTGGAAGATTTTTGCAACATAATCTTTCTATACCCTTTTTTTAGGTTTGTCCTGTACAAAGTGTGTATAAAATAGGATATAGAATCCCGACAAAGTTTGAAGAAATATGACAAAACGAAAACCATTTCATTGATATTAGATTTGATTATCTGTTTTGCCTTTTGTAGACTTCATCAGATCAAAATACAAAAGAAATATGTCTGTGTATTCTTAAATAATATATGACGCAGTATTGTTGACCCGGGGTCAATTCCTAGTCACAGCGTGAAGCTGTGATACTTCTCCTACCAGTGCTTTGGGGTTGACTCTTAGTCACTTTTCGGGCTATTTCATGTTTTCTTTACAATTATCATCAATCAATTGCCAAAAGCTCACTACATTGTCCTTCTGTGAATTTATCGTTGACACAAATCCTCAGGTTCTTGAAAAAACTAAAAATATCTTTCCATTTGCACGACATATTTCTTGGAACATCTTCCTATGCCAAAAATTCTTAGAATTAACACATGGCCCTGTTGCTTGGCCAACTTCTAAAATCCTTTCGAATGATATCTTAGACGCTTTCTGATTCTTGTGTTTTCTTAACCAGTTATCATCAATCAATTGTCAAAAGCTTGCCATATGGGCTTTTTTTGAGTACACTGTTTACGCAAATTCTCAGGTTTCTTGAGAAAAGTAACTTTTTTAAAGTAAAAATAAAATCTTTGGATATCTTCTTAGTATTTTCTTGTTTAATTTTTATAGCTAATTAGTTAATCAATTACCACAGCTAAATAGTGTCACAAATCATTAGTATCTGTCTATATTTCAGAGATGAGGTATTATGTACACTATTTACATTATTCATCCTCATCTTTGTTGCCATATTTATTACAATGTTTTGGCCGTTGTTCACGCCGGCCTTCTTCAGGTAATTGGAATGTCGAACTGAACACTTTATTTCGCTCACTGGGGTAGACTTTTCTAGTTCCACATGCCATGTTTAATGGATGTCAATTATCAGTTATCTCCTGTTAATTTCCCTCTGCAAGTTCTCCACTGCCTTAACCAGGTATTGAAATCACACTCTTTGGGTCCTGTCACTGGATCTAACCAACATCTTTATACACTGTGCCATGTGTCCTTGTAATAAATATGGTGACAAAGATGAGGACAATAGTCCAAATAATGTAAATAGTGTAAATCATTAGTACTTTTTCTGCTAAACTGGCATTTATCGTGATTAAAGAAAAGAGTGAAATTGAGTGACTTTGTAAATAAGCCAATAATATTTATTCTGTATCTTTTCTTTACTTTCTAGTTCCTGTTGAAAATTATTTATGTTTTCCCGGCTTTTCTGCATTGGATTTAAGATGAATCCTTACCTATTTTCAGAATGACTCAAAAGCAAAAGACTCATATAGTCTTTTCTGAAATTAAGTTAAATCCTTATCCAATTTTTCAGAATGGGTTCAAAGTAAAAGATTTGTTTTTAGGTCTATCCATGTGTGTACAAAGTACAAACATTAAACTTGGAATATTTAAATTGTGGTAGTCATAATATTCATTTATCTCAATGAAGCATTATCATTATTGTTTGATACCTCCTTTGAACTTATTTCTCTTGTGTCTTTAAGCTTATGGCCATGTCACGTTGAAATACTGATTCCTGTACAATCACTGAAGTCATGTACCATAGAGCCTGGTCAGTACCTAGGTGGGTGACCAAGTTGAAATACCAGGTGCTGTAATGGTTTGATATACAGGGGTGTAATGGATAATGACTCAGAATTAGAAATCAGAGAGCTGAATTCCAATTCCAGTCGGGTTTGTTATGTTCCCTTATGTGCAAATAATCTTGAGAAAGGAATAAATCCATTTCTTCTACCCCCAGCTATGGATGGGTTAATTAGCAGGACTTGTATCAGTAAATCATTATTTCCCAAAGTTCCAGTTGCTGTAAGTGTGTATATGCGTGGGTGTAATGGATAACAGTGGAGAAGTGGAAATCAGAGAGCTGAGTTCCAATTCCAGTTGGGTTTGTTATATTTACTTATCCACAAATACCCTTGGGAAAGGTATGAATCCACTTCTTCCCCTGTTATGGGTTAATTAGTAAGACTTGTATCAGGAAATCATTAATATTCCAAAAAATTCTTACAATCTAAAAGTATTTTCTGGCTTTAAATAACCTGCAAAGGGTTGATAAGCCATAAAAAACAAATCAATCAAAATCTATTGCAAATATTCAGTTGAGCTCCATTCTCTAGTGCCACCTTTTAAGACCTTTACAGCTAGGATTTACTTTCATTGAATCAAATCATCCTTGCTGTCTGCATGTTCCAAATGCAAGAAGAAACTTCCATGTGGTTTTTTTCCCCGAAGAACTGCCATTTTGTAGGATAGACTTCTGTCTTGTTGCTTTTGTAAACATTTCAATCTTGACCTCTTCAAGTCAAAGGTCAGTTGTCATCTTATGATGATCTTCATTTTTTATCATTTTTCTCTTTCATTCATATCTCACACACTTAAATTCAGCCTTACCATTCTGTTGACTTTAACCTTTTACCTTGAGCCATGTATTGGGTGAGCTTTAGTGTTAAAAAGAAAAAAAACACACAAATGATCACCTGTTCTTGATTTCAAAGTTTCTGTATGGCTTATAGATTTCTGATGTTCCTTGAGGATGGACCTGGTCTTTCCCTTAAATTCTGTACAGTGTTGGAGTAAGAAATCAACAAACGACATGGTTCTCTCTCTCTCTCTCTCTCTCTCCACCACCCACAAAAAAAAATGTCAAAACAATGAGTATTCTTTTTCAGTTGAAAAATCTCTTTCCTGATTAGACAGAAGCATACAGTTTAATTGCTTGCCGTGAGCTTTAATCATTGTAGACAGATTGGGGCAGTCCATACCAGGTGGCAATTTTTGTTTTTTTGCAATGACATCATTTAGGTAAATTAGTATAATGAAGTTGCATGTTGTTGTAATGAAGTAGATTTTGTTCATTTGAGAATGTTTTATAGGGGGTGTCAACGTCAGTTACCATCATCTGTCTTCTTAAATTCTGTTCATTTTTTTTTTTTCTTTTTGTCCTTTCCTCAATCTTTCCTATACTCAGTCTTCTCTTTTAGTTTCACTCTCTGTAACCCCCTGCAAACTAGTGACATTCCTACCTTGCTTGGGGTGAAATGATTATGATAAAAAAAAGATTAGCATTCATCAGATCTTCAAGGCACAATGTCAGAATTGAAAAATACTGATTATTTTTTTTTTAGCATTTTAGACTTTAGAATGGGTGTCCTATTCATAATATTGATAAAGGATAAATCCCTGAATTTCTACGCAGTTATCTGAATTTAGCTGTTCTGCATACAAAAATAGACTTTTTTTAAATTAATTTTCTTTTTTGTTTTTACAAAAAAATTTATTTTAAATAAACGACAAATGGATATATACATTTTTAATTCAAGAATAAGGATTTATATGAATTAATAAAAGTATATATCTGGTTATTCTTCATTTCAGATAAATAATGATTATCCCCCAAGATTTGTGCATATTTCTAAAAACATTCCCCTTATAAAAAAAGCTTGAAAAATTTAAAAAAAAATGCAGATATCAATTATATAGAGCATAGTATCAAAAATTTTGTAAATAACAGCTAAGTCCAATAAATATCCCATTGGTAAGGAGGAAGTTCCACTCCACTTCTTCTTTAGAACTGTTGCATTGTGTAACAGATTCCTGAGAGGATGCTTCCCTGATTACCATTGTTGTAACCTAGAGAAGGTTACTGAATAGACTAATCACTTGAAAGTTGGTAATGAACGATAATACTTAGGACAAGAACAACACATACAAGATTCATCAGCAGTGCATAGAAGAAGTAATCAACTGCTAGAAGTCAAGTGAATTCCACAGTGAATCTCCATCTGCAGACTGCAGACCAACACACTGTATTTATGGAAATGGGGGCATACACATTATTGTCCATAAGTATGCTACAACAACCACAATCTTAACCTCCTCAAGTTGACACAAAGAAGTCCATGAGGGCTTTGCACAAGTCTGCTTCATTGGTGAAGGATTTCCCATGAAGATGATTATCCAAGGAGTGTAAAAGGTGGTAATTGGATGGTGCAAGGTCAGGTGAATAAGGTGGATGGCACAAAGTCTCCCACCCAAGTTGCTGTATGGTATCCCTGACCACTCGTGCAACATGCGGCCTGGCGTTGTCATGGAGGAAAAGCACACCTTGATTCACCAGTGCTGGCTCCTTCTGGCGCAATGCCTGTTGCACACGTTTCAATTGCTGCGAGTATAGGTCTCCAGTGATTGCTTGGCCCGTTGGTAGCAGTTCATAATGAACCACTTGACGGCCTGTCCACCAGACAAAGCATAATCTTGCATTGGTGCATAGGCGGTCTTGCGGTGTGAGGGACAGCATCCTGAGGAGACAACCAATGTCTGGAATGCTTGGGAATTTCATACAGAACCCACTTTTCATCACTGGCAAGCAATCAATTCAATAGGAATGCAGTACGGTGGTGAGAAAGCAGCGATATGCAGGCTGCCACTCATTGCCCCTTGTGGACCTCCAACAGCATTTGCGGAACCCACTGGCTCAGTTTGTATATCTTACATCGGAAACTTTGAACTGTCTTGCAAGTTCACCACATGTTAGACTACTGTCATCTTCAATGGCCACCTTCAGGACTCAGTCATTCAAGACCTGTGATCGTCCACTGCGAAGCTCATCATGGAGAGACAAATCTCCTGACTTGAATTTTCAAAACCAACGCCTTGCAGTACGTTCATCCACAGCACTATTTCTAAACGCTTGACACATGCGGCGACTTGAGGCAGTTACTGATAAGCCCACTTTGAAGTCGTAAAGCAAACAGCCCCGAATGAGATCTCTAGACACTTCCATTCTTCTCACGACTGTCCGGCTTATAACTGATGGCCGGGCATGGTGCGCATGTTTTTTATAACGTCTGATGTTCCTACTTCCGGCTGTCCGAATTTGAAAACAATTGCTACACGCATTTCGTATATATTTCAACTTCATTCAATGACTAATCAAAAAACGGACAGAACTTTTTTGGTTCCCTTGTATTATTTTGAACCTGTTAAAAAAGATCTTAAAAAATATATTTTATATCATATTTATCTCTTTACCTATTTTGTCTCATATTTTATATACTAGCAGCCATATCCAGCTGGTTGATCAGAAAAGGCGTTCAATTAGAATGGAGCAAAAACAGCATCATGTTTAGACTTAACAGAATCTATCTTCTTCAATTAATTTAAAGTATTTTCATTGAGAAACATTTTGAATTAATGCAGTTACTGATATAACAGAAGTAGTCTGTATTTATTCAATCGAAGTTAGCTGAGGACATGAAGGGGTAAAACAGGCAACATGAAGACCCACTTCAGACCAAAATTATTTTGGAGTTTTTGAAATTCAATTTGTCAGTGTGCTACCACGGATGTAAAAGAGGATACATTTATAAAGCAATTGTTAAGTTTGATGAAAATTAGTTGACAGATCAACGAATGATGAGAGAAATCAGTAAAAATCACCATTTTTCACTATTTAAAAGGGTTTTCACTATATGGGTGGGCTCGATTACCAAGTTAAATGACTGTCAAACAATCAACTTATTGTTGGCTACAATTGAATGAAGTTTGTATTTGATTGCTTGAAAATTGAGGGAGTTTTTAGTTTAAAAAATCGATTTTTTTTTTTTTTTTTTTTTTTTTTTTTTTTTTTGCTAAACACAGTGGAGTAGAAATAAAAATGAGGTATCGTTGAGCTCATCATGATGTGAGTAAGCTACATATCAAGTTTGAATAAAATCTGAGGAAAAAAGTTGAATTTATTGATTTTTGATCAGCTTTATAGATTATTGATTTTTTAAAAATTATAGATTTTTTTTATGCTAAGAAACTATCTCTTACATTGTACAAGGTATGTGCCAATGTATGTGTCATAATCAGTTAGATGGATCTCTAGTGAAAAGGTATCACACAGACACACAGACATCCTCTGTTTTATATATATATATAGATTTATCTCTACCTATTTTGTCTCATATTTTCTTAATTTATTACTGTTTATCCATTTCAGTATTGGACACGGCTGGCCAAGAAGAGTTTAGTGCTATGCGAGAACAATACATGCGTACAGGAGATGGGTTCCTTCTAGTTTACTCTGTCACAGACCGACACAGTTTTGAGAGTATCAAAAATTTCCACACCCAGATTTTACGGGTGAAAGACAGGTAAGAGTTAAGATATTCTTTTGCAATTTCATCTCAGCAATATTTAAGAAACCCTTTTTTATTTTTTTTATGATTCACTCAGTTTACTTTTGGTCATTAAAGCAATAAAAAAAAGATATATTAAAACAAGAAATAAAATTTAAAATTTATAGCAAAAAAGAGGGTAACAAAAAATGGTAATATGAAAATACAACGATTAACAAAAAAGGTATCTGAACTGGTTTATCATCAGAGCTAAATCAAGGATGAAAACGTGCACAGCAACTAAAATGAACAAATGTTATATAAAAGAAAATATAACACTTACAGGCTAATTGCCTTTAAACCCAACAACTCTTCTGCTCACAGAGAGATGGCTGGTAGGACTTAATGTAAATATGATTGCAACACTTTCAAATGAAATTCGTAATTAGTCTTGTTTTGTGCCAAAAACATGTCTTGGCTATAAGACTAGGTACATTGCTGAATCTGTTGTATTCACACACCTATGAAAATTGTTCAACTTGCCTTTTGTGATTGGAATTTGTTTATAATTTTATAAGTGAAAACTCTTCCCAGGTCTTTTGAATAGGAGTAGAAGTTTATCCACTGTTTGCGATTTAGGATTGGGTTTCCAGTTCCTTCTAACATGTTTGGTGTGTGTTAAATTGTGATATTTGATACAGCACGTAAATGTTTTTAGTATTATAATTATTTGTTTGTATTGTGTATTTTTTGTTTAACTTGGTTGAATGTATCAGTCACAAATTCTTTTGAGGATCAAACTGTGTAACTGGCAATGAGATTTGGAGATTGGTTTTTCTTGATTTTGTAGTAGTCAAACTTTTATGTCTATTGTATTGGGAATTAAAAGTTCTACTTCCTTGTCCAGTGTATAAGGGAACAATAAGTTTTTTATCTCAAATTTTTGTCAGTAAAAGAAGGGAAAGATTTTCTATTCTTTTAGCTGCGATGAAATATCACTTAGAGACCACTACTTTTCTTTTTTTCTTTTAATAATCATTTTACCCCAAGCAAGGTAATAAAGCCATTAAGATGAAAGGAGTTACTGAGTGTTAGATGATACGAGAAAAAAAAAGCAAACATTATTAAGGAGAGAGAACATTAATAAATGAACAAGGATTAAGAAGACTGTAGATAATGATTGACATTGCAGTTAAATTTTTGAAGATCAAAGTTGATTAGGAAGCGAGAAGTGCGAGAGAAGAAACTGTTAGTTTAGAACTTATGCTTACATCTATCCATTTCAACGGTAAAATGATGAGACCTTTCTGATAATCTAGTACTGCACTTAAATTCATAATGTCTAGGTACCAAAGAGGAAAGTTTATCAAAAGAATTACCATGAAAGTATAGAAAAGGCAAAATAATAATAAATATGTAAGATAAATTCAGGTGAGAAAGATTTTTTAGCACGACACAGGAACCAACTTTCCTAGCAGCAGATCTAGCAATTGAATCGACATAATCTTTCCACTTTATGTTAGTAGAAAGCATTAGTTCAAGTAGGTGCACTGAATTACTCTCCTGGAAGTTAGCATCAGCCATGCTGATGGAAGATAAAAAAAGGTTCTCTCAAATGATTAAGAGAGAGCAGTTTTGTTTTGGAATCATTAAAATTAACAAGTCATTCTTTGCCCCATTTAACAACAGAAAGTAAATTGTTTTTGAGATCAGCTGCCAATTTGAACTTCTTGAACTGCTCAGACTTACTATTAAGACAGGAATAAATGGTTGTGTCATCAGCATAGATACCGAGTTGAGAATCAATGCCATCAGGTTCATAATAAAAATTAGAAACAACATGGGTCTAAGTATAGAGCCTGCATTAATGCAAAAAGATCTAGAAGAGTGACTATTCAAGATAACTTTCATTTCACAATTCAATAAGAAAGACTGAATCAGTTGAAATTTAATCCAGAAATACCATAACTTTAAAACTTGTGAAGAAGACCAATTATACCAAACCCTGTCAAATGCCTTTGAGATATTCAAAGCAACAGGCCAAACTTCACCATTTTCCTCTAAAGCTTGATAGACTCTTCAGCAATAACCATTAAGACATCAGCAGTTAACCTAGAGAAGCAAAAGCCATATTGTTTATCTGAAAGAAGACCCTGTAAGTTGAGATGCTTAACTAATTCCAAGTTGATAAGAGCATCTAGAACTTTACCTCTAGAAAGAGGTAGAAGGCTGATAGACCAATAGTTAGAAGGATCAGATGGTTTGCTTGAGTTCTTAAAGACCGGTATGATAGAAGATTTCCAACAAGTGGGAAAACATGAAGCAGTAAGGCACTTTTTGTAGTTTAAAGAGAACAGGATCCAACTTGGGAGCACATTTCTTAAAGACTATTAGGATATCATCAAGTCCACATGCTCTGCTTAAATTTTTTATGCTTAATTTTTAATAGGAAAAAAAAACATTTCAGTGTAGCTAAATGAGTACATTTTTTTAATAACATTGAGAAACTCTTTTTGTTTAATTCTGTATTTTTTTTATTCTTTACTTTACTATTTGTTTTGAGTTGATTAAGCCACACTGCCTGCTTATAGTTTTGTCTCATTTGAATACAATTGCTTATAAGCAAAAAAAAAGTCTATTGAATTTATAATTATCAGATAAACTACAGTAATTAACCAGCATTTATCTCTCTGAGGCCATTGTCCTATGGACCAATGGATTGTGACTATAATAAAGATGAAGATAACAGTTTACTTCTCTGTCGATATCTCCCCCACTCTTTCTTTCCCCCTGTCGATATCTCTTCCACTCTTTCTTTCCCCTGTCGATATCTCCTCCACCTTTCTTTGTCCATATCTGTATACACTCTCTCCTAACTTATTTTTTTATTAATTTTGTTTATTTGTGTTATATAGATAAATTTTTATTTAATATGCAAATAGTAATCCTGTTACGTAAGCAATTGCAGAAATATATATAAAATTATTGTTAAATTAGATATAACATTCAATATTTGTTGAAGGTCACCTCAGAGTTTCGTAATTTTTCTGACCCTTGCTGTTTTCATTTAGTTACTTACTTTGGTTAGTTAGTTACCTTTGTATCTGTTTTCATGGTTAAAGTCAAAATCTCATATATTATATTATATATATATATATAACCTGATTATGTGCTTTGCCTTCATTCAACCATGTGTACTTTAATGATCTTCTGTACGCAAGTGAGATATATTACAATAATAAATATTATTTTAATGTCTTAAATGAAGCATTTTCACTGTAAAGCTTTGGCTAGATTTTCTTTCCTCATATTTTTATACATTTTTAACATATTTGGGTTGGGACATCCTATGACCAAAAACCAAGTTAGTAATTTCTCGTTATCACCAAGCTGACCCTGAATTCTCACCAGTCCCAATAAATGGTTGCACTATCAAAGAGGTTCCTTGCTTTGAGTGTCTATTGTGACTCAATTTCACCCACAGACCTTAAGTGGGATTCATATATATGACCCATCACTAAAGATACTGGAAAAGTGTTCAGCTCTTTTTACTGCTCCAGAATGTACCTGACTCCTTTGGCTATACACTGTCTTTACAGGAGTCACTTCAAACCAAAAATAGAGTATTGTACCATATGTGAGCAAGAGCTGCCCAATCCTCTCTTTCCAGCTTTGACAGAGTTTAGAAGCATTTATAGAGCCTTGTAAGTGATGATTTTCCAATTGACAATTCCTTTCTTGCAGATGAAATGCCACAGGCTTAACTATCACTATTCCCATGGAAAATATTCAGACAAACTCCATCTTGTATAGTATGAACACAACCAATGTTTACCGATAGATTCAAGTCTGAGCATGGCCATTGTTTACCAATAGACTCAAATATGATAAAATAATCAACAGTGGTTGATATATCATAAAATACAGCAAGTCATACTAACAATTATTTTTTAATATTCCCTCATAAAATTAGAATGCTGTCTTATATGATATCAAATATGGTATGTGTGTAAATATAGTTTGTAAATCTGTAACTATGGTATGTGTGTAAATATGGTATGTGTGCAGGCATATATACACTCATCAGTTATTTTATTATGTATACTCTCCTGGTTGTGGATTAGACCCACCCACCTACGAGTTTTACTTGTAGAACTGCCTCAATTCTTCTTGGCATGGATTCAATGATGTCCTGGATGCACTCTTGAAATTTTAGTTCCTGTGGTTATTATGGCATCCCACAATTCTACTAGATTGGTTGGTTGCACATCCAGGATTCAAATCTCCCTTTGCACCACATCCCAAAAGTGCTCTATATTCAGTTACTGTTGAGGCTACTTTAACACAGAAAACTCATGCTGATGTTCCATGAACCAATCTGCAATTGTTTTTGATTTGGGATACTGTGTGTTATTCAGCTGGAAGTGGCTGCAATATCACTGTAGGCTGCAACATGTAAGCAACTATTTATTGCTATAAAGAGATGTAAAGAATATATGATCAGTACTTATTCTATGCCAGCACCAGATATGTTGGCAGGAGGTTTAAATTTAGTTATAATTCTCTGAGATTTTCTGCCATTCCAAATAAGGAACTACTCTGCTATTTAACCCATGGCTGGAGGTGAAGAAAAATGAATTAAAGGTATTCCTGCAAGGTGATCATAACAGCCTCAAGCAAAATTTGAACTTAGACTGTTAATTCCATTGTCTATGTGATAAACATTACAAAACATTTATATATGATGTGTATCTCGGAAGCAGTCTTTCATATATACAAGATTCATTAAAAAAATATTCCTTACACCAAAACAACGCATTCTTACTTACCTTTCTTACTACATCCACCATAATACCTCATTGTCTCTATGAAAGTCCTAACTAAACAACATATGCACAATTTTTGTCTGTGCGTGGGAATAAAACAACAATTTAAAAACTAGCTCTAGTGAATATTTACAATATGAAAACTACTATTTACAAGAAACCAAATAAAATAATGTTCGTAATAAACCCCTACAATCCTTAAATGTGGCAGAAACATTAGTTAACTGGACAAAATCAGTCCGGGACTTCAATAATATCAACACAAAAAAAACACCTAACAAGGGAGGGGATGGGGAAGAGTTCAACCGAACAGTTGTCATGGAAATATTTATAGAAAAGGCAGAGGGGAAACAACTTTACGGCAGTGGGAAAGTGACTAAAGCCAGGACGCCAGGTTAGGACTAATAATATTGCTGATTCTTCTTTGAATATTATCAAGGATCTCTAGATACATGGCGGGAGCACCAGGCCATATGTGGCAGCAATATTCAAATTATGGACGAATAGTAGACTTATAGATGTGCAAGATAGATTTAGGAGAGAAAAATTGTCTAGCACGACAGTTAACCAACTTTCTGATAATTTTTAAAAAATCCAATTGTTTCCCCCAATACAAAACCAAAGAGCCACCCAAGGTAGAGCGTTAGTGAATGAGGTTTTTGTATAGAAATGTGGAAATGAAAAACAAATAACATTCATAGTGTTTCCCTGATCTTGATAGTAGCCAAAAGTATGATTGAAAGTACTAGAAAATAATTAACTGGACAATATTTATATTCTTTTGATCAAAACATACATTCATTTGTATTCTATATATTTAGAGATTCTTGATAAAATACAAAGAAGAATCTGTAATATTATTGGTTCTGACCTGGCATCTCACCATCAGTCAATTTCCCACCACTGTAATGTAGCTTCCCTCTGTCTTTTCTCTTAATAGTTTCTGATGAACTTTCCACTATGGTACCTACACTATGATTTTGAGTGCGGTGCTAGATTTGCATGAAGGTCTCATTATTTTACATTTGCAATGGCTAGATTTAATTGTAGGTTCTATGCTAATAGTTTCTTCTATCTCACTTCTTGCTTGTGGAACTCTCTTCTGGCTTCTTGCTTCCAACTCAACTTTGATCTTCAAAAATGTAAATGCAATGTCAATCATTAACTTCTGTTATCTTAATTCTTGTTATTTTAATTGTTCTTGCTCCTTAATAGTTTTTTTTTTTTTTTTTTTTTTAAATGTTACCTCACAGTAACCCCTTTTATCTTAGTGGCTTATTGCCTTATCTGGGGTGAAATGATTAAAAAAAAATGTAAACAAGAAATGTTAACTAAAAAGAATGAGAACATTCCTTGTCTACCATCTTTAACCAAACTTTCATTTGTGTGTGTGTGCATAGGTGTATTTATTTATTTAAACAAGTTTTGCTAATTTGAATTCATCTGCCTACCTAATTTCTGTATTTTATCTTCCTAATTTTCAAATAAGTTGTTGCATATCCAAATCAAAATTGTGGATAAACTGTCTAAAGTCCATATACTTTATACCATCTCAGTCATTATCAAGAACTGGGTGTTGTCAGTATGCTAAACAAGATTTTGTTGGCTACATCCTGGCATTTTTTACTTTTTGAATGCTACAATTCAAATATGTGTTTCATATAAGTGACATCATGTGTAAAACAGTTTCACAGAGATCAGCTACACAAGAAAAGATCATATCTGTTGTGACCAAGTAAATGGTTAAGAAATAACAAAACCAGTGTTGCAGATATATCATATATTAAACAGTAAGTACAACAGAAGAGTATTACATGACTAGTAAGTGTGTGTGTCGGTTGACCCAGCGTTCAATCTATTTGACTATTCCCCCAAAGCCTTCTCTCCTACTAATCTTATAGTAGGTGGAAGAGTCCAACATAGACTCTTTAGAGGGAGGACACCACAACAATATCAAACATGTTGTATTTATTATTTTATATGCATATAATAAACAAAAACTCCAAATTCTCAAGGCCCTCTACATCAAAATCATCCAACCAACACTCAACAAAATTTATTACGAATATAGCAACAGCATATTAAAGTGCATATAACAAACATTTTAATGCCATTTTACATTTTTTACCAATTTCTGGTCAGCTTCTTTATAGTGAAATGCTTGTCTTCAAAAACGTCCATAACTACAACAGATAAATTTAAAATACCATCATATGTGATGAAAGCTATTTTATTAATTCTAGTTGTTTCTTTTGGATAATAATAGTTCTGAGTATATTGAATCTTTCTTGTTGCCAAAATATATTTTATTTGTATGTGTATAGATAAGGAGTGCTTTAAAGTTGTTAGCTTGACCCACTTTTCAATTACACACACACACACGTTTGTGTGTGTGCGCATGCTTATATATCCTTCATCTGTGTGTATAAAGTGTATGACTCATCTAATTTTCTGCTTTCCTTTCGTACAGTTTGAGGAGGGTCAGTTTGTCGCATTTGTAGAGTAAGTCACAGTGATAATTATTATTAATAGAGTGGTCAACAGGAGAACTTGCTTTTATGAACTGGTCAGTTACCCACTGGTCATTTCCTGTCATGACTGCTTTCAGCCATTCCCCTCTCACCCCAGACACCTAATTTTATGTTATGTCGTTCTTATATGACTAAGCCAATATCTCATTTTTAGTTCTACTAAACCTAAATTCTAAGTTGACATTGAATTTTGTCATTATGCTTTTATTATTAAAGTTATTAAATTTTTAATTACTAATCTATTATTTATTATTATTAAGCTTTCAAAATGGAGATTTTTATGAGAGTATTTTTACTATTATTATTTTATTCCTAGTTTTATTCCATCTTGTTGCTTTTTTTCACAACACTCTGTGTTAATACACTCTTCATTATTTTTCCTTTCTTAAAATGTCATGTCTCTTCATGGTGTAGGCAGTCATGGCTATCCACAGATTCATTTTCTTCATTATCTGTGACTTGTCATGCATTCTTGGGGAGAATAGTGGAGTGGTTTTCTATTCCCATTACTTTCTCCAGAGTTTGTAATTTAGAGTTGCCACCCAAGGTCAGAGAACCCAGTCTATCCTGCTATTTAACCTATAGCAGAATAGAAGAGATATATTCATACCTCCTCAAGGGCATTTATGCAAAAGTGAACACAAGATGAGGCTGGGATTTGAACTCAGGTTGCTGATTCCATGTCCCACACTGATAATCATTACACTACGCACACACCCTTTATTATTATTATTATTGTTATTAATTTTATTTATTTTATTATTTGTTTCATCTCCTTGTTGCTTTCTTCAGCAACACTCTGGTTCAGTGTACTTTGTTTTATTAATTGCATCTTGAAGATATTAAATATTTAATAGAGACAATACCCAAAACAAATCAATTCAACAATAACTTTTATTTAAACTTAATGATTGTATCGTCCTGGGTAAGATGATAAACTACATCCAGCTCCAAGGCCTCTGATCAGGAGGTTTTGAGGAGCATGGAACCACCACTTAATTGCTGATGTTCCCAGGTCCACCTGACCCAAGGTGGTAGCACCTGTTAGGGTCCCAGCTATGGGCAAATAGTTAACTATTACCAGCAATACTTTTTTTTTTAAATTATTACCAGCAATACAATTTTGAAGGAAAAATATTACCAGAAACAGATTTTTGACAAAACAAAATATTACCAGCAATAAAAAATGTTGTTGGCATTAAATAACCCATTGAGGTTGATATGCCATAAAACAAAATAAACCAAACCAAACCTAATGGCTGTAACAGTTTATGATAAGTTTGTCTTTTTGCAAGAATATAAGAAAAATATAAAATTATGGCAATGTTTAATCTTTGTGCCCACAAAAAAAATGGTATGTCAAAAGCATGGTTATTCCCTTGACACCACTATTACTGTATACACTTTTGACACCCTTGATAATGTTTATTTACAAGATTATAAACAAATATGTGAACTAAGTAAATTGTGATATTTATTTACTCTTTATAAAGAAATACATTTGAAAAGAAATCTTTTTATTCAAAAATTTATAAAAAATGACAATTATTAAAATATGTAAGAGGTGCTTTCAACCTATTTTAGTGAGTTTGTTGTGAGAGCAAATAAAAAATGTCCAAGATATGGATTTTTTTCATATTGTATATATGCTTTTGACTCCCTCAGCAAGGTTTATTTCCAGATTATACATATATGTGAACCAAGTATAATGTGATTTTTATTTACCATTTTATAAAGAAATATATTTGAAAAGAAATCTTTGTTCAGAAATTTATAAAAAATTATGAAAATATGTAAACCAACTAGAATGCGATATTTATTACCATTTTATAAGTGTCCTGGGTAAGACGATAAACTATGTCTAGCAGCAGGGACTCTGATCAGAAGGTTTTGAGGAGCGTGGAACCATCTCTTAGTTGCTGGTGTTCCCAGGTTAACCTTGACCCAAGGTGATAGCACCTGTTAGGGTCCCAGCTATGGGCAAATAGTTAATTATTACCAGCAATACTTTTTAGGAAAAAATTATTGCCAGCAATACAATTTTGAAGGAAAAATATTACCGGAAACAGATTTTTGACAAAACAAAATATTACTAGCAATAAAAAATTTTGTTGGCATTAAATAATCCATTGAGGTTGATATGCTGTAAAACAAAATAAACCAAACCAATCTAAACCAAAGAATATATATTGTATTCATACAAATCTATCCTAAAAATTTTGTTCGCATTAAATAACCCATTGAGGTGTTGATATGCCGTAAAACAAAATAAACCAAACCTACCATTTTATAAATGACTATGGAAACAAGTTTTTTTATTCTATCTAATAAATAAATAATGATTAATATCTTTCTATTAATAAAGTTTTTAAATGTCTGAAAATTTCTTGGGCCAATCGAGAACAGATTTCCCAAAAATTCTTATATTTCGTTATTTGGTCAGATTTGGGGAAATGGTTTAGACAAAGAACTCTACACCTTATTGTATTTGATGCAGATAAACATTTATCTCTTTAATGTATTTTAATTTCTTTAACATTATTTGCTTTCAGGGACTCCTACCCTATGTTGCTGGTTGCTAACAAGGTAGACTTGGTCCACCAGCGGAAAGTCAGTGAAGACCAGGGGAGAGAACTTGCCGCTCACCTTAACGTAAGTGAACCTTTATTTGATCTCTAATCTACCTACTGTGGGATGCTAATTTGCAAGCTTGTCTCTTACTTGAAATTAAAAACAGATTTTCCAATTAAAGAGGGGCACATTAAAAAAATGATTTCTTGATAGGGTGGGGGACACTTATTTGAGGAAGTTGCTTACTCAAGAAAATAAGGAAATGCGGTATTTGCATGTAATGTCAATAACATTTTGGTGTATTAGAATTTTTCTCTTTTTGCACTGGTGATGTCAAGTGGCATTGCACTATTAGAAAATTTCATGACAACGTGGAAAAAAGTTTTTGTAATGCATTTCGTATTTAGAACTTCATTAGACTAATGTAGAGAAGAAAACGGCGACTTACCTCGCCAAACCAAGTGACAGTGCATCGCGTGTATTCTACGACAGAAAAAGTGGCGAAAAGGAAAATTACTTACCAAACAAAAGGACACGTATTCCGCATAACATGCTGAAAAATGGAATATTTGAATTAAAAAAACCAGTCCGTCGCAAGAGTCGCTATAAAAGTATTTTGATATGCAAATTACTGAACATCCTATCTCAGCTGTCGACGAATGAAAAAATAGGTTCTGCCGATAAAAGCAGTTGGTGTTCTTGATTCGAGAGCAAAAAATTCAGGCATTTTTGGCTACGGCGTTTGTTAGCGAGTGAGTTATTTTTCTGACTGCTTACACACATTGTGATTTGAGATAGTAACGGCGAATTGAGTTTTCAGCATTTCTTTCTGCCCCCGATATTCGAGTCTGTACGTACAGTGATTTTTCTTTGTGTTGTGGAAGTAATCTGCGACAAATATTCCTTTGCTTTCAGAACGCTTACAACTAAAGTGATATTTTCATTGATGTAACTACACATGCACATGAAGGAAAGGAGATGCTGAAATCTTAAACTTTTAAATTTAATTAAATAATTTTTTATTTTTATGTGCTTGGGTATATAATCTCGCCAATTTCATTAAATTTCTTTTTGTTTATGTTTTTATCACTTTTGTTATTAAATATCCCACATTGTGATAATAGAAGATCTGCCCAGAAAAGTGAAATTTTTTAAGAACCTGAATGCAAATTTACTGTGGATGATCTAACAATTAAAGCACTTTGTATATACCTTTGTCTTAGTAAATTGCTTCCTCTTTTAATTAAAGTTGCATTTTTTAAATCAAAACTGTGCTCAGACTCATTAAGTGTTTGTTTTGTGAAATATCCCTTGAGAAAAAAAATTCCTTGAGATTTCTTCTACGAGAAATTTCATATGTATTCCTCATGGGAATTATTACAGGTGATGGAGTAAATTCCTTCAAGTTTTATCTTATTATTTTGTTATATATTGTCTTTTATAGTAATCGTAATGGATTTTATGTTAAGCTTAGATGAATTATTTTCAATAGTAGTTGTGATAGTGTTGGTAGGTAGAATAATATATTTTGATTTGTTGGGTTTTTTCGAATGGTTCAATTTCTATTTTGAAATATTTTACAAACCTTCTGTTTGGCATTGAATATGAAATAATTAAGGTATTGGAGGGGCTTTAAAATAGTTTCAATGTGTTTCTCCTCTTCACAAATATTGGTGGTGGGGCTACAAATTCCAAGTGCTCTTAAATAGAATCCAATAATTGTTCTCAATTTTATTTTGTTGTTATGGTGAGAATAGAAATTTAGGAGATCATTTTTATTAGAAGATGATAAGACACTTAGTTTTAGGTTATTGTCAGTACAGTGTAACATAATATCTGACAAAAGTAAAGTGTTATTTGTTTCTGTTTCATAAGTGAATTCTATCATGTTTGACTTTTGCTTCGTTTAACAATATGGTCAGCTAATGTAGTTTTGTGGGGATATATTAATAGAGCATCATCAATATATTGTTTCGGTAAAATGCTCTGGAATGGTCTAAACTCAAGAAATTAAAAAAAAATACAAGCTAAAACCATAACCTTCATGCCTGCAAAAAAAAAACAAAAAACAGTATATCAAAATGATGGAATAAATAAGAACCTCTGCAAAACTATCATACAAAGTACTGTTGAAGGGGGATGCAAGTGAGGACAGCAACAGAGAAATTAGTCAGACAACATCAAAGAATGGACAAACACGACAATGCCAGAACTTCTGAGAGCCACTGCCAACAGATCATCCTGGAAGAGACACTGGTTTTTCTGCCCTTAGGTCCCTCTGATGATTGAAGCAGTCAAGGGACTGACGATGATGATTGAAGAAGCAATGCCAATACCTGATATAATGGGGTATATCAGAATACCTGCTTTGTAGGTTTTAGGTAAACCATAAAGGTTAGGTATTCTAGGTTGGTATTCTATTAATTTATACTATGATTTGTTTTCCTTGCTAACTGGTTTTCTAATTTCTCTATTAAATTTCTGTGTTTCTGTAATTGTGTTCATCTACTTTCTCCTGTTGAGTAGTAAATTCATTATTGAATATGTTCTTATTTGTAATAATAATCCCACATCCTTTATCCAAGGAGGTAATTTGAATTTCCTTATTTTTTGCTAGGTCTCTTAGCAAAACATCAGTTTTATCAAAATCATATTTATTTTAAAAACAGCTGTACTTTTTGACTACAGTAAATGGATATATAATTTGGTCAATGACATAGCCAGGGCCAGCAGTACATACGATAATTTTATATCTCATGATAACTTCAAAATTAGGTCTTCAAAAGTTGCATGATACGCAAGGATATATGGTATTTATGTGTGTGTGTGTGTGTGTGTATGTATATATATATATATATATATATATATATATACATATACGCATGCTGTAGTCTCTGTACCTGATGAGCTGTAATCCAGTGAAACTTAAGTCGCACACCAAAACGTAGGTACACGTATATGTACTAATTAATATATATCTTTGCTCTATCTAACCACATCAAGCATGTTTACACCTCACGTATGAATTTGATGACTATTTATCTGCTTGTTCACATACACATATCAGCACGCACATATATGCTTTCTTATATCTGGTCATTTGATTTATCTATTGCTATAACTGATAATATATATATATATATATATATATATATATATATATATATATATATATATATATATATATTCAAACATTATTATATTGGATACTCATATCTGAAATAGATGCTCTATTTTTGTTTAAATAGTGTGTATTGTTTATAAAAACAAAAATAAAAGTGGACTGTTAATTTCAAATACAAATATTTGCAATAATAAATTTTGAAGTAATAAAAATGTCAGATTAAAAATAAATCCATTCATTCTATAGAAATGGCTTTGGATACATAACTGAGTAAATATGGGCTTATGAGGAAAATAATCTAAATGTGGAAATGTGCTTTTCTTAAAAAGAGAAGATAGAGCTTTACTTTTTGTAGCTGAGCAGTAAAGCACACTGCATCAAATGGTGGTTTCTCTTACAAATGGGGAGCAGGTACAATTCTCTGTCAGGGTGGTCTCCATTGCCAATCTGATAGTGGTATGCTTTGGCTAAAAATATGGTTTCCTTGATAGAAAAAAAGGGATATAGGTTCAATTTATATATAGAGGTAGCAACCCAGACATGTGTACCCACTAAAAATAACATGTATGGTATAAGAAATATATATACACACACACACACACACACACACACACACACACTTTTGGGCAAACTCTATTTAGATCTGCTTATTCAAACCTTGACATTATTTATGAATTTGGTTGTCTGGTTCTGTTGAGCACATTTTTGGCTTTATGCTTCAGCTCCTGTACCATGACACCAGTTTCTCTTGTTATTGAGCACGTTTTGCTAAACTGGCAAGCCTTTCCCGGTTGATTTTTTTTTTTTTTTTTTTTTTTTTTTTTTTTTTTTTTGCCATTTTAGATCTTGGCTGGATGATCTACTCTCCCCACTGTGTGAGTTTGGTTTGCTTGTCAAATTGCACTCATCCGGTGGTATATAAGGTAATCATCTTATTACAGAAAGTTACTGGCTACCTGAAGATTGTGTGCAAACACATGAAACTTTAAATAGTGGCCAGTCATTGCCTACCTGGTTATTGAATAAATATATATATATATATATATATATATATATATATATATATATATATATATAATTTTTTTTTTTTTTTTTTTTTTTTAAGCATTTCACCCCAAGCAAGGCGGGAAGCCACTAGGATGCAATGGGTTACAGAAGATTTGGAGCAAGATCAGATAGGAGTGATAGAGGAAAGGATGAGGAGAAGGATAGTGGATAGATCAAGGCAACTGGAGATGTTGATTGACATTACATTTGAATAGTTGGAGATTATAACTCTCAGGGAAACTGGAATAGGGAAGGGAGTTCCACAGGAGAGAGGTGCGAGACATGAAGCTATTGGAGTAGAAGAGACAGCTACATTTAGTAGTTTCAACAGTGAAATGGTGAGAGCAGGATGCCAGCCTTGTAGGGCACTTGAATTCATGAAGTCTGGGAGCTAGTGAATGCAGCTCCTTGGAGCAATTACTATGAAAGTATTTGTAAAAAAGACAGAGAGGTGACGACGCATCTGTGAGAGAGTGACTGTAGACGAGATGCCAGAACAGGGCCAATTATATATATATATATATATATATATATATATATATATTGAGAGAGAGAGAATTAATACAAGTAAAAGGTTTGTCACTTAGCTTATTGATGATAGAGCATATGTAAATATAAAAGTGGACTTTGATGTCAACACCCAGCATCAACAGTCTGTTTTAAACTTGAAGATTGCATTGCATTTAAGCATGAAAATATCACCTTTAGATGTTGATTCAATGTCCACTTGTATATAGTTAGAAATAAGCAGCTTTTAAAATGAGTCTGCTGTGAATGCACACTGGAAAGAAGGTGCTCCACATCATATGAAATGGCAGAACTTTACTAAATGACAAATTAAACTTCAGGTGCACAGTAACCAACCACAACTATTAGTTTCATGCTTACACACACACACACACACGCACACACAAACAGATTTTTCACTGTATCACAGCTCATCAGTTTTGGCTAGACATCCGATCACTTCAGGCTAGGACAAAAACCTGACTGATTTGGTATGTTGGAGATTCTGACCCCTAGGCAATTGACACCCAGCAGAGAGGCAAATTTTTGTGTATTAATTTTTTCATAAACACTCAGAGAACACCATCGCTAGGAGGGTCTTGCATTATCAGCAGTAATAGTGACCGTTTAGAAATTTGTTCTTTACTCCCCACAATGCTCGACTGATTAAATTATTTTATCAAGAGCTAATATTGTCATCCACAGACTGACTGTTTAGCTGTATATGAGAGAGAGAGGCTTTTATTATCTTCTGAATTGTATCCATGACTTTTTCAGTTTGAAAAATTCTCTTAACTTTATAATGTGTAGATAAACACTCTAAATTCTGAGTCTGTCTTTACATTTGACTTCAATTTATTTTTGTGTTCATACCTTCAAAGTGACAATGACTTTTGATTTATTTTAGAATCAGCTTTTGTCTTCTGTTTTTTTTTCTAGATCAACTATATAGAAACAAGTGCCAAAGATCCTCCTCTCAACGTAGACGCTGCATTTCACCAAGTCGTCCGTATTATTCGGTAAGTTATTGATACCAGCTATTTTTTGTTTGTTATCATTATGGACCCAAATAAACAGTTAATACTTGGAACATTCAGTATTTCATCAATATATTTTTTTCTAATTTTTAACAGCAAAACAAATATAACTCAAGGAAAACATGAAAAAATATTAGAATGTTCTTTAAACATTTTACCAAATTACTCTTTTCATGGTAGAGGTTAGGGAAAACTTCTTTCCTTGGTTCCACCAATTCAAACCTTCATAACTAGGACATGCCATGCCACATACATGGTGTCGATTCATCCTCATTCCCTTCATTTTACATTGGCGAGGAGGAAGTTCCACTCAGACTACCTCTTCTCCAGAACTGTTACATTGTGGAACAGATTCACAACACACACACATATATACACATGTACCAGTAATATATTCTTCTATGTGCTGTGTCCTTTCAGAAGGTGGGCAATTTTGACTAACCCTTAACACTATCTAACTCTTTGCCATGTCTTCTTGTTATGGTCTGGTTCCTTGTACCATGGTGATAGTCCAAGGTAGAACCAATAAAAAAGAACTCGAACACAGTTATGGAATAACACAGATATATTACAAACAGTAAGCAGTATTTATTAAGTATGGAATAGTCAATTATTATTATTATGGGTAAGATCCCATAACACTTCTGCTCCCCGTTTCATCATCAATTACCATGAGTACATCAGGTAGCTGGCCTTCTGCTATCTCCTGTTCTTCTTTCCCTTGATATGCTCTGTGAGTGTCAAATTCTCCAAGCCACCCTTCCTCATTATTTGTCTAAGAAATTTCAGCTGTCTCTTTCTGATTCTGTTTCATTGTTGTTTCCATTTTTTCTTAAAACTTGCTTATAGACTCCAATCATTTTATTCTCAGCATCCTTCTGCAGAACCACATTTCTGTTGCCTCCAGTTTTCTCTTTATCTGTGAAGAGATTGTCCAGTATTCACTGCCATACAAGAGGTTTGATAGTATATAACAGTTCAGCTCTTTTTTCTGCTCTCTAATTTTTCTGTACTTTGTTTAGTTTTTAGAATCTCTTTTGTTAATCCAATGCACCTTTGGATTTCAGTGTCATATTTTCAATCCTCTGTTAAAATGCTTCCCAGTTATTTAAACTTCTGTACTTGCTTGATGTTGACATCTCGAATACATATTTCGCAACTTGGACTTTTTCTTTTTGTTGGCAATTATACATTCTGTTGTTCCTTCTGATTGGTTTGTTACTTTGGTTGCTTAGGTTTTTCTTTGGGGACATCCTGCTGGGAGAAGCAGTTGCAGTCTTCATTCCCCACCGCATGACCTCCCTCCAACTGTCAATGTCCTTGCTGAACTTTTCCTGCCCCATTCCGTCTTTCGATGTTGACACTGGGTTCTTACCAGAGCACAACTTTCACCAGTGGCGTCACATGACCAACAGTGGGGTCAGCGGCCTTCCACAATGACAAATGTTGTCCAGCTGTAATATGTCAATGTGTCAGGATATCCATAACGCCCTTAGGGATCATTGTCACTTGAAGGGCAATGTCCCCGGTGACAATGCCGGCTTTTCTTGTGATGGACAAGATATCCCCGGTGACAATGCCGGCTTTTCTTGTGATGGACAAGATATCCCCAACTTGTCCATACTTTGAGAAAAAGCCCCCATGATTTTGAGTGCCTGCTCCATAGTTTCCCTGTTGACCCTGATTAATTTTCAGGTTTTGATGTTTGTGGTCAGCAGGGAAATATTCCTTTGTGTTATCGTGTCTAACACTGGGAATAGTGAAGAACTCGTTCTCTTTCTCATACTTTTGGTACTTGTCCTCCTGTAGTTGGGTGTAGTACATGGTATCTTTTTTGATCTATTGTAGGCCCTATTTGCCATGGAGACTCGGCCATATTGATCAAAGTCCTGTACAGCAGGGCACAATAAAACAGTTCAAACAGTGAATCGAGCAGAACAATAAACAATGAAGGGACAAAACATAGATGAACAATAAAATGAAGTTCTATTCCAATCCTGGTGGTAAAATGTAGTCCTGATTACATTATTCTCAAAATGTGCTAAAAAAAAAAAAAAAAAAAAAAAGAAATTTTTTTCTTTATACTAGGTATCTTGAGGCTTTTTATTAGGTTGGTGCAAAAATAATGACGTAATAATGTCGTTTTTTGACGTTAAAAAATACGTCAAAAAACGACATTATTACGTCATTATTTTTGCACCAACCTAATATATACTGAAACAATTTTACAACAGTCGCTGGTCCTGGAAGGTTAAGTTTCTTCTCCTGGTTTTTAAAAAATGTGAAAGTTCTGACAGGATATAATAACTTATATTAAGACATTTTTATGTTTATACATTCTTTTTATAGATACAAATATTTAAGTAAATGCTCTGTTTATAATAAACAGTATTAAACAACACTTACCAGCCTGAATGTCCGAGAAATTTTCACAGAAAATATTTGTCCTCCGACAGGATTCAAACCTGTATCCTATACGAAACCGTCATTTAGCTTGACATGTTTTTACCCATTTGGCCACAGACACGTGTTCGGTTAGAATGTATAAACATAAAAATGTCTTCAAATAATTGTCGGACTTTGTCCATTTCATAATGAATAACTTATATATATATATATATATATATATATATATATATATATTCTCTGATCATTAGCACCTGGTGATGTCCTTTGTTGGTCGTTGATTTGCAACATGTCCTTATTTTATCATGACATTTGTTTCCTTTGATCATACCTATTATTGAATATATGACATTACAAGAACAAAATCCTCATCATTATATCCATATCTATTTTTTTTTTTTTTTTTTTTTTTTTGCAGAGAGCAGCCACAAGACTTTAATCGTGTTCGTAAAAGGAAAGGGAAGCGAACAAGGTGCACCATTTTATGAGGATGGGTCACCCTGAAGTGCGGGTGAGAGACATGACAAGTGGCTTACAGTGGTGTCTCTCTTGCAGCAGACACCCTGGAGGCTGTCCTCCTTGTTGATTGGTTCATCTGATCGCCCACCTGACCAACATCTCCACCAATCACATCATTTGCAGGCTGTTCCACTGACGGGCACCAAGTAATGTTGTTGTCAATTAATGTTCTTTTAATAGGATGGAGACTGCAAATATTGGCTGCTTAAAAATATCAATTTAAACTTTTTTTTAAAAATATTTATTTGTTTCTTTTTTATATAAAAGGAGTAGCCATTTTATTTATATCTTTGATAAAGATTCAATTAAACTAAATTTTACTTTTTTTCCTGTAAAAATGTATTTTTCTGAACCAGTCTATTCTGCTCTCTCATTTACCTTTTTTTCTTTGGACATTGTTCACTTGGGGAAAGTGAGAGTTAGTGGAAGCAAAGAAAGAAGTTTTAAAGTAGAGGTTCTGTTTTCAATACACTTATGATCTCAAACTGGACTCTGATCCGTGTCCAATATTATGAGATAAAATGTTCAATTTACAAAGTTACTGTTAAACTGGACCCTGACTTTATGTCCACTTCAAACCTGTTTGATGATAGTTGATACAGAAAAAAGTCATAATTCATTCCACAGATGGGACAGATTATAGTGTCAGGAATTACAAAATGCTGTTAAAAAAATGCATTTTGGGTCATCTCTATGCAGCAACAGTTGAGATAGCAACAAGAATGTGTTCTGTTGTAAGAAAAGGAACAAACTGAATTTGCTATATAAAAATTTGGTTAGTTCTGGCTGGATTTTGTTTTTACTTTTTTTTAATAAATCCTTTCCCAAGGTAATTTAATTCATTAAAAATCATAATACATCAAAGAATACAAATAAAAAAGTTAAAAATATTATTTGCTAATAATAGATTTTATATTTTTTTCAGTTTTAATTATAATTATTGCATCTTTATTTTTGTAATGAAAAGGCACAAATGCAAACGAAGTCAGGGTCCAGTTTGACATTATTCTTATATTGTAAATCAGGCTCTTATTTTAGAGCAACTCTGCTTGCTTGTCTTTTAAAAGAGCAGAATAGAGTACATCAGAAAAATACATTTTCCACAGGTAAAAAATCATTTAGAATTAAACCTCTACTATAACTTCTGCTTTCCTGCTTGATAAATTTCTTGTTTTTCTTTCTTTTCTTTCTTTTCTTTTTCCTTTCTTTTTTTCTTTTTCCTTTCTTTTTTTCTTTTTCCTTTCTTTTTTTCTTTTTCCTTTCTTTTTTTTTCTTTTCTTTTTTTTCTTCTTTTCTTTCTTCTTTTCTTCCTTCTTTCTTTTCTTTCTTTCTTTTCTTTTCTTTCTTTTCTTTCTCTTTCTTTCTTTCTCTTTCTTTCTTTCTCTTTCTTTCTTTTTCTTTCTTTTTCTTTCTTTCTTTCTTTCTTTTTCTTTCTTTCTTTTTCTTTCTTTCTTTTTCTTTCTTTTTCTTTCTTTCTTTTTCTTTCTTTCTTTTTCTTTCTTTCTTTTTCTTTCTTTTTCTTTCTTTCTTTTTCTTTCTTTCTTTTTCTTTCTTTCTTTTTCTTTCTTTCTTTTTCTTTCTTTCTTTTTCTTTCTTTCTTTTTCTTTCTTTCTTTTTCTTTCTTTCTTTTTCTTTCTTTCTTTCTTTTTCTTTCTTTCTTTCTTTTTCTTTCTCTCTTTCTTTTTCTCTTTCTTTTTCTTTCTCTCTTTCTTTTTCTCTTTCTTTCTCTTTCTTTCTCTTTCTTTCTCTTTCTTTTTCTCTTTCTTTTTCTCTTTCTCTTTCTTTTTCTCTTTCTCTTTCTTTTTCTCTTTCTTTTTCTTTCTCTTTCTTTTTCTTTTTTTCTTTCTTTTTCTTTTTTCTTCTTTATTTTTTTGTAGGGGTCTCAATAATTTTATGGCTTTTAGTATTTATATTTGTTATTATTTCAGCAACTCACATTTTCTCTGGTAAAAACTGTTGATTTTATTTATTTTATTCCTTTTTTCTTATATATATATATATATATATATATATATATATATATATATATATATATATATATTTATTTTAGGTATTTGTTTCTGGCTTTTACTTGTCTCTGGGTTGGTTGTGCCCCAAAAGATGGCTAATACATCAGAATGATGATTATTTTTTATTTTATTTTTTTTTTTTTTTTTGGCACACATATTAAACTATCTTCCCAATTGACATTGTTTTTTTACAACTGGCCTATAAATAATTTGACATTTCCTGAAGTTGTCGATATTTATTTTTATATGAATTATCATTTTTAATTTTAATGGCGATCAAAATAGGCCTTAGCAATTTGAAATTATTGACATTTAGACAACAACATATGAAGAATTCAGATCATTTCAAATTACTGCTAAAATACTTAAAGATTTTTACAAATAAATACACTTTTATCAATAAGATATTCTCTTCAATAAAATATGTTATAGGATAATCATAATAAATTAATAATATTTGCTTTGATTATAAATAATACAAATTCAGTTAATTTAGCAATGTACATTCCTTGATTGTGAGATGAGTTATCATACAAAGAATTTTTGGACTTTTCATTTTATTCTTTTTATTTCTTTGATTGTTATCACAAGGTTTTGGCTGTTCTATTCTAAAGCTTTTTTCAGAGATACAACCCAGATTGGAACAAGAAATACTGGGTTTTTTGTTTGTTTTTTTTTTTTCTTCTTAATGTCCACTGATAGTGTCATGCATATAAAGAAGAATATAGAATGGAACTGCTGAAATATGATAACAAAAAGATTTTGATCAATAGTTCAAACTAATCTTGAATAGAAAAATAAATATCAGAGATGCTTCACTACAAGGAGCTGCTGAAGATATGGTGCTGTTCATTTGTCTTCTTAATGTTATTCATCATCATTATTATTATTATTAATAATAATAATAATAAGATTTTTATCTTTGTGGTAACAAGAATGATATAAACTATGTTTCTGCATCATGTGGAAAACTTTTCTAGTCATTGCATCGACATTTTTGATTTTTAGTAATTTTTTATTCATTTTTCTGAAATTTTTGTGACAAAATTTTAATGCAAAATTTATAACCTTAAGTCAATTTAACAAATCATCCTGAGTTTTTGTTTGCATGATTTTAGCCCAATTTTTTCTTCGAATAAAATTTCCAATGTTCAAAATCCAATACATAAAGCCTTAATTTTCGACACTTGCTATTATTTCTAAACATGTTATTGAAATAATGATTAGAAAATAAATCATTATTATTAAAAAAATAATAATTATATTTTACTGAACAGAAATAAAGAAAATGTAGCTAAGAATAAATAAAGTAAAAAAGTCAAGAAAAAAAATTAACAAAAAATGGTTTGCCTTCTCGTCTTATGATTAATTCATCTGCTTCTTTCGCTTTATGCAAGTGAATTTATCATTTGTGGCAAATGCAATATAACATGAATGATCTTAAAATTCTACACAAGAATCATTATTACGTTTTTGTGTATATTTTATAAAAAGTTGTGAGGTAATTCAAATCCACAACCTGTAGATACCCCAAACATTGAACTTCAGAATACTCTTTGAATTATAAAAAAATGTTTTCAGTACCAGAATGTTTATAACTAGATACAATGTAAATTTTGATTATTGGCTTTCAAAATGGGCAATCTCCCTACCGTTGACAATTTTTTTTTTTTTTTTTTTTTTTTTTTAACCTTGTGCCATTATCTGGCATAAAAAGACTTTGAACATTTTCTAAAAAAAGATTGCTGTTGAAATATTTTTGAAGGGTTAGATAATTTAGATCAGTGGAATCTGAAGGGGAAAAAAAGCAATAATTGAAGACATTATTAAAAGAGTAGCCAAATAACAGGTTGTTGTTAGGCATAGTGCGAATGTTCGAGAACTATAGTATTTGCCTCTAAATTAACAGGAGACTTGGGATTAATTCTTTAAATGCCACCTTTGGCAGTCTCCACTTAACATCAAGTTGCTTCCAAATTATTGAATTTATATAACTATATGCAAATTATTTACACTTAAAAGAACTTCCTCCATAATTTTTATCGTTTTATAAAAACAAGGGAAACAACTGTAATTATTGATTTTTCTCTCTTGGACGGACACACACACACACACACACACACACACACATTCTATCTATTCATAATTAAAAATTACTAGGAAACTCATGGCCCAGTTGAACTGGAAATTGATTTAGACAATTTTAAGAGAAATGTGCTACAAATATCTGTTAGTTTTGCTGTGTTAAACAAGGAAATCAAATCATTATTATAATAAAACATAGAAATAGATTTTGTTCTAGAAAAAAAGCCCCATTAGTATAAGAATGTTATATATCCTAATCTAAAGGTAGAAATCTATGAGAGGAAAACAAATAGTGAAAATATTAAAGTATAGATATTTATTTAGGCTGATTCTTTTAAACAATTCATCAACAATGCTCTGAAAGAATCAATGTATAATAGTAATATAATGTCCCAGATATCCAGACACAAATTGTATTTGCTGAGTTTGGCCATCTTTGGCCAGTTGTACAGCACCAACAGGAAAAAAAAACAATAAAAATTACCTCTAAACACAACCTTATGAGAACATTCTCCATACAAATGTTCCATGATGGAAGATATTGAAGTTTAAAATGTACTTTGAGCAATTAAAATATTTTACAGAACACCCACTCATTCTGAATCCAGCCTTTTAATGGCCAGAGTTTTAAAAAAATAATAGTTCAGTTTTGATTTTTTTAAGCAATTAATTTTTTTCTTTTTAAATCAAACAATATTACTTATTATTATAAACATTATTTTAGTGAGTATATGTCTTTGAGTAGACCTTCCAGTTTATTTTCAAAGACAGTGAAATTAATGTCTACCACCTTAGATTCTTAAAGTCTTATTACAGAATTTCATTTTCTTTAATAAGCCACTGGATGATCCGGGCTGGTAGATTTTAATTTTACTGTTTATAAATAAACCGGGATGTCCACTTAAATATGAGGACTCATTAACATAATGTTTACAATAATAAAATGTACTCTGTACAAACAAAAAACATCCAAATAGTGTTCTATTGAATATAAAAATGGTTTTAAACACTTTAGCAACAGATTAAACTGCTTCATCTAATTTTTACACACACACACACGTATATATATATAAAAGTATATGTAGGAGATATATGCATGTGTGTGTATATATATATATATATATATATATATATATATATATATATATATAGTGAGTGTGCATTTATATCTCAGAATTCATTTCCATCCAAAATGATTTTTAAAATATAATTGTAAAAAAATAAGTATGTGTGAAGCTGATTTACACATGATTTGTTTGTTTACGTATTACATACATATTTCACACACATGCACACACACACAAGCAAAAATTCATAAGATCATTTG
>OZ010613.1:45022840-45452840 GCA_963932145.1 Acanthosepion lycidas
GGAGAAAAAAAATAACAAGCTAACCTGATATTGATTCTCCATTGTTTGCTTTAGACAAATAAACCATGTGTATACTGCACCCATACATAAACTTTTACCAATTTGAAAAAAGGAAAAAAAAAACTGAAATCATAAAGATCAAGACAGAATAATATTCCTATACCATATTTGCCATGGAGCCCAAAGTGATACTTTAAATTGTCTGAGGTTCGGACATGACCTATTTTAATTATTCCTTATATTTTTTTTTTTACCCTTATCCCTCAATTTTTTTTTTTTTTTTTTTTTTTACTTATTTCAACTGGTATATTCTCTGATTTTCCATATATTGTTCTACACTTTTTATACAGGTCATTGTTTTTAATGATTATCACATTGGCTCAAGATGGTATAGAAATTGTTGCATGACATGACTAGTATCTATCGTACAGGATTCAAGTTTGAAGCTGCTACTAAATTTGCACAATTTGTCAAAGATCATATAGAAAATATGATTCTCTTTTCATTATCTACATGCCGAATGACCTCACCGAAACATTTTTGATCTCACATTTTTCTTTACATACATACATATATACATACATATAACAAGTTTTATTAAATTTAGCTAAGTTGAGTCTGTTTAATTTTTTGTTTTTTTTTGTTTTTCCAGTTTTCAATTAACTTGGTGCACATAAAGATCAAAATTGTGAATAAACTTACATCACATTACATATAACTATTAATATAAAATGAATATTAGTATATACTAAAAATACCAAAATTTAACCATCCACTACAAAGCAAAATTCAAAATACTCAAAGCTATATTTATATTATTTACATGTTAACTATTGTCCTCATCTTTGTTGTTGTTATCACAATTATTCAACCATTGTGCCCTCATCAGATGTATGCTGATCTGGGTAACCTACATAGAATTTTGAAGTGAACTCTTTATTTAATCCATGGAACTAGATTGTTCTTGCTCCACTGCCCATGTCTAGGGATATTTCATTTAGTTCTTATTTTAGTACTGCTCTATTGTTTGCTGCATTTCCTGTAAGTCCAAGTCCACACTGCCTGGCCTAAGTTTGATGATTGATTTGTTTTTTTTTTTTTTGTTTTTTTATGACTTATCAACCTTTTGCAGGTTATTTAAAGCCAGAAAATATTTTCAGATTGTAAGAATTTTGGGAGATAATAATGATTTTTACTGATACAAGTTTTACTAATTAACCCATAATAGGAGGGAGAAAGAAGTGGATTCATACCTTTCCCAAAGGTACTTGGACCTAGTTTAATATAACCAACCCTTTATTTAGTCTATGGGAGTAGATTGTTCACATTCCACTACCCATATTTAGGGATATCTTGTCTAGTTCTTATTTTAATACTGCTCATTTCCACTGAGTCACACTGCTCAGCTCAGGGCACTTACTATGTCACCAATAGCTTAGTGCAGTGGTTTTCAAACTGTTGTCTGCGGACCACAGGGTGTCCACAAGGAGAAGATAGGGGGTCCGTGGACAGCAAATACTTTTTTATGGGTGACGTGCAACTTATAAGCGCTTATAAGTAACTTATAGACTGATCATGAAATAAATTGATTCAATAAACTATTTCATAGATTTGATATACTAATATAATTTGTATCTTAAATTGATAAAGATAATGGATTCTATTCATGCAGAGAAGGAACCAAAGGGTTTGAATTTTGGATCTATTTTGCGATTCCTGTGTGTGTAATTGACAATAAAACTATTTGTTAAATACTATTACTGTTTTCATTTACATGTAAAATTAATATTTTAATATAACAAAATTTAATTTTGTTACATTTTGCAGCAACATGCAGCATTAATTTATTTGAACACTTATGTCTAAAGTAAGCTTTAAACCAGCTTTTATTGCATTAATGCAAAATTATGTTATATTCAGCAAATATTTATGTATAAATTTCATAAGCGTTTATAAGGGGGTCCCTAAGGTAAAGCCTGAAATATAAAGGGGTCCGCAAGTCAAAAAGTTTGAAAACCCCTGGCTTAGTGGATTAAAGCTTTTGTTCATGAATTTGGGTGCTGTCAAGCTCCGTGAGACTGTTCTTCACATGATTTATGTGACACAAATATGTTTAAACATGAAATGTAACATTCCAAAAAATGCCAAGATGTTGTAAACAAAACTTTTGTCTGTGATACTGGAGACATTTAGTTGTTGATAAGGACTTAAACAATTAAAGGTACTCAAAACAAAAACAGAATGAAAACCTGATTTTTTTTTTTACATTCTACCCACCATTTTCTTTTGGCTGTACAAAAATTAATTTGAAAATTGGATAAAATATGATAAAAAAAAAAAAAGTTAAACAGACAGACCTTGTCAGTTAAATAATAATAAAAAAAAATTAAAATTCTTGCTGCTCATATAACTAATGTTTTGTCATAGTGATTATTAACAATCTAATTTTATGTGTTGTAAACCTTAATATACCCTAAAAATTATTTTTGGCCTTCTAATGTATAAATTAAAAGACCATATTTTTTATGTTGTGTTGGTTTTTACTTTAAGAAATTATTCTAAAATTGCTTTTTTGTAGTTTATGAAACTGTCATTTTTAAACTCTAATAATGGGAAGAAGGTAATATAGCTTTATCACTGCTATGAATTATGGGAAAAAAAATTGAAGGACACTGTATAGAGATAACTGTTTATCTTTCTATCTGTTTGCCTGCCTTTTCTGTGCTATTGTTTATTTATCTGTACTGCTCTTCAATACCGGAGGTAAGATTTGTACTATGTTGATTTGGAAAAAAAAAAATTGTTTTTAATCCAGTCAATAAATACAGATCTGTCTGCAGGACTCAGTCCTCATTGTGGTGGTGCCTTCCTTGCATTGTGCTTCCATTGAAGTTTGTGGCACTGTTTGGTGCCTGCTGCAGAATTTTATAGTCAAAGCATTTCACAAATTATCCATCCCAAGTTGTTTCATGTTGTCTCAAAGTATTCTTCTTGACTTCTGTCTTAACACTTTGCTTCCATCATGATAAGAAGTCATCAAGCTTCTTGTATGCCACTGAAAAACATTTTCTCAAAAAGCAGAAGACGATGTCTTTACCCCCATTCCTATTTTTTAGGCTCCTTTTTGATCTTCAGACATTTTTATGGTATCACAGCTAACCTTGTAACACTTTTCCTGGCTTGGAATACATTTTATGTGATTAAAATACAAACTGTAATTTGACACTTATTTTGTAAAGTAAAATTAAAAAATAAAAAGAGGATTGATTTTTTGTCAAACATAGACCTTTGTATCTGCACAAAAACAGTGTCAAAATTAAGGTTTTTCCCATGATACCACTTTTATTTTAACTACCTTCACTCTTCAGCAATGTTTGTTGTTTTTAAAAGTGATGATTAGAATTGTAATAAAAGCTAAACAAAAATAATAAACACTATTTTTTTATTAGATTGTTTACTGGAATATGTTGGCAAAACATTGCTAATTGAAACTTTATAAAACTGTCAATAAAAAGGATTTCCTTATAGCTGGTTTACATTTTTAACAATTTAGTAAATGTTCATAATTTTGTGAATAAAAAATTGTTTTCATATTTATTTCTTTATAATTCGGTAAATGATAAATATTGCATTACATTAGTCTTAAATACAATTGTATAAGTTTTTAGAATGTTGTAAATATGTTACGACAATAAGAATAATTTCAATAAATAAATAGCATTTGATAATCTTGTAAGTTCTCGAGAACAAAAAGAAAATGTATAAATTCATTTTCATATGTTTTATGCTTTATTACAATTTTAATCATTGCTTTTTAAAACAATAACCATTGCCAAAGAGTGAAGGTAGTTAAAATAAAAGCATTGTCGTACACTACGTTTTTTTTTTTTTTTTTTTTTTTTTTTGTAGGTATGGAGCTTCATGTTTGCCTTTTTTTTTTTCTTTTTTTTTTTTTCTTTTTTTCAAAGTGTATTGATTTTAAGATGTTGACATATTGTGCAGAAGACCCTTATAAAAAATAATTTTTATGGCATTGAAAAACTTTTTTACTTGTATTTTTATTCTTATTTTACAGATGTCTTGAAAATGTTTTATTTAGAATATTATATCCAAAAAATTCTTTTCTTTTTTATTGTTGAAATTGATAGCTAATTGTTTTTGCTACAGAAGTAAATTGCCAATTTATTTAATTTCTTTTACTGGAGAAGTGCATTGTGGTAGGTAACTACATAGTTACCACTCTTGTTGGAGGTTATCTCCCTTTACTGAAGATTCCTCTCGGTGTCTTAAAATTGTGGTTCTTGATTACAAATAGTATTCATTCTTTTAATAGATTATTCTAAGCTGAACAAAGCTTTCGAAGCTACACTTCTCTTCCATGATTTACCATTGATTTTATTTTTTCTACTACAATTTCTTTATTTTTTGTTAGAGAATGCATTACCAATGATTTTGATTTTTAACAAGAAATGTTCTAATGATTTTTTTTTTTTTTTTTTTTTTAACTGGGGAAATAATGTTCTGTTTTTTTTTTTTTTTTTTTTTTTTTTAATTTACTTCAGATTTTATTTAGAGAAAAAATGAGTATCCGGTATTTTTTTTCTTTTTTCTCCCCAAGTGCATGATGAATGGTTTTTACTTGAAGTTATTTATACTTGAAATGCATTCGAAATATATATCTGTATTTCTGCTACAAGATTGCATTATTTTTACTTTGCTTTGAATATTAAACTGCTCTGTTGTGTATTTTCATAGAAAGAAATTTAGTGGAAGAGCCATTTTAATCCCTTCCCAAAAAGTCAGTGGATACAATGAGAAAATATTTTAAAGGAAAACTTTGGTTCCAATTCAGTAACTTGAGAAAATATTTCATAACTGACAGTATTTTAATTTTCTGGAAATCTCTTAGGTTTGATAACTAATTCAATTATTGCTTAAAAAATGTAGAAAATTAAGCTGTTTTAGATAATTATATTTACTTATTTACTGACGAATTAAAATGTCACATGTCTGATTTGTGGATATCATTCATTATTCCTCATCAGCTTATTTCTGTGTATGTGATATATTGATACTTTTACTATCAGTCAAGTTTTATCTCAATCAGTATCCAGGTAATGATAGCTGTGTGTGTGTGTGTATGTATGTATAATGTAAATGTAAAATAGGACACTGACATCAACACCAAGTGGCAACAGTCTCTTTCATGTTTGAACACAATCTTCAGGCTATGATAGCCAGAAGATTGCTTGATGCTAACCTCAGTGTCCAATTATATATATATATATATATATATATATATATATATATATATATAAAAACAAGGAAAAAAATATTCTTAGCCGACCTGTTTCATCATCTGAGGGACTTCATCAGGGCAATGTAGGAATTATTTTGTTGTACATGTTTATATATACAAAAGTGAGAATATCATTGGTTTATCAAGGCTTTTAAATTTGAGAATGTTCATCAGGTGATTGAAAGGTCAGTCAATATATACAGAAGACAGTCTCATAATTCATATATATATATATATATATATACTCTTAAGGTGTGCTATATTTATGGTTGTTTCCCATTGAACTACTCTACTATAGAAGTATTACTTGAACCTCACAAATGTACTGTCATCAATTTACATTGAATAAAGCTTCATTACAAGCTTAAAGGTTGGTTTTTCTTTACAATTTATTCAATGCAATTTGACCATTTGTAAAGTTCAACCATTACTTTAATAGTAGTTCAAGGGGGAGACAACTATGGTTGCCTTCATCACAATCACCATGTTTAGGTTTGTGGGCTCATCTTTTTATCAGATGAACATCACTGGTAATCTGAAAGATACTTTTTTTTTTTTCTATGTGTGTACCTCATTACAGTGTTAATCCCATCTTTGACTCTTGACTAATAAGGAGATAATGGCTAAGCAGTGATGGAATTAAATCTGAATAAATGCAAAGGTACTCTTGAGGAAGACTGGTGAGCCCACTGGTTGAAATTTAGGGATTGAAACCGGTTATATTCTGTGCTAAGGGAATAAATACATAATACTAAGTTGATAATAGAAGAAAGATTTATTGTACACAACCAGTAAAATATGAAATACGGTACAGTTATGCACACAATTCAATCTAGTAGTGAGTGCCACTAATTGGAAGGTAGGATGTGCTTGCGTCTTCTCGCTATCACTCTTCCTCAGGTCTCTTATAGACAGTTGATTTTATAGGTACTTACTACCTATAGTGTAATCATTATATCAAAACCACAAGGTTGACAGTGCTTATGTGAAAATAAAATAAGCACATCCCATCTCCCTCTCATATGTTACTATCTACTACAGCATAATTGGAAAGCAAATCCATATTTTAACATACTTATAATTTATTTATTAACTATTTTTGCAAGAAATGGATATGAGAGGAAAGTGTTTAGCATGTGGTTTTATTTAAAATTCAATATGGGCACCAGATTTCACTACTAGCTTCTCAAGTTGCCCAGGAATTGCATCAACTGATTTCACCAGGAACTCTTGTGGTATGGAAGACATAACTTCTTGTATTCGCCCTTCAAGTTTCTTCCAAAGTTTTGGTTTCCTATATTAGACTTGCTTCTTTAACCAATCCCAAAGAAAAAAGTCACAGAGTGTTAAGTCAGGACTCCTGGCTGGCCACTCATACATAAAATACAAAGTTACCTTTCAATTTCACTCTAAAATGAAATAAAATAAAATAAATGTTTTCACCACTAAAGCTGAATTAGTCAAATAAACCTTCATAAGCTCCTACTTAGAGTTGTTGCTATATTACAGCTTTTTTGATTCATTTGCTGAAAGTAATTCTACAGTTATCTTCTTAATGAAAATTTTTGGCATACCCACAATGACAAACGTATGCTTTTACAAACATTGAGGTTATTAATGTGTTGATGCTGGATGTATTTGCAAGTAGTCCTGTCTCTTTTATTGTGTATTGTTAATAACATCTAATAAGTATACAAGACTAAATTTTTCATACATAAAATAATTGTTTTTCACTTCTGGACTGTGTCAAACTAACATTAGCCAAATCAATGGTATATGATTTTGGGTCTTTCTCTGAACATTTGATCTTCTTGCAAAGAGCTGAGTAGTTCTGTCTCCCCTTTTGTAAGTCAGACATTTATATCCTGTTGTCTTGCGTGTATGTGTGTGTATTCTAAGTTCAGCTGGATTCACTTCCTTTTTTATGTTGGTTCATTCATCAACATTTCTCGATGTCCAGTTCTCTGCTTGTTGGCTTTGAGATTGCTTTTTAAGTCAACCTTCAGAGCTCCTAAGTCTTTTTACATTCTGAAGTGACACTGAGTACAAAACTTATTTTGGTTTCTCTCAGTAAACCCAGTACATTTTGAAGTCACTGCAGATCAACTCCTCTCAAATCAAAAGTTCTTGATGGACATTTAATTCAATTCAGACCTCTGGCATTCCCTGTCATAAATCACATAGTTCAATTGTTTCTCAACAACATTCTCGTTATGTAGAAAGTTAATTCTCTATAATAAATATATATTTATATCTGTACATACCATATATACTAGTATATATGTTGAACTATTTGACTATGCAATCATTGACAATATAGAATTCTTTAGATTTCAGCTCCTAGTATCATAACCCTATGCACATGTGTGTGTAAATGGGACAAGCAGATATATTCACATACAAGTGCACACAGATATGCACATACATAAATACACACCCCAATATACCAGTTAATAAAATTAAAATGTTAGGTTTTTCATTTCACTATAAGAACCTTTATCATAAATACTCTCAAATATATTAAAAATAATAATGATATTTGGTGAAGTAATAATAATGGCTAGGGAATTAATTTGATAATAATGTTTAGTGAACTAATAATAATGGTTAGGGAATTATTTTATTATTAATAATGCTTCGTGAAGTAATAATAATAATGGCAAGAGAATTTAATATTAATGCTTGGTGGAATAATAATAAGGGAATTTAATATTAAGGGTTCGTGAAATAATGATGGTAAGGGAATCATTTTAATAATAATAATGTTTGATGAAATAATAATGAGTAGGTAATTATTTTAATAATAATAATAGCAAAGGAATTATTTTTATATTAATAATGCTTGGTGAAAATATAATAACAATGGCTAGGGAATTATTTTAATAATAATAATAACAGAAAAGCTGAAGTCATTACTCTGACAGTAAATAATGTAAATAAAAATGACAATCATATTATAATTCTGCTTGTACCTCTGTTTGTGTATTATGTTCTGCCATTACCTCAGATAAATAATGGCCCATTCTATTTTGATTTAGAGGAAAGGCAGAAGAAAAAGATATATCACAGACACTGTTTAGTTTTAGTGAGAAAATGAAAACATACATAAAAGGGAAGACAGAGGAGGTGATAGCACTTTTGTGATTAACATCTGCTTCTCTGAAATAGAAAATGTTAGTTTTGAAATTTTTCATTTGTATATTATTACTTTAAATAATGACTTTCATACTTGGTATTACAATGTTTTGTTAAGGTTGTTAAACTCAAATATTTAACATTGCAATAGTGGCATTTCCCTGGGTATTTTATAGTCATGGATCTCACATGAAGTTTATTTAATCAGTAAATTAAGAATTATTATTCATCAGAAAATTCAAATAGGAAAACCATGAAATTTTCACTGATAGTGCTTGTATGATTAATCTTTTTAATGCAAAATTATATTTTTGATTTTAATAATTTTATATTGGAGCACTGAATGTTGAAAAATATTATATAAAATTTCATTTGAACATAGTGTTGATGAAATTTGTTGCAAAATATATCACAACCCAAGATATATATCTTCCCTTACTTTAAATAGTATTTCATTAGTAGGTTATTTATCCACCACAGCAATTAATCTAACCACCTTTTAAAGAAACCTTAACATCTGGGATTTTATAGAATTTGTCTGCTCTGCTTTGCGGAGTTGAACTCTTTTGTACAGAACTGAAATGTAGATTGCTGCAAAGTACACAATGAGGATTATAAAAAGATTTTTTTAACTTATTGCAGAAATAAATGGACCTAGAGTAAGGTGCTACAACTTTCCAAAAGTCTTTTTGAAAACTATTACGAGACTGGATTTTGTAGGCAGATCTTTTAAAAAAGATTATTGTAAAAACCTTTTGTAGATAACAAGACAACATACTATTTCCAATATATTTACATCTTTTGCAAAATAACAATATTTAACAGAAAATGAAGTCAACTCATTAACATATTTTAGTAACATCTTGATTGAATTCTAAGTTCCTTAACATAAATATTTTCCATTTGTCACAGCTGTTGTTATGATCACAATTATTGGGTTCAAGACTAAACTTGTGCATATATTAATTCCCAGCACATAAGGCAATCTTTTTTTTATTAAAAATACTCCTCAAAAATGACTGTGCTATATACTCTGATGGTGGATTAACAGTACTAGACTAACACCTACTCACATTTTTTTTACACATTTGACCTCTGATAAACCCAGATGGGAATATATATGATCATAAATAATTAAATTATGAATACAAATAAAAATAATGTTAAAAAATATAATACATACAAATAGTCAACTTACAGGTGAATTTTACGAGAGTTTCTTTTTTTTAAATATTTCTATCAAAATTATTGGTGCATGTTTAATGCTGTTGAGTCTTGTTCAATGGGAAATATAATAATATTACTTTCTGAATATAATTCTTTTGAATCTTTCAAAAATGACCATATCAACAGAAATACTGTTAGATAAATTGAACTTAAATTCTATTCAATTGCTTCACTAATGTTTCACTGGTCTCTGCTCAATGCAACCAAATTTCAGATCAGTTTTCAGCAACAAAGTTGATGACCCTCTAATATTTCTCTAAGATAATATTTCCTACTTTTACTGAAATACAAAACTGAATATTTTGAAATAAAATTCTTAAAATTTTTCATCAGTTTATCTTTTTTTTTGTGGGGGCAGGGGGGCAATTCATTTACATTTAAACATCCTCTGACTTTATATAAAAGATAAAAAAAATTCAAATTATTCCTTATCTATATCTATATATATATATATATATATATATATATATATATATATATAAATTTCAAATCATTAATAAATAATGCAATGTTGGAGTAACACCAGAAGAAGTAATCTGAGCCTCAGGCACCCCACTCCCCTCCCCCTAAAAGAAAATGATTCGGTGCTGATAATTCATTTCTACTGTCAAAATAGCTAATATGCAAGATGCTCCATGTATTACGTTTACTGATGTCAACTAAATCCAGTGTAGGTAACAGAATTTGATGGCAAACTGAGATTTTAAATTTTCCAACAAGCTCAAGTCAGTCAGATATTTTGCTGCAAATACATCTAAAAGAAAATTTTGGTTTCAAATCTACACAAAAGCCCCTTCTCTTCATTGGTCAGTCTAATACTTGTAGAGTTGTGCTGGGTAAAAATTCCTACTGACATGCACTTTCAACCTTATTATCATACATAAAATGTGTTTGTGTTCGTGCATGTTTTATTTTTTATTTTTTTTATTTTTTTGTGTGAAATGTTTTCCATTAACCTTAGTTTCCAGTTAAAGCGTCCCCTTTTCACACACAGTAAATCAATCATGCCCCTTCTACCCTGCCCACAATGATCAGTACATTTGTATACCTGTAAAATCTCCAATACTCCTATTGTACATAGACCTTCTTTAATGTTTAAATTCACTTTTTCACCTTTTGTCATTTTTACTGTTTGTAAATTAATCAACTAATTTGCTTTGGAGTTTTGCAATAGTTTTTTTTTTTTTTTTTTTTAAACACTATGTTCAGGCTTAAGTTTTGTTTGTTAATGACATCAAGTAAAATTTTAAATACAGAAGTTAAGTTGGTGATAAAGCAGTCTCTAAATTGTTTTTACAATTTCATGATTATTTTTTACTATTATAGAAGCCTTTGAAGAAAAATAAGTAATGTATATCACAAATATTCAATGAGTATCCATCGTTTGGCAAGAGAATAACATTCATGCGCTATAAAACCCTTTCACTATTGTAAATGAAATGGCTGTTGTAAATATATACAGGCTGATAGATAAATATGGGAGATTTAGATAATCTGAGATTAGATCAATTTTAGATTTTATCAGAGATCAGTTCTGAAGGAAATTATTAGTTTCCAATTCTGGAATCTGTTAACCAATATAATCAATTCAGTATATGACAATTGCCTAACTTGAAGTAGGCATTCCTTGTCAAAAATGCATTTCTAGTTCCAGCAGATCAGTTTACACTTTTTGATTACACTAAAACAGTGGCGGACTGGGTCTAAAAATATTGATTGCCAGGAAACTAAGGTAGTCCACCTACAACTACAATGTTATCCTTTAATTTTCATAACAAATAAATAAAATTTTCACTAAAAACATGAAAAAAAGAGTACAATTAAAATTTTTGTGGAAAAAAATGTGTATTTTTTAGTCATTACAGTGTACATGTACTGTACATATTACTGGTAGTAGATACCAAATGTGAATACAGAATGTGACAATTGAATTTTTTATGTTTTTTATTTTAGGTTATTGGTTGATATTTTTAAATAGTTTACTGTACAAAAACAATAGGGCATTGTATGCAGTCCACTATATTAAGAGCAATTGTTTGGGTTTACTAAATAATTGTTCTAATAATTCCTTCTGCATCCAATTCCTCCTTTTTGGTGGATAGCAACATGCATGATTCCAAATTCTCTTCAGATCAAATTTCTTGTCTTTATGTTGTTTATCTTTGAAAATATCCCTTCACATTGGACTTGAGTAACTGATAGTGTGCAGATGACTTTATAAAGTTCTTAATAATTTTTATTACTAAAACAATTGTCAGTATTTGTGTCTTTATTGCATTTATATTTGATATAGAGGACCCACTATATCAGGGACACACTGGCCAGTCCACCACTGCACTAAAAAGAATAGGGTCAGACCAATTGCTATTGATGTACCAAAGGCAAAGACAATTGGACAGTTTTTGTCTCTACCTGTATGTATGTGCATGGGTGGCTGATATTAAACTTGACTTTGTGTCAAATTTACTATCATGGGTAACACAAATAAATACAGACACTGCATTACTATATAAGATTTTGTATGGAACTCAACTTAGGAGGTACTTCAATTGGGGGAAAAATAAAATATTAGCCATAAATGTTGTATTTTTTTTTTTTTTTTTTTTTTTTTTTTTTTCATCTATTTTCTTTGCTAAGATGTAATCTATTCAAAGTGGTTTTCTTTCTACTTACTCTCGTATTTCCATTTGGAATTATATGAATTTCCTCCATCAGAAGCAATGGCTTAAAACTGATAAAATAAAATTACTGATCATTATCAGAAAGTTTTCATTGGTTAACTATAAATACAATTGTTCTGCTTAACATCAATGGATTTGGAACTAATTTGGTCACTATTTGGAATACTAGCACTATGCAAACCCTGCCAACTATATGTGTCAGATAGTAATGAACTTAGTAACTAACTTTTGTCTTTTTAGTTTGATTGGTGTCTGAAGTACTGGTACCATTTGGTGGTGTTCAAGCCCAGGTAAAGTTTTGGATTTCAAATACTGATTTTCAAACTATGCAGTAAGTTAGGGTGCCACACAATCTCCCACTCCTTAATTTTGTCCTGTGCCAGGCAAAGTTAAGCTTTATAAGAACAAATAAATAAGACATTACTGTGTGGAATTAATAATTTCTGCAGATTAGACAGCCAGTCTGTCAGAGTTAATTCTGAAGAATTTTGGCTTTGATGTTGGTCTTAGCTACTTTTCTTATGGAAGTCCTTGTTTTGCCTATAAATCAATTGGCAAAATTGTCCAAAGCAACTATGAAACTGGAATACTATATTTAATGGCATATATAATCCACTTTTTCTGCCCAAATATTAAAATTTAATTTCTAATAAATATGCAAGAAGAAACTGGTTTTAAACTCGACCAAACTGGAATTGTGAATGGAATTCTAGTAATATTCAATGTATCATCCATCAGATGTTTTTTTAATATTCCCTACTGAAATGGAAACAATATATGTCATTAAATATAGTACTTTAAGAAACATATCATTATTATTGATTTCATTCCATTTATTACCAACTTAAATTGCTGATGAATTTTTACACTTTAGATCAAGGTGTGAAAATACCTAAATTTTTCAAATTTTCTTCTCTCAGACAATGTTGGAAATTATTTGTGGTGTTTAGGGGAAATTCTGTCTTGAATGCAGAAGGTAATAACAGTCTGTTGAATATTTATGATACAACTGAATATGAAATAATTTTTGTATTATTTCAGTTCTTAAAATAATATCAGTCTTGGAATTATAACACAGTCTATGGAATTCTTTTTACACACAATTGGTCACTTAGATTTTAAGTTCATTTACCTGGAATTAAAATACATGATTCTTGGTTCAATTATGTACTTGATTTGAAAGAGAGGAAAAATATCAGCTCAGTTGTGAAGCTTTGGTTCAGAACTAAGTATGGCCATCTTGACCTTGTCTTTCATGCTTTACTCTTGCTGAGTTTAATCTATTCACTTGTAAAATCTCGTGTTCATGAGATTGTAATCTTTTGGTGAATTTCTGGTCTCCTATTCATGTCTTATTATCATGAATAGATATTTTTTTATGATCATTTGAAGTTTTAGTAAGTGCCTCCCTTATACAGTCAACAGAATTCATCAATATTATTTCATTGTTAAACTACTGTGTTGTCTAAAGATCAGAAATGAAGTGTTGATATTTGATGGATTATGAACATTCATTATTCATTTTATTTTTATTCTCTTGTTGTATCAGAAAATCTTTACTTCTTTTTCTCTTTTCTCTCTCATCTGGACTTTAGCACTGGGTAAAGAATGTCTAACAATTTGTTCTGAAATTATTATGGGTTGTAGGAAAACTTTTTTTTTTTTTTTAAGGGAAAGTCAGGAAAAATATGTAATAGATTACCAATTATTTTGGTAATGAGAAAAGCATTATTAATTATTTTCTTTTAATTGGAGAATGCATTTTAAAATATTTTTTTTAGAAATGCATTGCCAATGATTTTTTCTAGTTATATGCTGAAATGCATTACTACTCATATATATGAAGAAAAATATACGGAAAAAACAAAAAAATCCTTATATGCAATTATGCTGTTTTAATGTTAATATAATGTCAACGTCGGATGTTTCGGTCTAATAAACCATCTTCAGGACATATTCATAAAATATAATTAACATTATCAATTCAACATGACAAAGACGATGGACATAATGTCCTGAAGATGGTTTATAAGACTGAAACGTCCGACGTTGACATTATATTAACATTAAAACAGCATAATTGCATATAAGGATTTTTGTTTGTTTTTTTCCATATATTTTTCTTCATACTGTCAGATCTATATCCATATATTTGCTTACATACATATATATATATATATATATATATATATATATATATATATAAAGGAAAAAAGACAATAAGAAAACTGTGTAGTTTTAGCTGACAGTTTTCTTAGTCATCTTTTCTCCATTATACATATCTTTTTCTACAGATTAATTCTGAGAATTTTTTTACACACACACACACACACACACACATATATATATATATATATATATATATATATATATATATATATATATAAGAAAATTTGGAAAACTTTCCTTTTGACATGTTTTGCCAGAGTGTTAGCATCATCAGAAAAAGAATTTTAACAAAATCTATAAACAAAACCTGATTCACATTAAACATTAATGCTTGTGTGGCATCAGTAGCCATGGTTAAATACAAAATAAGTAATAGAACTGTTCAGCAAACAGAATTGACAAAGTTTGCAATAACGAGAAAAAGAAAAGAACAGGGTAAAAACTAATATAAAGCAAGTCGACAATATATGCAAAGCAAATTAACAGCAATAAGGAATTGGGTTTGTCATACAAAAGCAAGTTTGGACAAATGAACATATCATTCTGACTTCAAGACAAGCTGGTGACTAAGTCTGATGAAACCAAGAACCAGCCTATTTTATTGGCTAGGAAAAAATCCCAGCATGCATTTGTGTGTTTCTGCCTATAAATTGGGAAGGGGCAAGTGTTTTGCAGTCATTCCAGACTGGAACCAACAGCTTGAACTAACTTCAACAGTTTTATTTATTTATATTTAAAAAAATAATAAAAATTATTTATTTAAAAAAATATTATAAAAATAATTTAAAAATGAAACAACGTATTTATATATTCTCTCTATTTTAAAATAAAACTAAAGTTATATTCAAATTTCTATAACGATAGAAAAAAAAATGTTCAGCCACATAATGTGAATCACATTTTGTGTCAATGGAGATTTTGTTGAAATTTCTTTTTCTGATGATGCAACTTCATCAGCAAAACATGTCAAAACAGAATTTTTTTCAAATTGTTATATAAGTTTACCATTCTGTTAGAATGTCAGCCAAACTCAGCATAATCTCTTAAAATCATGATTTCATAGTATTCTTATTGCTTTAAATATACAAATAAATTTTAGAAGAATGTATTTTGATTATTATATCTTTTTATATGATACTAGATGACCCATAAACCTGTTAGGTTCCTTTTAAAAACAGTTCATGATACAAAATGATGAGGTAAAAATATTATCAATTTTATAATTAATTACAGATTTTAATTTGTATTTGCAATACAAGTTATTATAATAATTATTACTCATGTTATGCAATATTTCCATTCAACAATTAGTAGCTCTGGGAAAACAATTTATACTGCTTATGAAGATTCATATCTATTGAAATAACAAAGTATGTTAACTCAAGAATTCCTTGTCTAATTTTCATTAAACTTGGCACTGCACTCAGCAGGAGATTCAAGGTACAAAATTGGTTGTGTTATTATGTATCATTTAAGCTGTATCTTGGGAACAAACATACATATATACATACAAGATTAGAGTTTTATTATTATATAGATTTTACCAGTTACTTGTAAATTCTCTTGACAGAACTATATTGTTCCATACTGCGCCAAGGTTTAAAAAATATTTACATTATTGTTTAATAGTATTTACTAGTTAGTAATATTATTGTTTCGAAAGAATTATTCTGAGTAATTGTTAATTTCCAGATATCAACAGTACTTTTCATAAAATTACAATATAATTTATCAATATTATTAAAGTCGTTAATTTCCAGATAATATCAACAATGCAGATCACAAAATTACAGTATAATTTATCATTATTATTAATTATACCATCTTATCAAGCTGTAATAATGTTTTGTGCAATAATATTGCTCAGTGTTAATAATGGATAATTTTGACTGTGTTTGTGTTGGAAGGCATATGTTTATTTTTCCTTGTAAATAAATAACAATTATTTGTGTTATTTTTTTTTTTTTTTTTTTTCATAATATTATAAACAGGACTTGATGTCTCAATTCGGCTGTGTTTTGTCTTTTTCAGATATATATGTCTATTTCCCCCAAGCATAATTTTTTTTTTTTTTTTTTTTTTTGTATATCTTTATTTCACACTTCCATGTCTTCACATTTAATGGTTCAATGCTGAAAAAATGATGTCGCTTTAGGATATAATAATTTATTTTTATTTTATTTTCGGTGATTTTTTTTTAATGTCAAAATGCCTTTTCTAAAATTTTCATGTTTTGACATCATGTAAACAAACATTAAAAAAAAATTGTGATAAGTTTATACACTTTTACTACAGAGAGTTAATCACAATCACATAAAAAAAAACACAACTGTCTACAAAACATTTTATTTACTCATGGTAGGTTGAGGTGGGTGTAAGGTCATGAGACCTTCTTTCCATGAGACAAACTTAAAACCTGTCTCTTTAATAACCTCCAGGTGTTTTTCTGCTCTAAATGTGTCCTTTTTATAGTTGTTTTCTACAACCTTTTCATTGACTATTAATTTTGTCAAAATTTTTTTTTTTTTTTTTTTTTTTTTTTTTAAAGCTGTGTCCAAAATATGAGGTCATTTAAAAAAAAAAAAAAATACCTTTTATAGAAACCGTAGAGTTTCAGAATTGACCAACCCTTGTGGTATTTTATATACATTTTTTTTTTTTTTTAACTTTTTGTGTTTTGGTGGGGGGTGTTAAGAGGAGAGAAAGATTGGGGGTATATATATATATATATATATATAAAAAGAATGTTTGTTGCAGAACAATTGTTTGCAAGGTTTGTCTTGTACCATTTGTTAATGAAGTGAGTGTGAACTTTGTCAGGGACTCCAATATTAAGACCAAGTGCCAGAGTATAAGTGTTGTAGCCTTGTTAGGGCCAGGAATAAAGACACAAGCGAGGAATTGAGTTAAACAAATATATTAACAGAAACAGTAATACAGATATATACAAACAAGAGTGTACAGCAAGAATGTTTGGTCTGTCAGAGCTGACTACTGGAAACTTCCCTCTCCAAAAGGCAGTACCTGCTCCTATTTATAGCCGGGAAAGTCCATGGGTAGATTACCATAACAATAAGCTATGTAAATTAGCTTAGTAGCTGAGATAGTTGCACTTTTGCCGGTAACTGGTGTTCAAGTCCAGATGAAAGCTTCTATTCCAAATGCTGATTTTCAAGGCAAGTAGGCCCTCTCAATTGGAAAATCTATAGCACACAATCTTCTTAACTGTTTACATTCTTCACAACTAGTTCAATTGAGTCAAGTTAAATGAACCTCTGTCTCATGTGAATATTAGGGCAGGTCGATTTTTGACCTATGGTATTGCACTTAATTCAAAAGTTGGGAGTTTGACATGATAAATAATGACACAAGATATTTTTTTCCAAATCACTACAATTTTTTGAGGAAATGATTTTAAAGATTAAGTTTAGGTTCAAAATTGTAGCATTGGAGTTTCATTCTGGTGATCAGTGAAATCCTTATAGCACAGTGTTATAAAATTTATAATTTACTGAAGCATTACAAAATCTATATGGACAAAATTCATGGCACAAGCACATTATTATTTGTATTTGTAATACTAAATCATTGTGCCATGAAGACTTTCATTTACTTCAAATGGAAATTATGCTGAATAGCGTAATAATATACAGTGCAGAAATTTTAGTGTGATTTTTAATAATGCAAATTGAAAACATTTCATCTTATAATTTAGGCCCAACAGTAATGTGTTATATACACTTTTATCTATATTTTTATTTTTATTATTATGATCTCATAAATATTATTCAAAGAGTAGCCTTTTTTTCTTTTTTTTTTCTTAAACAATTATTTTTTACATTTTTTACTTAATACAGTAAAATAATTATATATTTTGCTTGTGGTGATTCACAATTAGAATTCTGGCTTGAATATATTTTCCATTCAATGTATCTAATACAAAAGATATCAATTTTATTAGGTTGGTGCAAAAATAATTTCGTTTTCTAACATATGTTACTATGTGAGAAAATGAAATTATTTTTGCACCAACCTAATATTTGGATTTATTCTTGAAATTGTAAAACTTTGAAGTCAGTTTGTAAACAAAAACCTGTGGAAATTAGATATTTCTGTCTGTACATTTTTCAGATTATCTTTAAAACTAATGCTCAAAAATTGGTAAAAGTTATGAATCTAATTTTTGGTGTCACTACTTATCACATCAAACCCTAGCTTTCACATCGAGTGCAATGTTCATTTTTCTAAAAAAGTGAAGAATCAACCTGCCCTAACATATTATATATATATATATATATATATATATATATATATATAGTAAATATATAAAACAATTTGAATTTATATTTTCACATGTATGTTCCTATTTACACACTAATAAGACAAAGTGAAAAAGAGTTCTCATTCACAACTCCTCACTTCGAGTTAGCAATCATCTGACTGCAACATGAGACAAAAAGTAATACGAGACACTAAAAATCTTTATCAGGTGCAATGACCAAAGGACTGGTGATTGTCATGCTGAAGTCATTAACATTCACTGCATTTGAAATTTAGTCCAGTTAAAAATTTAAAAAAAAAAGAAGCTATTCAGTAACAAGAATTGATGAATCTGAAAATAATCGGATTTGTTGATTATGATCATCTACTCAGGCATAGTAATTTTTGCACCAAAAATTGATGATCATAATCAACCAATCACATTTTAAACAACAATTGGAGCTGCATTTTTTTCTGCTGAAACTGGAAAGAATTCTCCAACTTCAGTCAGATGCAAAACTGATTTTAGCACAACGTGTTTCTCCATCACAATTTAAATTTTGAAAATCATAGAGGTAAAGTTACTCTAAATAAATATTCTTAAAGACTCCAGTTCCATTTTCAACTTCTTTTTCCTACATATTTTTATGCATATGGGATATATAAAAAAAAACAACTTACTTTCTCATATATATATATATATATATATATATATATATCTTTTGAATTAAAGTATTTACTATTAATATGCTAAGGGTAATTATGCTGTAAAATCAGTTCACATTCAGTTTTATTAAAATCAGTTTACTTGGAAAATAATGGTTAAAGTGAAATAAAAACACCAGGTAGCAGGGATGAAAGCTCATCGGAACAAAACTAGATCCAAAACTAGACCCCCTCTCTGATTGACCATATCTTCAGGGGTGTAGCTGTACTCACTGCACATCACCAATTGTGGGTTGGTGAGGCTATTTAACCTATTGTTGGAGGTTTTGGATTCAGGGTTGTCCTTCTAGACTGGTTACCACCCAATGCTATCTTACCTGCTATTTACCCATAGTTGGGGGGAGAAGAGATTGATTCCTACCTTTCCCAAGGGTATCTGCATGTAAGTAAATGTAACAAACATGACTGGAATTCAAACCCGGCTCTCCGAATCTTCAATCTGAGCATCTACCCATTACTCCACCGTGCCTCCAAATTGAAATATTAGCATTCACGTTCAGCAAATTTATTTACAAGTAACATTATCAATCAAAATATAAACCATTTAAATGTATAAAGATTTATGCCATTACAATATAATTCTTGGAACCTTGACTAAAATATTTACTGCATTTCCTAATAGTCAACTTCTTTTCAGTCAAAAGTTGTCCAAATATTTGAAGAAATGGTAAACTATTGATAACAGGATTAAAAAAAATATGATGGATGAGGCAAAGTATTGAAACCTTTTATATGTTTCCTTATTTTGGAACCGAATATTCTTTTGTTCTATTTTATTTCTTTTCGGAAATTCTATATCGGTCCATGTAAATACTTTTTAAAATTGCAGAAACTGTCATTATATCTAAGCAAACACTTAACTATATAATGTCCATACATATGATTAGATCTTGGCAAGTTTCATAACAATTGTAATAGCCTTTTGTTAATCCTGCCTGGGTAGTTAAGATGGATATCGGAAAGTGGTTTGCTTATGTGTTCACTAACCTGGTCTCTTCTCTAGCTATTGGACTATACCAAAAGTAACTGTTTTATATAGTGTCCTTATTTGTGACAAGCTGCCTGTTGCTGCTACTACTTGGCTAGTTGAAGTAGTTTGAGAAGTGTTTGTCCAGAAGCTCACTTCCCCACTCTTCTCTGTCAAATGCCATGATATATCAACTGACAAGATATCTGTCAAGAGAAGTATGTACAATAAGAGCTTTTATACCTCCCCCCAAAAGCATTAATGATAAGTGTATATGAATAGCCTCAGCTGGAACTTGATCCTTGTTCGCTAATTCCATTTCTCAGGCTGATAACTGTTTCACCATCCAGTAAACTATCCATATGTAAACATTGATCTTACAATTATTATATATATTATTATAAAATATATATATAATATGTAATTATATAGATTATTATATAATTATATATAAGTTATATATTTTTTCATATATATAAATCTTGACTATATAATAGTTAAAAGAAAAACAACAGGAAACAATAAGTACATAAATCCATGAAAATTGACAAAACACATCTAAAATATTTGAAAAATGCTAACAAATAAAATATATGTATATTTGCTCCTTATTTACCAATAGAAATAAAACCTAAAACACTGAAAAATCATTTTCAAAAATTCTTAGTGTCTAAGATGGTTATCTATTTTATAACCAATAATAATGCCCAATATTTGAACCCAGATAAAAACAAGTATTTTGAATTCTAATTTTCAAGTTTTGCAGGCTCTCCCCACTTGGAAGATTGGTGTGGAACAGTCCTTCTCTTTTCCTTTGGTTCTTTGTCATATTGAATTAAGACTAATAGTTCCTTACAAGCTTCACTTCCTTTTTGCTGGCTTAGCAACTAAAGATAAATTAATGACATGTTTTTATTGTCTCTTTGCTCCCCTCTTCCTCTTCTCTTCCTGCCTCACCAAATCAATCATTCCAGTTCATCCACTGTTGCATGATGGGAATGAATCTTGCAATGGGTTCCCCAACAAAATGACCAAAAAGCTTTGATTCTGTTTCAAATTTTCAAGAAAAAAGGAAAAAAAATTCTTTATTCTCTAATGTTTTCACTGTCTGAAACCATTCAATAAAACAATTCTGTGAAAATCAATTCCTTGTTCTTACTTAATTATTTGTTATTCTGCACAAAAACAAAACTGACATATCTGTCTATATTTCTGAGATGAGGTATTATGTACATTATTTACATTATTCAGACTATTGTCCTCATCTTTGTCACCATATTTATTACAACGTTTCGGCCATTGTTTGCTCTGGCCTTCTTCAGGTGGTTGGAATGTCGAACTGAACCCTTTATTTTGCTCACTTGGGGTAGACTGTTCTAGTTCCACGTGCCATGTCTAATGGATGTCAGTTATCTCCTGTTAATTTCCCTCTGAAAGTTCTCCACTGCCATAGCTGGGTATTGAACTCACACTTTTGGGGTCTTGTCACTGGATCTAACCAACACCTTTATCCACTGTGCCATGTGTCCTTGATAAAGGCGCTAGTTAGATCCAGTGGCAGGACCCAAAGAGTGTGAGTTCAATACCTGGCTAAGGCAGTGGAAAACTTTCAGAAGGAAATTAACAGGAGATAACTGACATCCATTAGACATGGCATGTGGAACTAGAACACGGTCAACCCAAATGAAGTTCGACATTCCAACCACCTGAAGAAGGCTGGAGTGTACAATGGCTGAAACGTAATAAATATGGCAACAAAGATGAGGACAATAGTCTGAATAATGTAAATAATGAACAAAACTGACATTTGAATTTTTAACATATACTTCACCTTTGCAGGAATTTGACTTTCCATTTTACAGCATTAAAAATACTGAACCTGATATAAAAAAAATCATACATGGAATTATGAACATGTACTCTGAGTGGGTGCTGAATAATTCTTTGACTAACCCCTTCCCCAAAACTGGCCAATAACTAGAATTTATTGAGATCAGGCTAGGCCAAGAACTTTTCAGCACCTGCTCCCAAAAACATAAGCCCTTGGAAATGGACAAAGTAAATCTGAAACATTGGATGAAAACAATAAAAACATAAATGAATTATACACAGCTGTGAACCAGTTCAGTTTCAGCTACAAAAGTATAACAGCAATGATTTTGCAATTTCATGAATTTATCATTGGCAAACTTGGACCTTCAGGTCTACCAAAAAATGGAATGTCAAAAGGAAAGTTTTTCCATTGACACCACTATTATTATAACTACCTTCACTCCTCGGGAATGTTTATTGTTTTAAAAAGTGATGATTAAAATTGTAATAAAATCAAAACGCATGAAAATCAATTTATACATTTTCTTTGTTTTTTAGAATTGATAACAAAAATAATAAACACTAATTATTTATTAGAATGTTTATTTATACTATTCATTTATTATATTGTTTATTGGAATAGTTGGCAAAACATCAGCTAATTGTCACTTGATTCAAACTTTATAAAATTATAATCACCCTTTTGTCAATTTTTTTGTCGGCACAGAGGTCCAAGTTTGCCTTATTAATGTACTAAGGATAATTAGGTTTTAAATTCAGTTCACATTTACTTTTATTAAAATTTGAGGTTGTTTGCAAAATAACAGGCAAATTGAAATATTTACATGAATTTTCAGCAAATTTATTTCCAAGTAACATCAATCAAAATATAAACTCATTAACTCTATATAGCCATTATAATATAATTCTTTCAACCCAAACTCTAAGATATTTTTGTTAGTCAATTTTTTTCTGTAAAAGTGGTCAAAATACTTGGAGAAATATTAATCCATTGATGACATGTCTGAAAAATGTGAAAGATGAAGCAAAGTGTTGTAATCTGAGCTTTTTGAATTGTCATTTGTGTAATATGTAACCGGGCATGACAAGGATCACGCTTTGAAATGATGGTCTAAATTCATAAAATATTCTAGACATCTACTTAATGATAGAATTAAGCTTTTGTTTGTATTATTTAAATGCACTCAATATGATTTTAGTATAAAATTACTGAAGATATTTTATATAGAAACGTTCTGTAAGTTATTTTACTATAGAAATTCATTGAAAATCAGAAAGAAAAGAATTTTCATTAGAAGTTAATTAATGCAAACATGGACAACTTTTTAGTAGAGTAACCTCCCTTTTTAATTACAAGCTTTTCCGAAAATGTCTCACCAAGCAATTGATTAAATTTGATTTTTATCGTTGCATTTGAATGATTTCTTTGTGAATTAAGTATAACTAAACATATACTCTAATAATTCAACCTTTGTCATGATTTTAAACTTTAAATAATTTTGTTAAGGAAAAAATGAAAAACATGCAAAACAATTAAAACTCTTGGATGGATATTTTTAAACTTCCTATTGAGAAATGTGCCAGTGAGATTTCTTCTTGGCTCAAAGTCAATATAGTTGTTTTTCTTCCTTCTCAAAAATACCAGGTGAAACCACAGTTTTCTCTATTGTTCTCACCAGCATTCTCTGCCATTATAGCCTTTTCACTTTTACTGGCCATACCAGCATGACAATTCCAATCACAGCAGATGCCTATCATGGCTGCATGTAATAAATGTAAATGTGTCCGTGAAGGAGCTGTCTTTGTTTGCTGCATGATGCATCATATTTCATCTAACAATTTTTGGTTCTCGTGATTACTAGCGGCTCTGTAATAGTGTAGTAAATTTGAGCAAGTTTTTTTTTTTTTTTTTCTCTCTTCAATCAATTTGAGGTGTTAATATCTGCTGCTGATAAAACAGAATGTTTTGCTTGTAAATTCTCTTCCAATTCTACTCTTGACTCATTTGTAGAATCCTTGCCTAACTTTCCACTTAGAACTGAGTCTCTGTTGAGTGATATGCATATAATCCCTTCCATGGTTTCTGCTATCATCTCTAATTTGGATTCCCACAAAATATGTGGACTTGATGGTATCCCTTTAATAGTTCTTAAGAAGTGTGCTCCTGGACTGGCTCTTGTTCTCTCTAAACTGTATAATAAATATCTTGCTTTCCTTCTTGTTGGAAATCCTCATCTGTTGTTTTGGTCTTTAAGAACAACTCTGGTGAACCCTCTGACCCTTACAACTATTGACATATTAGCCTTCTACTTCTTTTTGGTAAACTACTAGAGGCCCTAATTAATTCTAAATTTGTTAAGTATCTCACATTGCAGGGCCTTCTTTCAGACAAGCAATATGGCTTTTGTTTTTTGAGATCAACTAATGATGCATTAACAATTAATGCAGAGTCTGTCATGCTTAAGATAAGAATGGTGAAGCTCGAGCTGTTGTTTTGAACATCTTGAAAGTGTTTGACAAGGTCTAGCATACTGGTCTCCTTCACAAGTTGAAAGTTATAGTGTCTCCAGACAAATTTTTGAACCAATTCAGTTTTTCCTATCTAATTGTGAAATAAAAGTTGTTCTGAATAGCCACTGTTCTAGATTCTCTCATATTTATATTAGTGTCTACCAGGGCTCTATCCTTGATCTTTCTTTGTTTTTTTATTTTCATCAATGACCTTCCTGATGGTATCAGCTCTCAATTTGGTATCTATGCTGATAACACAAGCATTTACTCCTGTCTTGATATTAAGTCTGATCAGTTTGATAAGGTCAAATTGGTAGCTGAAGTCAACAACATCCTACAATCTGTTGTTAACTGGGAAAAAGAATGACTTGTTAATTTTAACACCTCCAAAATGAAACTGCTCTCTATTAAGCATCTAAGAGACCTCTTTCTACCTTCCATCAGCATGGCCGATGCTGACCTCCAGGAGTGTGATTTGTTACATTTTCTGGGGCTAACATTGTCTGCTGACATGAAGTGGAAAAACTATATTGAATCCATTGCTAAAAAAGTTGGTTCATTGTGTCTTGCTAGACAATTTTTCTCTCCAAAGACTATCCTACGTATTTGTAAGTCTACCATTTTATTTATCTTAGAAGATTTCTGCCACATGTTCGGTGCTCCTGCCTTATATTTAGAGATTCTTGATAAAATCCAAAGAAAAATTGGCAGTATTATTGGTCCTGATTTAGCATGTTGTCAACCTTTGCCTTTTCTATAAATACTTTCATGGTAATTGTTTGGATGAGCTCTATGCTAAAATTTTCTTTCTTTTTTGCACTTCTTGCTTGTGGAATTCCCTTCTGGCTCCATGCTTTTCAGCCAATTTTAATTTTCAAAAAGTTAAATACAATGTCAAAGGTTTCTATTTTCTAATTCTTCCACACTAAGTAACCCCTTGTCTCTTAATGGCTTTACTACCTTGCTTAGGGGTGAACTAGATTAAAATACAGACTTTTAAGAAACTAGAATTTTTTTGCAACATACTGATGCATGTTGAAATCTTCACAGTATTTAGTATTGTTGAAGTTATCACTAACACTTTTTGTTGAGATTCACAAACTCTATGTTTCATTCATTTTCCCAAACTGATGAAACTTGAATAAGCTGATTTGTTTGGAAAAATACTTTGACAAAAACCCTATTTTGCAGTTTAACAATTTCTTTAATTTTATAGAACTTCATACTAAACAGTATTTTTTAAGAAAATTTCTTTTTTTCCTTTTTAAGTGCAAACAATAAATTCTTAGGATTTCCTACTCTTGAGCATACAACATACAACTGTTCATGCATAAATCTTTCTTTCTGGAGACAAATTCCATCTTTTTGAAGCATTTGAACATGCCATTTGTTTATTGACCTCACAAACACAGGGCAAACTGGAAACTGGATTCTTCTATATATAAAAACTTAAAAATGAGATATGCAAAAACAATATTGAATTTTTATTAAATAAATATTTGTTATTTTAATCATTAAATTGTTTTTAAAATAGTGGGAGTATTTTTTATGTTAAATAATAAAACTTTTAATTTTTCAAAAAAAAAATGAATAAAAATTTATTGTACTAAACTATGCATCCTAGTAAAACCAACTGTACTTTGTACCCATTTACTTGTTTGCACTACTCCCCAAAATTTGGTTTTGGTTGGTCAATGTATGGCATTTTAGATCTTTAGAGGATGTGATGGACGGACGGAAGTCACAGAATTTTATATATATATATATATATATATATATATATATATATATATATGAGATAGATAAATGCCAAAAGTTGCATTTAATTATTAAAAAATTTTGATACTCGAAATTGTGTATCGCATTTTCGGAACCAAAACCATTATTATATTAACAATGTCGAATTCATTCCTCCGTCGAAGGGAGATAACTTACAATAACTATACATTTTTGCAATATCATGACAATTACCGGTTGTCTGTCAGATATCTTATTCTCGGTATTAATGAATTTTTTTCATTGTAATATATCAATTTCAGGCAATATTTATCGTGTTATATTGAATGCATGATTTCTTAAATCAAAAGTTTTTTTGTTTTTTTTTTTAATCTTACGATTTGAAAATGTTTATTTTTAATTAAGGGAAACGTAAGGGAGGTAATTCAGTGTTATGCAAAAAAACGTTTCGTATGATAATCTTAAATTCTTAATGTAGGTTATTAACCAAAACAATGATTGTATTCTTGTACAAAAATCTGTAGAGGAATGGGTAAAAAACACTGACAGAGATGGCATCATTGTGAAAAGGTAAATGTCCAGATATTCAAAGTAGCAGAGAAAAGTAAATTGACAGGATGAAAACGAGAGAAGTACTACTCACTGCATATTGATTAAAAAATATTTTCCCCTCTTTCTTTAACAAACATTAAATGATGGATATTAACATTTTTTTTTTACAATAAAGTAAATGAATATTGTCTTTTGCTTAAATGTTTATTGTTTATATTACGAAAAGAGATAAAATATTTTAAAATTTAAACCAATCAATCCAATATGAACATTTTCACTGGTTCTCCTTTCATTGCTTGTACCATAGGATGATTTTATGATTTGCAGAAATGGACAGCATTAATTAACCCAATTGTTAACCAGTTGGTTAATGATGTCATTATTTGTCCTAAAAGTAAATGTTCAGCACTTTTACGTGCTAATACCGAGTTTTGTAGTTTTGGGTGGCAACTGGTCTATCGCAGAAAGAAATGGCAACCTACTGCGGGAAAAAATCTGCCTCATCAATCATGTATCATGATAGCCTAAGCGTGTATCACGCATGGCACATAACTGACTTACTACGTATTTTAGTAAATACGTAGTAAGTTAGTTATGTGCTATGCGTGATGCACTACCTATTTACTAAAATACGTAGTCAGTCAGTTAAAAAAAAAAAAAAAGTATTTAAGGAGAAACGGAGTTATCTCCTATTGCACTTCCGACCTTGAGTCAGTGGTTTTTCTAACATCTTTTAGTTTTTTTATTTATTCTTCTTGTCGTTGTGCAATGTAGTCACGGGAGAAAAAAAATAAAAAGCTTAAGTTTACGGCATTTTTAAAAAGCTGTATGTTATTTATTTTGTTGACTATAAAGTTAATTGCTTCTTGCTCCTACTGTTTAGAGAGCTGGTCGTTCACCTCGGAAGCAAGTGTGATCTATCTCACTCACTCAAAAAAGGACACGATTTCCGTCGTCGTCGTCAATCATTTTTCACTCAGTATAACGGACAACGAAACAGAACGTAGGAAAGAAAAGAGAATTCATATTTTTCCCAAGAGCGAAGAATCAAAAATAGTTTCCATCGAAATTTGAACTCGGCTCGTCATCGATTGTATTTTTTTGTTTCGGGTAAAAAAACAAAAAAAAAACATCTGTATCCCACTGATCCAGCACTGTTAAAAAAATATATCCCTGCTTTAGAAACTATATGAAATAAAAGAAAATAAAAACGAAATACGACAAAAAAGTTTGGTGGAAAACAAATGATTGCCTTCAAAAATTCATAGAATGACTTGTGACGATGTGAAAATAATAGTTTGCCATGAATTTTTTAGGGCTTTGAAAATTTCCAACAATTTGGTTGATTGTTAGATCTTCAAAGAGAAATGAAATAAAAAAGAGAAAGGATGAAATGAATCAATGACTCGAAGGGTTATCATTACAAATGAAACGTAAGCAAAAAACTAAACATGACGAGGTGTAGATCCCAGAGCCCAGGAGTTCGTACACCCCCGCCGCTGCAATATAATAACAAGTAGAAGAAGCTTATGAAGCTTTGACATTCAGTTTTAGTACTGAAAAACGCTTATTTTTTTTTTTTTTTTTATTGTGATGGATGGTTACAAGCGAGATGGAATGTGCTTATTTTATTACCCCCCCCCCATACACACAAATATCAAAATAAAATTTTAAAAGAAAAAATAATAATCATCCAATAACTAATAATATCGTTAAAAATAAAAATGTATTTTTATTTGTTTCTTTGTTGCATTCTTACAGGATCTCTTTTGTCTTATTAATACATTTTTACAGATTTATTGAGTATGATTTATTAAGAAAATTTTCTACTTAAGTGAACAAACTTTTTGGCCAATGCAATATCTTACAATAAAGTTGAATAAATTATAAATGACTGTCCGGAAAGTTTTTGTAGACGTAAAAGTTGGGACAACTAAAAACATTTTTTCTTATATTGCTTTTTCTTATTGACTTATGAATTGTTACAAAGAAATACAAAACAATCTGCTTTTTTTGGGACATAGTGAAAATCTGTACTTAACAAACTCAAAAGAGTTGCAATTTAAACTTTTCAAAATATAAGAAATAAAAAAACACATCAGAAACGTTTTCATCTTACTCATTGGTTTCATTTTTAAGTGTAACATTTTAAGTGATTTTTCACTCACTGTCAACTATCCTATTTCAGATCTTTTGGCAAAAAAAACACCGGTTCTATAACAACTTTATTTGAAAGTAGAATTGTTAATTATCTGCACAAGTGTTGTATCTGTTGCTTCGCTTATGTTGTAGTGAGTGTGAAATAATAATAACTCCCTTCACCAACTCCCTTCAAATTCAGAGGACTGAGGAAGAAGAAAGAAAGGAATTCACAAGCCTATGTCAAATTTTCTTTGAATCAATGAAAACATTGTCTTCACAGAAATTAGCTGGTCAGCCGAGAAGAAGAGAAAAAAAAGTAGTGATTCTACACAAAATTTTTTGATATGAGGAGAAAAATTAAATTAATAAAAGAATGTCTGAAGTTATGTGAAAGGTTTCATTTCAGTTCCTTGTGACCAGTGTTGAAGTTCTCACCAGTGTAAAATTAATCACCAATTATATTATCAGTCTCTAACCAGCATGCAACATTTCAAGGAATTTTCTTTCAACAATCCAAGAAAGCTAAATATTTCAAACTGCCTCTCTTCAGCTACTTTTGAACGTATGCAAACCATATATCCTTTCAGTGAGCAACAAAACTTTATCTTAAGCATTTTTTGATATTTTGTGTCAGATCATTTAATCTGTTGTATAAACATTTCCTCTTCATGACAATACATTAAAACTACAGACTTTAAGAATTTTGATTTATTTTCCTGAAACGAGCCACTGACATTACTTCAAGCATGTAAATTCATGAATTCCTTAACTTGATTTATTAAAATTACCTGAGTGTTTCTTCATCATTATCATCCTTCATAAATCTTCTTGGCATGTGTAAATCAACTGTTCATTTTAACCCTTAAGGCCCATGCCACCATAATGTCAAGATAATCAAATTTCAAATCTAAATTGTTTTTCCATTTAAAATCGAAAATATATTCAGTTTAAATAAAGAAGTCATTTATTTGAACTGGCATTATGTTACGAGTTCAAAATATCTTAGATGTAGAATGGTTAATTATCTGCACAAGTATGGTGTAGCAACTGCTATGTTTTTCCATGCCCACATTTTATTCGTCTGTGGTTGGCTAATAAATCAATACTGCCTTTCTATAGGACAATTTAGCCATTGCAGTTGTTGCTTTGAATTTTTCGGTTTTGAACTTGCTTACTTGTTTTGTTAGTACAAATTTAGTGATTGATCAAATTTTAACTAATCTAATTTTAGTGTAAAATCAACTTTACGCGCAGTTTCGCTGGGAGCCTACCTGTAGCTTTAAAAGAGGTGACTTTTTCACAAGCCGCCAGTAGAGTCAACTAAATTTTGCCTGTCAACACAAACCTATGACTTTACTCACATTTCAAACACAGACACAGAATTTTGTAATACATATATACATATCTCTCTGTGACTCAGCCAAGTTCAATCAACCAGGACTCTGTTGATTTCTCTAACACACTTTCTGATCAATTGTATTCTTGTGTTATCTATTCTAACAGCAGACTTGTTCTAACATTGATTCCTGAACATTTCTCTCTAAAGAGAACTTTCTTTTGAAGAATCAATTACAAATCAAAATACAGTAGAGGGGAAGCAAGTTCTTTTCCCTTAATCTATACATTGAATACAAATTATTGTATATTTTGTTCTTGTATGTTATTTCAATATATACTTGTTGATTCACATTTGGAGTTTTGTTGTTTTCTTGAATCATTAATAATACAAAAGTATATGCACTAAAGAACACGCCATAACAATGTTACTTGTCACTTCGCTGACATCAAGATAATCAAATTTCAAATCTAAATTGTTTGTTCATTTAAAATACTACATTTTTTAGAAAATATATTCAGTTTAAATACAGAAAGAATCATAAAAATGACTTCAAAGTGCCCCACACTTATACTCTTTTTCTGGGTTTGAGGCAGAAAGGAAATTAGTACTCACAACACTGATATCCATTTCAATGTCATTCAGACCATTCAGACTATGTGTTTGTAAGTTTGCATGTGTACAAGTATATTTTGATTTAATTCAATGACAGGCCTAAAAAATAATATATATATTCATAACTTTTATTGGCTGATTTGACTAAATTTTCTGACACAAATAATTTGATCTTAGCAAATTTAGCATTTGATTTTTATTTCTAAAATCGGGAAATTCCATCTTTTCCTTAATCTGATAGAGTAGTGAATCTGGCTGTGTCATATTATGACTTGAAATATTGTTTGGTGACTTGAGCTCTTGAAAGACTTAGTAATCCTGAGTGAAGAAGTAGAGATGGAGAAAAATATGGGTGAGTGGTTAATCAGGTTGGAACCTGATGGAAAAAAAAAGTTTGGTTTAAAAATATTAATTTGGAACCTATAAAGAAAGGCATCAGGAAGATCTGACTTAAAATAAACCAAGTAAGATTCAGTAAAATACAATATAACTGAATTTCCCTATCTGGCCCCACAGTCCTGAGGAAGTCATAATGACATGATTAACATGTTTACAAAAATTCTGCAATGCCCATTGGAATTAGGAAATGTTATTTTAGAATCCTGTTTAGCAGATTTATGTAAAAAGCTTACCAAAATGTCTGGTCTTGAGCACTTTAGAAGCATGGGTCACATGCAGTGTTAATAGGAAGTTCTTTGTTTAACAAAGAGGGTCTTTGTGTGGGTGCATAATTCATCAAAGACCAAATTTGGGCTTTTATCCTTATAAGAGCACATACATGTCACTTTACTCAGCTTGCACTAGGCAGTTGGAACCACAGGAGGAGCATTGTAAAATGAATTTCTGTATATGCTTTTATTTGCTGTGTCATTAAATGTGTAATTAGAGTGAACAAATATTTTGAAGTTTTTGTTTAATAAATCTTATCACATGTTGCATAAAACAGCTAATTAACTAGCAAGTGAATGTGTGCATAATGTGGTTATTGGTACTTTGTTCCAGAAAAATTTCTTCCATGATCTCATTTGTTATTCATTACCTGTGCTGCAGAAATCTAATTTAATCACACCTGCCAAGTCAGATAGTGTATACAAAGTTTTCCATCAAAAAATAAATTTTCAGCTTTGTATTCTGTCTTTAGTTTTCAAAAGAGAGTGTTAAGAACTTTTGCACAGAGCTAATATTTATTTATTTTTTATTGAGACTGTTAAGAATAGTGAATCCAAAACAATATCAAAATTCCTGTATTCATTTGAGAGTACAGGAATTTTGGTATTTTTTTTTTTTTTTTAAAAATAAAAAGTTAATATGATACAAAACCACAATTGTGAGATATGTCAACATTACAATTCCTGTTTCATAAGACAATGGAGTATGCAGCAGGTGTTGGTCTAGTCTATGGTTGAGTTGCAGTACAGCCTGATCTTGGAACAGTGAGCTCTGTTGCAATTGCTGCAATCACATCTGGCTCTATGGCTGATAGTTTTTACCTTCTGTCATTTGCATTCTCTCCTCTCTTCCTACTGATCCACTTGCCTCTTCTCACTCACCTGGGTTTTTTTTTTAATTGAATTCACCCCAAGCAAGGCAGCAAACTCATTAAGACACAAGGGTTTACTGGGTGTGGAAGAATAAGAGACAGAAACATTATGAAGGAACGAGAACAATAGAAGAAGAATCAGGAAGACATTAGATAACGAGTGACATTGTATTTAAATTTTTGAAGATCAAAGTTGGCTGGAAAGCATGGATCCGGAAGAGAGTTCCACAAGCAAGAAGTACAAGAAAAGAATCTTATGGTTATATCTAGCCAATTCAACTACTAGCTTTGACAGTAAACCTTGAGATTCTGCGATGTAAGTTTCACAGGCTGCTGAGTCAATACCACTTGCATTTATGTTGTGCTTGCAACAAAGGACTGGTCATCCTACAGGTCTGAAGCGAGAAGCAAGTTCTCCATACAGCATATCCTTAAGTATATGACCATTCTAATAGTTTGAAAGACTAGAATTTTTACCAATGCTTCTTGACAAAGCATACAGAAGATGATTTTTTTTAGTTGACCTAATACAATGTTCAAGTGCCATTGAACATTGAGGGTTACTGAATGAGTTGTGTGATATTAACATAGGAGAAGGAAATATTAGGTTGGTGCAAAAATAATGTCATTTTCTCACATGTGAGAAAACGACATTATTTTTGCACCAACCTAATAGGAAATAAATATTACAAGGATATGGTAGATAGATAATGATTAACCCTATACTTGAAGAGGTTAAGACTGCAATGTTTGAGGAAGAAACTGTCTGAGTGGAACATCTTACCAATGGGATATGTAGGGAACAAGGGTGTTTCAACCATATGGGCATAGAAATATGAAATGAAGATTATGAGGATATGGTGGATAGATAATAATTGACCCTATGCTTGAAGAGGTTAAGATTGTAATATTCAGGGAAGCATCCACATGGGAGTTTGTTCTCCATGGTAGTGGTTCTTGGGAAGAACTTTTTGGAGTGAAATTCCCTTCTTACTAAAAGAATACATTAGGAATGAGGATGATTCAATCATATCAACATTACAAGCCATGTCTTGGCTGTAAAGGTTTGAGTTGTTAGCGCTAAAGAACTGTAGAATCTCACTTCTACATTACATGGATCACACCTAATTTCTATAAGGATGCTATTTAACAATGTCCTGATCAGACAATAAATATCAAAAGTGTATTTTGTGTATCTTTATGTGCAAGTTCTAAAATCTACCGCCTACACACAACTTGTTCAAACCAGAGAACAACCAAAATATTGAAAATGTGTTCTCGAGCCTATCATGTGATCAACAAGTAAATAAATATTGTACACCAGCTAATCTTGCCAGTGAGCATCATGACAACAATGCAATTGCCTACTAAAAACTACATCACACATTCTGAGGATAATTAACATAATCTCAGCCTTCCAGAACATTCACTCACTCAAGTCATTCACACAGCACCTTCGTTCATTCCTGCAAATGAATTAACATCTAATTACTCAACTTGTTCACACAGCAGCTTTTGTTCATTCCTGAAAGGGAATTAACATCCGAGTTCTCTACCACAGAACATTATTATTACACAGCAACGTTCTCAATTACAGAACATTATTTCATCCAGAATTTATTTACTTCTTGACAACATTATGGTCAAAGAAATACAACTCTAGAACAACTAAGTTTTTTCCAAATTTACACTGGAGATTTATTATTTCACAAACACTGTTTAATTATCTAATAAACAGAATCATTCTTTCACTGAATCTGTGAAAATTACATCACCACAATTACAACAAATATTTCTTCAAGTAAACTCACACACCATAACTCCAAAGACCAAAATAAGAGTTTACACACATAATTAGAATAACATCATCAAGATTTCACTTACAAATCTTTACTCATTTCATCATAATGCATTGTATCTTTTATGCTATACAAACCAAAATATTGTTTGTTATTCAAAAACTGTCAAATTGTTATTGTTTGTTATTGTAAAACTGTTGTTGCTTATTGCTTTTTGGCACATTTGTTTAAAGTAAAAATAGTAGGGATTGAAATGAGGCCGTTTGATCCTCTACAGAATGGAGCTTGTTTGAACATTTTCCATGGATTTAGCACTAGGCTTGTGACATTGTGTTTGTGGGAAAAGGGGCTACAAAGTGGAAAATGAACCATTCCTCATAAAGCCACGTAAACAATTTTGAAGACTGAAGAGAGAGAGAGACAGACAGACAGAGAGTGTGAGAGAGAGAGGGTTGGGTAGCACCGACCCAATTTGCTTAGTATGGTACAAGGCTACTAATTTTGAACACTCAGTATAGGTTAAGCCCACTACAATATCTGATTGACTAAGTAGGTAAGCATTGATTCAAAAGAAGGCACCCAATATAAACTCTTTGTTGTGAATATTTGCCTTGTGTGAGTGAGTCATGTATTGTAAGAGCAGACTCAGAAAGGAAACTGAAAGAACACTTAGACAAGGAAAGAAAGAAGAAAGAACTATTAACTGAATAATTTTCTCCTCTCTTGAGCCAATGTAAAACATTATTTAATAAAAAAAATATTTATTTAAAGAAGAAAGTTATAAACTTGTCCTCTTTAAATAAAAACTGCTATAATAAAGCCAGACAGTTTGTAAAAAATGGCTTGAATAAAATTTGATGTGTAAAACTTTGTATATGTGAAACTTGGATTGATGCAAAAGAACCGACAAAATAAAGCCTGACAGTTTATAAAAAAAGATACATGTATAAAATTTAGTTTTCAAACAGTTGAAAAAAAATGATCAAGTCTTATGGTCTCAAAGCCTGACTAAATAAAGTTTGCAAACAGGGTGGTTTAAAAAGATACATTTCGTTATTTTTTAACCAATGGTGAAGTAAGTTACGAATACATAGTTTCAAATGTCTTATGATTTGTGACTATTTAAAAGGTTTGATTTGTCTTACAGCAAAAGGGATTGACTATCACAAGGTAGGTATCAGTTTTGTCTGGAAGCTGAACTTAAATTAAAAAAAAAAAGATTTGGGCTTTCACTGGTGAATAACCAAAGGCATCTTCTGGTATATGAAAAAACATTGTTGACAGAATGGAAGTAACAGAAGAAAAAGAAAATAAAAAAGCTAAAAGACTGCAAGATGGATAAAATTCTACAAATTTGGAGTTATATGATTATTTTTCTTTAGGTGTTTATGAAATTTTGTCCCAAAATTAGAGATATTAACTCTGCTTTTAAACTCTATAAAAATACAAGATTTATCTAATCTGTTTGTAAAACTGAACTATTGTTTGAACAAACCAGAAACCCAGTGGTACCTGTGAATTGTCTGTAAGCGTTCTGAAAGCAAAGGAAATGTTTGTCGCAGATTAATTCCACAACTTAGGGAACAAATCACTGTAAGTTCAGACTCGAATATCGGGGACAAAATGAAATGCTGAAAACTATGACGGACAAGACATTTGATGTCAAGTTGATACCCGAGTTTGATGGTTCAATGATCGGACAAGCAGTTACTGAATGGATTGAGAAGGCAGAACTTGTTTGTGACCTGTGTGGAATTAAAAAGGTTGAATGTGTTCTTCCCCTGAGGTTGACGGATGGAGCGTTTGCTGTTTACCAACAGTTAAATTCGGAGCAAAAATCAGATGTCGAGCAGATAAAACGAGCCCTGTGGATTGCCTTTGCACCGGGTCGTTTCTTGGCTTACGAACAATTCACGGAATGCCAACTGTGCCCGGACAAATTTGTCAACATGTTTCTAGCTGACTAGCAGGTCTATTTGGCGGGATATCTGAACAGGGACTAGCATGTGGGTTCATAGCAGGGTTACCAGCACACGTCAAGCAACTACTGCGCGCGTCTTCCAGGATGGAAGACATGAATACAAACCAACTGTTGGACCGAGCTTGAGCCATAATGAAAGATCAAATTGCAGCTGAGGAAATGATTGTGGCTACCATTTCACCAGGCGGAGCTGATAAACATCCAAATGTTAAATGTCAGGAGGGTATGCAATGCTATCAATGCTCTGGGTGGAATCACCTTTCCAGAGACTGCCCGGTTCGACAAGAAGATGCCCGTCAGCCATGCAGGTCATGCACAACAACGTGTTGCTTCCGGTGTCAAGAAGTAGGCCACATTGCTTCATTGTGTCCAGGGAAAAGAAGAAGGGGACAAGACGTCAGTGCTGGTCTCTTCCCTAAGTGAGTTATGAATGAAGCGCTACCCGTCTTGAGTATTTATGTGAACAGAATTAAGAGAGTGGCATTGGGCATTGGTGGACACTGGCTGCTCACAGACACTCGTGAGTAAGTCAGCCTGTCAATCCTGGTGGGAGACGGAAGTGAACGTACTCACCGTGAATGGAAATACTCTCAAATGTTGCGGAGTTGGAAGTATTAAGCTTGACGTGGACAACGCAAACCCCCTCAAAATTGAAGTCTTGGTAGTAGATGGAGAGCTATTGGGTTTTGACTTGTTGCTTGGGTTTGATGCCATTAAAAAGTTTGCATAACAAAATACTTTTATAGAGACTCCTGCGATGGACTTGTTTCTAATCTAAATATTCTGTCTTCAGCATGTCATGCAGAATATGTGCCTTTGGTAAGTAATTTTCTTTTCCGTCATAGGATACATGCGATGCACTGTCACTTGGTTTGATGAGGTAAGTCACCATTTTCTTCACTATATTGTCAACCATAACTCCTTTCAATAATTGAAGTGAACATTTTGTTGATAATAATTATAATTGTTTTTATGAGCCCAACAGAATTATAATTCAAACTTGTTATTGTTGCAGATGTATGTTGGAGATGAATAGAAGGTTTGAATTATCAGAAGGTTTAAAATTGTGTGTGTTCAATAATCTTTCATCCACAACAATTAATACAAGACAGAGAAATAATGAGTCATAAACATCTTGTTTCAAAACATAATTGAATTTATTAATATTTGATACATGTGAACTGAAAATTTAGACAGAATTGTGTCTCTTAGATTAGGTAAATATTTGTATTCGAGCTCATAAAGTGAAAGTAATTATTAAACTGTAGTTTAGAAGAATAAAGTTTCTTTAGCATGTTTGGAATTGTGTATTGTACAAGTTGGTAAAAGTTCTGAAGAGATTTCAGAGTTCGTACTTGCGTGAATGTTGGTAATGGTCTTTAACGTCTGACTGCATTAGTTAAGACGGGAGTTCTTGAAGATTACATCTTGGCAAATTAGACACGAGGGAGAGAGAGAGATGAATGAAAAGAAACTACAAGGGAGTTCACACGTGTTCTGTTTATATATCATCATGAATCACGTGACTGGCTCAGATGGAAAACGCGGTAAAACAGATTTGTCGCGTGCAGGATATCTGATTGGTTGGAACTGACCAATCAGCAAGCTAGATTGAAGGTGATTAACCAATGAATGCTTGTTATATATTTTGTAAGATTGTGATGGTGAAAATTATAACAGGAATAGTGCATTTCCTAGCAGGGGTTAACTAGCTTATTGTGGAAGAGTCCACATTAAGTGTTACGTGCACAAAGGACCATTTTGTGCAAGTTTGTTTCGTAAATTTTGTATTTTGTGCTATTATTATTTTTTATTTCATTTAATAAATGCAAATTTCTTTCAAATTTCACATAGAAGCTTTATGTTTTTTTTGTTTGCGCCATTCATAATATTTGAGAGATGAGATTTGACATTTTTTTCTTCTACTCACCACCCGCAAATCCTTTTATCATGTTGTTCTTTATATAAATATATATTTTTATGATTTGAAAATTATTTATAGTGGATACTTGTATTTGAGTAAATGTTCCATTTATTTATTAAACAGTATATTTATTTATTTTCATCTACCCACCCAAATATTTGAGAAATCTTATTAGAGAAAAATATGTACAGGATTTGAACTTGCGTTCCTCTCAAGGAAAATGTCATTAGATCTGACATGCATTGACCTCTTGGCTACAGACTGTTGCGGATGACCAAACAAAGCTGAATAGTGCCTTTAAACACATATTTTTCTTTGACTCTTGAAATAAACATATCTGCTCAGTTTCATATCCTAATTTAAACAAAGCAATTTGTAAGGAAAAGATGGATTTTTTATTTATTAATTCGACAGATTGTTATTAATTAAACATTATTTTTAGTGGATATTCATATTGTTGTTTCCTTAAAGAAGGTTACAAACAGACAAATGTGGTACTTGACTGAAGGAACAGCAACATGCACGTAGATGAAAGAAAGAGAGGTTTATTGTAAAAGACAGGGAATCGAGTTGCAGGCTAGTAATTCCCAAAGCAAGGTTAATTACCTTACCACCCTGCAAGGCAGGATGTGGCACAAGGCTGTTTTTTAAGGCAAAACCAAGGCTGTAGGCTCTGGCAAAAATTCCCCGTAGACCCCATATACACAGGGTTGGGTAACTGTCTACCACCCCAGATGAGACTCTTCCCTGCAAAGGCAGAGAGTTCAACCAGCACAGCTAGAGACGAATATCCAACTAATTCCCAAAGCAAGCCCCCAGGTAGATCCTGTGCTCACTATATATAGCTACTGGTATAGTCAGTCCACATAGGAAATAGGAAGTGTAGGATGTTCCATTACAACATATATTTGTATAGACACTCCATTTATTTATTAAACAGCATATTTATTTATTTTTGTCTACCAGCCTGAATATTCCATAAATATCATAAATAATGTGTAAGTAATAAAAATCCATCATATTAATAGATAAAAGATCCATCCCTTTCCTTATAAATATATATCTCTATCTATAAAAGGCAGGATGTATGTGTGTGTAACAAATGCACTGCCGCAATTTTCGATGGATTTGCACCAAAATTTACATGCACATGCTCCAAGTTAGGGGGAAGGCCAAGACCGACTTTGCATTTCCCAACTCCCATTGATAATGGGAATAATTGATTTTTTCATGCTTCTATGGCTGTTTTCATGTAGTTTGCGGCCATTTTCTACTGGCCAGAGTGAGAGCCTATAGCTGGCTACCACAAATAGGCAGGAAGATTCTATTGGCCAGTGTGAGAGCCAACAGCTGACTGACATGAATGTTACCTAGTATGCTAGCATGCAAAAAAAATCGATAGCTGCATTCGTCACAAGTGGGAAAAATTTAAATCTGCATGGCACTTTACTCTAATTGGCTCATTCGCTTGCTTAAACTCAACGTTGATTCTGATTCTGCAGAACTGGGTTGGGTGTGAAAAAGTATTTGTTGTTAACATTCTTTTTTCATTCGGTTTTTCCAGTTACAAGTCCTTTTTTAAAGCTGATCATTTTGTGTTCATTTTGTTTAGTTCTTTTTTCGTAACAGATTTAATGTTTAGTATAGAGCTTAGAAAAAATTTGTAGTGCGAGATAGGCAGGAAGTAAGGCATGTACCAACATCAGCACGGCAAAGGGCATCCTTTAAAGGCAAGGAAGGGCAAAAATATTTTAAGTCAAGTGATAGCGATTGCTGTATGAGTTGTACAATTTTTGAATCAAGCACAGGCAACACTAGGCCATGATGCTAGTGTAGATTAATTTATTTTGAAAGACTGCAAAATTGTCTGTTACAAAGTAGAAGCAATTCATGAATACAGAATCAAGAATTAAAATCATAACAATATCCTTACATATAAAAATTATAAAAGGTAAGATTTACTAAGCTGGATAGCCTGCCAAAAATAACTCATCAGAAACTTGAAAGAAGCCATTGTTTCAGATAACAGGGTTTAGATAAGAGGATAAAAGCAATTGGTCTAGTAATTGGAAAAAAAATCCAGCATACAGAGGAGGATGTATGCTCACCGGTAAAGAAAACTCCTCCATTTGTCACCTCAACAACAACAGAAGTCTGATATCACTTCTAGACATCCTATTTGGTTGAAGAAATAATATTTTGAACATATGACAACGAGCATAGACTCCACTTCAATTCAGCTTTTTTTCATTTGAATCACTTTTACAACATTCCTCTTGTGTTTTTTCCTTCATGAAAATTTTTATGCTAAGAAAAAATTCCAAACAACTTTCTACTTGTCTAAAAATACTTTCTCTTTCTACTATTTCTTAACTAAATCCAAGGCCTAAGAGCCATTCAAGTTAGGTTACTGAATGAGGTTGTTGTATAAACATAAGAGGAGGTATGAAATTACATCAGGCAGCAAGGCCTCTGATCAGGAGTTTTTGAGGAGTGTGGAACCACCTCTTCATTGCTGCTGTTCCCAGGTTGAAGGAAAAGAGTTGGTTTTAAGTTTGACACTGCTGTCCCAAGTATAAGGAGGAATATAGATTCCTATAGTCTTTCTTAGTCTCCGATGATATGCACACCCGAACTGTACAACCAACTTAAGAACAAAAGAAAAAGAAAAAAGACCCCCACCACCTGCGAGATTGCTCGTTTGATATCAGTTTTAACTGGCCGAAATTTGCATACGTTACACGTCCGTGACTCATAAATAACACCCCGCCAAGGATGCTCGTACTTTTATTGTTAACTTCCGCCACTCTGCAGGCGAAACGTGTTCGCGCTCATTTCAGATTCTAAGGTAGGCCATTTTTTTTCTCCTTGTTCGTCCAGTATTTCTTTTAGCCAGGGACTGTTGCTACATTTGCGTAAGCGTCGACTATTCTGCTTACATATCATGCATGCCACTCGTTGCCTCTTAGAACGGTGAACTGTAATCAGTTCAGCAGAACCCATTGACTGCTGCCTTTCAGTTTCGCTACACAGGTCCCTCGTAACCTGGGGTGTTAGCACCTTTTAGGGCCCCAGATGTGGGCAAATAGTGACCACCCACCAAAAAACTTATAGTAAAAATACCACCAATACATTTTTATATAAAACAATCACCAACAATATGTTCAATACTAACAAATTGTAGTGACTTCACCCAAATCTGTTTAAAATACTACCAAACAACCAACATGAAAGAACTTTCATGACATTATTCCATATAATATCCTACAATTTCTTAAATCAAACTGTATTCCAAAATCAGTCAGTTATGTGCCATGCATGATACATGCTTAGGTGATCATGTATCTTTTGATACATGACTGGCAAGGCAGATTTTTTCCTGCAGTAGCTTGTCATTTTTTTTTGCAGTAGACTAGTTGTCATCCAAGGCTATAGAACCCGGTCTGTCCTGCTATTTATCCATAGCTGGGGGAAGAAGAAGAGGATTCATACCTTTTCCAAGGGTATTAGCACATAAGTGAATGTAATGGATTTGATTGGAATTCGAACTCGGCTCTCCGATTCCTCAATCCAAGCCATTATTCTAAAATATAATTTCAATAAAACAACATAAAACACACATCACTGCCTCTCGTAATCATGTCCACACAATTAAGTATATGCACAAAAGCTGAATATCATCTACCATGTATTCAACTGTGAAAGCAGAATAACATATCATATTTTTATTATTTCCAAGCTCCCAAGAAAATTTAATTTTGGCATTAAATGACCCATAAGAATTTGATGTGCCATTAAACAGACAAATCAATCATAAAGAAGGGCAGATTATGAGGATAAGTTGGAAAGATAAAGGTTAAGCCTAGACTTGAAGAGGTTAACATTGTCATAATCTAGGAAGCATCCTCTCAAGTGTATATTCCACAAAGTGGCAGTTCTTCGGAAGAAGCAGTCTGAATAGAACTTTCTTTATACTAATGGAATATGAACGGAATAAAGATGATTTGTCTCAGTGTATGGATCCTATGGGAATCTTAGTTGTGAAGGTCTGAATTGGCAGAACTAACGAATGTAGCTTGTCAGAATATTTTCCATGGAAATAGTGATAGAGTAGTGATAGCCTTTCCGACAATGGAAAAGAGGCTGTAGCGTAGAAAACAATTCATCAATTGCAAAACTACATAGATACATATGAACTCTATCAATTATTCACATTATTATTCAAACTGTTATACTCATCTTCATTGCCATATTCACAGTGAAGATGAGGATAACAGTCTGAATAATGTAAATAATGTAAGTAATCATAATACCTCATCTCAGAGATATAGACAGATATTGAACTCTATCAAGGCTGGAAAGTGCAACTCATTCAAAAACACCAGTTCATTTCTTTCATAAGTTATATTTGCTATTTGTGTTGCTTTTTGTGTCATCATTTTCTTATCATTGTATAATAAAAGTGTTTTTTCCTGTTTCCAATTTAGATTTGGGCTTGAGTTCCTGTCAACACAACAGCTCTATTTGCAAGTTCATGAAAAAAATACTTTATAGGCTTCATAAAAAATTTGAATAACTTAATACTATTACATCTACTTGTTTGGTACAAGATGATCAAATTTCAAATCTAAATTGTTTTTTCATTTAAAATACTACATTTATTAAAAAATTATTCAGTTTACATATATAAGAAAATAACTTCAAAGGACTGGCTTATAATATTTTTCTGTTAGCCAGGGGTTGTTGTCAGACTGAGAAATTAGTCATCACAACACAGATATCCATTTTAATTTCATTCAAATTACATGTATGTATGTCTATTTGCATGCATATTTTAATTCAATGACAGACCTAAAAATATTTATATAAATGTGTAAAAAAGGATACCTTAAAACTTAATTTTATTTGTTACCAAATAATTTCTGTAAAATAAAAATATAATTATATAATATTTTAGAGTTTAGGTTTACTTTTTTTTGTCTTCTCTCCAACTTTATGATACTAGTGTTCAACCCAGAGTAGGTGTTATCCAGATTGCATGAGAGAAGAATATATTATTCCATTGTCTTATTTCAAACTTAGTCAAATTGTATTGTGCATGTTTGTGTGTACTAAAATGGTACAAGCATTTTTCTTTTCTCAAATATCTAAATTATGATTATAAACTATTTTTTTGGAAAAGGAAAATTTCATTGAAATATGATGAAAACAATTCAAAGTTTTTTATGTGGCATCAGAAAAAATACAAACTTCAAGCAAAATAGTCTCAATATGGAGAAAAAAAAAGGAGTTAGTTTTAACTGATGCCAAGAAGATATGGGTAAAATGTCATCAATATGTTTTCTTTTCTTTTATTCCACCTAAATATATGATAACAATCATCACTCACCCAAAAGTTGAAACAGAACAGCAGCCTCAGATCTAAACAATGTTCTTAACTGCTGTCGTGTCTGGAAGACTTATGCATTTCAGCTTTTACTGCTTTCCACAAGTGTAATCTGTAAGTTGAAAATGGCATCATTGCTGTGCATCTTGACTGGACAGGAAAAGAGAAGGTACATGCCTTCAGCAAATACTAGAGATGCAGCATCAAAACAGTTTGCCTGTCAGTTTCATTTACTGAACGAACTTAACACTAAACAGTGATTCACTCCTACCTATACCATTTGTATATTATGCTTCACTTTAAATGACTTAAGTGATATTTTTGCTGTCCTCACAAAAAATTAAGACAAGGTGTCTACTGTAGAGTGATTTTATTGACCTGACCTCCCCTATTAAGGCAGGATGCTACATTGTCTTTTTTAATGTGGGGGTGCATATTAGCCAAGGATAAAAATTGCCCAGTTCTTGCAATCAGTGTCATGCTGGTCTTGATATTACAGCAACCCCACCTCTCTTAGTGTAATGAGGAAGATGCTGTATCATGGATTTGGCAACTTCTCAAATCTCAAATGAGGAAAGAACAGATGCTATGCTTTCACCCAGCCAAAAGGCCAAGCCTACTATACAACAATGAGAAGTAAGCATATGTTTGTAATGGGAGTGCTTGGAAGAACAATTTATTCTCTCATTTGTATTTTCTCCATTATATCCATGTTAAAATGACACTGTATTTCAGGGAAGGAACAGAATGGCTGTAAGGAAAAGGAATGACAAACATGTTTTGTCCTCAGAGTGACTTTTATATCACTAAAACATACACAAAACTATATACATATATATGTGTGTGTGTCTCACGTGGAGAATAATATATCACATACAGCAAAGCAAAATGTAAGGAGAAACAAAAAGGAAGGGTCTTACATATAATATGGAGATACTCCTGTGTCTAGAGGAGCCATGTTTAGGATTCCAAATTCAAGCAGGCTGGTTTCATCTATTCCAAGAATGGGAAACGAGTCTTGGGTTTTCCCAAATTGAGAACTGTGAGCTGGAGTTTCTTTCTATATCTGGGAAAGATATATTCCCAAAGAGAAACAACACATAGACTTACTGGTGAGACAGATTTCACCTCTACCAAAGCCATAGGGGGGTATGGGCTAAAGAAAGCAACCTTTCAGTTTACTTGCTGTAAAAAAACTGAATTTAACTGCTGCTTTCGACACTGTATGGAGTAACATCACTAAGCAGCTGTCATATGACCCATGTGACATTTCCACCAAAATGAGATAAGCACCTTCTGTATCCTTACATGCTCAAACCATTTCAAACCCTCGTGCTTCTTTGGATTTTATCAAGAATCTCTAAATGCATAGCAGAAGCGCAAAGTTTCAAATGTAAATCTCAAAGTTGCAGCGTTATGATTTACTTATTTGCTAAAATAGTTATTAAGCAAGATTAGTAGTAAAAAGTAAATAAAAATTTTAATCCTCACTCAGTACCTCACAAGCAAGGCAATAAAGCCAGTAAGATGCAAGAGGTTACTGAGTGTGAAAGAATAAGAGAAAAAGACAAAACTTTATTAAAGAGAGAGGACAATAAATAACCATGAATTAAGAAGTCAAACAATAACAATGTTACATATAAAATTTTTGAAGATTAAAGTTGACTGGAAAGCAAGAAGCCAGAAGAGATTTCCACAAGTGAGAAGTGCAAGAGAAGAAACTGTTAGCATAGAACTTATGGTTACATCTAGCCATTTCTACTGTAAAATGATGAGACCTAACTACTAATCTAGATTTGTGATTAAATTCATAAAGTTTAGATACCAAAGAGGAAAGCTCATCAGGACAATTATCATGAAAATATTTAAAGAAAAAGCACGGGGAAGCTACATTACAGCAGTGGGAAATTAACTGAAGCCAAGATGCTAGGTCAGGACCGATAATTCTTTTTTGGATTTTATCAAGAATCTCTAACTACACAGCAGAAGCACTAAATTTCAAATGTAAATTTTTTGTACAATTAAAATACTACATTTGTTAGAAAATATATTCAGTTTAAATACAGGAGTAATAAAAATGACTTCAAAATCTCAGCTTATACTATTTTCCAATTATCCATTCAAATTGTGTCTGTAAGTAAGTTTCCATATAAACTTTAATTCAATGACAGACCTAAAAATATTTCTAGAAAATCAAGAAAAAAAACTGTAAAACAATTTTATTTATTAGAGAATAATTTCTGAAAAAATCTAATAAAATTTTATACTTAGCTGAATTTTTAAAGTTAAAAAAATACCTTTTTTGTTTCTCCCTCCCCCCATCTCCTTCTGGTATTATAGGTTTATAAAATCCGCTATTAATAATAGATTGATTGATTGATTTGTTTTCTGTGACTTATCAACCCTTTGCACATTATTTAAAGCCAGAAAATATTTTTAGATTTTAAGAATTATTTTTCTGGTGATAATAATGATTTAGTAATAAAAATCATATTAATTAACACATAGCTGGGGAGAAGAGGTGGATTCATACCTTTCCCATGCGTATTTGCAGCCAAGTGATTATAATAAACCCAAATGGAACTGGAACTCAGCTCTCCATTTAACAATTTCGAGCCAGTATCCATTACACCATTTGCACATCCAAACTTACAACATTTGGTGTTCCCAAGTGGTCACCCATCTATGTACTGAACGGTCTTGACCTTGCTTAACTTCAGTGATTGTACAGGAATACAGGAACTGGTGTTTCATTGTGATATAGCCATAAGTCTTTATTATAAATTTCTACTTGTAACCCATTAATGTTCACTATTAAAAAAAATATGGCACTGTGAGTGAATAAATCTGGAAAATAAATGATAAAAAGGTATTGATTGTTGTTATGTTACATTGTAGTAAATTAATAGTGACAAAGATACAAAGAAAACTTTTTATTTTTTTCTGATACTATATTCAGTGTCGAAAAATGTTGTTCTCTTCTTGAAGAGCCTCACCAATATAGCACATTGGTTGTCACATGTCCATTATTATTGAGTGTACTATTTATTTTAATGACTTCACAATTCAGAACAATAACATTTAAAGATAACATTTCAGATTACATACGGACATCATGTGTATTCTAGTTTGCTGCATATAGTAACCCCATATCTTGTATGGAACCATCTCTTACAAAAATAAATAAATAAAATAAAAAGTTTAAAGTGAAAAATACAAATGATATTTGAGTCATTCCATAAAAGGTTCAGTATGAAATGAGAAGAACAGTGAAAAGAAAGATTATGTTATGATAATTTTTTGGCAATGTTTAACATTTGTGCCCACAAAAAAATAGTGTCAAAAGAATGGTTATTCCCTTGACACCGCTATTATTGTATACACATTTGACTCCCTTGGCAATGTTTATTTCTATGAAAAGTGATGATTAGAATCTTAATAAAACCCAACCATATAAGTGGATTTATACATTTTCTTTATTCTGGAGAATTAACAACAAAGATATTAAACACTATTTAATTATTTATTAGATTGCTTATTTACAAGAACAATTTTATATTTATATAATTTATGAGATTATATGTGAACCAATTATTTATAATGAACTAATTTTAAAATTTTATAAAGAAATAAATATGAAAAGAAATTTTTTATTCATAAATTTATAAAAAAATGTCTATGAAGAATAAAATTTTAAAACACATAACAAGTAACTGTAATTATTAATTTTGAAAAAAAAATGCACATTCCGGGCATTTCTTTCATTTGGTTTCGCGATATAAATTTATTAGGTTGGGTTGCCAACTTGAAACTGAGAGCATCTTCATATCCTAGCCCTGCGCTATTCCATCCACGTGACCAAGGGCAGACGTTTGTTGTCCTTTTGTTGACCTGTCAGATTTAACGTCATTTATTTTAAAAATGTTGGTGGACCTCTTGTAACACCTTATTGGGGTGCACAGACTATGTTATATCGCGCCCCCTTTCTTTTCTTTACAATCTCTTCCTCGTCTTATATTTTGATAATTTTGTCATTTTTTTTTTTTTTTTTTTATATAAATTTCTGAATAAAAAGATTTCTTTTCAAATTTATTTCCTTAAAATGGTAAATAAATCTTTTAGAAGGTAAATAAATATAGCATTTATTTTTAATCTTCTTGTAAATAAACATTGGCGAGGGAGTCGAAAGTGTAGCAGCATCAAGAAAATGAACGATTTTTTTTTTTTTTTTTTTTTTTTTACACTCCACTTTTTGGGGGAACGACGGTTTAAACATTGTCATGCTTTTTTCTTAATTAGGAAACTGAAAGGCTTGTGTCTCGATATCTTCCTAAATTTTACAGTTTTTTACCCGAGATCGAAGACCGATCAGTGCGAAATAAGATCCTGGGTAAGTGTCGCATCTCAAAGGAGGTCTAAAAAGGCTAATCTACAAAAAATTATTAAAAAAAATTGTTTTCCCTATTTTTTTTACGAGTGGTCTCTAGTCTAAGTAGTGTCGGAATAAATATCGAAAAGTCAAATGACGATATCGGAAGATTATTAATATTACTCCAATATTCCAAGTCCAAAAGGCTTGCCTGCCTAAAAATTTAAAAAATAGTAGTATTTGAAACCCGAACTTTTGGTTAGGCTCGAAACCGGACCTCTGACAACGAAAGGAAGAATATGCATTAAAATTTGGGTCGTTTTTTTTATGAGAAACGAAACCCTCAGTCATAGACTGAGGAGAGCTTCAGCAGCTGGTTTGGCTCACAACATGTATCATCTTTATTTCTTCCTTAAAACTAATAACAAACAGAATGAAAAATACTAATGATTTTTTTAATCCATTAGAATTTAATTAAATAATAAAAATCACTTTCGTGAAGTCACTAAATAAGATTTTCATCATTTTCGATTAACCGTAACCAGATATGGCTCTCTCTCTCTAAAAACTAAAAATGTTCTCCACCAGAGAAATTATCTTGTCTTTCAAAGAGTGTGATCTGAGTAATTTCAAAGTGGTTCACTCACAGTACAGCAGTTGCTAAAAATGTCAATAAACGCTAGTTTTTAAACGTTTAAAAGTAAAACCAATGTAAAGAATCACCTGATTCTACTTGACACAAGTACGTATTTATTTATTCCTCCTAAACTCGGAATAATGTTTGTTAATGTTATTCGATTTACCAACATTGGAGTGCTTGGTTATATGTCCCTACCTGACGCTAACATATCCAGCTGTTTTATGCCTCGATCGGCGCTAGTCTTGTTCATCACTACAACTGCGTAGTGGGTAACAAGCCTCCACCTGACTTTGAACGATTTAGTGGTGGAATATGACGCTGAGGTACATATGAACTGGGTTACCTGTCTCCGCTTAACGCTAGATAAACTCGAGCAATCTGTCTCAATAACGGTTTGATTAAAAGAAGAGAATTGCATGTTTTGGAGACAGCGACACCTTATTTTTCAGACTGACAAATTTTATTGTCAGTCTGAAAAATGCTAATGATTGGTCATTTATCACAATCGCAATAGTGGCTACCTACCTCAGTCTGACTACAAGATAACCTATCTCGATTTACGCTAAATTACATGGAAGTGGTGACACGTCTTTACTTAATAAAAACACTCTGGTTATCTGCCTCAATTTTCTGTTCAGATACTGGACGTTTCCTATCTCATAATACGCCATGAACTCAAGTAATCATCAGTATATACGCCTTTCGAGTTAATGAATGTGATTAGTTACCTGTCTCTAGTGGTGCTAGATTTTTCATAGCGTGTTCCTCTGGTTCTCATTTCAATCACTACCGATTGATTTTTTTTTACCACGGGTAAATACAGACAGAGTTTCATATGCTTCTAGTTGACACTGAAAGGAATCGAAACTACTTGTCTTTTTTGGTTGATATTTGATATGTCTCATCATCGATTATTTAATAATCTGATCAATAAGCATTAATTAACAACAAGCCTGCTGTTTTGAATTTCGGCGGGGTACCCGGTGCTACAATTATCTGTCTCAGCTAAAGATAGTTACTTTCCATCGCTCTTGATATGCATACTAATTTATTTTATTACAATTACATACTTTAAATTTAATAATGGTTAGCAAGTTTGTCTTGCTATTATATACGCCTGAATAGGGAGTTCAGCCCTCATTAAGTGGTCTATTCTTTTGGCCTTGTGCCACATCCAAGCAACGCTTAGGAAATTGCGTCTTTCATTTGACACTCCAACACACCGCTTTAGCAGTTATTTGTCTCATTTGACGCTACACCGTAAGGTTATCTGCCTCTACATAACACTTCACTTCTTAACGAACCACTTGTCATTTATCTGCCTCGACTGAAGCTGCATTTGAAAACAACTTATTTTTGCTAGCGTAAGATATTTTTTATCTATCATAGCCACAAAGATTAGCTTTACTTGACATGAAATACGCAATTAAACTTTTACTAAATAAAGAAACGGTTATCTCTATATTTGTTAAAAGTATAAAACCTAGATTTTTTTTCCAGATTACACAGACACTACGATACATAGTGAGAGAAGTCACCCGACTCTTCTTAGTCTTATTTCTAAGGCTAAGTTATTCAATAGAAAGCTAGTTCTTCTAAGTTCTACTCTACTCACGGTTATTCTTGAGCTTGTTATTCATTCTAATCAACGCTGTTGAAGCTAAGGTTCATTGTCCGGCACTAAACAATTCGTAGTTTGACTCGGTTAACAACACTGACTAGACGTTTCACAATGTAATACTGTTGAGGGTTGCACGTCTTATCTTGCCGCATCGGTTCTCTGCCTCTAGTTGTGCTAGATATTATTTTTTTTATTTTTCCACGCCACAGCTGAAAATATTGGTTACATGTCTCAAATTAACGTTAAAGACTTTGGTTAACGGTTATCTGTCTCTGTTGACGCTCGACTACACTCGGAGTGAGGCTGACATCCGGGTGTCGCAGGTGACTGAAAATGGTGGACTGACAAATACCGTTCTCTCCCGAGTCGCGACTTCTTTTAAACAATCCGCCAGCTGATTGATACTTTTTTGTTCTTCTAAATGGAGACGAAGGCCCAACGGAAATATATCCATTTTTCCCAAGCTGCCAATGTCATCGTAGCCGGCCTTGAACGAAGCAAATTGATGAAATAATTTCGCTATTGGATTGATATGTGAATGTAGTAAATGAATGATGATATAAATAAGGACTTACTAAAAAAACAAAACAAACAAAAAAAAAAAAAAAAAAAAAGATACAACCTATTTAACAACTATAAGTAAAAGAAAAAATATAATATTTAAATGTTGTGATTTATTTGCTTTATTGTTATTGCTCTTCTTAAATATGAATGAAGCACAATTAATTATTTCGCTACTGGAGTAACTGAAGATTGAAAAGATAAAGAAAGCTTACACTAACATAACAACTAATTTACACAAGAAAGCTAACAGTAAAAATATATCTACATATTGTGTTTATATACATAAACATTCAACAACTTGATTATTATCATCAATAATTATTACTCCCGCAACAACCGTAATTCGAAGATTTAACACTAATGACTAGAGTGTATGAAAAGATTTAAAAAAAAAAAAATCACCTTTAAAAACTCAACAAAAGTAAAACCAGAATTACATTATTAATTGTAAATAGAAAATCTATTTTCTTCAATAACAATCTGTGGTTTTACTGAAAAAGAAAAACAGTTTCAATGTTTTAGAGACTGTGCGCGTAAACTTTTTTTGATTTCTTTTATTACAGTTATTTATGTGGAGATTATTATTTTAGCCATTGGAGGAAATAACTTAAAATAAGTAACAATGACTTCGACAAATGCTGGACGAAAACGGATGAATGCCAAAACCTACACGGCAGATGATCAAGCCCTCGGACAAATTGCTCGAGAGGTAGGTATACTTAATAATAGTTTCTGTTTGTGTGTATATGGGTGTTAGTAGGATGTAAAAATAGTATCCGAACAAAAGTGGAGAGAGGCTTCATAGTTTTGTACGTTTCTTTTAAAATCACTTCACTTTTTTTTTTTTTTTTTGTTAAATGAATGAAAAATGTAAAACGTAGGAAAAAGCGTTTTCATTCAACACTCAGTATGTTTGTAATTTATTTCATTCACATTTTATTTAAATGTTTTGGCAGCATTCATATCTTTTAGTAATCTTAGTCACTTGAATTACAATAAAAAAAATCTAAGTAACTTGAAAAATAGTTTTTTAAAAAATCTTTTTTTTATTTTTCGGCTTATTTTGTGTACCGTTTGCGGTAAAGCTGACACGTGACTTAAATGCCGGGTTTTTCTTATATGGTGGTGATACGTTTGTCTTTTTTTTATCTATTATTAACGTTTATCATATTTGTTATATCACGAGATTCTTTTAATGCCATCCATCTTTTAAAATGTTTATTGCAATATGAAATACAGCAAACATTTTTTTGTCAGATTTTTTTTATTTGTCAATAATTTGTTTACCGAACATCAATGACATTCCCTTTTTTTTTCTTTTAGTTTGCAGTTTCAAAGAAAAAATTTTCATTCATTTGTTCATAAATCATTTATTGTGTAGTGAATCAGTTTAAAACTAGTCATCAAAATATTAATTATAATAATCTTTTCTTTTATTTGTTTTTATTTCATACTCCATGGGGTAACTGGCTTTTTGTATGTGCTATTCAAATTATTTTGATTTTCATTTTTGTGCAACACTTATGATGATGATGTGATAGTCACAAAAAGTGGAGAGGATCACCTTTTAGTTTTAGAGAACCATTAGAAATCATTCACCCTCTTTATGACCACCTTAATATCTACTGGTGTTGTAGAATCTTTTTTTTTTCTTTTACTCTTTGGCCTTTACTTAGGGTTTTTTTTTTTGTTTTTTTGTTTTTTAAATCGATTTTCAATTGAACATATTGAAAATATATCCCCTTACTTTCTTATGCAGTTGTCCAAAAAGTCATTTTAAGGTGCGATTTTCTATTTTCAATGTCTTTTCGTTTAAACTTCATATTAAAAATTATTTAAATGATTTTCATCATCAATTAAGGGTTTCATAAAGGAATGTGGTAGTGCAAGTTGGGCAGAAACTGAGGGATTCATTTTAATGAATATATAATTACAAATCAAACCTCCACTTTATATCCACTGTCAAATGTTCAGTTTTAGTGGCCATATTGAGCGTCCTTTCTTCTTTTCATTTTTAACTCTAATATTTTTCTTTCTCTTTTTAAATAAATTTAGCAGGTTTAACATCTTGTGAAATTCATATAGGCTTACTTCATTGTGATGATGATTTTGATGTTATAAATAAATTTTAAATTGTTTACAAAGAATGAGGACCTAGAGGTGAACTTCAACGACGACTTCTGCGCATCCAACAATTCAACTGTCAAAATGTGAACTTTTTTTTTTTTTACCTACACAGACTAAAAATTAAAAATAAAAATGTTTGGGCACAGGAAATATAGCTTATAAATAATAATCCAAAGTACAAACACATTTCTTAATTAAAACTACGTTTCCTGATTGATTTAAAAAACAAATTACCTGCGTCTGAAAAAAAAAATGAATAACGAACTAACTTTTTTACTTAAAAATTACTCCACCTTTTTAGTTTTGGGAAATGGTTCTTGTTGAGCTTGAGGATTTAAACAATTCTTATTTAAATTACAGCGCCAAATAAGATTAATAAGCACCAATAAAGTTTTAAAAACAACAAATAAAAGTTTTCACTTTTCAACTTAAATTTTTAAAGCCTTTTTATGTCTGCTTTATTACAGCTGATTGCTGTTCATGTTGTAAAGTAAAAAAAAGTGTACTGTAATTTATTCAATTGTTCTCTTGCCCTTTTTTACGATTTTAATTTCCTTCTCGTTTTATTTAAGTTTTAGTTAACTTATGAAAACTTTTTATCTTTTCTACTATAAATTATTAGATTTAATTTTAGTTAAAAAAAACATCGGGTTTTCAGGCGAGTTAGTGACAATTTTTAAATTAATTTCCCTTTTCAATTTCATCCTTATTTGAAAATAAACCCCAATGTAGTGGATTTTATTTTTCAACAGTAAAACCGAAAACACGTCGTATCAATGAAATACCCATAAATGAAAAAAAAAAATTAAATTTATACACTCCCTCTTTTCTTATACACACACACACACACACAAAAAAAAAAACTTATGTTCGTGCATGGATGGTTATTGGATTGGCTTGTTTGAGATTTTTTTGTCCTTGCTTGTTTATTTTTTTTTATTTCTTGTAAGGTTACACGCAAGTTCAGGTTATCAGTGGGCTTGGTTTCCTACTTCTGTGTAGAGAATAGGTGTCTACTTGTGCGGAGAGTGTTTATTTTAAATCAACGATAGATACAGGAAAAGAAATCTTAGTGGGTATAAAGAATTGAATAATTTGAATGAGTTACAGGTGCGTAGACACAGATTTAATTACATTTGGTAAAAAAAAACAAAAATTGAAAAGGGTTTGTCGGACTTAAAACACTCATTTGCTACAGGCTGAAGGTTTTTTTTTTTTTTTGAGTTTTTAAGTTGACTATCAAGTATCAACGATTTTATTTTCCATTTAAAAAAAAAAAAAAATAGTTAAAAATAAAAATGATCTGATTTCAAAAATTTGTAAATTTCAAAATTATATTTTAGGCTTTAGGTTTTTTCTTTTAACTTGTAATCTGTGATTAGTGAACATACTGAAACTGAACAAAAAAACATTGGGCGGAGGAGGGAACTACACTTGATTGTAAATTTATTTATTGGTATTATTGTGAAGTAAAAACAAAAAAGAATCATATTGTTTCTACATTTAGACGTGAGCTATACAACCATCTACCCCTCGGCAATGATTTCCAAATATTAATCTTCCCAATGATGCTGAAAAGGTTTTAAAAAATGTCAATTTTCTTTTTTCTGCCTTTTTAATCCTGTCAGCAACCTCACTAATTTTAGTGACACACATACACACACACAAGTATGTATCTTTATGTAATAAAGTTTATTTTATTCTGTAAACATAAAATATTTGTTACTATATGGCCCATTCAGTTCCTTTGAAGAAAGAGAAATTCTTTTCTTTTTAATAAGAAGTAGATTGTTGTTTGATATATTGGTTCATCATGAATATCACAAGTTTCGATGTCCATTTATTGAATATTTCATTTTAAAATAGTTTTTCACTCAGTATTTTCGCTGGACACTGTTAGTGTTAGAAATCTATTCTTAGCACTTTATGGTGTTAGTTAAAGATTAAAAATAGAGAAACTGTTTGCAAGTACAGTCTTTTGTTGAGCTAAGATCAGCAGACTGTTGCATGTTCTTGTTTTTAAATAAAACATAAACAAAATCCACCGAAAATGATCAAACATTTTTTTAATGTTATTGGCAAGAAATACACAAAATTTATGTAATGAATATAAAAATTAGTGTTTTTTTGTTTTAATTTTAATAACAAATGAAATCTATAATCTCTCAAAAATCTTATTCATTTTCAAATTACTTTTACAAAAATTGCAGAAGTCGAATGGAAATTTTTTACTAGCAAAAAGAAACAAGAGGAGGATTTTTTTGTGTGTCAAGATTTTTCTTCCTTTTTGTCTTGTTGCAACAAAAGACCATCCCTGTACTGTGTGGTTGACCGTGCGTGAGCCATAAGGAGAGTTGCTTGTTATTTATTTCCCCCAGGTTCCCATATTGTTTCCGGCTGATACTGACTTGTCTGGCCTATCTGTGCAGCAAGGCAGCCAAGTGGGATTGAGAATTTTGGATCGCTTTGTCCTGCATATCACTCAAAAACTTTCATAAACACACATTGTAAAAACTGGTTTTGCTGTCTGTAAATATAATAGCACTTTGCTCTTTTTGTTCTAGCAGATGGTCAAATGTTGAATGTTTGTATGGATCATCCACTGTAATGTTTACAGTGTCACCACAGGAGTTATCAGTTGTGTCCTCTTTTTGGAGGGAGATGGGAGTTTAGTGACTGTTGTAGTGTCACTTAACTTTCTAGGTTAATGATATATTATGATCCAGGCTTATTCTTTTACTTGTGCTTATTGCACATGTCAATGAATGGCAACATTGTTCACTTTGTTTTCAGTTCTTTAATTCTACAATTGACTTGACCATGAAACTTGATCATAGATATATTTTTGACCTCACATTTTTTGTGATATTTGATCATAACTGTTTACCTTGTTCATTGGCTGTAGAAATTCTGAGGAATCTTTTACACTAACAGGGATACTTATTCAGATTTTCAATCACTTTAATTGTAAAATCCTCTAATACTTAAATACTTGCTTTTATAATGTTGGGTTTGAGGAGGAAATTTATAATTTTGAATGGTTTGCAAGCTAGTTTCAATTTTAAGATATAAAACTGCTTAAATTTCCAAAGTATTTGTATGCTTGTAGAACCTTATGAAAATTAATGTATTTTCAATTATAGGTTTACAAAAGCATTAAGGCAGACTTGAACAATATCTCAATTTCAAACATTGATACTGTCTTTTTTTTTTTTTTTTTTCTTTTTAAATTGGAATCACCCCAAGTAAGGCAGTAATGCTACTAAAACACAAGGGTATGGAAGAATTAGGAACGGAAACATTAATGATGAGAAGGGAGTAATCAGGTGGACAGTAGGTAGCAATTGACATTGCTTTTAAATTTTTGCAGATTAAAGTTGGCTGGAAAGCATGGAACTGGAAGGGAGTTCCACAAGTGAAGTGCAAGAGAAGAAACTGTTAGCATAGAATTTATGGCTACACTTAGCCAGCTCAACTTTAAATTGATGAGGTCTCACACTACACTTAAATTCAAAACCTCTAAGTACCATGGCAAAGAGCTCATTCAAACAATTACCATGACAGTATTTATAGAAAAGACATAGAGAGGCAACCTTATAGTGGTGGGAAAGTGAATGGAGCTGAGCCACCAGATCAGGACCAATAATATTGCAGATTCTTCTTTGGATCTTATCAAGGAGCTCAAGGCAGGGACACCAGACCATATGTAGCAGCAATATTTTAATCATGGATAAATGGTATACTTATAGATATGTAGGATAGAATTTGGAAGGTGAGCCAAGTTTATGAAATTATCTCTCTTAAGAATTTAAACTGTCAGCCTTTTGCTTGTTAGAATTTAATTTAAATGTGGCAAAATCCAACAATTTAAAAAAACAAATTGGGGTGGGGGTGACTGTGTTTTGGTTAGACCAAGAAAACTGATTTGGGATCATAAATTGGTTCAGCTGAGAACTCTTCTATTAATTAGCAATATTTATAGGAGAAGATATTCAATGTTGGGGATACTGTGTTTGTAAATATAAAATGTGGATATAAAAAAACCAACATGGTATGGGAATTGATAGTTTCACACATTAGGTGATATATTTTTTTTATCAAAATTAAAAAATATAAAATTCTCCTTATCCTAATTTGAATATTGAGTGATATTTAAATCAAATACTGAGCATTCCAAAAGTTTCAAATCATTTTTCTAAGATTTCTTTGTAAAATTTAAAATTAGTTTCACTGAGATTTATTCTGATGAAAGCTAAAATAGAATATCTAATCCATTCATTTCTTTACTTGTAAATCCTAACCTTGTACTGAGAAATGTGATATTTTGTGAAACAAGTGGATGGTGTCTCAAATTTGCTTCATGTATATAATTATTCCTAATGAGACTGATGAAGATAAACTGCCTTTTTTAAATTCTTTTTTTTTTTTTTTTACTGCTAATTCAATCCATTATCAAAACCTTGATTATCAAATATAAGCACAGTTATTTAATACTGGCAATTTTTACACTTTTTCTGTTAAGTCAAAGGAAACTGTATTTTAATAAATAACATATTGAAATTTTGGCGGGTGGAATGGTTTGGAAACAGTCAAGTTTGCTTGTTCATCCTTTGTAATATTGCTTTCTGTTGACGAGTAGACTTTCATACTGGTAAAATGAAAATATAAGACTTCAATAAGTATTTTTTTTTTTTTTTTCTAGTTATCCAAAAGCAGATTTTGCAACTTGATTTTTATCAGTCTTTGAAGACAAATAGTAATTGAGTTCGAATAGCATTGAATATTTTCATAAATTTTAGTTCAATTGTTAGAATTTTTTGTTTTCGACATGGAACAAAAGAAAAAGGACAAATTTGTGGTTTATTCTTTTCAGTATCACCTTAATGACATTGAATAAAGTCTAGTATATGTTCTGTTTAGTTCTTTGGTACTGAGTAATTTTTGAATCTTAAAATTATGAAGCAGTTACTTTTGCGATACAATAAAAAAAAAAAAAATCTGACTTTTCTGATGAAAAACTTTATGCCAAAATCTGTATTAAAACTATTTTGTTTGGTGCATAACCTTGCACAATATTTTGTATTTGAAATACTTGTGAGATATTAAATATATTTAAAATTCTGCCATCAGAAAATCCATTTAGACTTTAGTGTTCATTTGAAGATGAGCAAACAAATCTGCCTAATTTTGTTTTAATTGTGACACTCATTTCCTATTCTTTTTAATATTTTTTTCCAAACAGCAATTGATGTCATGAAATTATCTTTTTCTTGCTATTTGTTTCTGCTTGGTTTACTTTTTGTTTTACAACTATAGTTTCATTTGAGCAAGTAAAGTTCTTGAAAAGGTGTGTTGTATGAAATAGAGGTGACAAGAGGAGAAACAGTGACAAGTTTGTAATATGAGCTGCATGTTTAATTAAGTGATAAATTTTGGAGACCTGCTTTCTACAAATTTTTGTGCTACAGTCACTTCAGATTTACCCAGTATCTCTTGAAGCTTAGAAGACAAGTACTCAAGTTGCTTTGCATACCAATGATCATACCAGCACCCAGATATTATATTAGTTTGAAGGTATCATCTTAAGCAGAGGTGTTTTGTTATATAAAGATGTGTGCATTGTCAGTGGTATTAACTTTCTATAGTTGGGTTTACTTTTTACTTGTAAAATATATCCTCACTTTGCAAACCAGCTTAAAGTATCCTCTTGCAGATATATCTGATTTTAAATTAATCTACAAGTGTAATAAAAAGAAATGTATTCCATTTACTGTGCATGATGGTATAGAAGACAGCTTTTTCTTTTTCTTTTTTTTTTTTTTTTTTTTTAAATCTCCTGCATTTTATATGAAGTATCTAATTTTAAGTTTATCAAGATGCCATAAACTACCTATACACTTAAGTCTATAATATTCAAATAGTAAATGTAAAGGGAGAGATCCTTGATCTGTCATCAAATAGTTAATTTTTCTTTAAAATATCAGTACCTCATTTAACAGTTTTCAGAAAAAATAGGAGATAATGTTGTTTTTCAGTCTATTTGCACACACACACACACACACACACACACACACATACACTGATTATCTCTCAGATGATAATTCTTCAAGATCAATGAAATTTATTGGAGATTTTCTTTAGCACGTGTGTGTGTATGTGCACACGCCAGATTTAATCTGCATTTTTTTTAAAAATGCCATATCCTTTCAGGAGATAATGGTTCTGTATAGATTCTTCTTGATTATCATGGCTTCTTGAGAAAGTGGTATTCTGTTACCTTTTTCACAGTTTTGAATTCATAGTGGTCTTTCTCTTAGACTGGCTGCCACCCCAGGCTAGAAGGCCTAGTCTTCTATTTAATCTATAGCTAGAGGAGAAGGAAGAGTTCTGAATTTCCCAAGTGAAAGTGAATGCAATAGACTTGCCTAGAATATTGATAACTATTGCACTACTCACACATTCAATCTGTATATTAAAGGAGGTAAGTATCTGATAACTATATTAGTTATTTTATAGGAATTCTTCTGGTTGGCAGGTAGATTTGCTGTGAATAAGTTATTGTGGAAAATGGATATAACTTCTCATAAATCAAGAACTATTTCTTATGTGGAACATGCACTGGATTTCATCCCGACTAAAACAGGTCTTTCTCATGAGTGAAACATGATTAGCAGGTTTTTCATTTTCTATATATCAAGTGTATATTAATGACTCAACTCTGTTTTATCAGGTAGATAGCATTATTCTGAAAATGCTGCTGTCTCCCACATATGTTGGATATGTAATTACTTTAGCAGCTATTGCGGTTTGTGTAGGACCAGCAAAAGGTTATCACTGCTGTTCTCATCTCCCTTTATTGTACTGGGCAGATTCTTTCTTGTAATAATTACTATGCATACTGTGAAGAAAATACACTGTTATACATGCAAGTGCATACTAATGCTAGATGTATTAAGCACCAATTATTTTCTGATCTGCATGCATTAAATACCAGTCATGTAACCTAATCTGACAATGCTTTTTTTTTCCATATTAAACTGTTATCATTCAATCAATCTAGGCACTCCTTTTACATGTTATGTGTGATTATAACATAGATTATTAGCCCACACGTACAAATAACTGAGTGTAGCCAGCATAAATTTACCTCAACAAAATCTACCTTCCCAGAGATGACAACTGAAATGTAGATTTGCCTATTATGAAAACTTCCTGATATTAGCAAGTGGCTTTGTGTTTCTGCCCCTTACATTCTAGTGCAGTATTTATACAGCATGTATGCAATAAGTTTCAATTAGGGTAACACCAATTGATCAGTTGATAATTGGTAATTATTGGCCGTGTCAGCTATTAGCCGATTAATCTTGTTTTGTTTTTTGTTTTTTTCCAAATACACTGTTATTGTTGTTGCTAGACATCATAGCCCTGGCTTTAGAATCATTAGTTATCTTAGGCATAGTATTAATTTAATTAATATTCTAGTATTTTTTTTCTTTTAGCTTTTCTTAATTATTAAGAAATAACTGATATGACTACTTTGCTTTTATATTTTTTTTATTGGTTTATTATGGTCAGCTTTAATTAGATTTTGAGGTTTTCTACCCCAGGTTGGGAGTCAGTAAAGGAATGGTATCTTTTATTTGGGCACTTTCTATTTTGATGCCTGGTACAGCTTAGAGCATAAGCATGTAGTTATTTTGCTTAATTGTTAAATCTAGCACAATAGATAACTGAGCATAAATGTAAATTCTTGTACAGTATTAAACATCTTCGGACAAATATGTTCAACTTAAAATCCTGTCAATGATTTTTTTTCTCATGCTTAAAAAAATAATTATTGTCAAAAAAAATCTAACTTGAAAGATGTTCAAGTAATTTTAACCAAGGGCAAACACACTTTTTATAAGTCTGTAAGAGGCAGTAAATATTCTTGTTGGCATTACTATTTTTTTTATTACTACTAATTTCTTTGATGGGTAAGAGTATAACTTAATCAAAAGCATTAATACTTTTTATTTGACCTACAAACATCAAATGCTTAAAAAAATATCATTAATAATCTGATTCTTAAAGTTTGTAGTTGAAAGTGATTTTAAGAAATCTTATGTAAAACTTTTCTTTGTATATCTGAAATTTGGCAAGTACATGAATGTGTTTTTGTAGAATAATTGAAATAATCTAAGATCAAAATAAGATTTACCTTCCTAAAGAATATCTTGTTGAAAAACTGTTCACTCTCCAGCTGGATTCAGACCTTCAACCTCCAGGAGAAACAATTATTAGACCTGATGTGCCTTGACCTCTTGAGCATGAGGGTGCATATTTTTCTAACAAGATTTCTTGAATATTCAGGCCAGTAGATGGAAATTAAATAAATAAATATACTGTTTAATAAATAAATAAAAACAGTATCTACTAAAATATGAGTATCTATTAAAAAATGTTTAAACAAATAAATTAAAAATGTCGGATGTAAGCCATTCCTAAAACATATATAGGGTGTGATGGGTAAATTGTTGCCATTTTATATTTTGATTTTGCACATGCTCATTGTTTGTTTTGATTTTGTCAATATACTAGGATCAGTTAGGCACCCTCTGTGAGAAAAAGAGCACCATGGCTCAATTCACTCTGCCAGAAATTTGGAAACAATATGCTGTACTGCTTTGGTATTCATGCCAGAAGCTTCAATATGGACATTTCAGAGTGTTTGGGTGTCAATCTGAAGACAATGCAGAGGATTTGGAAAGAGTTGAAGGAAACTAATGGTGATTACGAAGGTATGGCAGCTAAGAAAACTCACTCTGATCATTCTGATAAGAACTCCTGAATTTGTTGGTGAGGGCCTCAGACTCAACATGGAAGCCTACATTAAGTGACTTGAGGAGGTAGTGCTGTCCTGGGTCGAGGGTGGCTGCTGGTTGACCCTATGCCTGGCAACGGAACTCTGTACCATGTCACACAAGCAGGAGAACCCAGTCATGGCTGTCAGACAATTTCTGCAAACATATCACTCCTTACATCTGGCCACCTAACACTCCAGACTGCAACACCCTTGATTATTATGTGTGGGATGCAGTTGAAAAAGTGACCAACAAAACTTGTAACATCAAACATAAACTGAAGGCAAGGATTATGGCAGCATTCACCAACTTCAACAAAGAGACCGTCCAGAACAGTTACAGGAGATTCTGAAGTCATTTGGTGGTTGTGCTTGAAGCCAATGGCAATTTTATTGAATAAATTTACTCTTTAGTATTTCAAGATATTTTTGTGTAATTTTGGTAAATATATCTGTTAAAATGAGATATCAGTGTTATTTTCATTTTTGCATAATTTATACAATTTATCTCACACACACGCACACACACACGCACACTGTATATAGGTCCTTCTCTAAATGATTTAGCAATTTAATCTTAATGAAAAAGAACCTTATTGAGAGCAATGACCCTTAGTCCCTTTCACACTATTACTCTTGAAAACTCATACACTTATCTCAACATCCTTTCCACTTATAAAAACAATCTGCATAATACTCTTTCAAAGTGGGCATCAGTTGCTTCATGCACTCCTTAACCTTGTCCATGGTCTACTCCTTTTGAATGGAAATTTTTGCTTTGAATGATAGCCAAATCAGGACTGAGAATCTGGGTAGACAGATCTGAATGGTGTGATATTGTGCAAAAAGATATGTGATGTGAAAAATGTAGAGTTGAAATATTCAAAATGGCTGAATACTTTCTGGATTCTCTCCAGATCTTACTCTGTCAATTACCAATTTTCTTTGATTGTATCTTGTAGACATTCATAACTTCTGGGCCTTCCAGAATATGGATTACTTTCAATAGAACCTTAGTCAAGCTTAAAGCATCAGTATCAAAACTTTGCTTATTGAATCATTTCCAAAAGCTTTCTTAACCATTTGAAATTTTTCCATAGACAAATATCAAAGTTTCAAGCAAAACTTAAATATTCACTGAATACATAAACTCACAAGATAGTTTGTTTGCACATGTCATAAGGCTCTCTCTAATTGGTTGGTTGCCTTATTAATCCACCCTTATATTCAAACTGAATTCTTCTGCAGATTGAGGAAAAAACATTAGGATGAAATCTTATTTGAGTAACTTTTTCAGAATACTGCATCTTTCTGATTTCTCTTTGTCACCTACCATTATTGAATTTGTAACCAAGGTGTAGTCTTTTTCCTTTTTTAAGTTAATTTTTAATCTCTCAGATTAATAACAATCATGTAAGAAATTGACTACAGCACAATTTTTATTTTACTTTCAAAACAAGGAATTTTGCAAAAATTGAAAATGCAACTATTTGGGGTTCAGTTATTTTGCAAAAAGCTCTTTAGTTTTGAAAGTTTTTAAAGTTTTTGTTTTAGCTTGACAATGTATTTTAAGTTATTTACTCACAGGAATATACCAGTGCTTTTTATATTAAATCAAAGCTCTTTTGAATTCACAACAAAGATATCAAATTGAGGGTTGAAACCAGGTTGTGACAAGTGAAATTGAGCTTTTTGATTAATTCTAAAAGAAAAACTTGAAAAAATTAGCCTTTATAATTTTATGCAAAGACCATGAAGGCAACACCATAAATTTTACACCATCTTCTACACCAAAAATTTTTTATTCACTCAATTTGGCAAGAATATTGAACAGAGAGATCTAAATAATTATTGCACAATATTTTCCTGTTCAAAAAGAAAAAAGTCTGTACATCAGTGTTTGGATCTTCACACAAAGATTCGCAATGATTTAATCCCTTGTCAGTCGAGAAGTTATTTCTGCTTTAATCCTGAAAAATTTCTGTTGCTTTTACTGTTAAAGTTCTTAAGAATCTGATATTTTATTAATTAGTTGATAATTTATTAAATACCTACCGATGCTAAATAATTACTAAAAGCTGATTATAACCCTAGGTATAATTTTATATTACTTGATAGAGGCAGTCTAAAAGTACCATAATTTAGGTGGAATTATATTTTTGGCTAGTTTTGTCCATTATCTTACAAATTTTTCTTTGGAAACTTGTTAACTAGTATCTTTTGATTTAAATCTAAAGTTAACTGTTTGGCGATATCGAATGATTCAGCCATTATCGTAAATTTGCTACTTTGGGGATATTTATTTAAATAAATATAAGGTTTAATTATTGGAAAGTTTAAAAGAAGCTTTTGCGTTTTGTGTAGTGATGATAATTGCTAAACTTTGTAGCAAAAAGATCTATTGATATCTGTTCTTTATCTTTGAAAACTAATTTTTGGATAATGATAATTTAACCACTGGACTTGAATTGCAGAAACAGTTATCATAGTGATTTTTATATTTACTTTTCTCGTTCATAAAAAATGTGTGTGCCAATTATTCTAGACTTTTTAAATTTTCATGAAACTTAGATATACACCAACATAATGGTATCTCATAAACAAAAGAAATCTGTGAGAAAAAGGTTAATTTCGAAATCCACTTTGTTCAATAAAAATGGTAGTTTATTATTTTTCAGAAATTCTCCTGTATTTGATTATGAAAATATTAGTTGATCCAAACAATGTTGATTCTATTTCTGTTTGTATTGTTTATACCAATTTGTTTGATATACTTTTTCATATTAAAATCAGATTTAAGAAAAGAACAAGAAGTTGCAATGTAAAAGTGTTAATGTACAATGGTTGCTAGACAGGTTGCCATCACATGAAATGTATCAGGAGGAGTCTAGTCGCATGGAAATCCTGATGCCGGCTGCCATTTTTTTGTGTCAGCCTTTATGCTGTTCTACAACTATTGCTTGACAGTCACAATGCTTCTGAGATTCCATGTGGGAACAATAATTTAAGTGCTAACAACTGGGTTAGCTCTCTTAACAGGGTTAAAATAATTTGTGATGTCATTAACTTTTGTTTGCTTATAATGGCTATATTTAATGAATTGTCGATTAATTGAACTTTTTTTTTAAAAATAACCTTAACTTTTATTTGTAACCGACTTGGATGAAAGTGTAGTATCTGGGAAGTGAATTTTTTTTTTTTTTTTTTTTTTTTCTCCATGTTTTTCAATGCCTGTTTTATTAGAAACTTTGAATTATGAAATTCAAAAACCTTTTAACAGAATATTTTTCACGTATGTTCTTTGCCTGATCGAGAAGCACTTTAAAAAAAAAACAAAAAAAACTTGATGTTTGATCATTTGGTCAGATTGTGGCATGTGGGTTAAGCTGTGAACTTTTCAGCACCCCCTCTCAAATATAAAGAAAATTTGACTGCAGATTTATGTACAACACACTTTCATTAATCAAAGCTATGCGCAGTGTATTGGGAATAATGAATTTGAACTTGTGTTTTAAGTTGAAAAATTACCCAGCAGTTTCATCATAAACTTTGGAGGCATTATTTTCAAGCAATTATTTTAAATGTAGGAATTAATTGGGGAAAGGAGCAAACAATTGATTTAAAGTAAAATTTTCTAGATCTGGCATAAAGGAAGGTATCTGCTCAAATAATAGTCTTGTTAGACTTTTGTTTGTGTCACTGAATGCTCACTGAGCTAATTAAGCTTTGCAAATATCTATTTGCTATAAAGTTATGGTTAACGAACATATCTTGCTAGATTTTTACTCATATTATTGGTTGAAATCATCACTGGTACCTTCTGAATATGGAGAATAACTAAGATAAACTTAGTAAATATCTCTAAGAGAAGTTAAGCTTTGTATCTCATTAGGGTTTTACTCATGCTTAGTTGACAGTAGTTACTGTTCATTGTGGTTTTAAGGCATTTTATTACTTATTTCTCCCCTGATTTTGTGTACATATGACAAAATTTTCTATTTCTGTCTGCATCATAAACCTTTGGTAATACAATCTTATCTAACCTGAATTCCTTAGCTCAAATAACCCAGCAACAAGATTCGAACAGAAAACTTTCTCTCCAGTTCAATGTTATAAGTACTATGCTATACATTAGTGGCATCCCATATCAAATGAGCAAATTCCATATTGGTTTGTTCTTTGTTTCCTCCCCACTGGGCGATTTTTCTCATCATCATCATTTGTTTCTCTCTGTTAATTATATCTACTTATGTTGCAATTTCAGCATTAATGTCCGCTTTTTTTCATTGTAGCTCATCCTAAGCACATGGCTGAATGACTCCAATCTACAAAGGCTGTACAATTATTTCATTAATCTAACTCTGCTTCTGCTGCTACAATTGCTCTTTTTTTGTTATTGCAGCTGCTGCAGCAGCAGTATTGGCAGCAGTTACTGATGTAGGGGAATTAAACCTTTGATATAACAGCCTCCATTTCAGCCCACATGATTTGGGTTGCAAATGTCCATGCAATATATAAAGGGCATATTGTTTTCATCACAAATGTTTATTACTTGTGCATTATCAATATCTTCATATCTTGTATTTATAACCTTATTTTATGCTTTACACAAATCTATCAAGACATGCTGAAAATAATATATATATATATATATATATATATATAACATGACATTTAAAGAATGAGTTTATAAATCACTGTTTTTATCAATACTGACCATAATTATGGTTAATTATAATACCAAATTTGTTCTTTAAAAAAAAAAAACCTTTCTTCAGTTTATGCAAAGTAGTTTATGATGCTGACTACATAATTGCTGAAAAATTTTATTTGGAATAAATTACATATACAAACTTTTTAATTATATTTTTAAATATGCCCCCTACCTCAGTGTTGGTTGGTTAAAGGTTAAATAAAAAATGTTACTGGATTGCTATTCTGGAAAATTTTTTGTTAGGAGTGGAAGTTTCTACCTACATTTTAAATCAACCTTTCATTTAACAAAAATGGAATTTTTTTTTTTTTTTTTTTTTTTTTTTGTGTGTAAATGACAAGTCAATTATAATAAAGTTTTATATAATTCATTGTAAATTCATATTTAGTCACCTATCAGATTACCTTACATGTATACAAAGATGTTTATTCTGATTTTGTATAAATTTATTTCAAGACAGTGTTCCTGGTACTGTCAATTGTTTTTTGTTTTTTTTTTCTCAATATTTTTCTTTATTCCATTAATTTTTTTGTGTGTATTTTGTATTTTTTCTTTTTCTGTTTGTTTTCTTAATAATTATGATGTTTATTTTGTTTTTTGTTATTTTTTTTATTAGATTTTTTTATACCTTTTTATTGAAAAATATTTATTCTCTTGTGTTTTGAACAGGAATTTATTATAAGTACTTAAAATGCAATTTGTTGAAGTGGATGAAATATATAAAGCTTTGCATCAGGATTTATTATAGCTGGTGTGTTCATCTTGTTACAGTTTTATATAGAACAAAACTTGATGCTTCTCTTTCTAATGGTCATTTTATTATATTTACTTATGAAATTTTCTCTATCACAGTGCTATCTTTCATTGCCTTCTGCTTTTTAGTAGTTGTTGATAAAATAAAGAAGTTGGGAGTTTACATGCTTACAAGAAAGAAATCTTTCTTTTATGGCCACAAAATCTCACTTGTCTTTTTACTCTTGAAATTAAGCATTATACTCTGTACATTTTCTTCACATTTTTCCCCTCAAAAATAAAAATGTCTACTTTATTTTCAATTTATTCCTTATCATTGCCAGTATTTGCTTGTGTGTTATTTTTTTTTATCTTATCAAATATCATGCTTTTCAGCATGGTCTACAAAGTTCCTTTGGGATTCATACAAAATAGTATAGTAAGCATCCAAGTGTACTGTGAATATATATATATATATATATATATATATATATATATATATATATATAGTGCAACCAAATAATTAATTGAAAGTACTGTATCTAATGGCAGATAAAACCCTATCCCTACTTAATTCAATATTCTGTATTATGAGATAGACTTGGTACAAGTACTGGTAGTCTCTGAGGTATGCATTAACATTAGCTTACCATATACTTCACCTTTAGCATATAATACCAAGTTTTTTTGTTTTTTTTTTTTTGTTTTGTTTTTTTTAAGCTATTGATTTGGAAAAGGGTTGCTGGGTGAAAGAACTCCTTTCTTTATAAGAAAAATATTTTCTGCATTTCTTCAATGTACCTGGGCCTAAATAAACCAATGACTTCTATTAATGTGATTCAAGTTTTTTTTCCTTAAATAATTTTCATAGATAACATAATACATTTAACGTTTTGTTTTTGCATTATTTTTTTCATATTTCAGGGTAAATAGCTAAATGTTAATCTGCACAGCTATTAATCTGAACATCTTTATCTTCTGCCATTGCCAGATATTTACCTGTGAAAGGAGAAATTTATTATTAGCATTAACTTCTTCAGTCAAAATATATTTTTAATTTATGAGGATTGGTGGAGGATATGATTGAAATAAAAGGTGAAAAAAAAAATTGTTAGCAACTACTGTAACATTCTGTGTGCTTTTATTGATTTTAAATAAGGGCTTAATAACATCATCTATCCTCTGTATTATTTGTACTGGATTCTCAGTATTGATTAAATTTTGTACAGATATTTAATGCTTTCATATTTACATTTGTTCCCTATTATCTTTCCCTCTTTTAATCAGTTGTTTTCTTCAAATATGTTGTAGCTAATTATAACCAAATTGTTAATTTGTAATTTAGAATATTAAAACAAAAATGCTTATTGTGTTTGTTTCCTACACAAAAAGAATTATTTAGTTAAAATAGAATAAGAGGAATCTCAAAGATTTGTCATTGTAATAGCAGGAAAGGGAAGTTCCAGTGGAATGTCGTTTGTAAAGAAACCAAAGGCAGGAAGTTTTCACACCTGCAAATTATACAGTTTAAAGCATGATCAAAAGTTATTAAGATGTTAATCCATATTGGAAGTTATTGAAATGTGACTTAGTCTAAATTAAATAAAAATTTAAGGAAAAAAATCTTAGGTCCAAAAAGGAGGCAAAATGAAAGAAAATGGCAGGAGGAATTTGTGAAAACATAATGGAAAAACTCAATGCAGATAAATGATTGATGAAATGACTAGAAAACTGTTTTCATTAAAGATGCAAATATTGCATCAGAAAATATTGAAATTAAAGGTCTTTAAATGTATATAAAATAAGAACATTTCTGAAATTTGAATTATGTGCTAGCAATTATTAAATGAATTGTGTTGCTTGCAGTGACACGTTTAAATTTCTTTGTTTTGTAAACCTTTTTATTTCTAAAATAAAAAACCTTGTTGTTAGAGGACAATAGTAATTACATAGCTGTTAGGAGTTTGGGCAAAGTGGAAGGCGTTTACTGCAATATTGTAGTGTTTTCTGCAATTTCCATACATCTATTTGCACATTGTATCATCATCATCATATTTCTGAACCCTTCCTCTTTTTCAAAAACCTTAGGGTACACATGACTCTGGCTGCTGCTGCTACCATTGTTGCTGCAGCAGCCATCTGCTAACTTTCTATGTATTGCAAGTACATACTCAGACAGCATACCAGCATCCAAAAATCAATACATATTACTGACAGTAGAATGTGTGCAAGGACCACTTCTGCTTCTGTGTGTATATGTGATACTTATGTATCAGATACATTATCTTTTATATATATATATATATATATATATATATATATAACTATTTCAGTGGTGTCTATCTGTAAAATTACACATATCACTCTGATTTGGTTGGTTAGATTTAACTTTTATGTATCTCTCAGCATCATATTTAGTATTGACCTACCTATTGCCCTGTCTGCCCTCTAGGTTTGTTACAGACAATGGATGACTGAAATTAAATACCCTTTGCTTATTTTTGATTCACCTTAGGCTATCAGGTGCTATATCTTGCCTTATTTCTGATGTTGAGCATTACAATTTAATATGGATATTAATGAAAATGTTATTAACACTAATAATTAGGAGTGGATCAAAATCTTAAAAAAAAAAAAAAAAATCGTGTGTTTGTGTGTATATATATATATATATATATCTAAGAAATCAATGGATTCTTTATCTTTATCTACTCTAAACGTTATTTTGTGGGTACCCATATTTTACATTTATTGGCTTGCACGATCAAGAGACTTAATAACAGGATGTGACACTTTGTTTCCAAGCAATCTAAAACTTGCTAGATTAGGTTGTGATTTCTCCTTAAAAAAAATGAAAAAAGACGCTTGTTCAAACTTTGCAGGAGAGCACATTTTGTTTATTAAGTCCCTTTTATTGTTAAGGCTGGTAGATGTAATTCATACTATTTAAAAAAAGAAAAACAGGGCATCTACTTAAACATGGGTATCTATAAAATATAGAGTAATAGGAAATAAATATATGAAATATTTATAGTTAGAGAATCTTGTAATGTTTCTCTTGTGAATAATCTGAAATCTTTAGGGTAGAGCTTGTAGAAATTGTACTTTTTATTTGAAGAATAAGTCATTATTTTTGTTTTTCCTTGAGTCCTTCATCTCATTTCCTGCTTTAGCATATTGATTGATTTTGTTAGTTACCCAAGACTACCACAAGTTCCAGCTTGTTGATTTTCGTTTCTGATAACCATTGCTCTGGTCTTGTGTATCTACACATAACAATAAGCAAAGAGATACTTTGCTAAAGAAAATATATGAAATTTGCATTGAGTTTATGCATTCTTTTAGTTTTAAAATTAAAATTAGATATTTATTCAATTTCTTTAGCTGATCATTTATTACAAAATTTAAACTAGAAAGTAAAGCGAGTCAATTTGGTTACATTCCAGGAAATGGTGAAATGTTTTTAACATCAAATATTTACACATAAGTAATAATTTCTTAAATTCTTGAAATTTTCATTAATTCTTTTGTTTTCTGAGTTGACTTCTTTAATACATAATTTTAGCATCACTCACTCAGAACAAATATATGTAATAAAAATATTTTAAGATGTCTGTTTGAATTTGCAGTATACTGTCAAACAATAAACTGTTTTGACTTGGCATTTTATTTCTGATTGTTTTTAATGTTCAGATGATAAAAAATAAAATATATTATAAATTTAACTTAATTAAATAGTGATTGCCTAAAAGTTAAGTCCATTGGTAGTCTTCTAAATAATCTAAAATCTTGCTGATAATTTTGACATTTATCCTCTTAAACTAAAAATGAAAAATCTAGCTGCTTTGTTTTACTTAGTATCTTTTATGTGCTTGGTGATATAATATCTACCTACAGAGAAAATATTTAGATATTCTCTGAAGAGATAATCCATCATTCCAAGAGATTTGGTTATCATCACAAATATCTGAAATTGTGCCTCATCCCTATTTACATATTTTAAACCCAAAATACCAGAGAAATAAAAATAAAAATCTAACCCCAGAGACCACAACTAATCCTTTTTCTGTAAATTCTCTGTCATCAGTATTGCCCTGCTTTAGCTATGAGAGTAATTATATTCTTTTTCCAAAAATCACTTTTATTTGAAACCATTCTCTGCCTTGCATTCTCTTGGAAATGACATGCATGCATGAATGTCATGTACCTGGCTATATGCTGATGTGTGGGAACATTCCCTCACTCTGTTAGTTTACTGCACCTCCTATTTTACAGTACTTTGAGGACTTGGTGGGCTGAGGGCTGTACCAAGGCATATTTTATAACCACACTTTATCAGCATTATCTTTGAGCCAAGAGTCTCTCCTTAGTCTTTCCAAACATCCCACATACATGCACTGCTCTATAATGAATGGTATTTCTGTTAGCACTCCCTTCCAAACTTGTGGAATGATTATCAAGAGTTGCACTGTATCTTAGGTTATGCTTCATAGTTTTGGCATGTCTAAAGACTTAATAAATAAATCAAGAATTAGTATTTTTAACTTGCTCATTATTTCAGTAGTTTTACACAATTAATTAAGGTTTTGTCAAGTAGTATTGTCTTATAATTATTTTTAAGACTAATTTTTTTTTTTTTAAATTTCACACGAGATTGTAAGATTATATTTCACAATTATTTTTATAATTTTCCTTTAAGCCATCAGTCTAACCCTGATAAATTTCAAGTATATGATGTTAAACAATTTTTGCTATTTATAGTTAGTAATCATGTAAATCAATGATATATTGTTTTTAATTCTTACAATATTTTTTAATATTTTTGTATGAAATTATATATATATATATATATATATATATATACACGCATACATACACCCACACACTTCTACAAGTTTTCTTAAAAACTAATGAAAGCTCAATGTTACAATATTTTGCAGCTTATTTATAATCAGAGTTCTTGTTTTTTTAATACTATATCTGTTTCATAAGTTTCAAATATTGCATATTCATATTTTTTAAAGTATCACATCTTCACACATCAGTTTGTATTATGTTTTATGAAAAATATTTAGTATGTTTGTTCCTAAATTTAACATTTTATTGATCTTGTTTCTTTTTATGTTTAATGCTTTAGACATGTTGCAGACATAATACTTTAACAAAAAACATGATTTGTGAAAATGATATTTGAAAAGAAATGATACCAACATAACACAAAAAGCAAAAAACTTTGATCATGGCTTATTAAAGTCAAAAGTACTCAGATATAAGATAATTTATAGCTAAATTTTAACTGGGAACTAGGAAAATTTGATTACTGCATTTAAGTATTGCATTAATATTTAAGCTTACCTTTTAAAAGTTCAATGATAATTCTTCTGTCACCACTTAATTTAAAGACAATTTGATTTGATGTATATAGGTCCTTACTTTCCGTACAAACAATTTTTATTTCATGGGTGACTTTCGCTAGATTTCGCAATTAATTTTGACTATTCCCAAATTTATTTCCAAGTTTATAAAATTATCATGCAAAAAATTACCAAAAATAATTGCAGTAATGAAAACTTGAGAATCCCAAATTTCAGGCTTGCGGATCCAGATCAGACCCAGAATGTTTTTAATTTGCTCACAGGCAGCCTGATTTCAAAATGGTATATGTTGGGCTATAGCCTCTAGAGATAAAGTTGAAAACACGGACAGTTTTATTTTGTAACAGTGTAATTTGAGAATGGTAATTTTTCATTTGAATATGAACTATTAAAAGTTAGAGTTGTCCCTTTAATTGTTTTTATCAGTAGAAGCCAAGTGGCAGAATCTGAAAACAGTTGCAGTAATGAAAACTTGGGAATCCAAAATTTCAGGCTTGCAGGTTTGGATCCCATCCAGAGTGTTTTTAATTTGTAAATGGAGTCTGCCTGATTCCCAAATTGTATGTTGGGCCATGGCTTCCAGGAGTAAAATTGAAAAAGTGTGACACAGTGATGCTGATATTCGCATTTCTTATATATAGCAATATCAAAGATAGCATGAGGCCAAAAAAGCTGTCAGTAGGATACTGAGAGAAAAGACATTTAAGGTAATCAGTTTTTACAATAAAATTCTCAATATCAAAGATATGGAATTAATATAATTAAAAGGCCCATCACTCATCTGACGGATGCCATCACCTCATAATTGGGAAGAGTTTGTTCATGAACAACAATCAAATTTCGTATGCATATTTTTGGGATCCAAAGGAAGATATTAATTTTTATTTTCTTCTCTGGAGAAAAGAAGCCTCTACCTATTTTCCATTAGATGGAAATATCTTTTATAGTAACAATTACCATTTGTACCTGTTTAGTTTCAAACTAAAATTTCTTTTATTATGAATGTCTGAACAAGAAACTTATCAGGAATAAATTGAGGCTATTCTTTCTTCTACACTACTAATTGTTATTATGGAGACATTTCTTAGTTATACATTTAATTTTTTTTCACCTTGATAATAGAAGTTATATGTAACTTTTCAGGTCTCTGTACAATATATATAGCAGTTTCATGTAACTTGACTCTGAGTTTTACCAGCTCAGCATTAGAGTACTATAGCATCATTCAAATGGCATAACCAGCTGTGATGTAAATCTTGGCCTCTTATCCAACATAGGTAGGTATTTAGCTATTTATATATGAGGTGGTGTGCTAAAAACTTTTTGGCTTGACCATTTTAGATGTTCAGTCAAATTTTGCAAAGTGGTTTGGGCCAAGAACATTTCAGCACTGTGTGTGTATATATATATATATCTCAGAGTTTTGTAGATGATCCCACTGAGAATCATTCTGTCCACTCATTGGGGGGTAGCAGCAATTGATTGCTTATAATTCTTGATTTTTCTTTTTTTCATTGGTGCAAGTTTTTTGTTTTTTTTTCCTTAGTGAATGTGTGTGCACACACCTGTATGTGTATATGCGTAGAATGTTGCAGATATTTGACCAGTTCATAGTTTTTGGGGTTTTTTTTGTTCATTTTATACTCACTCCTTAACTTTTCTCTTTTTCATTTCAATTGTAGCCATTTTAACTTCCACTTTTCTAGACACACACACACATATATATATATATATATATATATATATATAGGCTGATAACTGAAAATCATGTAATTATTGGTTGCTTTAGATATTATAGTCCTTCTTTTTGCTTTGAAGGACATAATTTTAACTTTTGCAAGAGTAAGGATAAAGTTGCATCTCTAACCTAAATTTTGTAAAGTGGTCAGGAATGAAACATCCGGAAGTTTCAGTGGATTTAAATGCAAATATGCAAACAGGTGACTTTTGACAATAAAACTCAGAAAAGAAAATACAACTCTGATAATATTTAAGTTAATATATATATGTTTGCTCAAAATATATGGATACCAAAACCAAAGAGTTGATATTTAGCAAAGTTATCTAAAACTATCTGGGGTTAAAATAACTCACATTATCATTGTCATGAATTTGTATACAAGCAACAAATTCAGTTTTATAGTCTGAGGTTTATTTTTAGAACTACTACTAGATGTATATGATTGTGTTTGTTGAGAAATTGAAAAACTGCTTGAAGTTAACTAAACTTTGAAATGTTTCTTCAGCAGATGATGATTTGTTTATTGTAAAAATTAATTTAAAACCCAATTTCTCTCTGGCTTTCACCTGAAAAATTATTTATGATGAACCCTGAAAGAGTCAATTGGCTTTAAAAAAATTTTTCTTCTTACCCCTCTGGTACATAGGACTTTAAAACCATTTTTTAAAATATTTACTGTTTATAAGTGTACTTATAGTGTGTGTGTATATGGAACAAAAGAAATCTGTTGCATTTTGTATTTTTTTTCTCTCAATTAAATTTGTTTTCATCCTAGATATTGAGTAGCCTTTAAAATGTTTGGAATTAAGAAACTTCAGTTTTAATGAACTTAATTCAAAAGAATTTCTTTTTGATAGCAGATATTTTAAAATTTTGGTAGAATTGATTTATTTTTATTTATGATTTTAATATCAAAGACAGAAGAAAATAAGCATTTTCTGCATATTGTGTTTTTTTTTTTTATTTCAAAAAAAGGTAAAAATATCACTTTGATGCAAAACAGTTTAAGGAGAAGATTCTGATCAAATATATCAGAAGTAGTTGGCAAAATGTTTTCTTGCTGAAAAATGCTCTATAGTCAGATAGGCCAAGTGATGTTGATAGTGATCAAATTAAAACATTGTTTCAAAGTAATCAATGTTATGATACAAGAAGGTAGTGGGTAAAAATCACCCAGTTAAAAAAGTTCAAACCATCAAAGGTGTCCAGTAAAATAAATGCTTAAAAATTTATATCCTTCAATTTTATTAAGAGAAGTGAAAAAAAAAATCAATATATTGTTTCTCAAGAAAAAATTAAGCAATCATAAAAATAAAATACCTGAATATTTATCGATGTGTGTATTTGAAAACTAAGACTATAATCGACTGAGTTTCTACTTGAGCTGTTAAAATTTTTACTACAAACAGCTGTTCTCTTATGTTTCTTTCTCTGCTGCATAAGAGAATACTCAGCAAGAGTTTGGGTTGTGTGAACTTATTGCAGAGTTTATTCCTTCTGAATACATTGATGCAAATGTTGGAATAGAAACAACCAAATTGTAATAGCAAATCGTGCAGTCTTCTGTATTTTTGAGTTGTTCTTTTAATGTCTCTTCAAAATTATCAATATCATTTGTAACCTTGGGCAGATTATGCTTGTACCTCAACTTTGTTCTGGCTGTATAAAGCTAATGCAAGAATCATTAGTATCTATAAGAAAAAAAAAAAGTTTCTTTAATTTGTTGGTAACTATTTGGGTTCAAGTGAACAAAATTAAAAAAAAAATTTAATTTCACTATTTGGGAAAACTGTTTCAATACTTATTTACATGTAGACTTTTGTTTTCATTTTTGTTTATCACATTTCAGTTGTTGTTCCCTGTGGCCTTCCTCAGGTAACTTACAGGGAATTCTGAATTGTAGCCTGTTCTCATTCCACAGCCCATGTCTAGGGATATCATCTAGTTCTTATTTATAAAGTACACACTGCCTAATCCAAAGGATTAAACTCACAACCACTGTGAACTAAACTCATGAACCAACACTTTAATCCACTAGGCCCATAGGACAATTTACTGTAGTTAACTTCGAGCTTTAAACTTATGCCTCCTGATTAATGCTTCAATACTATTCATCACTGCATTTTTCAGATTCAAACTTGTTACTTCTTGGATGTACACTGTTTTTAAAATTTCTCACTTTGAGCAAAAATGCATATATTTTGACAAAAGACAAACATAAGGCACACCCCATAAAGGCATGTATAATATACACCTTGCAAAATAGGTTTGACTTGAAATCTTCTATCCTTGTGCAAAAACATTCATTTTATTTTTTTGAGTGGAGGAGGGGTATTTTCCTAGAATCAATACAAGAAATGACCAACATCTTCAAATATCTTAAACAAGTGTTTAAAATATTTTGCATTAATTTGGCTATGTCAGTTGCTTTGATGTTTGTCTCTCACTGTGATTTGCTACTGAAATATAAAATGTTTACTTTTGTGCAATGAAAAGTTGATACTTTACAACAATACAAGAAATCATTGCAGATGTTAAATGAACTATCATGAGTTACACAAAGGGTCAGTCTTCATCTAAAGATGATGTTATATTTGAAGTAGGATTAGAAGGCAGTGCAGTACTATGAGCTCTGTCTAGAGAAGCAAACAGTTGATTTGAACAATGCTGTATTAAATTAAACTCACCAGTCAGTCAGCAGAAAGGATATAATGAGCCATCAAAATGAGCTGTAGAATATATTTCTTGGAATTGTTCAGAATTCTGTTAATGAAATAAATTTAATCTTCTTCCTGGAAGATTGCAAATGGCATCTGGAGCAGTTTGCAGAGAAAATTCTAGAAAGATTTAATTATAAGGTTGCTTGAAAGAAGGCGGACAGTGGATCACAAGTTCTATCAGGGTCATTTAGACAGCATATATACAACAGTCATAGCAGCAGTGATGAATGTGTCCAGAGCAAAAGAACTTACCTTTCTTCAAGCTGAAGATCGATATACTGTGTCCCTTCAAGACATGGATGATCATGACCCACTACAATTTTATATCATTTATATCTCTGAGCAATGTTTGTCTTTTTACTATCTCTCCCAACCCGTTTTGCCATCCATTTATTTAGTGCAACAAAATGGCAAATATATTCTTTGATAATGTCAAAAAAAATTTGCCTTTTATTTTAATGCAATAAACGACTTGCTTATTATATGTGAAATGAATTAATCATGTTTGATTCTTTATATCTTTTGCTTATGCAGTATTTAAATTAGTATCAGTATTTTTTTTTTTTTTTTTCTTTCCTCCTAAAATTCTTCTACTTTTTCTTTTTCATTCATTTAATTCCTAAGGTGGTGTGTATCAGAAATAAACTCATAAAGACATTAACTTAAGAGGAATAAACATTTCTGTTTTAATCATTGTTCAAACAAAACCTCTCTTCAAATTGTATAACTATCTAATTTTATACATGACCCTCTGTCCACATACTTGTATATTCCTCACATACCAAATATAAAATCTCTTAGTGTTTCTCTAAAGAGTATTATAATTTACCTCTCATCATTGAAGTGGCTAAAACATCTCTGTTCATCTTTCTTCATTGTAGAGTAACTTTCAAATGCCTAGAATTTTCAACACTGACAAAAAATATTTAGTTTGTATGTAAATTTCTCTTATAAATGACTATAAAGTTTTTGAGTTCTTATAACAAACATGTTTTTTTTTTTGTTTTTTTTAAGAAATTTACATAAGGTCACTTGCATCTGAGGATTAATGTTGACATTGAAACTAATAGTACAAAATTTCTGCTAAAAAAGAGCTTTTAATAATTCAATGATTTTTTTTTTATCATTCCATTAAATATATATCCTGCTTTGTTGTTTTTTTTTTTTATATACAAAATGTCATTGCCATGGATCAGATTATAGCTTGATTGTCCTTGAATATCCTATGCACTAATAATCTGAATATTGCGCTGAACCAATGTGGTTAACTGTTTCTTTTAGAAATACATCTTTAGATACTTTAATTTAGAAAACTGGGAATGAGCACCAGCTTTTAAATGATTATCAATTATAATAAAATACAATAATTCACTCTTACTATCAAGTATAATTAAAACTACCATATAATGCACATTTTGTTCTAGAATATTGACTTAAAAAATTCAATTTCCTTTTACCCTCCTTGCTTTAAGGTTTTTTTTTAACAGCTTATAGTTTACAGATAGTTTATGGAGAATGAATGTGCAGGTAGTGTAATGGATAGAATAGTAGCTTGTAATATGAAATTGGAGAGCCAATTTCAAATTCCAGTCAAGTTTTGTTATATTCACTATTGTGAAAATTTTCTTAGGTATTAATCCATCCCTTCTCCTAGCTATGGGTTAAATATTAGGGCAGACTAACCTCTTCAGTTTTTGTTAGCAACTAGTCTAGAAGGGCACCTGAATTCAAAATCATGTTACCCTGGCAGAGCACATATTAAGCAACCAACAAAAGATTCACTGAGTTTATAATGACTTTATGATCCTGATTGCAGTCGTCTTTCACCCATCCAAAAATGAATATTTAGAAAGGAAATTTTCAGGTGACCAGGTGTGTGCAAGTATTAGTCACATTAATCTCTTGGTTTATACAGAACTATGACCATTGTGTTATGTGCAAGGAGAGTTTTAAGAATAAAATTTTAAGTAGAGTAGTACATATTTTGTGTGGAAGGAATATTGTATCTGATTGGAATATTCACAACCATTGTAACATATGAAAATAGGGAAGACAAAAAAAATGTTCAAAAATAACATGAAAAGCAAATTACATTTTTGGTATGCTTAGGTTCAATTTGCAAGATCATTATTACATGAACTAGCATAAAACTTATCAAAAGTGATGAGATCATTTATGTATAGATCAGAGTTTGTGTATGTATATAATATATATATATATATACATAATGCTGTGAAAAGTATTATATACCAAATATGAATATTCATTATGTTTTATATATGTGGATACATTTCAGTGCATATTTTTTCTTTTTTTTTTGTCTGATGAGTATGTATTTTGTTAATTGATATACATAATCTTGTGATTTAAAGTTTATTATTGGTCTATATAAATACTGGGAGATGTGCCAGTGCTATTGTCATATTTGAACAACTGGTTTAATGTGATTTTATGCAGAGCAGACAGTCTACTTTTAGAAAAACGTCCTTTTCTTCACTTTATGTTCATGATTTAAAGCTTCACCGGCTGACATGTTCTAACAATAAATCTTGTCATTTCTAGGTCGATGCTTTTTACTGTAGCAAAATGGGTGTTTTTGTTTTTTTTATTTTTTATTTCCTTAATCTATAAATTATATTTTTTTTGTCTGTATGGCAGTAATAATTGATGCTCAGAAAGTATTAGTTACATATGTATATTAAGTAAAATATTTTAAATTTAAATATTCAGTATTCATAAATTAGTTGAAAGTTTCCTCAGCTGACAATAACTTAGCTTGAGACAGATACAAAAGAGTACTGGAAAGTTCTCAGATTGATTGTGTCACTATAGCTAGAAAGAAGCTCTTACTTCCCTGCCAAATATCTTACAGATACTGATTTCATTGATGATATAGCGTTTATCAGTTAGTCTCTAAAGAATGCACAAGCTCTCCTACAATCTCTTGACCAAGGCTCCAACTGCGTAGGTCTCTATCTTAATGAGTCAAAAACTGAATACATGAACTGATGTACAGCCAATAATGATCATCCTATAAAATCCCTTAATAACACCAATTTGAATCAAGTTGAGGATTCATTCATCTTTTCCTCCTTAAAAGACTTCCAAACTAGGAAGTGTATGGCATGGTCTGCATGCAATGATATGCTCAAGATCAAAATATTTAGAGCTGCCGTTGAGCCATGGCTCAGAGACATGGTCATTCTCTAAAGGCATGGAGAAATATCTGAATGGAACCTTCACCCTTCTTCTGATGAGAGCTCAAAACCTATCTTGGAAATGCCATCCGACCATCCACCAAATCTACAGCAGTCTTCTCTGTGTTTCCTCTCTCATATGAGCTCATCAAGCACAGTTTGCTGGCCACTGCAACCATGCAGAGAATGAGGTTGTCTCCTTTCTCCTACTCTGGAAGTCTGTGTCAAACCTGACCAGGGGCAAAAAACTATAATTCCCTAGTGTCATCTCAAGGGATGCAGGCATTGATAAGTGGGACTTGGGGACAGCAATGAAGGACCAGGAAGTCTGGCGTAGTGTTGTGAACTCCATGATCTTGACTGCAGTCAACACCTGATGATGCTCATCCTGCTTTTACATGTGAGGGCAACCTGAGAAACAATGTGTGTTGAACTGTGGAGTGAATAGCATATATTTCATGACTCATTCATTCCCTCTTTGGTTGAGCCAAGAATTTTTGTACTCTGTCAGATTTTAATAATTTAATAAAAAGGTATTGGCTATTGTAATTTCTTTGCATTTTCTGTTTATTACAATTGTTTATGAAATAATACTAACCAGTAAATATTAATGATTGGGTTGAAAGCTTTCATTTTTGCACAGTATCCAACTTAAAAAAAAATTGTAATTCTTTACCTTTTAGTACTCTGCATTACTCATTAATATTACTTCCCTTAACCTTGAATCATAACTATTATTCAAATTTTCTGTTACCACAGTAGGATGTGAACCCGAGGCTTTGTAGGATGAAATGGAGTGGCATGATATGACCCTAGAATGATCATAGCATACTACTAATTACTTGGTGTGCATCACTGTGGTTCTGTTGTGGGGCTTGTGCACATTCATTTGTCATTCTTCTTGTTCATCTGGACAATTTTAAAAATTTTGAAGATTTTCTCAGTCATTGAGACTAGTACTATGAACACAGTGTGCCTCTTCACATTTCCTGTATCAGATTTGAAACTGCTTTGTTAATGCTCTTGACAGATCTGAAAAAAAAAAATGAGAATGTTAAAAATTCACCCTTGCTGCATAATATTGTTAGATCATTTTCCTTTTATTGCCCTCCAACAATGTCTTCTCATAATACCCAGTATACCTAGTATATTGCAAATATTCAAAGCATATTTTCAAGTAAGCAGATAGGAAAATGTCCATGGTATCTTTCATATATAAACAGATACACCTAACCTTGCTGAGATAGTAATTAAAAAAGTTTATCAATTAATATTTATTAACTGCAGAAGCATACCTTGATGGAAGAAAAAACTTTTTTGGACTATTCACTCCAAAAGTCTAACAGTTTCCTTGTGCAGAAAGACTAGGATTGTTGAGATGACTGTGACTAACTGAAAATAGCCATAGTAATACGAGTACTTAATGGAATTTGATGGATTTGCCATAAATCAGCAAGTGTTACTGGCAATATAAAAATTCATATTCTATTACTATCTTATCTGTAAATTAAAGAGCAAATTTGCTGAGATAAATATGCTTTGCTAATAATCAAAGCTTAGGTGACCTGTGATTGGGGATAGCTTGCCCATTTTTTTTCATAAGAGATTATAAAATAACAAACATGTTAAGTATTCTTAGCTATCTTACTATTATCTTCATTTTCTGTCAAGTCAGGTGATTAGCTTTTCTGTGATATCAGTTTTACAATTTCAAGAAAAAGAAAATAATCCCCACCTTTATATTATTACTTTAGATGTTATATTTTAGAGACCTACATTTCAGTAGATGCCCATTTTTTAAACAGTGGGAAACAGATATATACTGGTCTGTGCATTCAGAAGCCTTAATAAGAATACATTTTCTTTCAGTGTCTCAAATACACAGACTTGATATAATTCATAATGTTTAAAGCAAACAGGACACCTATTCAAGCATGTGTATTATTAAATATAATGTCTAAAGTAATCAGAAATAATGTCAAAGATAAAAAACATTAATTCCTTTATTTATATATATATATATATATATACACTCACATATGCAACTTTTGAAGACCTAATTTTGAAGCTAATTTGATTACAGTAAATGGAAAGTTTGGTCAGGGCCAGCAGTACATATGCTAATTTTATATCTTGTGTATGATGTGACCCCGTTAAAATTAGCTTCACATTAGGTCTTCAAAAGTCACATGATACAAGAGTATATACAATGTGTGTGTGTGTGTATATATATATATATATATATATATATATATATATATATATGTGAGAGAGAGAGAGAGAGACACAACATGAAAATTTTTTAGCTCATGCATTTCATCTTTTGAGGGACTTTATCAAGGCAAAGCTTTGCATTGATAAAGTCCCTCAGAAGATGAAACGCATTACTTAAGATAAGTTTTCATGTTGTCCTTTTACAGGTATACTCCATCTGAAATTTTATATATATATATATATACATACATACATACATACACACAATATAGTTTTAAGGTATGCTATATTTTGGGTAAAAGTGCTCTACATATAGAATAAAGCATGTGCACATATAAGAGTGGACATGGAGGCCAACGCTGTGATGGTGACCTTAATATCTATTTATATAACAGCAAACTTTTTATAATAGAAAGCATTCAAACATTTTTTGTTAGTTTTTGATTGTTCATTCTTTATAACTATTCATATTTTGATTGGCAGAATGAATCATTAGTTGACAGTTTAAAAAAAAAAAAATCAATTGTAGTCTTGAAAAGAATGAACAAGTTGCTCTTTTTCTCATTTCAGAATGAACAAATCAGTAATTTTTGTTTTATTTGGTTGTATATTTTGACCAATATTTTGCTCATCATTTAATCATCTAATAATGGATGTGTGTCTGTGATAAAGTTTCTAAAAATTTATTTATTTATATCTCTCTCATGTGCAAAATAAGGCATCAGTTTCACTTAATATACAAAACCTTCTCATGTCATTTCCTCCTGCATAGCTCATTTTATACTGTTGGCAAGAAGCTCTTCAATTTTTTTTTTCTCTGCTAACTCACAACCAAAAACATTTTGTGGTTTTTGAGCACTGGCAACCTAGGACTGCATAGCTTTCTGCGTTATTGTATGAGCCAGTTGTAGAACCTCTTTGCTTTCATGACTGGAAATGCACATTGCAAACCAAATTTTCAAAAAAAAAGATAAAAGGTGAAATACCTCCTCCCAAAATAGCATGAAAAAAATCATTTTCTTTTCTGCTTCCAGAAGTTTACAGAACCATCTTTGGAAAGAGAGATTTATTTAGAGATGGAAGGTCTATGAACAATACATTGGTTATACATATTAGAGAATTGCCTATGGATTTTAAAAAAATTTTGTTTTTGAGCACTACAAATCAAGAACCTTTATAAAATACCATCATTGTTTCTGATTTTAATGTCTTCAATAAAAAGACACTTGATGCCATGGAATTTAATTTCTCACATTTACAAGTAGGTGCTGAAAAGATTTTACCCCAGTTAAATAACCCTTCCAAAAACATGTCTGATCATTTTGTCAGATCTTAGGAAGTGGGTTGGGCTAGAACTTTAAAGCACTGCTGTGTGTGTGTGTGTTTGCAAGTATTTTCATTATGGGGATTTTATTGAACAATTATGGCATTCTGAATCACATTTTAGGTTACCAAGAAATAAAAAGGGCAAAAATTGAATAAATTATAAAATGTAAAAATAATAACCATCTATAGAGATTGTTAGGTTTCATCATAGTCTATATTCAAATTTATGTATTTTAGTTAGTTATTTTGTGTCTGTCTTTATAAATTAAAATAAATTAAAAATATTAATAGCTAAATGTTGGTATTGACTGGACTTGTTTATATTTTTTGTGGCAGGTCCTTATGAACAATACATTTTTTAAGTAAACCTCTTGTGTTAAGTTAATGATACCTGGCCTATTCAACCCATCACTCACTTAGCAAATATCTGGAATAACAGAAATGCAATTTACCTGTCATATTGATTCTATTATCTGTACAGTTATAGTAATTGAAAACTCTTCATGGAACACTGGGCTTCAGCTCCTTAAAGTAATATAGTTTCCAACTGTGCACACTTCTTTATCAGTGTTGGCATACCTAAACTGAAACTCAATACAGTCTGCTTTGTAATTTCAGTAAAGATAGTCTTTCAAAATGTCTTCCCTTTAATGATTGGAAATAGTTAATAAAAGTAATAAAGAAAACCTTTGTAATAATCTGAAATATTTCTGTGAATGATATAAAACTAGCCCACCTGTCTTTTGTGCTTAACAAATAATTCTCATCTTCAAATGGAAGTGTTGTATATTCTCATCTCAGAAATATTTTTTGATAGAACAGCTCTTACCCTTCTCTCCTATTCCAGTGAGTTGTACAGTTAAAGACTAAGCAACTTAATATAAATAAGGGCAGTATGCCATGTCAAATATCAAGTTAGTCCTTGCATGATATCTGAGGTGGTTCATCGTCTAAAATCATTGTAGTAAATTGATATAAGCATGATTCTTGGGGAATGTTTGACTACCTGGCAAATTTACATTCTTCATGAAGTAAAATTCGAGATACCTTTTGGTTAGGAAGTATTGTTCTGATGATATTTCAATGACCTTGATTTTTATGGAAAGTTCTCTCTCATTTATAAGATTATTTCTGAAATGACCTCAGCATTGCATACCTATAGACATAAAATCATCAAAATATCAACTTTGTTAACAATATATATTTATTCACCTCACTACAAGCGAAATAGGATTCAAGATTAGTTTAATGTGTGTACCCCCCACCCCACCTGCATGTGAGTTAATACAAAAATTACTCGGTCTCTCTAGCGATCAGTGGTACAAAATTGTCTGGGTGACCACAACCCTCTACTTTAGTCCATTGTAGAGATGCTGCATCAGAATTGGATTATCTAGGAACCAGGCATGTTTGCTTCAATTTTATATGATTTCTTGCTCAGACACCTGATTCCAGCCCAAAGGTCAGTAATTGGGTAGTAAGTTATAAAGATCACAAATGAGGAAATTAGATAAAAAAGAAAGGTCTTGATAAGTTTGATAGTGCTAGAGTTATGATTAAAAATTAAAGAGTAAGGTCAAGTATTAGCTTTCACACTATTCTTCACAATTGTTTTTAAAGTTTTTATATATATATATATATATATAATGGAAAACTGTTTAATGGACTTGATTGTGTTTTACCATCCTTACATCAATTTCCTTAGATGATATGTGAGTATGCTTCAATATTAAATTAATGCTTTTTCTGCTAAGCTGGAATCTCAGTTGAGATGATAGAACAAAATTGTGACTTTTGTTCAAAAGCCATTATTTTAATTTGTGCTGTTTTCTTTTCTGTTTTTCTACCCTTTGAATTGAACAAAAGTCGCACAAAATCTTTCTTTGATCCCAACCAAGGGATGCCAGTATAACGGATAAATTATTAATGATTTAATATTGAATTATAAACATGTGCACACATGCACGTCATGTTGATCTGAGGAAACCTATCTAATAATGATGGAGCATGTAATCTTTGCAATAAAACAATTTTCCTCTTTGTCATATAAAATCTTGTCTGGATTCTATATCCTATTATTACATACATACATACACACACAACTTGTAGAATTAACTCCTCTTTCTTATTGTATAATCAATACTAATTATAATTCATACTCACATTTGAGTTGAAAACTAGGACATTGTCTGCCAAATTCATTTTCACCAAAGTATCTAATTTTATATTATCTCTTGATTATAATAATGCTTGCATTAATTCCTCGCTATTCTTTTTCCCTTCATAATTTTCAGTGCATAAAAGATTGCTTCAACAAATTTCTGGTCAGAAATTGTAACAAATTTTCCTTCCCTACCACCAGAAATATGTTAAGTTTAATTATTTTCTACATTAAGTAGATGAGTTATAGAGTAGTTGTAAAGTTAGTGTAGGTACCTCCACGAGATCGCTAAAAAAAGAGTATAGTATGAAGAAAAAGACGCCAAACTTGACAAAAACAAAATTTTATCGTCTAAATGTTTTTTATTATTAAGAGGAAAGATCAAAGTATTTTTGGAGTATATTTTTCCATTTTTTTAATCGTTCCTAGCACGTCCGAAATTTTCGTTAAAATCTAGTTTTTTTTGAGTCAGCAAAATTGACTATTTTTTTCCATTTTAAAAAAAAAAAAAACTGGAAATCTCACTTTGAAATTCTTTTAAATATCAATTATCATTTAAAACTTATTTCAAGAAAATCATAAATTATGTTTATTTAAAATATTTTGAACCAAACTTAGCTTTTGTGCCAAAAAGATGTAATTTGAAAATAAAACAAAGCAGGTCACAAACTTTCGCGTCTCTTGACAGGTGATGAATGACATATTTACGAATTCCATGAGGCTAATTTGTTCTACGGAAGGAGAAAAGTAAAATAATTTACATTTAAGTGAACAAATTATTTACCTCGTTATTTTTAACGAAAACTTTCAGCGGCCTAATTTTTTTTTTTTTTTTTTTTTTTGTGCTTAGCTTTCACCTTTTACATTTATGATGCTTTATGGAAAATATATTATAAAGAAATTAAAATAAGATTGTTAAGAGTGACATTAAATTTCATATTTCCTAAGAAATGTATCTAATTAATTTATAGGTACCTTTCTTATGAAATTTTATCAGAACTGTACATAAATACTATAATTTTATGTACATTTATTACATTTTACTGTTATTTGTATTTGCATTCATTTTATTATTAATTTTGATATTTCATTTATGGAAAAATGTGATAACTGAGATTAATATAAAAATAAGATCATATAAATTTCATAAGATGATACTGATACTTGTAGGTACCCTTTTCAGTTGAAATTGAAAAATCAAATTAACTTCACACGTGTTTCGCAAAAGTAAAGGCCTTAACAGCGGAGAACAATGCTTAACTCAAATAATGCAACTTAATTATATTCTGGTTGGTCTTCCGTACTTCATAATTACAGCCCAGTTATAAGCACAAAATTACATTTCTTAATTACTGTGGATCTTCTGATTAGTCAAAATGATACAATTTACAATGCGCTAAAAAAAAGATCTATCTGATAAGGACACTTAGGAAAGCCGATGGGGCTTTTAACTAATTTTATAATATTTTAACAACTTAAATGTAAAATCCATTATAATTAAAGAAATAACAAATAATTGTATTAAAAATTCATTTTTCATCGAAAAAAATTTTTTGCTTTCAGAAAATATTGTCCATATTCATAAAAACAACTAAAAGCAAATAAAAGCATTTGAAATTAAATAATATCTTTGTTTATTGAGTTTTGTATGTTACAATTCAGAGCTGATTTTCAGGTACGTTGGCTCCAATTAAAAACGAAAAAAAAACATGATTTGCATTCCTCAAAGCCCTGTGCTTTTAATTATTGTAATCACTAAACCCGATGCGATCGAATTTCTAGCGTTTTCATAAAATTAGTTATGAGGGGGTAATAAATATTTAAAAAAAATATTTCTACCATGACTTTAATAAAAAAAAACATATTTATAATAATTTCGATCATCTGTGAATAGTTCTTGAAAGTTTCATTAACATCCGACAATTATTTCTATTTTTGCACAATTTTTCAAATTAATGTGTGTTATACCAAAAGAAACGTGCTAAAAATTGTCTGTTATTTACTAGTTCTGCTGATACAAATAGAAATAAGTTTTTTTTTAATCAAAATTTAGAATGTTCTAAAAAGGAAAATTTTTTAAAATAATTAAAAAAAACTTTGGTCTTTCCTCTTAATAATAACATAAGCATTTAGACAATAAAATTTTGTTTTCGGCAAGGTTGGCATCTTTTTCATCAAGCTATGCTCTTTTTTAGCGATTTTGTGGAGGTACCTAAGTTAGTGGGTAGTAATAAGACAAATTCAAAATTTTCCTATACACTTTTGGCTCAAATGCAGTTGGTATTAAATATAGGTGTTTGTTTCATTTATCTCCCCCTACCACTAGAATTGCTGTGTCACTCTATATGTAATCATAGAGTGAATTAAAGTTTTATCAAATTCCTTTAATAAATCCTCACTATGATATAAGTTAAATAAACAATTTGTCATACTGCATGTTCAATATGCACAAACACAGAAACCATATGTTAAGATTTGTAAAGGTTTCTGATTATAAAACAAATTTTTAGTGAATAGCCTTTGTTAGATTGTAGATGGAAAATCTAAGTTACTTCTTTCAGCTACCACCTTCAGTATTTTATTTCCCCTTTCTTTCTCAATGACTTGCATTGCTTGTTTTGGATGACTTTCTCTGTTTTCTTAGATGATGGGAGTTTCAAATATTTGTTTTTTTGTTTTTTTTTTTTTGTTTTTTTTTTTGTTTTTTGCATCCACCCATTTGGCATATTCTCATTCTCTATATATGAACAATCCCTATCCTCTTTAAAATGCATCTGATTGCTAATAATAGGAGTAGCATTTACCTTACCTTGCACAAGGTTGTTATATTTTACTGTTATTTCTATCACTTTATACTTGCAACCTGTCAACACTTTTTTTCTGCACTTCATTTATTATTCATAAAAAAAGCTATATCATGTTCTCAGCTCAGCCTTCAGCTGGGTTTGAACATAGTTTCTTTTTGGAAGTTTCAAGGCATTGGTACAAACTGATACCATTTGCCGATTGTTGAATTTGAAACAGTCTTATTAATTCCACATGTCAGTAGTATTTTTAAATTCTCAGATTCTGCTACTCATTGCATTACGCATTATTCTGATTTTCTTGGGAGAAATAGATTTTTATTTAAGGTTGTTAGAATTCTCCGATAATTTATAATTTTTAAATCATGATAGGTTTTTTAATAAATTTGTGCTGTTTCATTAAGTGTTGTTTTACAAAATTCATTTCTTGTGTGCATAAAGTTAGCTCTTAATCTTTAGCACTCTTTGATATTCATAAGTAATTCATCATCATCCAGATGGCCAGACAACTGCAGTAGCATCATCTTTGATTTTCAGTTAGTCATTTTCCTGTTGTAGGATATGACGACACTAGTAAAAAATTCGACTCAACTATTGTCTGATGATCAGAATTGTGTGCAATGACTATACAAACATTTTGTTTGTATGTAGGTGACTTCATTTGTCAGTTAACAAAAAATATCTTGAAAACAATAAGTTTAGAGATTTTTTTTTTTTTTTTTTTTTTTTTTTGGCCTTTAAGATCATGGAATTCTCAAATAAATGTAGTTTTAAAGTATAGTTTGTTTTTTTTTTCTAATAAACTAATTCAATTTTTAGTTGATAAAGAATATAAATGTGGGATACTTGTTTTGTAAACAAGTTACTTTGCTGCACTTTACAAATGCTGATAAATCTGAGCCAGTCATTCTCAAAATATCTTAAATGATTAAGACAAATTTCAAAAAACATTTCGTGTATGCCAAAGTTATCTGTTGAATATATTTGTAAGTATTTTATGCACATTGAAAGTTGATTTCAGAAATATTGTACTGGTTTCTAAGGGATGTGTCATAGCATTGAAATTCTTTTCAAATTGCTCCTTGTCTTTCCTATTTGGAATTTATAGATCTATTTGAGATACCTGCTTTGATACCCAAAGTCTATCCAAAATGTTTGAACATCTCTTGGAAACTGACAAAACATTTTCTTTATAGAAACTGTTGTTGACTAACATCTGAACAATGTCCTTGATATGCTGGAGAACCTGCTGCCTATGGTAGAATGAGATTCTCTCTGCTGTCTTGAATTTCTTTGTCCATGAGAATCTTGAATCAGGTATGCCAGTGGGATGTGGTTGCCTGCTAGCCAACCTGGTTGCCTTACCTCCACCCCCGCAGGGATGAAGGACCAGTTGTACATGGAGCCTGTTGTGGAGCATTTCTATTCTGGATGTAATATTATATTATTCATTGCTAACCTTGCCTCACTGCATTCTTCTACCTGCTGCTACTAGAAAAAGAAATTAGTTCTGCCTATCTTTATCTTCTCAACCTATCCAAACCCTCTCATTTCATGTGGCTGTTTGGGGTGGGATCTGTGATGGGTTATACCGCATCTAGTATAGAGAACAGCAACAACAGTCATAGATACTCATACATGAGATTTTATAAGTATTAATTTGACTCTAGTTTTAAGAATATTATACAATGATGATGCATTTTTTTTTTTTTTTACTCTGTTGTTAATAGTTGATATAACTTGAATGTAGATTTTAGATATTTAAATGGATTGACCACAGCAGGAGACATTTGTTGAGAATCTTGCTACTTTTGCTTGAACTGGAATTAGTCATGTTGTGATATATCTGACAATGTATTGTATTTTTTTGATGGTCTATAACACCTTATCCAATCACTTTTACTAGATAAAACTAAACTATCAATTGAGGTCTGTGATTTTTTTTTTGTTGTTTTTGTATTTTTTTTGTTGACTAGCAGAAGTTTGTTTTGTGAGGACTTTGATAAATGAAAGACTCTGCACCAGAAAAAGACCAGAGAATTATCACTGAACGCTGAAGAAGAAAAAATTGTTAAAAAAAATAAAAGTTATCAACTCATATTGAAATAAAATTTGACTCTCATATATACAGAACGTTTGAGGAGACTCTGTATAATATTTGTATAGAATGGATAAATATGATGATAGATGTAAAAATAATTTTTATATGATCAAAAATGACGAATATTTTATTTATACATTAACCAAAGACACCAAAACATTGTTAGCTGAGTTTGTGAAAAATTTCCTCTCTTAATACTATATAAATTGAACCAGATTTTTTTTTTTAGTGTAAATTCTTGGTTAAAGAAGTGATATCTTTATCACAATCTCTCTCACTGCTAGCATTAGACTGCAGTAGACATAGGCTGCTAAAGATCCATCCAAAATCTTGATATCTTTTTCTAGACTTGAAATACCAGCCAGCTGGTTTGAACACCAACATTTTTATCAGTAGCAGTAACATCAGATGCAAAAAAAAAAAAAAACAACTCTGTAAATATTCCCACCTCAGTAACAGGGTGTGTCCAAGACCAGATATAGCTACTATATAAAACTGGCTTATCAGGAAAGATAACACTGTCTATTTACTGCTGTCCTGTTCCTGTTGTCAGTGCATCTAGACAGTGTGTAGTTTCTTGTCATTGGTTTATTTTTAGAAGGAATATTGTTTGATAGACAACTCTTTCTGTGCACCACGCATACACATTTGTGTAGATTCATTGAGAGGTGGCCTTTGTGCATTTGTTAATGGATGAAGTCTGAATTGATGCACATGTTTGTGTTAGGTTGGTTTCATTGATGATAAATACCTCTTCTGATAATGTACCTTGAAACTCAGTAGCTACACAGATACACATGTGTAGAGTATAAATAAGGTCCAAAGCAGGCTGGAGGAAGCCACAAGGCAACCATAATATAACTGTATTTTTTGCAAAGACAATTACCATTGCTTGCACAAAATTCATTATTTTATATATGGAAAAATGTCATTTAGCATTGCTTGCACAGGTAGGAGAGGACTATTTTCTTTGATCTTTATGAATCTTTATTTTGTTTGCTCTGCTTTAAATATAGCTTCTGATGAAAGAAAACTCGAAAGTAGATTGAGCAAATAACACCAATTTATAATGATCTAAGAAAATATGCCTGTCCTCCTACTGCAAGCAATAGCAAATGATATTTTGAATTCATAAAATTAAACAAGGAGGTTCAGGTAGAAAATGACATCTTTAAGCTGACTGGAAATCTGGTTGAGACAATTTGTGTTCACATGGTCTTTGGGAAAAGCATGACTTTATTTATTTATTTATTAATTTAATTTATTTATTTATTTTTTTTTTTTTTTTTTTTTTTTTATCCCTCCTAAGCTATAAGCAGGGCAGATTGGGTTCTCTATCTTTGGTTAGCAACCAATCTAAAAGGATAATGCTAAATTCAAACCAGGAGTGGAGCTCCATGAGACAGCTGGAAGTCAAATTTGGTTCTCTTTCTGTTGTAGCTCCTGTAGCCAAACTGAAGCTAATACATATGTTTCTGAAATGTATGGCTGATAGCCCTCTGGAGCCAGAAGGAGATTAAATAAAAATTGTTCTAGTAAAAATACATAAGGAGAAATTCCACATGACAAGTGAATAAGGGAGAATTAGGCTAGGAGGTATACTTTTTTGAGCCTTTTTGCTTTAATAATGTATTTTATTTTAAATGATTGAAAAAGAAATAAAGATACTATATTTAGTTTTACAAAGAGCAAATTTTTATATCTTAAAAATCTGAAATATTTTAAAACTGTTCATATGAACTTGAATGAAAAAATGACATTTAAAAGTTTCTACTGTGATATGCACAGTTCATCACATTTAAATTATCCGAGTCATTGCAAAAGACATGCAGTGTGAGAACCTGATTGTTCTTTGTTAGTTTTAGTCTTTATTTATTTCTTTTTTTTATTTATTTATTTATTTTTGTGAAAGCAACAATATCTATTGCTTTACCTTTTAGAATCCTTAAAGTCTTTGTTTTAGGTTTGCTTTATCATTCAAGTGTTGTGAATTTTATAAACATTAAATTGCTTGCTAAATCATCCTTTCCCCTATTTTCTAACAGATTTTATCTATTATCTACAATGGAATATCAAACCACATAGCCTTCAGTCTACTGTTCTAATTAGAAAGGTAGATAAATTTGTTTAATTTTGTAGGCCCTCTTTTATATATTCTGTTACTGAAAATTTAAAAACACAAACTTAAGAAAAAATGTATTGCACCACAGTAGGAATCATTTTTATTTTAAAGACTTTGTGACCACTTAGATTCATATGTTGTGAAATTTTCTAATGGAGATGTGTATTTTCCTCGCCTTTCTTTTTCTCATGGGAAAAAAGGTTTGTTGATAAATTTTCAATTGTTGTGAGTCTAGCAAAGAAAAAAGGTGAAAAGAAAAACATTGTTTTTTGTTTTACACACAGTGAAGAGCTGTTAGTTTTTTTTAAATATAAACATTTGCAATTGCGGAAGTTGATCCTATGTTGACAAGGAAAAATTTTTTTTTTTTGTAGTTTTCTGAATTATCAAAATAATCCTTTTTGCAATGAAGTCATTTTTTGCTAAGCTTAAATTTTTTTTTTTTTTTTTTTTTTTTTTTCAGTCTACTGTTGGCATTTGCAGATTTCAAAAAAATATTGAAACAGTTTATACTGAAAAACAAAAATGTCTGCTTTTTTTCTTTTCTTTGAAGGGAAGATCAGATTTGTTTTATCAGGGTAGGTCAAAAAGTAATGCTTTCTGGGAACTCACTTTGCACAGTTTTTAAGTAGCCAGGAAGTTTCACTAAACTGCAGGTACTACCATGGCTTACATGAAGGTTTCCAGAATTTTGCAAAGTTCTCAATTCAGCTGTAATGAGAACATCAAACTGTTTGTCCTTAGCCTTTTTCACAGCAGTAACTGGCCTGCTATGAAGGTCAGTTTCTCCTCTGTCATTAACTTGACTAATTCATCTCCTTACTTTGTCTACATAAAGTCCAACCTTTCCATGAACAGTTACTAACCTCCTGTGAATAGTTGTAGTACTTTTATCTTCCAAAAAACAGAAATTCTATGGCATCTTTCTTTTTTATATGTATCCAGAGAGACAGCCATTTTGAAAGAGGATTATAAGTAGGAAAAGAGAAGATAATTGCACTAAATTTTCCCTTTGGGCCTTTTGACATTTTATAGCTAAAACAAAAATTTCAGAGAAATTCTAATTTTTAATAATTTTAAAATTGAATCAGAACGAGTATTTCTGGGAGATGTTAGCAAATAGACAATAAATTTTCATGCTATATCTTAAAAGTACATTAAGTTAAACAGAATAATTTTTATAGCATTTTGGAAATTTAAGCTATTGTAAGCTTCAAATTATTTGAAATTGGGCTTTATGAAGTATAAGAAATTGACATTCTTTTTGTGTACTTTGTCTAATGAATTTTCAATAGTTCTTTGAAGTACAGTGTAACCCGGATATAAGAGAGTTGTCGGGACCGGAGAAGAAGTCTCTTATATCCGGGTTTGGTCTATTATATATACATTAACACAGGCTCTAATTTGAGACCAGAAAAAAATCTCTCTTATATCCGGGTTACACTGTAATATTTTTATTGTAACCATTTGATAGTTTTTTGGGTTTTTTTTTTTTATTTTTCCTATATTCATAAGATGATTTGAAATCTGAAAGATTTATTACTTTGTATGTTGTTATATCCTAAGAAATCATGAGTTTGCCTTTGTTTGACCACAAGATATCTGAAGAATAGTATCAAATGTTTTTAGACTTTTATAGCTTGGTTCTGTATTCACATTGTTTTTGCTTTCAATGAAAAAAAAGGAAAAGCACTTGATGAATGTTGTTTTTTGAAAGCAACTAATGCTTTTAAAGAAAATTGCTTGGTTTGTTTACAAATTATTTTAAAAAGTAGTAAAAATGTCTGCAATGATTGTCAATTTTTAGTGCTTAGATTGTTTAAATGTGTAAAAATAATATTATGGGCATTTCTGCTGAGTTTATTTTCCCCTGTGATTAAATTCTAAGTGAAAATTTTGTTTTACTCCAAAATTGTTATTTTACTAATATTTCAAATATTTCCGAAAGGTCAAAGAAAATAATAAACATTTAATAATACATGTGTTGTCCATTGCTTGTGTGGTGGGGACATACCTTGCCGAAGCAAAAGAAGGTGAACTGTCTGTACATGTGCTTGTAGACATCATAGATCTGTGAGGCGAACTCTGACACATCGCATGCATTATCGGCGAGAATGAGGCTAACACAAGCAAGAGATCTCTATTTCCCGAGACTGAAGAAGGATAAAAAGAGCTGACTTTTTGTTTCAGGGCAGTTTTGTTCTTAGAGACTGAAGATTATACCTTTGTTCCAGAGAAAGTGTGATAGTACTGTTGTTTACAGTGTGCAGGAAACAGTCCCGAGCAAAGCGTTGTTCTGATTTCCACATTAGCTGTCAGCAGGAACAGATTTGAGTGGAAATTTATTTTTCTTATTACCCAATTTTTGTTTAAATCACACACCTTGAAAACAAAATGAGGCATTTTCTCTATTAAAATGTTGTGTTGGTAGTGTATTGACTTCTGCAAAGTACTTTTGTTCTTTTTGAAAACAATGATTTAATACTGAATAATCAATAGAATGGTATAACTTTTACCTCATATGATATATACAATTAATTTTTGAAACTTTGTTAAAATTCTTGGGCCAAAATGTTACAACTGGTTATGAAATGTGGTTTTAGAATTTACAACTTATACAGAGTTGTATATTTCAAGCACTTCTAATTGATCATATGATTAGTTTTAATATTGTATATTGAAATACAGTACTACTCAATTGCAGGTGCATTAAAGTGCTCTAACACTAAGCCAGTGAAACTTGCAGATGCATTTAGACGTTTGCAGCCTTAAAGTGCTAGTGTCCTTTCATATTTGTCTCTGACGTACTAGTGACTGTAGAATTGGATAGGCACTATTAACTGCAGCTCCTACAGTAATTCTCTTGATAAAAGCACTCGCAATGCAACATATGACTTGAAGGTTAATTTTTTTTTTTTTTCACAGGTGGTTATAGTGTGACTGAAACAAGCAATAGAAGGGTGAGAATGAGGACATTGAAAAATCTAGAAATCTTCACAATGCATCTTCTCACAATCTAACAAAAACAAAAACAAAAAATGTGTAATAAAAGGGGGTGGCTAGGAGAGGGGGGGCCTAGTGCAGCCAAAGAACCATAATGTGCTCAGCATGTGTGATGGTGATCTGAAGAAGCATATGTGACTTGTTTGACAGTGTTGCCTGTTATATTTCTCAAGGGTGTCCTCTTACAGGGACTTGCTACTAAAATTCTCATCCCTCCACTCTCACCATTTTTTTTTTTTTTTCTCCCATTTTTATTTCAGCATTTTTTTTCCACTCCTTGCATTTGTTTTGTCAGCGTTTGCTAGTCTAATTTTCTCTAGTACTTGTTCAATACACCTTTCCCTTCCTACCAATGTTGTTTTACTGGATCCAGGCATGGTTTTTTTTTTTTTTTTTTTGTCAGGAATTAACCTTTAGCACAATCTAACACTGTCTTTCTACTGTTTTTGTCATTTAAAAAAAAAAAAAATGCCGGATATGTGTTTGGGAATTTGAGAAAATCTTTGACACACGTATTGTAGATTTTATAAGTACTAGACCGTTTCCTAACAAACGGAACATTTCCTCTGCTTTAAAATAACTCCAAAGCAAATACTTAATTTCAGCCTTGCTTGTGGAAAGAAACTTCAGATCTGTCTTTACTTACAAAATATTGTACCCTATTGTTTTCAACAATATTGGTATGAAAATGAAATCTCACATCAATTGTCTTTCTGGCATCTTCTGTTACTTGGGCTAAATTTCACTTGGAAGTTATGCATGTATTCTCACAATATCATGTTTGCTTGATTTGCATTTTAAATTTTTAAGCATAATATTTTAACAATTCATTCTCTGAAGGAAACTTTTGTGCCAAGCTTTTTCTTTTCTCCTGCGAAAGAGATTTAAATCTGTCCTGAGATGCCTTGTTGTACATTGGTTACACATGACATCAAGATAGATAGATATATAACTGGCGAAATTTAATTGTATTGTCCATAGTTCTCACTCTGCATGGGGGCAATCTCTACTAAAATTACTATAAATTTAATGAATGTTTTACTTTTGTCTTTAAAAGCAATCAAATTCTTACAAATCTAAATATCCATCCTAAAATATCTCAACAAGATCTGACAATGAATTTTACTTGATATCAACATGTAACATAGTGTCTAGTTGGCTGATCTAGCAAGAATGTGAGTTGACAAACATTTATCTGCCTGCCCTATCATGATCTTGTGACTGAAGTTACCTCAGCCTTAACTGTTAGATTATTAACAGTAAACATAGGCTTTTGTTAATCAGTTTAATTATAAAAGTGGTTAAAAGTCTGAGTCATCCAATTATTCTTTTCTCATTAATCTATGCCTGTTTAAGGTGTTTCCATTTTCATTCATTGTTACATTTGAGTAACACTTGGAATTGGTTTGGATATAATGGCTTGTGCTTTCTATCTTATAATGTATGTGCATCTGAAGAGAAGAAAAAAAGTATGACAAATAGGCCATGAATCATAGTAATAACATGTTTAAACATTTGATGAATTTAGTGAATGTTAAATATATCAATTTGTAAAGGTTATTTCTGGAAGAAATATGCTAGAGAAACAAAAGAAACTATTTATATTTTTGGATGTGCCATCTGCTTTTTCTCTGTTTAGAAAAGGGAAGAAACATGATAGATTTTTTTAAAATTTAGCTAACTTTGAAAGTAAATTTTTTAACCTATCAAATACCAACATGAAATAACAATAGGCCATTTCTAATAAAATGCATCAATAAGTTGAAATTAATATAATCCATAAAAAATGATTTGATCTAGTTTTTATTTTTTTATATATTTCAAATATAAATGCAGAAAATTGTCATTTTTATATCAGATTATACTTATGACTGAAAAAATATTTTATCTAAAAATATGAGGAAAGTGTTTTTGCTTCTATAGTAAGGAAATTACAAGAAAATTGGCCTTTGGTTTGGGGAACAAGATGTTCTCCAGTTGAACACCTGGGTAATTTCTGTTGATGCGCAGAGGTAATTCTTGCACTCATTATCTTAAATGTATGACTGCTGTATCCAGCCTTTTTGGGTTGACTGAGAACCCAGCTGAGGTGTTTTTTTTCTACAAGCTTTCTGCTGCTAATGTGAACTCTAGTAATTTTTCCCCTCTCATTAATTCCTACAAGTTTTCACTCATTCTGATTGTTTGAAATTTTAACTAGTTATAAAGTGAAAAAAATGTGACTAATATTTTTTATGCACATTTTTTTTTACTTGGAATTCTTTAAACATCTTTACATTTATAGCTTTGCAATATTTGTAGGGTGTGTGTGTATGTATATATATGTGTATGTATATATGCACACACACTCTCACTCTCTCTCAGGAAAAGGTATGAATCCATCTCTTCTCTCTTGCATGTGGGTTAAATAGCAGGGTAGACTGGGCTCTCTAGTTATGGTTGGCAACCAATCTAGATGACGGACAACACTGAATTCAAAACCAATAGATACCTTAAGCTATTAGGTCTTGACCAAAGTCTTTAACCAAAGTGAATAAGAGTTTTGCAAGAATCCTGTAATGGATTATGTATCATATGTATGTGTGTATTTGGGCAGCAATCCCTCTTTTATACAAGTTTCATTAAAGTATGTTTGAGAAGATGCTGCAATCAAACTTTTTATTCAATTTTTCTTACATTTTACAAGTCTTTCTTTATGTCCAGAAAAGTGTAAAAACTGTCTAAATGTTCTACATCTCTGACCACTTTCAGCTATTCTGTTAGTCATTATCAAAGGTTTGTTTTTAATTTTTAACTTTTATATATATATATATATATATATATATATAAATGTGTGTGTGTGTGAAAAAGGCAAACATTTAATATGTGCCAGTAACTGAAAGCAAATTATAAAGAAAATTTTACCTGCCAAAATTAAATGTTTTCAATTTAGAAAAAATTTTATTCAGTAAAACTGATCTAAGCCTCAAGGATGGTTTAAATAAAAAACAACTGCATGTTTGAAACAATAATTCTTGCTGGTTGGTCTCCTCCTTGACAACATCATAGACTTGTCTACATGATACAAATCACGAGAACAAGGAGGTAACATATTGAGGATGAAATGATCACAAAAGTTCTCAACTAGCCACACTTGGATTATGTGGGCAATGTGAGAAAGAGCAGTGTACTGCTGGAATACATATGGCTATCCCATCAATATCGGGTTGGACCATAATGTATAGCATCTCAACATAGGCCATAGCCTTAACTCTGATATCCTGCAGGAAGAAGTGGAGTGACATTAAAAGGCCCTCATTGCTCACAACTCTGATAACCATCACAGACTATATGAACATAACTGTTAGTGCTTGCATAAGTATCTCTGCATGGGCCACTTATTATTCCCTTTGTTTACCTAGCTAATTTCAAGAATCTGGTTACCTTTTTGAGTTCCTTTATTTAGTGGCTGTTGCCATAAGCATGTCATGCTTTTGTTTCCTATGTCACATTGGAAGCTTCCATTCTGATGCTTTTGATAGATCTGAAATGTTAATGTTAAAATTTGATGCATGCCATTTAACGTTACATTAGGCCAGCTTCTATTTATGGCCCACTGAAGGTGGGTTCCAAATATTGGAGATACTCTGCACGCATACACATGAGTTGATGAGTTATTGAAAATTTCACATTCAGCTCACTTTCCAGAATTTGACCAAATGACTAAGCATCAGAATTTGGCTAGGAATACAATCTTGTTTACTTTTCAGCACAACTTTTTTCTGTGTGTATCTTGTGTTGTGTGATATGCAATAAACTTCAGGTTTCATAAAGTTTTGTGACTTGAGTTATGGGGAAATGTGGTGACCAGAATAGAAAAGGGAAATATTTTCTGTTTAAAGAAAGGATTGTCGTATAACCCTAAGAATATCATATCTGTAGTGAAACATGGTGGCATGAGTTGAGTATAATGCTATAGAGATGCTTCAGTGCATCCAAAACTGGGAATCTCAGAGTGGAAGGAATTGTGAAAATCTTCAAAATTTTGAAAGAAAATGTGAAGCAGTCAGGAGACAAACTTGGTTTGGGTTGCAGTTTCTTCTTTGTTTTTGATTTTCTTCCAACATGACAGCCACCTGGAGTTTATGTCACTTCTGATGTAGAACTATTTTGAAAAGATAAGTGTGAATATTATTGGCTGGCCTGCACAAAACCCTAACTAAAATCCCACAGATAATCTGTTGGGTAAACTGAAAACCAGGGCCCATGAACTGAGTTTGAATGACTGAACAAACATTTGTGCTCTTACATATCGTATACCGCTATGGCCACAAGGTCATTATTTGAAATTATATTGTATTCATACATCATGTAATGTATTTATGTGTGTAATATATATATATATATATAATTACTGACATTAATATTTTATTATTATATCATTATAAAAGTACAAGCTTATCTCACATATATATATATATATATATATATATAATCTCGGTTAATATTCCTCAAAGTTTCAAAAAATTATATTTTATTTTTGGGAGATTTTTTTTTTTAATAAAGAGAATTACATTGTGATAAATGTGGGCTAAAAAAGAGTGCTAATCAACCATTTTAGCAAAAAAGAAAAAAACGCAAATTCCTTCTAGTCAATTTAAATTAGTTTTGAAATACAGCAAAGTATTTTGTTTATTGGAAATATTAAATTTAATCTATTAGATTGAAATTAAAACTAAAATAAAAGCTTCAAGAAAGATTTCACTTTTCAAAATTAATTTTAAACCTTACTTTTCTGTGGTGGTACACATAAATATATATATATATATATATTTTGTCATCGTGATTTCAAAATCAACATTACTATATACATATGAAATATGTTAGTGTTTTTATTTGAATAAAGATCTTTGTGCATTTTTCTCTCTTGACTTGTTTTAAGAACTCACCCAAATATGATAGACTCCTCAATGTTGCAAATCTAAATTAAATATCAAATTTTTGCTTTTGAAGCAAAATAATTTTTCAATATCCCAGCTGTTGTGAACAAATTCTTAAAAAAATTTTTTTAAAAATAAAGGGAAAAGTTTCAGTCCTCAAATGTGCTAATGTTGGCAGCAGACACCAATTCTATATTTCCTTTTTGTCCATGACTTGTAAGTCAGAGAAGACTTGGGTGTGGCTAGTCTCTTACTTCAGTCACCAGCCCTGTTCTTTAAGAGAAGGAAAATGTCTATTTCTATCAAAGGGCTGACACAGTGCAGCTCTTGATGTCTCTGACAATTCTCTAATGGCAAGCAGCTGTAGGCCTGAATGTATCAGAGGCTTACATGCACACACACACACACACTACTAACACAAGCAGGAAGAGTGATGCCCTAATTATTCAAACTTCTATTCTGGACTTCTCTTCCTCCACCAGCTATTCCACGCTTCTGACGTACAATTTATAATCTCACTAAAAGTGGTTCTCTACCAAGCATTATTATTACCCTGGCTAACAGAATGCACATGGTCCTGTTGTTGCAAAAATGTAGGCAGTCCCTTCTGATACCTTAGAAACTACTGTTTGTTGCTATCCTCATTACAACAACATTGTTGTCATCATCATCAGTGTGTGGATCACTTCTATTTCTTTTAACTTAAAAACAAAAAAATATTGTAAGCTATAGATATTGACCTGTTCAAAAATATTGATTGTAAATACATTAATAAAATTTGAGGCAAAAATAAAGAATAATTGTAAATGGAAAATTTGATGAGACAATCCTAGTTTGTGAATTGAATTCAGCCATTTGTGTGGTTACTTTTTGTATTTTTTTTTTTTTTTTTTTTTTTCTAAGCCTCTTCTCTCTCTCAATAAGTGATTCTGTTGCTTTAAGCAAAGTTCATAGAATACTATCAAACTGTGAAACTGGCATTTGTAAAATGTTTATGCTCATCATGGCTTAGGCATGTGGCTATATCATGTTGACACACCAGTTCTCATATGATCACCAAAGTTGAGAAATTTCAGGCCTGGTCAGTACATGAGTGGGTGACCATTTGAGAATAAAAGGTGCTGTAAGCTTGGATGTGCAGCTCTGAATTGAAAGTGCCAAGTTTCAATTCCAGTTAGGTTCATTATATTCACTTTCACACAAATACTCTTTTTTTTTCTTCCTTTTTGTTAGACAAAGCATGACATTTTACTTAAGTTAAACCAGTAACTCAAATAACAATGATTAAAACATGAAAAATAGTTTTACAGTTTTCTTTAAGTGTGTCCCTATGAAGATGCACAAATAAGCCTACTACTTTCTACTGTCTTTGTTGTCTCACAACATGGAACTGTTTACCATTTGGCCATCACCACCAGCACGCCATCTCCCTCCAGGCTTGTTCAATTGCTTCTCATATGTGCAAGTCAAGTGCCAGCCTCACTTAGTCGCTCACTTCCCTTTCTATTTCTTGATGCTATCACTTGTTCCATATTTAGTTCAATCATATCTTACATACTGGTGACAGTCTGTTTTTATTAGATTTCTATCCTTTTTGAAAGGAATGACTTTACACTGACTTCTTAGTATTCATTCGTTCTCACACATTTATCTCCTGCTCAGTACTTTCAGGTCACACCTTAATATCAGAAAACTTTTTAAAAGATATACTATTTTTCTTATATCTGTGACTTGCTTGCTGATTGATAGACCAATATCTGATTTAAGTTATAAGTTTTTGTTATATCATTTTTTAATAGTGATAATTTAGCTAACACTTTGCAAAATCTGTTTTGTTTTTGTCTTTTAATTCTGATATTTCGTAAATAATAAAATGATGGATTTTTTTTTTTCCAGTAAATAAAATTGTCTAATATCAATGAGTTAGATTCCTATCATTCATAAAAATGTGCATGTCAAATTTTTTTCTTTTAATCAGTTAATAATAAATTCTCTTATTGTTATAATTTTATTACATAATTGTTGATTGCACTTGTTTTTAAAAGATAGCTTGCCTTAATGTTTTCCTTTTGGAATTTAAGACTATTTTTATAAGACTTTGGTAATCTGATATTCACTTGATTAAAAAAAGAAAAAAGACCAGTGTCACAATATTACTCTTTAAAATTAACAATCAGAAATTTGTAAGCTATTTATATTTTGAAGTATTTTTTTTTATATTAAAAGTTTTTATAGTATAGGAAAATCTCATTAAAATATTTTTTTTTACTTTTGAAATTTTTTTTTACTTGAAAACATTCTCTCTATGCAAATTCAGGTTTTTTTTTTTTTTTTTTTTTTAATTAGCATCTGCTCTTTATAGCTAAATGTAAACATTGGTAGTAAACCTTTTTAGAATGTTTTCAAGTGTACAGCAGTTGGATAATGATAAAAATGAAAGCACTATCTTGGATAATGATAAAATAAATTGTATTTAATAATTTTACTTTATTTTTTATTTGAATTAGAATGAAAATTTGAATTTTGTTCAGTGTTTAATAAGAATATAAGCAAGGATATTGAATAAGTCTATTTTCAGTTGCAAGCCAGCTTGTTTTTATAATTTTAATATCAACTGACAATTTTTTTTTTTTTTTTTTTTTTTTTTTTTTTTTTACTCATCTTGGAAAGTGTTCAAATATTAACTGTAATCAATATTCTTAAATTATTTTTCCTTCAAAAACTTAGAATAAAAATTCCATTGCTATTTTTTATTTAAAAAAAGAAACTTTGATTCTATTTTAATTTGAGAGATTAAACAGTAATATAGAAAGGACTTTGTTTTTTATCATCTGAGAAATATTAAACTTTCAGTGTTGAAATTGTGCCTATTCGAGAATGGCTAATTTTCCTATGTATATCTTAGTTGTCTATTTAAGGAATGAAAGTATTATATTGTGACTGATATGCTCTTAAAATAGTGAATAATCTAAATGTCTGTTTCTTATACACTCAAATTCATTTAATTCACACTTCCTTATAACAATTTAAGTTCTTTATAGATACTGATTTTTATTTAATAATTTTGGTTAGTGAAAGTGGGGTACAAAAATGTATCTGATCATTTTACATTCATATAAAAGTAGATATCTCCAAAGATTTGCTCAAATATGAACATAAATGATGAAAAAATGGCCCAAACTTAATAAAAAGAAAGTTTTATCATCAAACTCTTGAGGAAAGATAAATGATTTTTTTTATGTAAAGATTTTGTTTTTATCCTTTTTAGAATGTGAAATTTTAATTAAAAAAATTTTTTTTTTTTTTTTTTTTTACGATTAACATGCAACCATAAATTCGTATGGGAAATTTGAGCATCTTCTTTATGGGGAGAAAGAAAAAATATTAATTTGGAAATTTTTGCAAAAATCAGATAATAGATGGATTTTAGTTTACAAATAAATGAAATTATTTTTTTTAAACTTTTCTTATTGAGAAAATAAATCTGAAATATATTTTTTTTTTACAACTGTTACAACCTATTCATTCAATTTTATGAGATTTTGAAAAGTTTTTTTTTTTTTTTTTTTTTTTTTTTAAGGGTTTCATGTTTATATCTTACTTATTATAAAATGCAGATTGTGTGTGTGTCTGTACGTTTATATATTGGATCGGATTTCCTACATTTTTCAACCGATTTCATCAAAACTTCACAGGACTACGTAAAATTACCTTGCGGTGGTTCTAACAGCGCCAAAAATTGGAAAAACACAATTGTTTTTGCATGAAATCAATTTGAAAACACGATTAAGGCATCATGAGAATGAAAGGGGGACAACTCATATAGAGTTATACTTATTATAAAACCCAGGTTGTTTGTGTGTGTGTGTGTGTTCATTTATATATTTCCTACATTTTTCAACCGATTTCAACAAAACTTCACTTTTTTTTTTTTTTTTTTTTTTTTTGGCAGGTAGTGTTTCTTATTGTCTTGCACACTTTTTTCTTTATTTATACATTCAGAATGCTTTAAAAATTCCATTTACAAGACAATTGTTTATAATAAAATTCTATTCAATCGGTAGACATATAACGATTGAAAACAATGTTGTTGTTCGAGTTTGGGTTTGACCAATTCGTAAAAAAAAAAAAAAAGAACAAAAAATAAAACTAATTAAGACATGCGTGTCCGTCAACCTTAAACAATAATCTTTGTCAATTTTATTTTTCAGTCTTTATGGTGGTCGATACTTGATCTATCTCTTACTGTTACATCCCCAGGCAACGCTGGGCTCTACTGCTAGTCCTTGGTAATCTGAATATAGTCATTTTATATTAAATATATTTAAGTTCATTTTTTAATGGTTTCAAGTACTGTTTTCTTCATTTATCATACCAGGTGAATTGAGGCTAAAGCATCTAATTCTTTGCTGGATTGATCCAATCCCCTTCCTCCACATACACAGGTAAATGATCTGTAATTGAAAATATTTTCTGAACCTATTTGTTCGTTCTCATTCTGATGACTGGATAATTGTTTTAAAATTATGAATAAAGTTTTTATTTAGTGAGCACCATTATTTTTCTTGAGCTTTAAAGAATGATATTGTTAAATGTGTAAATGAAAAAAAAAATTGTTCTAATGAATAAAAAAAATAAGACCTGTTAAAAGAGGAAATGAGTGCAATTTCCTTTTCAACAATACATATTTAGCATCATTTGTCATTGTTGTTTTAAATTATTGATGGTAAAAACATTTTTGTCATCTGGCTTACAATTTTTAGAGTATGTTATCGAAGAAAAGAAAGTGGACACATTGACAATAAAAAAAAAAAAAAAAAGATGAGATAATAAAAAAGATAAGACATTTTCTCAGGTAATTTTAAGCTAACTGAATAAGAAAAATATCACCTTGTTAAAAACTTTCTGAATTTAAGAAAAATGCTGCATAATGATGCATCAATATGTTGAAGTATTAAATTGTGGAGAACATTATATTAAGATTATATACTATTGCCAAATTTTGGATTGCATGTTTAATTTTTATTTTAGATGAGAATAGCAGAAAAAGCATTGTATGGTAGAGAAGAGAATCAGCTTATAGCTTAACTGATTAATTCTAATTTTGACATAAAAAAAAAAAATTTAAATATCTGAATATATCAAATTCAGATATTTTTTTATTTTTTTTTATTTTTGGTCAAAATGGAGTACAGAATTTTTTAAAAAATGGTTAAGAAGCGTTGGTCCAAAGTTTGGAACAAAATCATTTCTTTGAAGTTAGGCTATATCTGTATGATGCATTCAGTTCCATCATTTGAGAATTGCAAATCCTACAACAGTATTTACACTGCATCAAATATTAGTCATTTTAAAAAATTTTCCTAAGTTTTAGAAAACTAATGAAGGAATGCACGGAAATATTTTCATGTTCATTATTTCATATATGGATCAATTATCATAGTTTACATATCACTCTTATGATGTGGCAATAGTTCTATATATTTTAGCAGATTTACTAGATGTCACGTTATTAGCCAGGTTACTGAAATCCCAAGAAACATTGGAATTATAAATACAGAATATATGCAAAATGAAAGTAGTTTAGAAGTCCTAAATGGAGCAAACAGTCTTTCTCAGATTATATTCATGTTCACATTTTCTTTTATTCTGTTGATTTTGTGATCTGTTGTATTAGTTCACATGGAGCAAACAGTCCATCAAATGAATGTTTTTCAAACTCATTTTATTCAGGTCATCATTAGTTTGCATCACCAAATGTGAGGTACATTGTTGAGCATAAAATTCATCATCTTTCTGAAAGTGTTTATCAGTTCTTTGAACAGTTGTTTTACATGTGCTTTCAAATATGCAATGTATGTTTGAGTTGTCATCTTAACACTATCTGGAATTTAACATGGATGCACAACTTCACTACTTAGAACTTTCACTCCAAAACATCACATTATCTTTACTTTGTTGGCTTCTCAATTTGTGAGAACAGTTTTTGCTAATAGCCACTCAGTCTTTGCTCCATAAATTTGGCCCATTTAGGTTAACTCTGTATTTGTCACTGAAAAGAATCCTTCATTTTCCATATGGATGTATTTTAAAGGAGCTCTAGTAATCAATCTTACATGTTTTGTCACTTGATTTAGAGTCTAGCATCTCGTGCTTTTTGACACTTGCTCACTACTACAATGCTTAAAGACTTCATAGCTTGACAAAGATGGACTTTTTATAACTTTTCTCTTGATACGAAACACAAATTGGCAAGATAATCCTCAACTGATGTTCATTGGAGTTGTACAATCTGATCATTTTGTCAATTTTCAATGTTTCACCTTTTGCAAGCTTTGAAGATTTTAAACATTTCTGTTTACCTGTCAAATCTACCTTACAACCCATTTTAAAGCTTCAAACTCACAATATGGTTATAAATTGGCTATAAATTTGAGGCTTGTAAATTTTGGTCATTATAAATTTGAGGCTTACAAATTTTGGTCATTCATACAAATGGCTGCTAATTATTTGTATCAGCACAAGGAACTAGCTTTCATCCTCACCATGCAAATAGTTCTCAGCTGTTGTAGTTTAGGAAATACAACTTTAGATTCCAATAAATATTTTATGTATTGATAAAACAAATTGGTTAATAATTTGAGATTCAATTTAGAAGAATAATACATTTTTAGTTAATTTAATTTGAAATTAAATTTTTCTTTGTAGGGGAATGCTAACCTCTTGTCAGGAAAAGATCCTGTAACATTTTAATACACTGTATGTAGAAGAAATACCTTTTGTATAGATACAGATCTAGGGGAAGGAAACAAATATAAAGTGTATTGCCTTTACCAGTGTTATGCTTTCAGAAAAGGCGCTATCTTGTTATAGAATGGTAAACACAAAAATATATCTTATAAAAATACACACACTAACTTGCAACCAAATTAAATTTGGTTGCAAGTTCATATTTAAATAAAAACAAAAAACAATAGTCATGCTGAAGTTGTAAGAAAATTTGGCAGCTTTATTATTAAATATTAGTGACCAATCCTCTTGGTTAACATCTGACTGATTTATATTAAATCAGGGCCTGAAGAAAGTCTGTCAGACATGGTTGAAACATGAAATTCAACTTATAGAAATGTGAGCACACAATCATCTGAAGCAAGCCTGGTAATATCCTTTCTTCTTTTTTTTTTTTTTTTTTTTTTTTCTCTCTCAAGCTGTTCCGCATAATCTCCTCATTACTCATGCTCACAATTGGCGGGAAGCCAGACTCAAACGACAACAGTTGATTATCTACTTTACGAAAAGAAATTTTATTCACTAAATGCTCCACCTTAGTCACTCTTGGTAACTTACTGTGACTCACTGCCATCTGGAACTAGTTTTGTGTCCATGCATATTATGAGGAATTATGCATACAGTATATTTAACAATCTTGCCTCATGGCCTTGTCTTATTGTCCGCCACATATATGGATGAACGAGTTTACTGTCTTTCCTAAATGGTTTGGTTTTGGGCTGCTTAGGCATGCATAAAAAAAATAAAGGTTATTCTCTACTTGTCATGGAATAAAAATTACTGAAAGCATAAGCAAAAAATCTGGAATTATTTTGCTGATATAATAGTTGTATTGAAACGATAGTCTTTCTCAGATTATATTCATGTTCACATTTTCTTTTATTTAAATATTTGGATATGAGAGGACAAAGAGGAATTCAGTTTTGTGATAACAGTAGCTGCCACTGTTTTGGCATGTGTTTCTCCAATAAGTTTTAGCAGTGTTATTTCTTCCACCCACACTGGACCACATCAGAATAGGATGTGGGATTCTTCTATCAAGATATTTTCCTATTTCCTGTATCATCTGAGGAGTTTCTCATTTCAGCTATTGGCTGTTTCCTCACTAACCAAGAATTTTTCTTTTTTTGTGGAAAGAGTCATTATGAGGAGGATGGTTATCTGGTAATACCTGGATTTTGATACAATTGAATTCATTTGCTAGAGAACTTCTGGTCCGCTATGATTAAAAATACATGAAGAATAAATAAAGAAAAAATAGATTTGGTTAAATGAATTTATTACCTGAACAGTACAATAACTTTTTTTATATATTTTTATGTAGGTACTAATTTGCTGAAGGAAAAACAGGATAGCATGATGAAAAAAGGCTGCAAACTTAATATAAACAAAATTTTATCCTTCAAATGTTTGTCATTATTAAGAGGAAAGACCAAAATTTTTTTTTTTATTACTTTATTAAATTTTTTAATCCTTTCTAACATGTTCCAAATTTTGGTTAAAAATCTTGTTTTCTTTGCATCAGCTATTGGTGTTTTAGCCTATTTTTTTTTTTTTTTTTTTTTTTTTCAGGTGAAAAACATATTGCTTCAGAAATTCTTGCAAAAATCAATTGTTGGATTTAATAAAACTTTCAGGACTTATTCACAAATGAATGAATTTTTTTTTTTAACAAAATCTTGTTTAAAAAAAAAAAAAAAAAAAAAAAAAATTTTATATACATATGTTACCTCTCCCCCAATACATGCACACACGTGCTCTTAATTTCATGAAGTTTAAAGAAATTAAATTTCAATTTCAAAATTTGTTTCATTAGTTAAAGCAGGACTTTTTGGGGAATTTAAATTTTTTTTTTTTTTTTTTTTTTTTTGCAAAATAGGAAACCCAGTTACCAAAAATCTGCTCTGAATCATAAAATAAATATGCAATAAAGCTGACATTGTTTGATTAGAAAAGCTTTTAATTGCTTTTATAAATAAGATTTACTAAGGATACTATTTCATTGAATGATCAATTTTTACAAGAATTGTTTTCATTTTTTTTTTTTTTTTTTTTAATTTTAATAATTTATAATATTAAAATTCTTCATTATTTCAATTTGGTTAGATGATATTGTTATTATGTGAAAACTATACAAATCAAAAATTGAAAAGCTCAAAAGTCATTTCCACCCAATATTTTTCAAAAAAAATTTTTTTTTCTTTTTTTGTATAAACCTTCCCATTTTTGTAAGTATGGTATTTCATACATGACATTATCCCTGAAAATTTGGCAGTCTGCAATTCTTTTGTTATCCATTTCTGTGTCTCATGTTTGTCTTTGCAAATCATCCCTTCAAAATTTTAAAGTTTTACATTTTTAATTACTATAATTACTATTTCACTAATTTTTTTTTTATATATATTGTTTAGTGTATTGGATTAAAATAATAAAGGTGTAAACAATTACATAATTAATAATAAAATTTAATAAATAAAATATTAGGTTGGTGCAAAAATAATGACGTAATAATGTTGTTTTTTGACGTATTTTTTAACGTCAAAAAACGACATTATTACGTTATTATTTTTGCTCCAACCTAATAACTTTAGCATTTTATAACCATCATAACAATAATAAAGAATAAAATGAAAAATAAGATTTTAAAAAACATAAAATAATAAAAAATACCATAACATTTCAGAAATTGAGGTACTTCTATCATGGTATTAGGTTGGTGCAAAAATGTCGTTTTTGACGTTAAAAAATACGTCAAAAAACGACATTATTTTTGCACCAATCGAATATTTCATTAATATCTCGGTTAAGTTTTTAAATTAAGAAAATTTTATATTTAAAATTTTATTTTTTTCAGAAAGCATCTTCAAACATAAGGCTATAAAAGCTAAAGTAACTAAAATTCAATAAAATATTAGTTATTTGCTGAAAATGTAACTTTTTAAAAATCATGTTCACTTAGATTTCACAAATTTATATCAATTCTGATCAACATGTTGGGCTGTCAATAAATCAATCAGCATATCAGAAAAATAAGACCTTGTGTCCTTGTATACTACATTTTTATGCTATAAGTGAATATAACAAACCCAATGGGTATTGGAACTTGGCTCTCTGATTTCCAATTCTGAGCCATTATCCATTACACCACCGCACTGACAGCACCTGATCTTCCTAATTGATACTGACCAGGCTTGACATTGTTTCCCATACAATCTCCGAAATTAAGCAATGTTTCCATGTGATCTGAGTGTAAGGTTAATCTATCAGTGATTACCCCTGCCCCCCTTCCCAAGTTGAATGTAACCTCAGCTCAGTAAATTCTTTATATTTTTGTATCAACAGCATGGAGAAAAAAAAAACTTTTGATGCTTCAAAAAAATTTGTTTTATATTGTTTTTTAGCTACTTCTGTACACAGACACACACACGAACTTAGGTCAAAGGCCTTATTTTATCAATGTATTCATATGCCATACACACACACACACACACATTCTTAAAATGGAACATTTTTATTAATCAAAAAAGTCAGATACAAAAGTATCATCTTGATTAAAAATAGAAACTTAAGGTACCTTTTGTCTGATGCTTCATCAGAAGAAAAAATGTTGGTATTAAGATAAACTGCTGAAAGGAAACAAACCTCCTTGCAATAGGTCTAAAAGAGACGAGGAATTTAAAGTTGCCTAGAATGAGACACTCGTTGGAAGGTGCAAGGGTTTCAGTTACTTCTGCCTAGATGTTGAGATGACGTTTTGTCTGAGCTCTGTGCAGCACAGAGGAGAACTCCACTGAATAATTGTCCCCACAAGTGACAGAACCCTATAAATGTTCCCCGATGGCAGACTCATGCACTTATATGCACCCCTCCAACCTTTTTTTATTAATAAAAATGTGTTCCCTGTTTTAAGAATAATACTTAGATGGTGTGGCACTAAAAATCTTTTTATGAAGCTCCCAAAAGTCTAAGATTTTACACAGAAAAAAAAAGAATGCTCAATGCTATAATAAATGGTGGAGCTTTAATATATTTTAAATCAAATTTCAAGTGGGCAGTGACTGACTTTAGTGCAATCATCGACTGCAATAAATATATATACGCACACACACACACGCACACAATACTGTGTCTTTTTATACAAAGCCAGTGAAATTCCTCAAAGGTTTCTCAGGGATCATCATTTCTTTGCCAAAAGTCATTACCTTGGTAGCTATTCAGAAATAAACTTATTCCCAGATGTAATTTAAGCTGAAAAGAGAGGATAGAATGAAAAATATAGAAATGCATAAGCATAAATAAAAAGTGAAATACCAAAAAAAGACCAAAAATTAGTGGGATTACCTGGAAAAAACTGAGAAAATATACATTATGAATAATGCTTCTAATATTTACTTCTAGAATTTCTTCTGAATAATAAAGATGTAACACATTGTGTTTTTTTTTTTTTTTTTTTTTTTTAAGTGACTCTATTTGATGAATAAATTAATTTTTATAATTTCCAGTTATTTGTTAAGCATTTAAATAATTGAATAAAAGAAATGAAATGCACTTCTTCATTCAACCCAATGATAAAGATAAGTGATTTGTTTTTGTTTTAACTAATTTCTATTAATACATTGTAATTTTGTATTTTTGTTATAACGGACCTCCTTACCAATGCTCTTTTAATTTCACAAATTTAGACAACTACATATACAAAAATCTTTTATAAAAGTATGTATTTTCTAAAGTAATGGATTTTTTATTTATTAATCTGACAGATTTTTATCACTTTAAACATTGTTTTTTAGTGGATATTTGAGTAGATGCTCTGTTTAGATAGTATTTGGCCTTGTGGCCAAGTCACTTGAAGCGCGTTGGACCTAACGATGGTTTATACAGCAAAGGGAGATATAAACTTGAATCCTACCAGAGGATGCATATTTTTCTTTATGAAAATTTCTTAAATATTCAGGCCAATAGACAAAATAAACATACTTTTTAAAATAAATAGTGTCTACTCAGAAATGGATGATAAAAATAAAAGTATGCAAAAAAAACAAAAAAAAAACTATCTATTAAACAATTTCAAAAAAACATAACTAACTTGGAGCAACATTTTTATTTGTTATATTTTTGGGGATACAACATTTAGTCTTTTTGCTAAGATTTAATATTTTTAAAGTTTTAATTAAATGATAACCTAGGGTTATAACATTTTTAGTTTTTATTTCTTACTAACATAAAATGCCTTACAATTTGGAAGTATGGCTTTATTGGTTTGTAGAGTATTATAGCATTTATATTGATCCCTGTCTTCCATTAAGCTTGGCTTCTCTATATTGAACTTATTAAATAATTTCACTGTCATCATGTAATAAGGTATTTTTCTATTATTCCTTTGTGAGTTTTAAGAGATATTTTAAAGCTATATTTGAGGATGATAGGAAATTTAAGGTAAGATTAAGAAACAAAGGAAAATATCTATGAAATTTGAATCTTAATTTTGATTTGTTCAGATGAACTTCAGCTCTATAAAATATGGTGCTTGTAAATACAGAAACTAAAACATTATCATTTTTGTGTGTGATTCTCAAAGGATTGTGTATTTGAAATCTGGCCTTCACTTACCCTTGACAACTGTAAACATCTTCACACCTGCATTCTCTACTGCTTTAACCATATTATAAAATAGTAATATCAGAATGCAGTATAATTATATTCTTTCAGGCAGATTATGGAACAAGTGTAATCCTTAAAAGGGATTGAATCTTTCAGGATTCTTTCTACATGAATCCTAAAGTTCTCTCTTGCATATGTGGGTCAATAACACTTACCATAACATGACAGGGTCACTTTCTCTTTTTCTTTTCCCCCTCACATTTCTAATTTGTATGTTCTTTTTCTCCTTGTGGGCATTCATACTTGATTAAGCAACTTTGTCAACTTTATGTGAATGTCACTCGGATACTCCACCCTTGTCACATCCTGCTAACTTAGTATTTCTCTCTTACTTTCATTTGTCTCCATCAAAGTGGTATCTGTCTAATATAAAATCATTACTAAAAAGTAGGGTTTTTTGTTTTGTTTTTTGTCTTTAACATCCATGACTGGGGTATTTTCACCTTTTACAGCTGTGCCAACACAACAAATATATATAATGATTACTGCTCACTGTTGGAAGTAGAATAGAATCCATTTGCTGCTCACCTTCAATGCTATTAGAAACCAATGTCCTTTTTATTTTATTTATCATTTTTATTATTTCATTTTCCTTCCTTTCTGTTTGCCTACTTTATTTTGAATCCACCTCTTTAAAAATAGTTTGTCTGAAAACATGACACAGAATTTCCCTTTTTGTGGTCAGTGATTCCTATGACAAATTTTCCATTCTTATCTAAGTTTGTTATCTCCATCCTATAACCCACTCTTTACTCTACCCATTTCTATAAGAGAAGCAGTTTCCTGTTATCTATGATGCTAACATGATTTATATGAATTTGTGTTGGCTTTTAAAAATCACCAGTTGTTACTAGCCTCATTGGGTAATGCTACCTTTATTAGGTAGCATTAGCCTGCCCTTTGTGAAATCAGTTTATAAAAGTTTATATTGAACTTTGACTCATCCCCCTTTAATTCCATATCACAAAGGCCTACAGCTAATTGTGGTGATTGTGGAATAAAAGTACTATATGATGAAACCCAAGTAAAATAAATTGTTTGATAGTTAAAGTGAAGTTAATCATATAGAATAAATCTAACATTCGAAGCACAAACATTCAGAATATATTAAATTGGTCATTTTCTCAATGCATGTGTTTGTGAAATCAAATTAATGTAGTTTTATTATTTATATCTACCAGTATAAATCTTATATCTTACTCAACTTAGCAGTTTTTAGTTAATGGGCATAACTATTTTGCATATTTAGTTTTCAAAATTAAATTTTAAAAAATTAACTTCTATAACTCATTTGTAATTTTTCTTTTTTCTTTTTTTTTTCTGACCTTTATAGATAAGTGATTGTCTTGATGGAGTTTATAATATTGCTTGCTTATTCAAATAAAAATATTTTCTACTCTGAAAGTGGTAACTTCAGCTTTTAAATCATAGCTAGTGAGTAAAAGTAATCAATACTGACATTTCTTTAATGGTATATTTTGAAAATCTAATAAATATTATAAATTATAATATAACATGGCATATGTGAAATAAAAGGATATGAAAATGTTTAAGGCTCTCAAACTACTTTAATTATAATAATTTTTCTAATACCATTTTGCAACAAATACCTCAAAGAAAGAAATGACTGGAACATAACAGAGCAAAGGACAGTTTTAGTTTGCACAATTGCTGGTTTTAAATCTACTTTTTAATTAACAATGACTTTGTCTTAGTTATCCAATAGACACAAAACTGTTTTGTAAGATGACCCTTCAACATGGAAATTTTTCTATGGAATTTCTTTTTCTATTTATTAAGCTGGAATTTAAAATCTGTTATACAAAAATAAATACAACTGAATAGATTCCTCTTTTTATATATATATATATATATATATATATTGACCAAAAAATGAAATCTAGACTGCAAAATGTCTTAATGCATATGAATGGTTGAAATGATTCCAATTACAAAATCTAAGGTTCATGGGAGAGGAAAAAATAAACAGGAACCCTATCACACACTGGAATTTAGATTCCACTTGGCAGATAATAAAACTTCTAATTTAAGGCTTACAGGAATTAGTGTCTGCAAACTTAGATTACAAGTTTATAAGAACACCACACACTGAGAATTTCTCAGTAGTTGTAACTTGTCAACTACAATCAAAAAGTAATGAAAACTGAGACACACAAGCTCTGAGTAATCATAATGAACAAAACTAACATTGTCGCCATTTATGAACATACAAACAAGACAATGTACTCTTTTCTGTAGCCGAACAAAGTACAATATGAAAGAGAATTTGCTTGTTTTACTGATGTTTCCCTTTTGGGATGAGACTCGTTGTTGGCATTCTGATTCTTTCATTTCCTTTCTGCTACTCATAATATAAACTATGTGTTTATAATTGTTACTGTTATCTGTGTTGATAATTGGTCATGTTGATTGTTTGTTGTGCACTGCTTAAAAGCATTTTGGAATGCTTCTAGCTACTCATCTAACAGGCAGCTTTCAGAACAGTATTGATGGAAACAAAATTGACATCACAATGCTTACTTCCTGGCCATCTATTCACTGAATGTAGTTGTCAGCAGCATCATGATATTCTATTATTTTTATTGGGTCTAGGCATGCTATTTATTTTTTATTAGTTGATTCATCCAATCCCATTAATTTCAAAATTCTCACTTGTGAGTTTAGGCAATTTATTTAAACTGCTTTTTTTTTTTCTTTTCTAAATGATCCACCAAGCAGGTGGACAAAATGAGTTCAGTGCTTGTTTCATTTTCTATTGTATACATAACTGATTATTTTACTGTGAAAGAATTGATTTTCATAAAGAATACAGGGCATTTTCTTTTAGGTATTGGATTGACTGATAGTATTTTTAATATGAATTTGCAAATAGAACTACTTAGTGCTTTTTTTTTCTTCCCCCCCCTATCTTAAAGAAGAATATTGATGAAACAGATGCCACCTGATGACAATAAAATACCTACAACATATAACTGCAATTTGGCATCTCTAGTTAAGAATTAATATAAAAAAAAAACATGAAGAAACCTGTAATGTCTTGAATTTCTTATTTTCACGTAACATGCTCCAATAAAAACAAACAAGTTATGTCAATTGTTTGAAAATTTAGCACTGTTTTAGATTTTTCTTTTCATTGTCAATGAGGTCAAACTTAAGGGCAAATATGCATTCTTAGAATTTGCCCCCATGAATCATAAAAATGGAGTATCATTTAAAATTCAAGTGAAAAGTCAAGCTTACTATTAAGAACTAAGTTACTTCATTGAGTCATTATTGAAGGGACAATATTGTTATTTCAATGCCTTAAAAAAACTTTTTCTCTTATTTTTTCCTAAAAATAATGGACCACTTCTCTGTTGTTGAAATTATTTTTTGTTTTTCCTTTTTAATGAAAGAATATAAAATTATATATGAAAGAATATACAATTATTCTTGATCTATCTCCATCAATTACAACTATGCTTTCTTTCCTATGAACCAAAATATTATCATGGTCCTTTATAAATTTTAAATTTGCGTCTAATTTCAAATAGATGACAACTCTTTCAATTGGAAGCAAAATTGCCACTAATCTGCTTATATGCAAGGGTGGGTGTGCTGAAATTTTTTTGGTGTGATCACCTTCCCAAAATTAGTATTTCAGTGATCAGCTTCAAAATACTGATTTTTGGGAAATGAATCGAGTCAATAACACTTTAGTACCCACTCTATAATAACAAGCTTTTTGTGAAACTTGTTAGTCATTTTAAAACCTAGTTGTACTAATTGTTGAATAATTCTCTCCATCTATTATCATAGTGGATTGCTATTATCTAATATTGTTCTAATGGTTATAGATTCATGGATTTTCCCCCACTATATCATTCAGGAACTTGGTGAGCTTTGAATATTTAAATCTTTTGGCTTCCATTCGATTATCCTGTCTCATCTCAAGTAGCTTACTGTACCAAACTGGTCATTAAAATTAAAAAGAAAACTTGTTTGTCTGTTCAAGGTTGATAAGTGCTGGATACTGATTTAAAGTTTAATTATGATAATCATGTTAAAAAGTAAATAAAATTGTTTTGCTGAATTTGAAATAGCTCAGATAGGAATACATGGTTAAATTATGAAAATTGACAAGAATTAAACAAGGAATCTTAAATAAGACTTTATATATTTAGTCTTTCCCCTTTTTAAAATTTTATTTTATATTTTTATTTTGAGACTTTTTGGTATAGCCTGAATTCTTTATTTCTCCAACACACTTTATTGTCAAAGAATTTTCCTATATATAAGTTATCAGGGTAGTTTAAAAGATTTAATATATTACATATTAAGTTACTATTGTCATCATCAATTGTTACTGTGTTGATTAGTTTAACAGCTGACATCATTATTGAATGTGAAAACCAAATGAAATTTATCCCTCTTTAACTTGGTCCTACAATTTACTCTTTTCCTAAAGAAAGATTTCTTTTTTTTTTTTTTTTTTTTTTTTCTTTTTTTTTTGATCTACATAAATCAAATGAACTCATGGACAATCTCATCTGCTTATTTGACTTTTTGTTACCTAAAGAAGAAATAAATCTAAGGAGTGCTTGTCAAAGTGAGTCAGGTGGCTTTGAATTATAGATGCCACTCCTATTAATAATGTAGCTATTTTACAAGTATAACAGTGATCACAAAATTTTCAGTTTTAATTTTCAAATTCTATTTTGTAAATTTTACAAATAAAAATATACCCTAAAATGTTTAAGCTGAAACCCATATGAAATTCCATTTTTTGTGTCATGAGTTATAAACAAAATATTTCACCACATACTTGATGAGCAAATTAATATGACAATGATGCTGATGAACCAGGTAGGCCTGCCATGTCAAATATATTTTATTGCATAGTTTCCATAGAAATTAACCAAACTAGATATTGGTGAGTAAAAAATGCCTTTACCAAGTCATCCTCCTCATAAAGATTTTCTCATTCCAAAGAAAAAAAAAACCTTATTGTGTATTCTCATCAGTGACATTGTACATGAGGGCTGCCATATAGCCAGTGCATAATGCAACTAGAATATATATATATATATATATATATATATATATATATATTAATTTGTATCAAGAGTTAACTAAATTAAATTTGACTTGTGTTTAAAAAGCGGTAGAATTTAAAATAGAAATTCAATATGGGAAGAGTTATACAAGTAGATGAGTCTCATTGAAATTGTTTTCATCCTCAGTTTCTCACACTTTCTTGAGAGTAATATACTTTTTCTGTATATCAGTGTAATCTAAATGGAAAATTTTAAATCCTATAGACAATTGGTCAAGTTTTTAAACCATGATCATATCCTGAAAGTCAGTGCTTTCAGTTACTCCGCAAAAAATACATTCAATTATTTCGTTTATGAAATGACATTTTTAATATTTAGTTGTCTTCTAGCCTTTTTATTTTTTCTGTAACAATGACATTTGTCAGTATATGAGTCAGCTTCCACTGACAGTCTGCAGTGAGATGTGTATTGCCTGCTTCTGGTAAAGACATCATTACTTATGTTTTTGTTTAATGTATACTCTCTAAATAACTAAAAAGGGTTCTCAGGTCACATTGTAACATCCAAGCAATAGCTTTTTTTTTATTTATTTATTTATTTATTTTTTTTTAAATGAAATGTCCTTGCCTGTAGCTTTATCTCTTGCTATATATCTGTTTCCTCTTGTGTCTCCTCAAAATAACTTTACAGCACTCTACCTTTTGTATATGCAAAAACATCCACTTACTGCTTCATAGAGAAAAAGAAAGCCCTAAAGGGACTACAATATCTTCTGTATCATATTGCTTTGTTTATTAAAAAAAACTAATCCGTATGCAAAGGATGCCATTACTGTGGTTCCAAAGAAATTGTTTCTTGTATTACTTAGATATAATTCATGTTGATTATTTCTTTTACTCAAAACTGTACAATTTACAGTGGCTTTTAACATTATCATTAACTTGGTCTACTATAAAAATCTTAAATCATACCAAAACTGGCTAAAACCTTTACTAATCCCAACTGATAGACCTTGACTTAATTATAGTGAAGGTCAAGTAAATAGTATTTTGTGTTTAGATTAAGTTTCTTTTTTAATATTTAAGAACATACAGGTAAAACTGGTTAATTTTTGGGCAATTTCATATTGTTGGCCCAGTTTTAACATGGATTTGAATTGAAATAAATGAAACATTTAAATGCTAATGTTCTTTCCAGTGCAAAATTCCTTTTAAGATCAAAATTTTATGTTATTACTTTAATGAAAATGTATGAAATTGAATTTTTAACCTTATTTTAAACACTGAGATTATCAAGTGATTAAAAAAAATGTCAGTTTCTGACAAAAATTCCAGTAAATCAATATATCAAATTTCATAAAAAGTACCATGTTTGATTTTTGTTTAGAGTTGAAGTTTGCTAAGTTGGCTTTTTCTTGCAAAGCATTCACTGAAAGTCAGGGAAAATTTTTCAAAGCAGAACTCTATTTAATTTTCAGATTTTAACAGATATTAACATCAGAAAAATATATCTTAACTTAATCTCTAACTTTCTAGCTATGTTAATGAGTTTGTTGATGTTTTCTACTCGGGACAATAATTACCTTTACCTAGAATTGTTAGATATTATTGGTACTACAAGTTTTAACAAGTTACTTCTCTCTCATAAAATCTTGTCTTTCACAAAGTTACTTTCAAATCTGACAGGATTTCCTGAAATTTTTATTAGATACAAATTTTCTGTTGGTTTTTTACATTGGGTCTTTGTTGGTTTGATATCTGAATTTTGTGTATTTGTACACTATAGATATAGTGTCTGTACAGATGAGATTGATTTGAAAATTAACTCTTTTTTTTTTTTTTTTTTTTTTTTGTTTGTTATAATGATAAAATCAAATGATAATATTAAAGATCATCAATAACCATTTGATAAATGCATAAAGTAGCATTTGGTTGTGATGTATTCTAACATTCACCCTAATTCCTCATTCTCTCTTATTGTTGAATATTGGAAGTATTTTAATGTAAATTATTTTTTCCATGTTTTATTTTGTTAAAATTTCTCTTGTAAATATTTTTTATGATTGCAAAACTGTTTTTGCAATTAAAATTGTAACTTGAAACAATGTAAAGAAATTTTTATCTTATTTGTTTTTAAAGGTTAAACAACATTCTTTGTAAAAGTATCAACAATGATATCGGATGATGAGCATGTGTACAGAAGATTAGCTCTTTAAAATTCAAGTTAAGAATCTTTATTAAATGTTTTCATGGAAAGGTCACTGGCTCTTTTAAATCATTTACTGCCATTTTTAATAGCTGTTACAATCATTAAAACTGACTTAATGTGTTATTTTGTTTATTTGATATTTCATCTGGCTTATAAGCAGCCCTTGAGATAAAAATACATACACAAAAACATTGACCTTTTACATTGGATGTTACAATTTGAACCATGAAACTGTTCATTTCTGAACATGATGATAAAGTGTGTTCTAATAACTTGGACCGATTTTAAATGTGAATTAAGTTTAAGTGTCCAATGATTTTTTTTCTTTCAGATTTAACAACTTAAGTCTTTGGCAATTTCAACCATGGAAAGATTAACAATCAAACATGTTAAAGTTAGCAAAGCCTTTTATGAAAATGGACATATAAACAGAAATGCATTATGTGCACTTTGTAATTTTTTTTTTTTTTTCTTTTGTCAACATAATTGACCAACTGAGAGTGCTAGTGGAAATGATGGAACATTGTGGAGAGATTCAATTCCTGCACGCAATAACGAATAGAGTTGTCTGGATTTTCAGCCACATTCTCGTGTACTGCAGCAATGTTTTCAGTTGAATGGCATAAACGAGCACACAATGGCGATTTCACATCTGCCACCAACCCAGTTTGTTTGAATTTACGAACAATTTTTCCAATTGCACTCTTGAAACTTTAACACATTGATTGTTAATCTTTCCATGGTTGAAACTGCCAAAGACTTAAGTTGTTAAATCTGAAATAAAAAGAAAAAAAAATCATTAGGTGCTTAAACATAATTCACATTTAAAATTGGTCCAGGTTATTGGAACACCCTTTATTTCTTGTTCTCAAATCAACATTTTCATTTATTTGCATAATTTATTACTACAGTCTAAGCTCTTTAATCTGGCACCAGGCTGCTGCCAGACCACGAAAAATACTAGATTACAGAAATCACTCCTAAAAATACCCAAAAAAAACACCTATGTAAACATATTGTTGCCAGTTCATTCCACATATTGTTATCAAAGGTAGAACAAAGCTTAAAACAATCATTAATGCTTCCAAAGCAGGTTTTTGCTGTTTCATGCAATACAAAGGTGTAAGACCATATCACCAGAACATTCTGCTGCTGCAGAAAGTTGTAAGCAATGTGTGAACACTCTAAAAAAGTGCTGGACTCATGAGAGTGCCAGATTAGAGAGATCAGACTATATTACTCAAAGTAGATCATTGTGTAGGTTCAATGTCCAACCTTTCAATTTTCAAATGTGAATGGATATTGGTCAGTAGATCTAAATTAATCTTAGAAATGATATTTCACTATTAAAGAGAAAATGTGGCTATTGGGTAAATAAATAGACTACATCCTCTTGGCTTATCAAGAATATTTTCTGTTCTCACCAATGTTAATTTGTCACCAACCTGTTGCTCTTAATTATTATACTACATCATCTTGTAGGGTAAAGTGTTTTTGTCATTATATCATAGTTGAATTTTTGCATTTACATAATTCAGTATTGCTGAAAAAAAGCATTAATAAAATAAGAATATCCTTAATATATTCCAGAAAAAAATTATTTAAATTTTGATTGCTAATCAAAATATTCCTAAAAATTCATCTTAAAAAAAAAAAAAAAAAAATTTCTTAAACAGTTAAAGCTGGAGTCAAAATTAATAAAGTGATGAATTTTATAAAGAATTAAATCTTTAATATAGCTTGGACAGTACTGATAAGCTTGATATTTAATATTTGAATAGCAAAATTTATTATTAGGCATGAAGAAATCATCTGGAGAATTATTTAATTTTGCATCCTTTATTGTGCTTTCATGCATGCTGTCTCTTATCCACTATTTTTCTTGTGATTTTAGTAATTTCCCCACTCCTCATGTTTTCAGACCCAGAGCCATAATTGATTCTTAATACTCCTCTCTAGATACATTTTTATCTGTTCTCCCTCCCTCCCTCTCTCTCAGGAATCCAAACCTCTTTTTTTTTCCAAGAGAGGGGCAAAGTAATTGTTTGATGGTTATCACACCTAGTTATAATTTATGAAAATCAAGAAAACTGTGAAATGACAAACTTGTGCAATTAAATATTCATTATATGGAAAGAAGAAAGGAAAAATGATTCCCCTTCCCACCAAATTTAATACAAATTGCAGCTCATTATGAAATTCCCTTTTTATTAATTTGTATTTTAGTTTCATTATTTTTTTAATTTTTTTTTATCTTAAAAAAAAAAAAAAAAAATGAATAATAAAATAAAATGCTCTCCCCTACTTATTTCTTGATATTCTCAGTCAATATTTTCTGGAGAGATGCAGCAGGCGAAATTAAAAGGAGAAAAATGTCGAACAAACAAGATGTCAGATTCAATTCAATTTGTTCATTTTTCTTTTTTAATTTTTTTTTAGACTAGAGTTCTCTCCCCTACAGTTACCATGTCGTTTCTCAATATGAGCTTTTTACCAGTTATGAACATCTTTCATTCAAACAACTTACTTTAATACGCCTCACCATCTAACACATATTAAAATGCTATTTAGTTTCCGAATGTATGATTTAATATTCTGTTAACCTTTTCCTCATATAAATATAATTTCAGTCAAATTTCTATTATGCATTGCATGAATTTAAATTTAAAATAAGATTATTTTTAAAGGGAAAAATGTTAGATTACTCAACTGTTGAAATAGAAACTTATCTCTTGCTTTTATATTCAAATTTTAGTAGTTTCAATCTTTTTTTTTTTTTTTTTTTATTTCTAATTTTTTTATAAAGTTCTTTAGTCAATAAACCAAAGAAATGGCTACAAAAATGTTTGGAACACAAAAGAGGAAAGACACAAGAAAAACATCTTGATCATGATCTATTTCATATCGTGATTCCTAACTTGTTGTTTATATTCATTCACCTGAAAATTTTAAATAATTTGTTTAAGCAAAGTGACTGCAAAGGTTAATGATGAATTTGAAAGTTTTGATTATTTTTTTTTTTTTTTTTTTTTTTTAAACTGGAATTAAATCTTAGTAACCAAACCAAAAGTTCCCAACATGAGTATATAAACAATTTTACCATTTACTGAAGGATATTGCGAGGATTTGATATCAGGATGTTTTTTTTTTTCTCCCTATACATAAAACAATGTTGATAATAGCTGGCAAACTAATTTTCCTTCTCATGTGACTTGCTTCTTAATTAGATGATTCAAGTATGCACAGAAGCCTAATGTGCCATTTTACCATTTCTAACTCCTCCTCACCAGCCCAGAAGCTGGTTGTTGAATTTTTTTTTTTTTTTTTTTTAAAGATTCACTTTTAGGATTAAGTACCTTTTTGTATTGCTTTATATTCTTGATTAGTAAAGTGAAAAATACCCTTGGAATTTCTCCTTATTTTTAAATATTTCAGTTGTATCACAACTTCCTGTGAAGTCGTAATACAATTGAAATATGGATTTTTAGTACCACAAACTGTTTTTCTCCCTCTTTCTGACAGTTTGAAACTCCTTTTCATAGGTGAGCAGTTTGTAATCAACCCAACATGTGTATTTGGATCTTGAGCAGTTTCATTTTTATATTATTGAAACTATTGATTTTACTACATTGACTGTAATGATAACAACATCTTATTCTAATTTGAATAATATTTTTAATAATTTTAGATGAGTATTTGATAAGTGCCACACCAACTCTGTATTAGAATTATAGTTCATTGTTGTCATTTTTAAATATTCTAATAAAATTTTACAAGAATGACTACTTTGAGAAGGAAATTTCTGATTTTAAACTTTTCTCTATATATCCAGTACATGAATACGGTGTTCTAATGGAAGGTTTGTATTTATCCTCTAAATTTATTAATGTTTGAATGAGAAATGATTTAATCCAAATTACTCTATTCATGTTCTTCTGCCTTAGATTAATTACTTAGCTAAGAGTTCAATTTGTTATGTCACTTGCTACAAATTGGTTGGTGATATATAGGAAATCATGTTGAATATCTAGTAGAGCAAGCTTTGCCTCTAAAATTTATTGTAGCAGTTTCTATTTTGGTATTCTTTCTCTAGTGTCTGGCATTTCCAGTTCATGTAAAATTTAATATATTTTCATATAAATATTAAAATATAAAAATGCCACTGTTTGTAAAAGGCTCTAGAATGCAAAATGTTATTTGTAATATGTAATAGAATGAAATACTATAAATAACAACCTGAATTGAGAAAAATATATTTAAATTTTATTTCTCTCAGTGAAAACCTAGTCTTCTTTTAAGCTAGTAAAATATTTTAGATGTAACATCTTGTGCTCTAATCATTGGCATATGCACAGGGAGATATTGAAAGAAACAGGAATCAATTAAAAATATATGCTTATGTTCATACCCATTATTAAACAAATTTTTCTAACTCTAATTCTAGAACTAGTTACTTAAATTAGATATCAGTCTGGCTGTTAGTATATCTGTTTAAATTATGTAGATAATGCAAGTCTAAGGTTGTCTACAGTTTATCTAGAATAAAAACAAAAAAATAGCTTGCATACAGTCTTTAAATTGCATTCAAAAGCACAAATGTAGGTAAGCTCATTGTCTTGAATAATTTTGCTATAAATAGAAATACCTTATATTCTCCTTTTTTCATCTGTGAGTAAATTAATAAAAAATATACAGCACATGTATTTTAAGAAGGGAAATGTCTTCTATGCGAGCTGAGGACAAAATCCTATCAGTTCTCCAAAAATCAGTTTATCATTTTAGGTCAGTGGGTCTCAATCTTATGAAATCAGTATATACTAAGATTTTTTTCTATTTCTCTCCCCAATGTTTGTATACTTTGAAAATGTTTAGAAATTATTTTTATCATCAGAATTTTGGACAGAAAATGTTACTCTTAGCAAATCTTTTATACTCATCTTTTCAAAAAGTTTTTATTTATTTTTTTATTTTATTTTTTTAAATCGTTGCATATTAGGAGGCATGGTGGAGTAATGGATAGTGGCTTGGATTGAGGAATCAGAGAGCAAAGTTCAAATTCCAGTCGAATCCATTATGTTCACTTACATGCTAATACCTTTAGGAAAGGAATCCTCTTCTTCTCCCCTCCCTCCCCCAGCTATAGATAAATAACAGGACAGACTAGATTCTATAGCCTTGGATGGCAACCTACTGCAGAAAAAAACAAAAAAAACAACTATCTCGTCAGTCATGTATCAAAAGATACATGATCGCTTATTTGTGTATCACACATGGCACATAACTGACTGATATTTGCTACTGTCGAAGCTCCTGAGCAAGAAATGCATTATTCTAACTTGTATATTTCTAATCAATAAGAAGCATATTTGTTATTTATTAAATATTATTTGGTTGACAAAAAAGTTATTCATTTTATCTTATAATAATTTAATGAATTTTTGATTGGATAATAAAAGGATTGAAAAAGAATTGTGGCACTGATTGATTTTTCATGTATAAATAGGTTATATAATTAAATGGCAGTAAAGAAGCCAGTGGTGAGATTCAAACAAATAGCAAGACTGACTGACCCATTTCAGCTTTCAGTTAATTATTTTCTTTATTGTTTTTTGTAACCTACTTGCTCTACTTGATTGTTCTACAAATTACCCAATACAGAGAAAGGCCCTGATGATGACGATGACTTTCAAACAGGGATTTTTGTTTATTTTTTTTTTTTTTTTTTTAGTTAACAATAATTGGCTGATAATATTAAAGAAAAGAAGCAAAAAGTGAAACAGTTTACATTTACTTTATTAAATTCATCGTTATAAAAATCTTCAAAAAAAATGACCTGGAGCTTTGATTCCAATAAGCAGGTAAATTTTAATTCATTATAAAGTATTTTTGACTTACTGAATTTGATAACTGTCACTATAATAAACAATTTCTTCTATATCACAGATTTACATTATGCTTAACCTATTAAAGTTGAAATATAAATTACCATGGAAATATAAAACAAACTGAAACCTGCTATATCTTGGCTTAAGAACAATGCAAATGAATTTCAATTTATCTTTATACACACACACACACAATATCACACATGATGCTGGTGCTAATAAAATAGTGCTCAATGTATAAGAACAGAGCTATAATTTATGCTAATAATAAATATAATTTTTTTCCTCATTGGTAGCATAACTGAGTTTCATGCACAATATATTTGGTGGTAGGTAGGTGTGTGTATGCTTAAACATTAATCAAAATGGATGATCAGAAAGGCTACATGTCAGATAGTTTTTAAATTTATACAGTAATTGTTTCGCTGCAAATCATGCCATTGTGACCAAGAACCTAACAATCCCCCCACCTCTCCAAAAAGCAGACTATTTAATTGAACGTTTTGACTGAAGTTGTATTCTATTTTACTGCTTGAATTTTTTTTTAAATCTTTTTACCGAAATCAAGTAAATTCATTTCTATAGATTAAATGGATAGAGATGTCAAAAGTTGTTTTATCCATCATCCCAAATTTCACTTGCCAGCTGACTCTTTGTTCATCTTTTTTCTCAATTTTTGGGTCTCAAGTACATTTCCAATTTCTCATTTATCAGTGTGATATATACAGTTATTTGTATCTGAGAGATAAGATGCTCCTGTTGATGTTGTATCAATGAGTTCTAACTTCTTATTCTTTGAATCCTGTTTGAAATCTTTACAGTTATATGCACATCAGTACACAATGCATGACAAATTGTAAAGCTAATGTACGAATCTATTAATTTTTATGGGAATGAGATTATTTAGAATACAAGACCTTTTGCTTTTTATTTTACTTTAAGGTGAGTAGAAAATAATGAAACTAACTTAGTAAACATTATCATTTCTGATCCCTTGCTTACTAGTACATTACTCTCAAACCAAATCATTAAGAGGTACAAAAATGGGTGGGGTGCAAATTCAAGTCTTGATGAAATTTAAGATTGTTAGCAGACCATGAACCCTTTTTTTTTTTTTTTTTCTACTTGAATGTTCTAAGATAAACCTTTATTGCCCAAAGAAAATTGTCATAACCAGTTGCAAAATTACTACTTCACAATCCCCAAAATTAAGATAATATACTTTAGTTTCTGCTAGTTAATTGAGAATCATTGTTTTTATACAATTCTGTTTGCCCCTTTACTTGATAGTAAGTTATTACAATTTTGCTTATCTGAAATCTTCTTAAAAAAATGAAGACAATGATTAGTTCTTTAACTTAATTATAGCATGCAATTATATTTTGAACATGCTCTTTGTAGTTTCTAAATCCAGCACCCCTTTGGCCACCATTGGTCGAATGCATGCTCACTTACTAGTGTCACCACTAGACAATGAGGTATAGACTAAAAGAGAAATAGTGAGAGGAAGACTAGGAGGTTGCTAACAAGGACTCTAGCAAACACACTAATTATTATCTCTTTAGTTCCACCTTTTTGTTGGCCCATATGTTGATCACTGGGGACTACCCACATCATGTTATGGCCTTGCTATTTCTGTTCTAGCCTTTTTCTTTTTTTCTTGACATGGGAGGTCAAACTGACTGCAAAATTCCATCTCTGTCACTCTCATTCTGATGTGAGTCAGTTTTAGCAGTAAATCTTTTCTATGTGTTACACATAAAGATAGCCACTTTTCCTTTGTGTCGTTATCGTTTGCCCCTTCCCCCTCTTTCCCCATTTGGATATTCCACTTCACTTAAGTTGCTTTCAGAATTTACATTCAGGATTTTTTTTTACCTGAGCCTCCCAGTTGTACACATCAGGTAAGATACAGTTTTCTTTTTTGGTAAAGGGTGTATTTATCAGTACATTATGAAAAAGCACCTCCAATGTGAATACAACAATGTTGAGTCTTATTTTTTTCTACTATTTTTGTTTGTACTGTCTCTCCCCTCACACACTTTAAAAAAAAAAAAAAAAGTAGCATCAAATGTGGTGACAAGAGAGCAACATGAATTCAAAGACAAAACTGGAGGTCATGATGACATAATGATTATAGATAATGTAATAACAATATATTTAGGTATTTTCATGTATCCTTAAAAAAAAACCCTAAAATATAACAAAGATTTTCTCCAATTTTCTTAAAACATTTCAGTTTTAAAGCCAAGCTTTTTGTAAGTTCATTTTGGTTATTTAGATTTTTTATGCATGTAATGTCTGCCATTTGTTCTACACTCTGATAAGTTATTTCTGTACAATAGTATCAGTATTTGTAGTACAGTATTGGAAACTTTCTTGTTATGGCATCATTGCTTTTATATTTAGAACTGAAAGGTTATCTTGACTTCATTATTTTGCATTTTGATGAGGTAACAGGATTTAAGAATTTTTTGTTTCATAAAAATTTTCTATTTTAAAATTCTCAAATATGTTACCATTACCATCATGTTTTTGAACTTTAGAAATCAAGGAAAAAGAAAAAATATGCTTTCCAAAATGCTTCTGGTGTAAAGCACTCTTTCTTCTAAGCTGCACTGAGATGGTTTTGTGCATGTAATACACACACACACACACACACACACTTGCTAACAATTCCAAAATAGATCTCTATTTCTAGCACTATTCAAGAAGGGACCAGCTTGAAATAGTATTACCTTTTGATCAAGAAAGGCAATTTTTTATTTAAACTTTTTTTTCGCAGATTCTGCATTAAAATCATGTAAAATAGTTTCTATTCAATTATAAGGTGTTATTTAAAATATTGTTATAGAATAACTGGTGACTTGGCAGCAAATGAAGCAAGAAGTTACTGTTGTATATCAACAATTCATTTGAAACTATGAAATTTATTAAATTTACTATTATACATTAAATAGATGTTAAACAAAAATTGTATTCTTGAAATGTTGTCAGCTATAAATAGGTTCAAGAATTTTAAATACTATTGGATTGCATGTGTGGCTGAAATAACATTGTTGACCTGTCTACAATTTTGCTTAAAACCATACATAAATAAGTTGATCTATATTCATGCAATAGATTGTATAAGTTTATATTATAAAATGACGCTCCAAAACTTAATGTGCTCTTTGTGTATAGCTTCTCTTATATATTACTTCAGGAGTGTCTTACATGCAATGAAATACAGCACTTGTATAGAGATTATATATATATATATATATATATATATATATATATATATAGTTTCTTCGGAAATAGTATTAATAGTATTAATCTTTTATGAGATCTTACCATTCCTTCATCAGGATTCTGTAACTGCTATATTACTTAATACAATCAAGATGTGCATTGGACTTACATATGAAGTGTCTTTGTCATGAAACTACTTCACCAAAAATATCTCCAATGTACACCCACTCTAATTTGCTAAATTTGTGTACACTTACTGTTGTAATGCCTTATATACCTACACACTGTCTTAGACAAGTGTATGCATGCATACAGCCCTTTCCCTACTATAAACCACATCAAATAGTTGTTTAAAGAGAAAAAAAAAATTAAAGTAATTTTATTCAACAAATGACAATCCTATTAAGATGATTTTAGTTTTTCTAAAAATGTTTTTTTTCTTTTTGTTGTAATATCTGAAAACTGATCTTAGCTTATGAAAAAATAAAAAAGGAAATCTTTCATGTGTTATATATTATGAAGCAATTAATATTGTTGGTATATAACTAAAAGCTAAGCAATCTAAAAAGAGTATGAAAGAAAAGCATTAAAGAAAGGATTTCCAGTTATATTTATAAAATTCTCTTTGCTTAGATTTAAATGAAAAAAATATACCAATCAAATTATGTTGGATAAACATGAAAAATTGATATTTTTTTTACCTTTACATTATATTCTCCACAGATTAAAAAAAAATGTTACTTGGGTTTAGAAACCATGTAATCTTCTCAAACCATTTCATATTTAAAAAAAAAAGTACAAAAAGAATATAAAATTAATATACCTTAATTAGTTTTTTTACTTGAAGATAAAATAAATGCTTGCTTAACAGTAATATTTGATAACGTCAATCGAAATGAAAACTCAATCAAGAAGTCCTTGCAAAAAAAAAAAAAAAAAATGTAATGTTTGTTTATTTGATCAGATTTTGGAAAGTGGGCTTGATCAATAAATTTTAAGCACCCTGTCATATCTCACTAAATTTTCTTTTTGAAATGCAAGAGTTAAAAACTTGAAAGATCTCTAAAATGACTTTATGCATATCAAGTGTTAAAACAGGATCTTGCTCATCAGTGACAGCACCTTACCAAACAGAAAAATGTTCACTGAGGAGAAATTTCAAGAAACTTAAATACTGCCTAATGGCTAAATCCACTTTGGCAGTAAGGGAAATAAGCTACTGTCATTGCTTAAAAACACATCCATTAGGAGTAAGAGTCTAATTTGTTAGCCAGGTAGGAGTCAGCATAGTTAACAGCACCCTTTCCCCTTTTTTACTTTTTCATGTAGACCATAGTGGCAGCTTATTTATCACATGTTTTAATGTACAATTTTTTTTTCCTCTTTTAAATGAAGAGAGAGATTCTAAGTTCACATACTGATCCAGAATCTTGTTAGTAGAGACACCTCTCTGAGTCAGGTAATCTGCAACTTGGTTTGAGCTGGAAATCCATTCAAGTTTATGTATTACCTTTTATTCAAGCATTTCACGAATAATTGCAGTTTCAGTTTTTTATCTAATATTTGAGTAGATGACTGAGTTTTATATATTACTGGAAGATTTTCCAGCTTGTCTTCAATGCATAAAAGTTTAAGATATTTTCTATAAAAAATGTAGGATTCTATAGTATCAACCATAGGAAGTGACTCTGATGCCTGCATACTTTTTACAACTCTCTTGACTCCATGAGATTGCGAAGAAATAGGGACATAACTATCATTGTCATCAACAATAAAGACAATGTATCCTGCTTGAGATCCTCCATTGTTAAGTCCATCAAATTCTGCATCACTATATGTTACCAGTTTTATCCTTGCAAGATTGCCTAAGTTAGGTATTAACAGTATGGAGGAGAGTTTCTTAGTTTTTCTAGCTAATTTATTTACCAGTGATAGACTCTCCATCTTTCTATCTTTTAAAGATGATGTCACATCACTTATCTCATAACTTAAATCAGGCCATGTCTGTGTAGCTAGCCACTTTAGCTTTCCTATTAAGTTTCTACATAATTTGAGCTTGTTATTTGATAAAACTGAGTTTGAATTATAGTCAGTCTTTGTAGCTATCATAGTGATTGATTTGACAAATTCATTTTGGCTAATTATTATGGACTCCTTTCACTGACAAATCTCAAAACCAAGATATTTGAAACTTGAATTTTCCTCTGATCTGACCATAAAGACTTGCTTGATTTTCTTTATCACATTTTCTTCATATTTTTCAGCACCTGTCCAGATAAAGTCATCTACAGAGTTGATAGGATTCCATTAATTTTATTATCATCATACCATGTAAAGACAGCTCGGTCATACTTAGATGGGCAGTTTCCCAATTTTGTTATCTCTTTAACTGTTAAATACCATTCTCAAGAAACATCATTCAGTCCATATACACATTTATTTAACTTCCATATAGAACATTCAGGAACTTCAGCTTCAGGATGAGGTTTTAGTAAGATTGTCCTTTCAAATTGCTTTCTTTGCAAAAATACTGTCTTGATATCCATAGAAGACATGTCCACCTCAATACCACAATGATGGTCAGGTAATTCATAGACTCTCCTTCAAACAAGTAGGCAAATCACTTTTAACATATCTTGAATTTCCATCTTGGAATCCTTTTGCAACCTGCCTGGCCTTTATTTTAATTCCATCTTTTGTCTCTCTCTTTGTACTAATCCATCTTGTAATTGTGTTTTGGCCTGAGTTTGATACAACAAAATACTTTGTTTTCCAGCCCATTTATATAATTCCTTCTTTTTAGCTTCAACATTTTCTACAATATTGACTGTTGAAAGTAAGCTAATTTCCTTGTCTGAAAATTCCTTTTCAAGACGATTGCTTTCACAAGATAATTTTTATAGATCAGGTCTTCCCTTTCAATGAATACATTTAAAATATTTTTGTTTTTGCTTGTGGCTTTTCCAGCATGACTGATAACTTTCATTTTCTTCCAAGAAGGATCATTGTCTGATGACAATTTGCACATTCTCTTACCCTATTCTTGGTAAAATTACATTATCTGCCTCCAGATATATATATTTTTTTTTTTTTTTGATGGACAACCAGCCTTTTTTGGCTCCTGACTGCTACTCGGTTCATGAGTTTTTGCATTGTCACTCATGGAAGGATTAATATTTTTCCCATCAAGTGAATTATCCACAGCATCTTCAAAATCTGTACTTTGACTATCTTGGTCTACCAATGAATCATCTTCCAAATTGTCCATATTGGATGGATTCTTATCAGTTATTAGCATATTAAATTCTTTAACAAAATTGCTTTTATTTATTCATCTGCAGACAACATGGATGGACTCTAAGATAGCTACTTCCATGCTTGACCAACGCCTGCTTGTTTTCAGTTCCTATAACTGTTCCTGGTTTCATCCAATGGTTTGATTCATTTCTCCTAAAATATGAGATCTCCATTTCTAAATTTAATAGTAGTAATGGGTCTCAACCGTTAATGTAAAGCTCTTCTAATTGTTTCAGATGACTCTACTTGGATAAAGGCTTTTCTGCTGCATGCATAGCATTCAAGTTGTTAACTATAGATTTACTTGATGTAGCACCTTCTAAAGCTGGGGATTTATTTATCAGAACAGAAGGCACATAAGGATTTTGTCCAAATACCAATTGATCTAGACTCTAACCATTGACATTATGCAAAGTACTTTTGCAGCTCAGTGACCAAGCAATGGCAAGTTCCAACCTGCAACCAGTGTCTTCCATAGTTTTGAGTACCATTTCATTAAGTATACCATTGTGGTACTCATTTAATCTATTGCTCCATGGACTTTGTGCTGGTGTAGTTTGTACAATAATATTTAAATTCTGAATCATGTCTCTGAAAGCTCCATTATCAAATTTTTGCCAGTTATCAGTTGGAAAACTTAGAAGTCCAAAATATGTAATCCAAAACTAAAATACAATGTTAATAATTTCTGACTTTATTATAGAAGCTACACTATATTTGCTTAAATGATCTATTAAATGAATAACTTTGGTTCCTTTAATTTTTTATATTTATAGATGACATTTCATTGACATGTTTTATTAAAGAGAAACCAACAATGGGCTTGGGTGGTGCTGCTATCTTGTATTTTAAGCATATGTCACAATTGAAAGTAATTTCCTGAAGGTTTTTACTAAGTTTAACTCCTGCATTTTTCAGGAGAGTACTCCTTTTCTTATAACTTGGTTGACTAAATTGCTTGAAATTTTTCTGCTAGTTTTCTTTTCTTTTTTCTTTCTTTTTCTTTTTTCTTTCTTTTTCTTTTTTCTCTCTTTTTCTTTTTTCTCTCTTTTTCTTTTTTCTCTCTTTTTCTTTTTTCTCTCTTTTTCTTTTTTCTCTCTTTTTCTTTTTTCTCTCTTTTTCTTTTTTCTCTCTTTTTCTTTTTTCTCTCTTTTTCTTTTTTCTCTCTTTTTCTTTTTTCTCTCTTTTTCTTTTTTCTCTCTTTTTCTTTTTTCTCTCTTTTTCTTTTTTCTCTCTTTTTCTTTTTTCTCTCTTTTTCTTTTTTCTCTCTTTTTCTTTTTTCTCTCTTTTTCTTTTTTCTCTCTTTTTCTTTTTTCTCTCTTTTTCTTTTTTCTCTCTTTTTCTTTTTTCTCTTTTTCTTTTTTCTCTTTTTCTTTTTTCTCTTTTTCTTTTTTCTCTTTTTCTTTTTTCTCTTTCTTTTTTCTCTTTTTCTCTTTCTTTTTTCTCTCTTTCTTTTTTCTCTTTCTTTTTTCTCTCTTTCTTTTTTCTCTCTTTCTTTTTTCTCTTTTTCTTTTTTCTCTTTTTCTTTTTTCTCTCTTTTTCTTCTTTTTTCTCTCTTTTTCTTCTTTTTTCTCTCTTTTTCTTCTTTTTTCTCTTTTTTCTCTTTTTCTTCTTTTTTCTCTTTTTCTTCTTTTTTCTCTTTTTCTTCTTTTTTCTCTCTTCTTTTTTCTCTCTTCTTTTTTCTCTCTTCTTTTTTCTCTCTTCTTTTTTCTCTCTTCTTTTTTCTCTCTTCTTTTTTCTCTTTTTTTCTTTTTTCTCTTTTTTCTTTTTCTCTTTTTCTTCTTTTTTTTCTCTTTTTCTTCTTTTTTTTCTCTTTTTCTTCTTTTTTTTCTCTTTTTCTTCTTTTCTCTTTTTCTTCTTTTCTCTTTTTCTTCTTTTCTCTTTTTCTTCTTTTCTCTTTTTCTTCTTTTCTCTTTTTCTTCTTTTCTCTTTTTCTTCTTTTCTCTTTTTCTTCTTTTCTCTTTTTCTTCTTTTCTCTTTTTCTTCTTTTCTCTTTTTCTTCTTTTCTCTTTTTCTTTTTTCTCTTTTTCTTTTTTCTCTTTTTCTTTTTTCTCTTTTTCTTTTTTCTCTTTTTCTTTTTTCTCTTTTTCTTTTTTCTCTTTTTCTTTTTTCTTTCTTTTCTCTCTTTTTCTTTTTTCTCTCTTTTTCTTTTTTCTCTCTTTTTCTTTTTTCTCTCTTTTTCTTTTTTCTCTCTTTTTCTTTTTTCTCTCTTTTTCTTTTTTCTCTCTTTTTCTTTTTTCTCTCTTTTTCTTTTTTCTCTCTTTTTCTTTTTTCTCTCTTTTTCTTTTTTCTCTCTTTTTCTTTTTTCTCTCTTTTTCTTTTTTTTCCTCTCTTTCTTTTCCTCTTTTTCTCTCTTTTTTTCTCTCTTTTTTTCCTCTTTTTTCCTCTTTTTTTCCTCTCTTTTTTTTCCTCTCTTTTTTTTCCTCTCTTTTTTTTCCTCTCTTTTTTTTCCTCTCTTTTTTTTCCTCTCTTTTTTTTCCTCTCTTTTTTTTCCTCTCTTTTTTTTCCTCTCTTTTTTTTCCTCTCTTTTTTTTCCTCTCTTTTTTTTCCTCTCTTTTTTTCTCTCTTTTTTTTTCTCTCTTTTTTTTCCTCTCTTTTTTTTTCTCTCTTTTTTTTCCTCTCTTTTTTTTCCTCTCTTTTTTTTCCTCTCTTTTTTTTTTCCTCTCTTTTTTTTTTCCTCTCTTTTTTTTTTCCTCTCTTTTTTTTTTCCTCTCTTTTTTTTTTCCTCTCTTTTTTTTTTCCTCTCTTTTTTTTTTCCTCTCTTTTTTTTTTCCTCTCTTTTTTTTTTCCTCTCTTTTTTTTTTCCTCTCTTTTTTTTTTCCTCTCTTTTTTTTTTCCTCTCTTTTTTTTTTCCTCTCTTTTTTTTTTCCTCTCTTTTTTTTTTCCTCTCTTTTTTTTTTCCTCTCTTTTTTTTTTCCTCTCTTTTTTTTTTCCTCTCTTTTTTTTTTCCTCTCTTTTTTTTTTCCTCTCTTTTCCAAAGATTTATTTTTAATATGCCAAGTACTGAGTAGAACAATACTTGCATACTGTTTGAAACTTGGAGTACCAAGAGGGATGTAATAATGCCTTCTTCATAACATCTTGGCTCAATAAAGGAGGTATTTCAGACTCTACTACATCAGCTTGAATTTCATCATTTTTCCCTGCTTAATATACAAGGTAACTTCACTCTGAACATGGATTTCAAGTGTTGGCCATCTTTAAATTTAAATGTAACCCATCTTCTGCTTTCATGTTCCTTTTAAATTTCTCTTTGTATCTCTGTATCTAGGTAACAGTTATACCAAGTCAAGCCACATACTGACCTCGAATAACCCACATCCAAACTTGTGGCACTAATACTTTGTCCTAGGAGTGTACTATCCTCAGAGTTATTGTGATTCATAAGTACAATATTGGCTTCAAAGACATCTTCCTCATTTCCTTTGTCAAGGGCATGTTGACAATTTTTAGTGCATGGTAGATTTGCAAATAGCACATCTAGATGGTTTGCCATCAGGTCCAAGAGGATTTCATCTCTTGGATTTATCCTTTTGATAATTGGTATTGCTCCTTTTACTGAATCTGTTGCCTCTATATATATTGCCTTTCCATCCTCTACCACAATAATACTTCTGTTGATTTCTGTGGCCAGAGTTATACATGTCCTTTGTCTATGCATCACTATTTTTATCCAAAGATTGAGCTAAGTGCATATCTGTTGGTTCAAACTTTATTTGATGTATTGCTGGAGAGGAAGTACTCATTAAAGTCTCTGGTCTAACACACATCACCATTTTTATTTGAACTGTCATTTTATTTAGTGTTATGTCTCTGATGGTAGGCATTATTAGTTTTTTATTGTCTTCCTCCAGATTGGCACTTTTGAAAACTCTGTAAGCCAATACAGCATTGGCCAACTTAATATCATGTTCACAGAGATGCTGAACCATATGGTCGAATTCTATAGTGAAATCAGAGATGGTGATATTTTGTGGTCTCATATATTTTTCAAAATTTCCATACACTATTAGAGTCACTTGATTAATATCCATCTTGAACAGAGAGTCCAATTTTTCATACAATAACTTCATTCCTTTTCTGTGTTTAATTTATCAGTGTGCATTTCCAGCACTATTGCTCTGGCTTTACCATTCAGACTCAAAAACAAAGTTGGAGCTCTTTTCCTCATACCTATATTTGTTGCCATTTCCCAGAATTTCATTTGTTTTTGCCAAGCATGGTACGTTTCGGGGGCTAAAACTTAATATTTGTAGCTATTTGTCTGTTTTTGGCTTTTTTTATGAACTACACTCTGCTACCAGATGTTAAAACAGGATCTTGCTCAACAGGGTTACAACATCTCACCAAACAACAGAATAATGTTCACTGAGGAGAAATTTGAAAAAACTTAAATACTGCCTAATGGTTAAATCAACTTTGGCAGTAAGGGAAATGAGCTACTACCACTGCTTAAAACACATCTATTAAGCTGAGGAGTAAGAGTCTAATTTGTTAGCCAAGGATGGTGAGTTCACTCCTAAGCAGGAGTCAGCATAGTTAACATCAAGGACACAAGCTTAAAATTAACATTTCTTGGTATATTGTTTTGCTTTATTTTATTTATGTTGTCTCTGGTGCAAAAATGAAATAAAGCTCTCAAAATACTTGAATATATAAAAAGTGAAAAAAGGATGCCTCGAAACTATTGAAGCATTTTTAGTGTACCTATTTGCCCATGACTTGTAAAACAGTAAGTTCTTTTGTGCACGAGTACAAAATATTAACATTGTCACGTGTTGATAATTATAACAAAGGAAAAAAAATGATTTACCACAACAAAGAGCTAAATCACAAACAAATATTTAATTTACTAAAACAGAACATAAAATATATACGAGATAAACAATTGGGGCCTACAAAACAGAAAACACAGAGTTACTGGCGAAGTGTTACGAAGGAGAAGGAAAGGGAATCAAATATCTTTTATCATTTTAGGGCTAGTGAAGTAATCTAAGTGCTATATTTGGAAATCCACAAAGGTGTGTAAATAAATATTAATTTTTAGTTTGGTCAATGAAAATTAGTCAAAATTCTATTTACCAAATTTGTTCCATGAAATTCTCTTTTGGATTTTGGTTGGTCGGCAACTTTTTATAGAGATTCTTTCGGCTGGATATAATAGTCCTTGAATCAAAAGCCGGAGTTGATAACGGCAGAAATTCCCACTCACCAACTGACAACCCTTTTCCAAAATCCCATTTTTATAGGGGCTAACACCTAATTTGCATATTTCTAGATGTTTCTCGAATATAGTCTAGATTTTTCTCGAATATACTAGAATGATCTAGAATCTTCCAAACATTTTACTTCTAATTTCTCTATTTTACAACTATTTCGTGAATGAAAACTTTTTTGTAATAATAAGTAGAACTCAGTGGAATCCCTTATTATAGAAATGCATCCTCATAACATGAAAAAGCATTTCATAAATACTTAAAAAGTATAAGAAAAAAGTTAATTTAAACATATTATCTAACAGTGATATGTTAATTCCCTGTCCTTCCCTTGCAAATGTTCATTGTGAGAAAACAACATATTCAGAGCACATCTGTTAGAACATTTAGACCACAATATCCAGCTCCTTCTACTCCCCTCTTGACAGTTGAGAGGAGTGCTAATTTATATTATCAACTTTGTATATCTTTAGACCTCAGCAGTTATCAGTGACTAGCTGCTTATTGGTAATAAACATTTGATCTACTCAATAGAACATCTTTCTATATAATTCTGTCTTTTCCTTTCCAACTTCCTTTACAATCTGCCTGATACTGTTTTTCATTTTGACTAAATATTCCACTTCATTCAGCAACTATAAATTACTTTTGTTAGAAAACAGTTGATAGTATAACTCAGTTTAAAATATTTTTGTTTTAAAATGTACTATAGATTAATTTATTTAATTGATAAATAGTTAAATTGATAGTAATTATAAGCATCTTTAGTTAGTGTCTGAAATTCATTTTCTTTTTATAAGTGGGTTTGTGGCATGCATTTAGTTGGAAGATACAAAATTATTGACCTTTTAGTCTAATGCTGCACTCAGAAACACCAGCTTACACCAGGATATTGTAATTATACAAGAGTTAGACAAACTATTCAATTGAAATTATTTTTTCTTTAATCACTTCACAAAAATATTTTTTAATGGAAACTAAAACTCCTCAATTGACTTTCCATTGCTTTCATTACAAACTTTACACCATATTCCTCTTAAATTGATTTTATTTATTTTACTGAACAAATAAATTTGAGTAGTAGACAAAAACAAATTGATAACTGTCTATTCTTTACTTTTTTTTTTAATTATGCTGCCATATGTTCTATTAAGACATCTGCCCACTAGATTATTCATAGCTGTCTAATTCTTCAAAATATCTATTTTCTGATATGCAATTTTTATTTATTAGTATTGCAGGTTTGATAAAGAAAAAATGATTTTTGCTTGATCAAATAGATATTTTTAATTTTATCAAAGGTTTCAACTCTCTTTGTTACCTGTCTATTGTTGCATTATTAGGCAATACCTACAAATAGCATTCCATATATAGTTTTTGACTAGTTATGTTATTCAGTCAGTATTGTTATGGAAATAGTATTTCTTGACTCAGCAGGTTTATAAAACTGTTTTTGTTTTACTTGCATTAATTTAATCATCTTTTTGTTCATTCTTTTAAAGACCTCAAACAAGAATACATCTGTCTCCTATACAGATTTATATGGACAACAAAATGAACTTGTTTGCTATGTCAACACAAGAGGAAGTGATGCTTGACTTAAATGTTTTGATAAAAATCATAAACTTAGATAGCTCAGCCTAGTTAACTATTGATCTGACTATATTTTCATTATCTTGTTTATATATTATGAAATTTTTAGCATCAGACTGGTGTGTTTTCTCCTTTGTTGCTCAATTCTACTAAGTTGAGGTATAAGACTTTATTTCCTGCTCCCTGTTTTTGTTTCATTGTTGCAAAAATTTTTGCAAGGACAAATGATATTTGAATTTTTCTTTTTCAGTAATTTCAAAGACATTAAAATTCTCCACTTGTTAAGCATCAAATACACACTCTCTCATTAATTTTGAGATGGTTAACATTTTATGGCTTCCATAAGAGGATCTTTTTGTGCTGATTGAATTATTTTTTGTGGTTTCACCTTTGCCTATCATTTTATACTCATTGCTGTTACTCTTGCTCAATATTATTCTTACATGCAATTGGAAAAAAAATTACATCTTCTGATATACAAATCCATTTGGTATGCAAATGAGATTTTAATCATTATTTTTATTCAATTGAAATATAAACATTAAATATTATTTGGATCAATATTAGGGATTATTTGCTGACTTGTTTGTTTCCATGCAGTAGAAATGACTATGAATCCAATCCTTATAGAAAGTGCAGGAATTATATAATATATATAAATTTGTTTCTGGAATAAAAATGTCTATTGAAAGAATAGAGGTCAATGATGCATCTTTTGAAAATAAATTTTTGAAATTCTAAACTCTCAACCTGACTATTAATGACAAAAAAAATACTACCATTTCTCCCACTGTGCAAACTATGTTAGTGATAGAGTGTAAATGTAATTGAAGATAATAACACTGAAAAATAGAAATAGAAAAAAATGTGGGCTTTGATATTTTCGTGAGATTAGGAAAATGGTTGACTGTTTCTACAGGATAGACTTGTATTTTTGTAATTTATCAAGATGCTGTAGAAATATCTGGAACAGGCTTCGTGATTTTTTTTGTACATTATATTTTTTACTTGTATGATTTACAAAAATATACAAAGCGAATAAATTTTAAAAATACCCTGTACTATAAGAAAAGAACTCTTACACAGCAGTAATCATAGGTTTCTTAATATAATCCATGAAATAAAGATTTATATGTACATAAGTGAGCAGAATTTTGATTCTTTACATGGCATATGAATTGTTCCACCTAACTCTACTCTTGTTGGGTAGAGAGAAATAGTTTCTGTGACAGCAAACAATACAAATGAAGAAAGATCTATACCTATGTTTCGTAAATTACAAAAAGGCATTTGGAGAACTACAATGCAATATTCTTGAAATGTTGAAAAAAGTTGATTTTTGTTGTTTTTTTTTTGTTTTTTTATATATAGATATTCATGTAATACATACCATACCCTTTACTGGGGACAGGCAGTGATAGTGAATTTAATGAAAACAAAATTTAGAAACAGGAGTACTATGAAAATGTGCTTTCTTATTGGATTTATTCAATTTGACTGATGAAATGATTGCAAGAGGACTTGAAGATCTACACTGATCTATTATTGGACATCGTCATAACATATGCTATACAGATGACATTCTGTTGAACACAGTTTTAGAAAAAAAACTGAAAAGTGTTAAACATGGTAGTTGAGAAGAGCAAGATGATGGACTAACCATTAACTGTAAGAACAGAATGTTTTTCAGCAAAAGAGTCCAGATTGCAAGTTAGGTATTGGAAATATCCAAATCGAGCAATCTGAGTAATGTAGTAACTGATGATTTAAAGTGTGGTAGAAATCTGAAAGTGCACAGAAATAATGATCAGCAAAATTATTAAGGAAGGGATTGGAAAATGTCCTTAGAATCAAAGAAAAGTTTCTGACTACTACATAATGTCTAATCTTTAATATACTTTAAATTTAAACAACAAAAATGTGCTTGTCCTAATGAATGCTGTGAATACCATGAACAGAATGTGAGAAGCAAGGAAATTGTAAAGAATAGGAGTTATAAAGAAATTACTACTAACAATTGGAAACAACTAAAATTTTGGACATATAAGAAGGTATAGAAAATAATGCAGGGTATATTGAAGTCAAGCAGAGTGGGGGAGTAACCTACTTAATGAGTCTGAGTAAATAGATGACAGAACAAAGAATCACAGACACAAAAACATGGGAAAGGGGCAAAAATTATGTAGAGCAACAAACTACTTGAATTTGTTAATAACCATGATTTCTCAAGTCCTGAAAGGATATGGCATATAAAAAATGCATTAATAAAGAGAATGCTCAATCACTAAATCAAATTCAAAACGAAGTTATTAATAGGTCTATGTGCATTTAGTAAATAGATGACAGAACAAAGAATCACAGACACAAAAACATGGGAAAGGGGCAAAAATTATGTAGAGCAACAAACTACTTGAATTTGTTAATAACCATGATTTCTCAAGTCCTGAAAGGATATGGCATATAAAAAATGCATTAATAAAGAGAATGCTCAATCACTAAATCAAATTCAAAACGAAGTTATTAATAGGTCTATGTGCATTTAAAAAAAAACAAAAAAAAACAGTTCAATACAATCTTAATGCCAGCATCAGTTTCTACTTTTAAAAATTATTATAATAGTTCTTGCAAACAAGATGATAGCAAAACAGTATTTTAGCTGAAGTTATATTTACATTACAAATAATTCTTGGTTTGTCATTGCTGATCTTTCAATTTGATAAGTGGTTGCTCTTAGCTTCTTTGTATAAATGAAAGACTTGTATGATGTCTGTAGATTTCTTAGAGATAACAAAATGACCAAATTGTTTGCTAATAATCACCCTTCTGCTCTTTGTTCATAAGACTGTATAACTCTCTCCAGATGATTTAAGGATAGTTACTCAAAATATTCTAAGCTAAGAATTACTTTTCTTTTATCAACTAGAAATGGAAGGGTCAGGTAATCTCTGCTTGTAAATGTAGCTTATTAAACATGCTACTTGAAATAAGAATATACATAAGGAATATATTCCTAAGCATTTATAATTTTGGTAGGTTTGTTTATATAAAAATAGCTGAATCTTTTTAACCCATACAGATATTGATATGCCTAGAAATAATTTACATTTTCTAATCAACTCCTAATTAAAATTAATTTTTCTCATTATCAAACTCTCATTAGTTTTTGTTAGTATATTTATGTAATTTTTTTCTTCGGCAAATTCAAACACTTTTTTTTTTTTTTTTTTGTTTGTTTGCCAAATCCACTCCTGTTATTGTGTTGCTTATTTTAGAAATTCTTTAATGCAAATATATGACTTTTAGAAGCTATTCTCTTTCATTTTCCTTGCAACTGGTTATCTGTTTATATTACTCATTTGTTTTCTTCTCTGGAATCTGTAAACTTGGAAAATTAACTTTAGAAGTCAGGTGCTTTTTTCTTTTTTAACATGTCTTTATATTTGAAAAATTTTCGTAATAAGATTCAAATAAAATTTATTTCAAGACTTGATAAGTAAGATTATGTAAAGGAAATGTTCTGCTTATTCATATTTTAAAAAATAATTAAATTTTATTTGATTTTGAACTTTGTTAATTTAGAAAGTAATCTTTTAAATAGAAAAATAGTGCTATGTATTATATAACTATATAGTATAACAACTATATAAGAAAGTGGTTCACCTGTGGCACTGTTGAATTTAACTGATTTATTTGCAGCTGATGTTCATTTCAAGTAGATAAGAATTCAGAATGAAAAATTTTCAACAAAGTTGTTCCTTTACTTTTTATTCTCAATATACAAACCCTCTATGAAATGGGAACTGTAGATAAATAATGGGACTGTAAGTGGATGTGTTTACACAAATCCATATTCATAGCAGATGATGACACGTTGCCTGTAGATATTTTTGTGTTCAGTTTGGACAACTACATCCCCCAGTTTTTTGACTCCACTGGCCTTACCCACACCTAATATGTTAGCTTTAAATGAACTATCACAAAACAGTGACCAGTTTGGAGATTCATTTTGGCCTACCTTGGTCTCTCTCTGATCTAATGAAACTGGTCACTTGTATGCTTTCTCTTTCTCTATGCTTCTTTGAGCATTGAAGGTCAAATGAGTTGTCTGTCTGAGAATTAGGCTTTTAAACTCATCTTTTATATGCTCTTTATGTTCATATTTTACTTTATGCAAAATATAAACTCTTCAACAAATCAAGCAGTTAATTTAATGATTCTTTGTGATTTCCCACTCTTCTAACATATGTAATTTATCAAAGAAATTTAATTTTCTTTGTTAATTTGGAATTAAGTTTTGTGGCTAAGTATATTTGGAATAGAGGGTGTTAATAAACATTAATGTTTTTCCTTAAAATCATACATGTTTTTTAAGAGCTTGGGATAATATTAAATTAACTCTTTGCAGTGACATTTATTGACACATGTGCTCAAGATAATTACTTCCATTAAAACTTAGAGGAGGTTGTTTCTTGCCTTATCATAAGCAGCTAATATATTAATAAATTATTGAAGATTACCCAACATTTCATTTCTTAAACTGATGTGTAAATTAATAAAATGTTAATGTTCTTTTTTGTTGTTACCATGACTTACATTCAAGGTAATTGAATATATTTTTCTGTACAACACAAATCTACTTTATCTAATGCTAATAACATCTTGGGAGAGGAAATAATTATTTTAAGAGAAAACAATTTGACTTTGGCAAAATTATATTCTTTCAAGATAGTGAGCTATTCAGTTGTTTCGGTCTTGTGCATTGTCTCTACTTGAAAAATATGTTTCCTTTTATTTTTACATTTATTTTATTTATTTTAAAAGAACTTAATCTCACCTTGTCCAGAATAGTTTATCTGATCCTTTCTTTTTATCTTCTTGAAGATTAAATTTTCATGTAATTTTATGAAACTATTTTTTATTGAAATAATTGGTTTTATATAAAATTAACAGCTTATTAAAATTTTATGAGTTTTTTCTTGTTTTTTTTATTAATTTTATCTTCTTATATTCATTAAAGCTGGGGATGATATGAATAATATTAATGCTTTTTTTTTTTTTTTTTTTTGAGCAACTACATCCTCCACTTTTTGACTCCAGCTGGCCTTATTCCCACTTTCTAACATGTTAGCTCTATATGAATTATCACAAATCAGTGACTAGTTTGTAGATTCACTTTCATCTACAGATGGCTGTAATCACAGGTCCTATGTCCATTGATAATTTTGAAGAAAATTCAGGCATGGAAGATTTGAAGGTGAGATTGAAAAGGCATATGTCTGACTGACATTGAGGTGTCAAATGGGGGAAGTGAGTCATTTGCTGTTGGTTGTGGAGGGTGTTGAGCTTCCCTTATTGTTGGACAGGTTAAATATGAGAGCCAGGTTTCCTTTAAGTAACAATGTAGTCCCATTGAAATTGAAGGAGTTAGTAGCTGAATTTGATTCAGTGTTTAGTGATGAGGATGAATTAAGCTGTTTAAAGGATTTTAAGGTGAGTGATTAGTTAAGACAGCAACCGCATAATTTTGTAGGGCTCACCTAGTATTTTATTCATTAAAAGACAGGACTTAGAAGGAATTTGATCAACTAGAGGAACAAGGTAGCATTTAAAAAAAAAAAGAAAAAAGTTGAATATTCCCAATTAGGCTGTACACATTGTACTGGTAGCTAAAGACAATACTGGAACTATTTGATTTTGTGATGTTTGGAAACAAACCTTATGACATATCTAATACCACATAATGAAGACTTGTTATTTAAAAAGAGAGATTTAATATGCTCGATTTGAGTTCTGTATATCAGCAACTCAAGTTAAATGAAGAAATCTAAATGCTGCTCTCCTGCTCTGTATCAAACCACTTGCTTACAATTCAGTGTGTTTAGTGCAATGGGCATCTTTTCAACATGAAGTGGATAAGTGATTGAAGGGCTTTGCCTTCTTTAAAGTTCATGTAGATATTTTGTTTTGGGGGAATTGATGATATTTGTCACCTATTAAATTTTGGAAAGTATTGGCTGCATTGGACAAAAGATAAATTCATAAAAAGGACTAAATGACAGTTTATTCTTCCAGAATATGGGATTTAGGATCAACAAGGAAAGTATAGCATCCATTCCAGAGAAAGTTACTGCAATGCAAAAGGCCACCTTGTCCAGAGAATGTTACTGATTTGAAAGCTTTTCTTGTGATTTTCAGTTATTCCAATCATAACATCATTTATCCAATTTTTTAACTGAATTGTTTAAGGAAGGTGAGAGCAGATCAGAAAAGACCTTTCTAAGATACGTATAAAATGTTGGGTTCTACACCTTTATTTGGAGCATTTTGACCCTTCAAAGCCAATTATGGTGCATGTAGATCATAGAATGGATAATGAGTTTGAAAAACTGGTTTCTTGGATTTCACATACATGATCAGTTGCAAGGAGAAATTATGGAAACATTAAAAAGAAAATGATTAGCATTTGTATTTTTCCATCAAAAGACTTCATCAGCATCTGTATGGCAATTCTTTTCATTCTGTACACCAACCTGGGACTGTTTGCTGATAAGCTTATGTCACCTTTTACAACTGCCAGAATACAATGTCGATCATGATTCCTAGATACCAACAAATGTATATTAGTGTATCATGCTGCCTCCTCCAACAGTAATGTTGGTTGTCTTAGTCATCTTCTGGTAAATGCCTTAGTAGATAATGGTTCAGTCTGAGAAATTAGTTCTTGGGATGGATTTGGTTCTCTTTCCTATGACAATATCTGAAGTATGTTCAGAAACCAGAAAAGGTCTTATTATTTATAACGAGATATGCATTGAATCTGAATGGCTGATGAAATCATGTTGTGATTGCTGAATTACAGCTGTACTTTAACAAGCTACAAAAATTAAGTTGTGAGGGTGAAGAAGTCAAATGGTCATCCCTCTCAGGTTGAGGCTTAGGATGGTGCAAGAACTTCATCAGAGACATATAAAAATAGTATACGTGAAGGCTCATGCTCAATGATATATATGGTGGCCAAACTTGAATGTTGATATCGAAATCTAAAGTTTGTGATATATGTATTCATGATAGTAATCCTAATAAGTCTCCAATTCATAACTGGAAATATCAAAGTCAGCAATGGAAAATGAATACATTTGGATTTTGTATATCTTCATTGGATATATGATATGATTGTTGTTGACATCTACTCAAAGTGGACTGAAGTAGGTGTCATCTAGTGTGAGATTAATGATAATAGCCCATGTTTCATTAACCAACAGTTCAAACTGTTTATGAATGTCAGTGGAATTTACCATATATTAATAGTTTCATATCACCCATTCTCAAATGGATAAGTTGAATATACAGTTTGCACATTTAAAGATTCAATAAATGAAATAAGTGAATAGAAAAGGGACCATAAAAATGTAAGTCAACTCATTCTTATTTAGGACTACTTTTCATTCAGTAACAAGAGTTTCTCTTGCTGAAATTTTGCTCAGATGTCAGTCATGAACATCATTTTATTTACTGAAACTAAGTCTATATCAGCAAGTTCAAGGGGTGAATATTAAAAATAGAATAAAGGACAAAACTTTTACATCCATTGCAGGAATTTAAAGTTGATTATGTTTTTGTATGAAATTTTGGCGTTGAACATTGGTTCGAAGGAAGAATAATGCTACAATTGGCTGTTGTAAATTTTCAAGTAAGAGTAGGTAGAAGCATGATAAAACAACTTTGAAATCTAATTCTGAAACCTTCACCTAAGTTGATAGGGGTATTAGTGCCTGATTTTCCTAGTTCATGTAACACTGCAAGTTTCTGAATTAGACACTTGTACATAGTCATGAACATCAGCTGCCTTCACAGTTTTGTAACTGTGTGTAGGAGCTACTATTTCAAATAAGCACATTGGTCAAGAATAATTTTCATTGAGGCCAAAGAAATAGTATTATTGCTTTTCAGAAGTTTTTGTATCACATTCAAATAATTTAGTCCTTTTTAATCTAATAAATATTATATGCAGGATTCCTCTATAAAGATCTCTAACTTTTTTAAAGTCTTTGGCTTGGTCTTTGTATTCAAGATTTTTTTTAAAAGTATTAAAATACAGTAAAATTTATCTAAATTAAAGTAAGTTTTATTGTCCAGTCACACACCTCCCTGGTCTTTTCAACAGGAGTAGAGGTTTATCCTTTGTTTCCTGTTTAGGATTTAGTTTCTGGTTCCTTCTAAAGTATTTTCATTCTCTTTCAAGCCCCTTGCATTTTAGTAGCACTATTGCCTTGCTTGTGGTGAATTGATGTATAATAAAAAAAAAAAAAAAAAAAAGTAAGAAGTTTATCCCATGTTTTGATAGCTGAATACTCACCAAAATAAACTGACTATAAACTCCAAAAGCATGATTAATGTTATTTTATGCTCTAACTTGATCATGTTTGACAGACAGATCAGTCTCTAGACATTAAACTTGAGAACAACTTTGTTCCTGTCAAACAGGACATACTTTCAAAACAATCAAGAAAATATAAGGTTATTTATATTTTGAACTCATTACATATTCTGTTTTCCTTCAAGCAATATATGACTTCATTTTTCTTGATTTATCAAATTAAAATTTAGAACAATCTTAGTGTAAAGCAGATTCTAAAATAACAATTTAAAGAAGATGTAAACAATTTTGAATAAGTACTTTTAACATAGGCAAAGACAAATGTATTATGCTTTATAAGGTTTCTAGTTGAGGTTTACAAATATGTAAAGTTTATTATATATTCAAAGACTGTTTTGAAAATGTTCTACACCAGTAAGCTTTTGTGTAATATTTCATTTAATGAAGAAAAAAAATTTTGAACTGCATGAAATTGTCCCCAAAATTCCTTAAATCGTGTTTAAAAACTTTTGTGACTATTTGAATGCAATTTGACCATGTACATTCCTGATACTTAAGTAGAAAATTTAGCTTCTCTGCTATCTGCACTTGCCCATAGGTAGAGGATATTTTTAATATTAATGATTCAAGTGAATTCTTGATACTTGCTTTAATGAATTCTTGATACTTGCTTTAATTTTCACTTTCATGCACTGTGCCATAAAAGTGGATTCCATCTTCTTTTTTATCAGGTTGTCTCCTAAAATATGTAAAGTTTTAAAAATTATATTCACTTGGCTGAATTTACCTATAAGTTGAGATCTGAAATTCTTAGGTGTTAATTTGTATCTAACCATATATGTACTATATAATTTAACCTCTCGTCATACCTCCAAATATGTTTTATTTTCTTTTTTTTTAATATTTGAAATGTTTACTCGGCCATCACCACATAAAGTATTTTAAAACTGTAGTGTAAGGTGTTAAAAGTTATTTAACTGCTGATAGTCATTTAGATTACTTGTATAGCACCTCATTGCAGCTTTGTAACTTTTAAAGGATGTGGAGTAAGACGAATGGACAGGGATTGAATAAAAAGTAAAAATTAGTATTATCAATTAGAAAAAGGTTGTCACAGCAACACATACGGTCATAATTTACTGTTTTTCTTTATCTAAATCTTGTACATTTCTTTTGCACTATAGAGAAAGCTAATAAAGCTTGTTAGTGTTTTAATTCTTAGCAAGCCTACCCCTCTTGATGGGTTTGGCACAGTTTTTACCAGCAAGTGGGATATATCATCATCATTATTATTATTATTATGTCAATTGAATCTCTGTGGGTTATTAGAAGTAATGATGTCATCATTGCCAACAGACTGCTCCGCCATCAGTATACCACCCCACCAATCACTGGTAACATTGGTCGCTAGGAGTACCAAAGCGACATTTAAATCTCTTATCATCAGTCACTTTCTTAGGGTAGTGAAGACAGAGACTTTTTCCTGTGGCCAGCTGTAGTTCATCATTTCTCTTGTGGCCTCCACACATGCATAGGTACAGTACTTGTTTTCTACTTCATAACTTAGTTTTTCACATTTTTACTTAGTTACCTAATTTCTAGTTTTCAAAGACATAAAATTTTACCTATTAAAGATGGACTTGTTTCTAATCATAAATGATATATAAGTAGCTCCTAATAGGGTCTGCTATAGAGGTACACTGGCAAAAGAGGGTTCAATGCCATATATATATATATATATATATATATATATATAATATATATATATAATAATAATGTTAAACTCTATATATTTTTCTTTGAGAAATACTAGTTTTTCTCAAATTAATTATATCACTCTTTCTGTATTTTTAATGAATTTTCATCATTTTAATATCTTTTAATATCTTTTAATATTTGCTAGATGCATGATTTATAAGGTTTCTAATGTTTTTTTTTTTGTTTTTTTTTTAATCTTCAAATATGTTTGTTTTTCTTTTTACAAACATGATTCATTCTTGTTAATCTCAAAAATTATTAAAACTTATGTAAATGCAAGATTTAAAATTTGGAAAACTTGGAAATACTCATAAAAAATGCTTATGAATGTACCTAATTTCATTATCTGGTTTGCATGAGGCTGACTGAAAAATGACTTTGTTGAATTTAATGATAATCTGTTGAACATAGGACTTCATCCTCCCATTCACAATACCTAGAAAAATTATCACTTTATCATCTATTAATTTACACATGCTGTAAAAAAAAAAAAAATGTCAGCATATTTGAAGTTCTCATTAATTTCACATCTGAATTTTTAAATATATAATTTTATTTTAATTATTATTGTTGTATTCTGCTCTTTCATGAAACTGGTCTTATCTTCTGGCTTCCTAAATAGCATGAAACAACCTGACATTGTGATACAATTACATTACAATTTTGCATAACCAGTGCAAGGGAGATAACTCTAATACAGTAAAGTGTTACAGACATTACACAAATATAAAAATACTGTGTGTGTGTGTGTGTGTGTGTGTATATATATATATATATATATTAGGTTGGTGCAAAAATAATTTTGTTTTCTCACATAGTAACATATGTTAGAAAACGAAATTATTTTTGCACCAACCTAATATATATCTACACACACACACACACACACACACACACACACACACACACACACACACACACACAGAGCAGTTAACTTATTATATTTTTATTTTTTCAAATTTTTCCTGAATAGCAATATTGTTGTAGTTTTTCTTTTTGCTTATGGCAAAACCCTTTTTTTTTTCTCCTCCTAATATAAATGTCAATGTCTTCAGCATTTGTTAAATTAAAATGATCAGTGTAACATTACAATTTGTTATAGTTGGATATTTATTCCCTAATGCTCTAAAATTTGCATCTATGTTTATCAATGATATTTCCAACATTTTGTAATTTTGTTAATTTAAGAAACATTCAAACTTCTCCAGTTCATGTGAAATGCTGTTACAAAGTCAGACATTAATGGTTTTGAATTAGTGTCAATAATCTATAGCTTGATATTATCTTAACTATGTTTTTGTCTTACTCAGTGTTAAAAATATAACATTTGATGCTAAGTGAAGATATTACAAATGAACACAACTGAATTTCCTTCTTGATATTAAATATTCTATTCAAGTACTTTTTAAAGTTTGGAGATTTACTCAGTCACTTGTCACTTTTACTGATAGCTTATATCAATCACACTGACTTACATAGATGTACTTAAAAGAAAAAAAGTAACAATTCAGTGCTGTAATGACTATTTACAAGGCTCAGAAAATCTGGCCCAAGGCAACAATAATACAACACTATGAAGATGAAACTTGCTATGCTCACAATGGTGAGAATTGCTCCAAGTCAGGTGTCATTGCAGCTTTTCACTTTTTTAAGAATCTTTAAAAGAAAAGATGAGATAGTACAGTGTTTGAAAACTCCCAAATATAGATGGAAACTATTGTAAGCAGTACTCTCATTATTTCTTTCTCTACTCAACCAAATTGGAATTTTGTCATCTTGTAACAAGATCAAAATTTGACTTGGTCATAAAAAAAAAAAAAAAATCCTCCAATTTTTGTCAGCTTTCCACCTTTGAAATTTTTTCTCAATCATCCTTTCTCGCAAAAGGAAGTGACTGCTGTCATTTTGTTGGCTTCACTCTCCTCTTCTCTCTTTATCAAGATAATCACTGCATGATTATTTCATTATGCTTAAGTGTTCTTCTTATCTTTATAGTAATTATGATTCTATTTCTGACATCAAGGACACTATACAGTCAATCATGGCTATTTCTTTGAAAAGTTACGCAAACTTAGATTTCCATTCCTTGTGACTCAATAATCTGGACTGGCTTGATTTTAATGTTTTTGACAATAAGTTCTTCAGTCATCATAAATCTTCAATTTTCTTTTTATATATATATATATATATATATATAGGCAAACTTCACCATCGCTTGTGGAATGAGCAGGGTATTTGACTGGATACGAAAATTCGGGTTTACAGAGCTGTTGTACTTGCCATCCTTTTGTATGGCTTGGTCATGGACTCCATACAGGTACCATATACACCAGCTAGATGTTTTCCATAAAAGCTGTCTGCATTCAATCTGTGGAGTTAAGCTTCAAGATAGGACATCTAACGTAGACCTGTTTAATATTGGAGGAATTGAGACTTTTATCATACAGTATTGGTTACGGTCGACTGGTCATGTCTTGAGAATGTCGGATGACAGGATACCCAAGATCATAATGTACAGCCAGTTAGATCAGGGCTATAGGAATGTAGGACGCCTATGGCTAAGATACAAAGATAAGCTGAAAAGCAACTTGTCAGCAGTTAATATACCACATAACACCCTTGAGTGCTTAGCTTTAGAGCGGGTAGAATGGAGATCAACGTGTTTTAGTGGACTCAGCAATTTTCAATGTGCTTGTCTGAATCATCTTCAAGAAGCGAGAGCAAGATCTAAAAGGTCAACCAATCTAAAAGTGATCTCATCTCACAATCCTCACACTTGCTCCATATGTGGCCTCCTTTGTAAATCACTAGCGGGTCTTAAATGCCACTTAAGATTAGCGCATAAACTTTCATAACTGAATCAATAAGCTGGCAGATCCTCATACGTCGAAACCGACGGGGAAGAGAGTCCATTATTACTATCATATAATATATATATATATATATATATATATATATATATATATATATAATAATAATCTCTTGACAAAAGTACAGCTTTTGATTCCTTCTTGAAGTGTTGCAGTGTTCTCATTTGCTGGATTGATTTTTGTCTCTTCTACTGAAATTTTAAAGACAAAAAAAAGATGAAGCTGCTCTTAAATTTCATTTCAGAATGAGGAAATTGGCTAAACTTGATATTCAGTCTACTAAATTTTTGAATACTATAACTGCATAATTTTTACTTAGAATTCAACTTGGTCAAATTACTTAACTAGAGGATAAATTGATTATGACCAGAATTGAACATTTAGACTGAGTTTCTTTGCTACTCTGTTTTTATGATTGATAAGTGAAAGAATGTTGGACATGGTCATGAATCAAGGGACCTCTTCAGAGTTTGATCAAAGGACTATCACTCTAGTAGACTCATGAGTTAAAAGCTTAGACAATTCTTTCAGAGAAAATTAGTATAATTTCTTTTTAAACTACTGCATTTTCAAGATACCTTAATTCAATACATATTTTTATAATTCACTGTTTTGACCAATTAAGAGGTTACACACAGATAAACAAAATGAGATTTTGAGTATTATATAGATTATTTTGCTTGGTTTAAATGTCATTGCTTATTCTCTGGAATCTGTTGTCTTGATTCCACTATCTACATTATTTTTGATATTCATCACATTACTTACAAAGATAAGAATAAAGCACTGAAGAAACCTAGAAAAATATTACTGCTTTCATTATGAAATGATTACATAATATACCAAATACTCATGTTAGATCAGGAAAAAACTGAATGCATATTTCTCCAAGTTATTGTCACTCCAACCAAGAACATTAACACTAAAGTAAAATAGGTCAACAATAAATGCCAGTTTTTATTTGAGATGCTTTATATTAGATTTTTTTTCCTTATATATATATATATATATATATATATATATATATATATATATATATATTATTTTTTTTATTTTTTTTTTAAGCATTTCACCCCAAGCAAGGCGGGAAGCCACTAGCACACAAGGGGTTACAGAGAGTTGGAGCTAGAGCAAATTGGAGTGATAGAGGAAAAGATAAAGAGACGGTTAGGGGATAGATCATGGCAGCTAGATATGTCGATTGACATTACATTTGATTAGTTGGAGATTATAGCTATCAGGGAAACAAGAAATGGGGAGGGAGTTCCACAGGCGAGAGGTGCGAGACATGAAGCTATTGGAGTAGAAGAGACAGCTACATTTAACATTTTGGTACCCACTTACTTGATTGACATCTTCTGCATACCCAACTGCTCTTGAATTATAAACCTAGAATGTACCCTGAATATCTTTTATCTCCGCATTTATTTTGGTCATGATTGATTGATCAGTCAAAATTAGGTCATGCATATGATCAACAATTTGAGAAGCTCACACTGTTGAAGAACTCAGTGTTCCAAATCATCCCACTTAAAGTTGGCACACCTCTTTTTCACAGTTGAGTATGACAATCACATGTCACCCTATGTTTGCATCATATACTCATGGACTTGACATGGTTCAATCAGTGATTTGCCATCAATTAAAAAATAGCCATAAAAAAAAACTTGTAAATTGGCACTTTACAATATAAAAAAAAAATACTCTTTTCAATTACAGGGACAAAACAGTGCTTAGATTTTGATAAATAGGTTAAGCCTATAACTTTTAAGCACTCCTTTATTGTGCTGGTCCATTATTGGATTGATCTGTATTACCACTACCATCAAGCTTAGCTATAAATATTAACATTTGACCAGCATTTTGTGACCCAGATAATTGTTTGTTTGATGACTACTTGACTTATATCAACTGTCAATTGTATTTGTCTGAACAGATCATAATAGTAAGCACTTGTGTCAGAGAAAGAGAAAAAAGTTGTGGATCAACTGACATATCATGAGTTTTAGTTAGTTATCATTTTTCAATGTTTGCAACCATAGACCTCCATTTAACTTGGATAGTAAAACCCTGAAGAGTTTCAAAGGTCTCTGCCTGCTGAAGAACACTGATTTTCTTTGTCTATTTCATCTAGATTTAGTTGGGATCAAATGCAAACTCACTTGCCATCTAATTATTTTATCAGGTAACAAATTTTCTCTTTGAACTTTGATATGTGGCTGTTATCATTACTATTTCTTTATTGATTCTTATATCTGAGAAAGATAGCTACGCATATGTCTGAAAAGCAAATCTTTTCAAATGATTATTAGATACTGTAGTTTGTAATCAAAATTAATTTCCTCCAAGTGCTGAATAATTTATTTTGAATTTATTGTTGATAGAACAGAAACTGTTATACTGTATTATGTCAGTTATTCACTTTGGCCCTTTTCATTTCATATGCATTTAATTTTTTAGAACTTTGTAGCATTTCATAAAGTGGACAAATATTTGGAAATACAAATGAAACAGATTGAATAAATTCAACATTTACATTTGTGACTTCTTTTTTTTTTTTTTTTTTAAACACTTCATAATTACTACTTAATAGCCTCAGGCTTTTACTGTTAAAAATTATACTATAGTTAAAATTGCATACAAAACTTATATAAGAACAAGACATTAAGAACTAAATCACTTATTTTTTTTATATTTTTCAGTTCTTCTGAAATAGTTTGAAAATGTGGCTAAGTTTTTAGTTTACTCTCCTCTTTCCAATCTAAATATTTAATGTTATCCTGAAGATGTGATTTGAACGTGATAGTGCCTGTAGGTGTTTGATTGCTACAAGCCAAGACTAGCTTCTCTTCTGTTTATTTTCTATCTAGGACAGCTACACAAGGAAGTAAGTCTTGGACAGGCACTTAAAATACTTAAATGTGAGTTGGCAGCTTGTCTATAAAAGAGTCTGGTTTATTTAAGTTTGTAATCACTTGCTTACAGAGGGGTCAGCTGTTTACTAATAGGGAAACTTTCGAAGTAGTTACTGGTTAAAATAGCATTTTAGCTATACACAATACACTTATAAAAACCTTTTTAAGAATCCTAACATTTATCAAAATTAGGAAATAGACTGTTACAAAACAAAATTAATCCGCAGGTTTTTGTAGGTTTTTAGATGATCCTTTTTTTCAAACCCAATGGCAAATATATACACACACACACACAAATGATTCAACAGTCAAAACAAAAATTACTAAAAATGTCTCTACTTTGATATACTTATGGCAAAAGTAATTATAAACTTTAAAATCCAGAAAGTCTGTACAAATTAGGTTGGATAATTTAATAAGTGTAATTAAAATTTAATCCATTTGTAATTAAAGTCTGATAGCAGTGCTGCTGTTCTGTTTAGACATGATTTTTTTTGAGAATACATACAATGTCAGTTCACTTAATATATGTACTCAAGCTTGGTAAAGGCCACCCAAACATTAAATTTGCTTCAATAATGGTGGTTGACAAATACTGGGAGGTTAAAAGTTTTCATAAAAAATATTTTGAAAACAGCATGATACAAAAAAGGCTTCTGTCTTCTTTGAAAGATAAATGAATAAACATTCTTGTTCTCTCTAAATTTGTTTAAAAAAATGTTATCCTAAAGATGTGATCTGAAAATACTTATGTTGGTGCATTATAGACCCATTTCAGCAGACTTTAGGTGCCATGTAATGTTCCTATTTCTATCCGGCCTAAATTCCATTATCTCTAACCAATATCCTCATCATCTACCACACTTTGGAAATAATTTACTGTTACTCTCCAGAACATGACAACAGTTCAGAACCAATTTACAAATTTAGGTCATGACCCTTGATTGTTACCTTGTTAATATTACAGTTGATGATTGAGAAACTGTATCATTGCAAAAGTATGTATAATACTAAAGACTTAATTTCATCATTCTGCTTTTTGCCTTGAATGTACTTTTGCTTACATTATTTCTATTTTTGTAACTTTGAATTTTGACTTTCAGTCGATTTTGTGACCAGTGTCTCCAACTTCATTTTTTCTTTCTTTCTTTCTCTCGCAATTGTGTATTGTGATTAGATAGAAAGTTTGATAAATTTTATTTCAGATTCTGAAAGAGTTATTTAAACTTATTGTGGACATTTTTTTACACTCATTCTGTATTTATTCTTTGTAGTTATGTCAAGTGTTGATTTGATTTCCATCTTTTTTGGACTCCAAAATGATTTCATCAGCAAGTTTTACAGTTGTGACATTCTGCTGTTGTACTGGTTGTTTCACTGAAAATCAAATTAAAAATTCTTTTCCAATATTTCAAGATGACAGAAAGAATTCATTAATACATCATTGAAAATATCATCTAGAAGAGTATGCCGTTGGCAAGAAGCTGATTTTGTTGGGAAATGCAACTTTTATTGCCCTTGATATTTTTCTGCATGGACTTTGTAGATTAAAATTGTTTTTGTTCTGTTTTCATTTTAGGATTAGAAATTATTTTATTGATTCCCTAATTTGCATCAAACACAGCTGTGTAAATTTGTGTAGGTCTTTGTCAACAATTTTCTCTACTATATCTTGTATAACTTCAAGGCTTCCATAGATCATCAAAATGTCCCAAAGCAAAAAAAAAAAAAAAATTGCTTCCAAGTTGATTGATAAAAATAAAATTAGATAGAAAAAAAAATGATGCACTTCAGTACTGAAGAGATAGAGATAAGGCTTATTTTAACACAACAAGCTATTCAATACAATAACTTCATTCTATATTACAATCAGGTATGTTTGAAATGAGTTATTCACTTTATCTATAACCATCAGTTTTGTTTTGTAAAATAACAATTTTTTTTAAGTTTCTTTTTAAAAATTGTTTTATGGCTTTTTTTTTTAACCTCTTGTAATCATCACAAGTTTTATAATTATGCAAGATAATTGTAAGTTGTCAAATTTTCATAAATGAAGTGTTGTCATCGTTTTTGACTCAAATTTTGTTCGTCTTATGTTGGTGCATTTTATTGCAAAACTTGTCATTTCTGTGCAGAATTCATGACTGTTTAGTAAGCAGCATTGATCAAAAATAAACTCCCAATCAGATTTTATTCATATATATATATATATATATATATATATATATATATATATATATATATATATAGGATAAGAGATCAAATCCCATTGAAAATTTACCTTATGATTGCATAATAAACACAAATGATTTGAGACTTGTGATAAAAACAAGAAGAATGAAATCCTCACAAAAAAATTAATAATTATGCAAGGTAATGTTTAGAACAATACAAATTAATGTATGCATTTCTATGTATTTATGCACAAGCAAACACTCTTTTAGCTTTGGAATGTAACATTGGAGTTGAAAAATATTTTATTGTCTATCAACTACTTTTGTTTAGAGCCTCTTAATCTATCTTTTTCAGTGCACAAAGATAGTAACCTTGGATTTTATCTTGGACTACATTTTTATATCTTTTAATTTTTGTAATTGTTTTAGTTGATATTTTTTAATATTCTACATAGTGAAATCAGTTGCTGCTATCAAAATCTAATTTTTTTTTTTTTTTTTTTTTTTATTGAACTAATTCTTGGGTGATTCATTGTTCCTAAAATGTTTATAGACTAATAATCATTTCTTCTTTGTGCAGTCATCTTTAATGCTGGATATTGTTGCTTTTTGGCTGATTTTGTCATTGTGATGACACCTGCTTTGCATGGCATTCTAACTTTGTTTCTGCTACTGCCATTATTTATGCTCTACTGTAATGCTTACATTTTTTTTTCTCCAGGAACCATACAAGAGCTAGCTCTTTTGAAAATGACTTTTAATAATACCCACCAAAAAATTACTTTCACATTTTTAATTACTAGGAAATGGACTAATAATAAAAAAAAAATAATACTTATATGTTGCAGTTGTAATATAAGATATAGCCTTACCTTCTGTTTAATTCCAGAATTCTTTTTGACTTGAACAGTTTAAATGTTGTGTATTGTGATCTGTTTCAGTGCTATGTATTTACCTTTTACTTAAAGAAGGAAAATTTCCACTTTAAAGCTTGATAAAAGTAAATGGCAAAGTACTTCAACCCTATTTTGCAAATACATAAGTGCATGTTCTCTTAAAAAAGTTAAAACAATTAATTTTGAGTAATGAATATTAAAAAAAATAAAATGATTGACCAAATATAGCCTTTGAATTCTTTCATGGACTCCAGTTGATCTGGTTTTTAAAAAGATGTTAAATTTGATACTTTTATCTATGATTCCATTCAATTCATTCCTAAGTTTTTCATTGGGTTCCGATGTACCTGGTTCCAAATGAAGCAAGCTTTGTAGCTAAATACTCTATGAAGGAGCACCTCTCCATTGCACTGAACGGGGAGGATTTGGGGTAATCTCTGACAACTTTGTAGCAAAGGCCATGAGGACTGGGCAATTTTTGTCTCTACTTGCACATACATGTATGGAACTCCACATTAAACTGAAGCTGTGTTGCATTTGTTCTCATTGAGAAACAAAATCTATAGCTACATTGCTTAAACTCAAAGAGCCTGTGAAATGCCTTCGTGATTATTAAATAGATATTTTAAAGAAAGCACAATGTCTTTGTATGATATTTTATGGTTATAAAAAGTTGTTGATCTTTTTATGACTGATTTAATTCATAAATACAATAAATATCGGCAAATTAACATTTAAATATTATCAAATTAACATACAGTTTTCACTGTTCACAGGTCACAATTTATAACCCTTGAAAATAGGTATGAATTTCTTCCAAACATTATCCTTGACTTGAGTCTAGCAAGATTTAGGAAGAGTAGCTCTCAACTTCTCTGGTACTGATGTGAAGTTACATTTTTTGCTTTTATTTGACTCCTTTTTTTCTCACCTACACTTTCTCATCATAAAACTCTATTGTAAATAAACAATTGTTTTCTGCTTTTCATTTGTATTTTGTTGTGGCTGTCATTTTTTTGTATAACATGTTGGCTACTTTTAATGCTTTTGTGTACATGCTAATCTCACAGCAAACCTAGCTCTGTCAAAAGAACTAGACAAGCAATTTGATGACATTCCCATCTGTTAAAAAGAGCCACTTTTGGAAACCTTGTTCAACATTGTATATCCAAGAAAAACATTAGATTCTTGGTAACCTATTTAGGGCTGATGATTGCTATGATCAGTGGAACTTGATCTCTATCTTTCAAAATAATTCTTACTGATTAATTAGTAACTTCACTAACCTCATTATGCAAAGTAATCTGTGCAAAATATTTTTTTATCCATTTTAAAGCTTCTTTCATACACTGGAGAAACATTTTGAACAGTAACAGGAATAAATGGTGTACTTTGTTCAAATTTTATTGACCCCCTGTTCAGTTTTGCTCTGTTGTATAAATTGTTTAATGAAGATCATTTTCCTACCCTTTGAGTTCAAACATTTAGAAATTTAGAATTATTATGTTCTATAGTATGGATAAGTTTGAACTCTGGTTTTGGCTTAGTTTTTCAAAATCTTCGATATAAAACAACATTTTTTAAAAACTAGTTTGCAAAGTAATCAGTGACCCATCTAGATTGTTATTTAGCTTGAAAAGTTAAATTATACTCATTGTTTTTTTAATTATTTCATCAATCAATTAAGAAAAAAAAGCAAAAGTAACAGCTTTTTAAAACTGGCAGTGCATCTATGTATATGTGAAGTAAATATCTGAAAATTAAACTGCAGATGCCTGGTCCAAACTATGAATTATAGCCAAAATTTGTATCTCTTGCTTTCAGGTAATATATTGTTTTTTATTTTTCATTTGTTCCTGCATTTTAAATTCAGTTATATTTAATAAGTTACTGCACCTAATTATTTTTTTTCATTTATGCTCTAAATGGGAAATTTTCATGATAGGGATCTCTGATTTTGCATATAAAAGATACTAACTTTTACTTACTTTGTTGAACTTGGCTCTTCAAACTGGAACTCTAAATAACAGTTCAGTTTCTTTTGCAGTAGCTGTGTTTCTGTGTTGACCATATTGGTCAGCTTTGACAAACTGTGACCATTTTAATTGTTGGCTGTTTTTTTTTTGTATGTATTGTATTACATGGTATTGTTTTATTTTCCTATCCTCCTAGCCGTCCGTGTTCACAGATTTCATACGATGGGAGAGTTGGGTAAGTGGGAATCTGCAACTCTTCCTCCCTATTCTGATGCTGCTGCACCCTTTAGACATTCAGCCCTCCGCCCCAAGGCTGGCAGTGGTTGTCTTGGCAGTCACAGTCTGGTTGTGATGTCTTCATCATTGAGATGGTCAGACTATCATCCAGTCTGCTGACCAGCACCATCAGTTTATTTGCAGCAATGGCCAGCGATGGCCAGTATCAATGTAGTTTGTTGTGCTCCCATCTTAGTTTAAAGATCTTTATTATATTTTCCTTCTCACCTTCACATATATTTTGCAGTCAATGCACACTTCTAGATAGAAGTAACTTGATAATAAATCTAGTACTCATTGATAGGTTACTTAGCTTGTTATTACTAACCCCCCTCCAAATGAAATTGTGTTGATCTTTTTTTTCTTCATTAAGATGTGGTGGGGATAAGAGTTAAAATGGCATGTGGTGCATGTTAAACTGCACAATAATAAAAAAAAAATATCTTAGTTTTTAGCTATAACAAATCAGGTGCATCTTATCAATAAAAAAAAAACATTAGCTGGTATATTCAGCTGAAAAAACAAATATAGATTAGTAATTAACCAATTTGTTGTATTTGATGATAAATGTGAAACATTGATTTCTATTGAAGAGCCTAATCTCCAAACATGACAAAGAAATTATTAAATGACAATTGAGGCTAATAGCAAAAATTATGTACAAATATTTTGTTGGATACTAAATTGATTATATTTATTGCTACGGTTGAATGGCTGTTGCATCTTTAACATCGTCCATATTAATTTCAACTTACTCTTACAATAATTTGGAGCTTTTACAATTTTTTGTTTTTAGCTTGTGTAATTTATTTAATTTCTACAACTGGAAAATACTGTTCTTAATGATTACTTTGTAAAGTTTTCAGATCTGTTTATATCTGAAGATTATCCTAAAATCTTTTATTCAGTTGCATTTGGTTAGAAAAGAAAAGGTGAAAAGATCCTAAATACCACAACAGCCAATGATATTAATTTTTAAATTTCTAAACTTTTATGGCTTTAATTTTACAATCACATTTTTAGGGCTCTGTCAAGACGGATACAAGGAAAATAACTTGAGATGTGCTAACATTAGTATACTGAGAGGCTGAAAAGTTTTCAGCCTGACCAAGAAAGGATTCCAAATTGTAATGCTTTGAAATTGGTTAGATTTTTTTCCAAATTTGTTGAGCTGAGATTTTTTTTCAACACACTGATATTATGGATTAACAATCAGTTTGCTTAAAATTAGCTAAAACAGCAAAATCAAAAGAGATGCCTTCAACTTGGCTCATTCCAGAGCTAAATGCTGCAACTCTTTGGTGCTCTGAGTAAATATATATTTCTATCATAAATCAACAAGCTTATTTTAAACTTGCTCAAAATAAATAACTGGAAGATGTGTAAAAATTTAGAATTGATGAAAACCTGCTGAGATATATCACTTAATCTTATTAAAATTGTCCTTTTAAAACTTATCAGTTTATTTAATTTTGTATCTAGAAGATATTATATTTTTAAATTTAAGAAAAACTGAAAAATATACTAAAAAAATATTTACAGCAATGTCAAATTTTTTATACAAAAATTCCATGGGAATGTTAATTTTGTTAACCTGTAGAAAGTAAATCTGTTAAATTATCAAAAATATTGATTGGTTATAAACTACATGCAAAATTTGTGAAGTGGTGAAAGTAATTTTCATGTTTTGACCTCAGTCACCATTTATAGCACAATAGACTGCTAGGATTGATAAACCAATGAGATTGACAAAATTTTGCAAATTTTCATTGGTTGTCCATGGTACAGCTGCTGATCACATAACTAATGAAAACACCCTACATCTCCCTATTATCTTAATTTTTGATTGGTTACTTAACTAATAATATTCTTTCCAACTCAACTCAAAGGATTTCATGAATGTGTTTTTTTGTTGTTTTTGTTTTTTTTATGCATTATTACTGACTAGTTCTTTCTGGACTAATATATTCACATATCTTTTGAGAGTAAAATTCTTATTTGAAGTATATAATTTGTAACATTTTTTCACTGTTAAGCATAAAAACAGGTCAAGATTTGCTGACAAGTTGACCCATTCAAAATATTTTCATGGAAGGAAATATTGGTAAAAATGTCACTAATAATAATAATTGAATAATTTATTATTATTCTTCTTTCAATATTCTAGAGTTAATTTTTTAAAACATGAATTTGGTATATAAAGTTTAGAGTAAAGTACTCCTTAGAAGATGATGATGCTCAACATATCCACTATTATGATCAACACACATTGGCAACTGATAAGAAATTTGATATAAATTTCCTTGAATGCAAATATTGAAATACTTGATTTATGTTCAAGTTAATCACAATAAAATAAATACCTTATATTTAGCATAGATCCATAATGATTTTTGAAGGAAAGAAATGTTAAAACAGAATTTAGCTTGTTTAAAAAAAAAAAAAAAAAAAAAATTTATGAAGAAATTAAAATATAGATTTAGTCTTAATAAAATGGATTCAACTCAGATTATTTCTGAGAATTCTTCTGGTTATTTTTATCTTAGACTTGCACTTGGTAACCAAAGAAATTCATGTGTGACTTACTCTGTCTGATATATTCTATGTGCCAAGTAAATAAATGCATTTCTTTTGGAGAACTAGACCCCACTGAAGATGTAGTATTTTATGATCTTTTCACATATTCAGAAATTCTTGTGGGCTTTTAACAAAGATTATTGCAGATTTTTTTTTCTTTCTGCAAATTTGTTCCATTTTTAGTTTGATCTTTCATGCTGGATTTGTTGACTGAAGATTTCTTGTTGCAACTTTGAAAATCTATATCAGTCTTATTGATTAGTGTTACTCCACCTGCACCAAGCACTTGGCTAACAATAGCCACCTCAGCCACTATCACTCTGCTGTTTGTGCTATCAACTGAATAGAGCACCATTTTCTTTGTTATATCAATTGTAATATATTACTTACTGACTTAAAGCTGAAAAGAATTAAAAAAAATTTTGTTAAATTAGCCAGTTTTCAACATTAATTTTGACCAGCTTATTTTGCTTTTTTTAAATCTAGGTTATGGCAAATCTTATAATTGAAACAAAACATCATTTCTATTTGTTGTGACTCCATTGATTTAACATAAAGAGATGATGTATCAGTAATTATAGTTATATTTTCTTTGACTCTCAATTGAAATACTTGTTACTTTTAACAAATTTTCTTGGTAATTTTATTCAAATCCATAATCATTCAACTATTATGTTCTTTTATATAATGATATCTGAACAGAGAATGCACCATAGGTAAAAATTTATTACTTGCATATCTGAATTGTCAAATAGGCTATTTTATCAATGTGTCAAGATATTAAAAATATAAATTTGCAAGAACTTTCTAAAATTATATTTATAGATTTATTTTTTCAATGTAATAGACATAAAATAACAAAGATATTGGTTTAGATGGTTACTGATAGAAAAGGTATTTACAAGCCCTTTTTTTTCTTTTTTTTTTTTTTTTTTTTTTAAAGGCATCAAAGGATATGTATTAAGTAGGTCTGGGTAATAGTTGAAACAATAACAGCTAATAACAGCAGACCTTACTGTTAAATTTAAAATTTTATTTTTGCTGACATACTGCTACATCAATAAAGACCATAAGCATTTCAGCAAAAATCAAGTTTGCTTTTTAATTCTTTTGTAGGTTTGCATGAGTTACAAAAAACTAAATTTTTTTATATTAAACTCACAAATATTTTCACTCACATTTAAATTTTCTTTCACAAAGTTTTATGTCTCTCAGTTGGTTTGACTTTGAGTGGGAGGTGGGAAGAAAGATTAATTTTAAGCTGTTTTTTTTTTATTTTATTTGTAACATTAAAGAAGTGTCTGTTCTAATTTTGCTTTGGTAAGGAGTGAAATGCCATGTAATTCAAATTATATATTTGAAAGCATTGACTGACATCTTATTAGTCTCACTTTATATAGTATTACAATGATAAAAAAATCCCTCTGATAATATTTATTGATGATAAATTGTACTAAGAAAATTGCTGCTGCTTCTTTTTTTTTTTATTATTTATTTTGTTTTTTATTGTTAATAACATTTTGCGTGAGCTGAGCAATCAATTAACTTCTTTCATTCTGCATGGAAAGTAAAGAATCATGTTTTCTCTTCTCTATTGATCTCTCTCTCTTTTTTTTTTTTTTTTTTTTTTTTTTTTTTTTTTTTTTTTTTAAACGTTAATAAGCATCCAATTTAGTTATTAGTTACTTTTCTCTGTCGGTGTTCTTTGAAAAGGTAAGTATTTAGCACATAGATTGTGTGATTGTGGAATTAGCATTTTCAAATCCTGCAATATCCATTAAATTGTTTTTTATCATTACATATATTCAGTTGAACTTGAAATTTAAAAAGTTTTGATTCTTTAATCCTTAGCAAACGATATAAGGTAGAAGTAAAATAAAAACACAATCACTATCCTTTAGTAGCATATGTGCACACCCATATTTCAAGATATTACCTATTGATACTGTCTTCAACTTAAATAATGAACTGCACTAATGTATAAGCAATATATTAAAATTGTTTTTTAACTAGTGAATTTTTTTGTGGAAAACCAGTCAGCAGTGTTCTGATGATCTTTGTGACTTTTTTAAAAAAAGCCATATATATTTAGCAATTGACTTAACCAAAATCTTGCTTTGCAAGTTGAAAGGCCAGTTAACCTCTTCCTTAGCTCTAATCCCAAAGTTAAGTGCAAAAGTTCCTCTGTTGAAAGTGGACCCTTGAAGGGAAACAGTTGAATTTGGTTTTATAACATTGATATTTTGAACATTGTAGCTATGATTTCTTTTTGTTTAATTATCATATTTGATGGCATATAAGTCAATATCCAGCTCCATTTACAGTCTTATGGGGTTAGGTTAGGTACAAGTACTGGTCGTCTGCAGTATCTGTGTAAACATTAATCTACCTGATAACTTAATTTTGGCAAGTGGGAGAAATTGTAGGTTATTGTAGGTCATCCATATTTCATACTACTTGTTTTTGCTTCCTTTTATTGATACAAATTCATCTTCTTTTATTATTGATGTTTCATTATTACCCTAATATAAGATCCAGTTTTTCTTGTCTGGAATACTTGTCTCTGCTTTTTTTTAATAAGACTGATTTCCAGTTAAATTTAATTTTACTCTCTTTAATTCTTCTATAATTGTGGAGATATATATATATATATATATATATATATATATATATAGTCACCCACAGACACTGTTTCGCTGTATCACAACCCACCAGTGTGGCCAGGCATCCAACTGCCCCAAGACAGGACTGAAACCCGACTGACCCAGCACCAGTCAGAGATTCTACCCCCAAGCTATCATCACATGGCAGAGCGGAAGGGAAATTTTAACGTTTTTACTATGCAAAAAAATATATATATAAAAGAATATTTCTAAATAGAAGAACATGCTATTAAAAATTATATCAAATTATATATTTAGTTTAATTTGTGAGATTAGATATTATAAAACCAGTAAAAATAATAATCTGGTTAAAATGGGTGCACCTCCAAAACCCTCGATGACCAGAGCTTGACAGCTGATCTCTCCTCTGACCTAACTCTAATAGCTCAGTAGGAAAAAAACTGGCTGGTCACATTCAATGTTTAGTGACCTAGTGACCTTCCACCATCACTGACTGGACCCAGAACTTTCACCAATCGTGAACAGATGTTCCCTTATGGAGGCCCCTATGTCTTGAGTGCCTATCAAGACTTAACCTCTAGTGAAACTCGTACACATGATACATCACTGAAGATGCTGGAAAAGTGATTGGTTCCCTGTACTGCTACAGCAAATATCTCAGTCCTCCTGCTATCCTCTACCTTTACAAGAGGTTGAAAATGGAATACTGCTGACATCTATTAGTTGGAGCCACCCAGTCTTCACTTTCCACTCTTGATAGCCCAAAAGCAACACCATGTCCTTGTAGGTGACAAATTATTTTCCACTCTGCAAATCTCTCACTGCTCTATTGCTGTTTCCATGATGAGTGTTCAGATGAACTACACCCCTTAATTCTAACTTTCATGGCTAAGACCTGCCATGCCGTGCGCATTCCCCCTCATTCCTGTTGAATATTAGCTAGTTTGCCAGAGGTTTAGCACACAAGTAGGCAAATGTAGCCAAAGCCAAAACTGACTTGAGTCATTTATGGAGAAATATATAGCTGAACAAAGACCCCTCATGCAAATGTATTGGGAAGGTCCATTCTAGCAAAATGGACCAACCCAACTGGTGTATTAGGCGCTCTCCTATAAAATAAGGTAAAATCAGCTTTTACAAGGAAATAGAAGGAGGCAGCCATGTTGGCAGGTAAGTCACTTGACTTCTACATCTCCCTCCTCTCCCCATTGCGGAAGCATATTGGCCGTTGGGGAGGAATTAATTCCCTATTGCCTGGCTGATTGTACGAGAGTAGTCGGGATAGCGCCCTGGGAATCCTCGTTCTTGATGGCTGTGATTGAGTAGGGCCCTGGGACGCTGGTTTATTTTGTAATGTAATGTCACCATTTTCCAAGTCTTTGGCAGATTGATGTGGTCTGCATGTATCCGTAATTGTCGGCTCAGGTGACACAGGCATGGCGCTTGGTATGAGGGTCTTGATTATGGGTGCTTCAAGTTTCCTTAGAAACCTACGGTTCCGCAGGGTTATTCTGCCTGATCCTGCAACTCTAATTCTATATTGACGGTTGGGAAGTGTCTCTACTATTCGCCCAGCTATGTCCCATCGACGGCTATTTGGGTTTTGAATGGAGACTGTGTCACCTTTATAAAGTGGGGATAGTGCAATTCCCTTCATATCCCCCTGGTGAAATGCAAGTTCTACTCAAGCAGCTTCTTCCCACAAACTGCTTCCTTGTACAACCAACTCCCAAGCAACTGCTTCCTCGATCACTACAATCTTAACCTATTCAAGTCTAGGGTTAACCATTATCTTCCATATATATCCACATAAGCTGTACCTCTTAATCTATAACCCTCTATCTTTAGTGGCTCCTGAGTCCTTATACAGGGTGAACACCTCTGTAAAAAATACACACACACACACACACACTGCAGTAATATCTGTTAGTTAATAAAATAGTTTAGAGGGATAACATTGGCTGAACCAATATGGTGAGCTTATTGACATATTCAATTTATATTCATTGTGTTGCTAATTCTTATACTAACATTAGTTATGGCATCATACATTCATTTGAGTTCAAATGATCCAATGTAGTTAGTAACCAATATTGTAAATTGTTTACCATTCTTTATTCAAGAGAGTAATGTTTTGTACTGTCCAGCTCACAAAAATGTTAAAGAACTCAGTCCATTGAAAATAGTTAATAATAGCCATGTGACTACAAGCTTATCAGTTTTTATGGAACACTTCTCATACATAAAGGCAAAGATTGTAAGAAAATGGAATTTACTTGTATATTTCTTCAGTTGGAAACTGAAATAATTTCTTTTAAAGATTTCAAAATAAATATTTTTGTATATTTCAAGTACATTTTTGTCTATTAAAGATGAAAACATCCATTATACAGTATTTTATGAAATAGATTTAAATATTCTTTGTCACTAAATAAATTAATGTACGAGGAAAAATACTTATGGCAATTTATATAAACTATTTAATTTTGTAAAAGCAAGTCGCTTTTTCGTTTTTATAAGATTTCTTTAATATTAGAATATAATTTGTTCTTTAAATTTATTTTTTATAACCTCAACTAATCTACACAGCCACTTAGTATAAAATTATATGAAAGATACATCTATAAAGCTTCATATTCAAAAAAAAAAAAAAGTAAATATTTTCTGAAAAATTAAATTTTTATTAATTTTATATATTTATAATTTAATTTCTTAAATTATTTACTTACCAAGAGAGCAGAAGAAATATAGTTATTCAGCAAATCAGATGAATGTCACAGAATAAAAATCTTCTCATGAAAAATTGTTTATGAAAATGTAAACAGTAACAAATTATTTCAGCTGAGATTATCTTGTTTTGTTTTTTTGTTCTAATCTTTTCAGCAACAATAACAACTACTTCCTTTGTTCCTTCTCCACCTCCCTAAGTTGGTTATTTATTTTTTGAATATTAATACTGTGTGTAAATCTGTTTGTCCATCACCACATCCTTTCATTTGTGAGTTTTTATCTATTTACACATTATTTTCCAATTTATTTATTTTTGCTAAGTATTCACTCGTATGATGAAAACTTGATTTTCTTTTTATGTTTTGTTAACCTGTTCTTCTGCACTTCATAGCTGATCACATTTAACTTGAGACTTCAAATAAGAATAGTGATTTGGTGGTGTTTTTTTTTTTTTTTTTCTTTAACAGTGGCCCAAACCCCTAGTCTTATTTGAAGTATTGAAAAGGTAATGAGATTTTTATGACGTCTTTTATCTTCTCTCTCATGTGCAAGTCATGCTAATGATCCTGCAGCCAGACATCTAAAGGTCATTTTTGGAGGCTCACAGACTCAATGTATCTTCTGCTATTTTCAGGCTGAAGCCAAATTGGCTGCAAAACGAGCAGCAAGGAATGAAGCCCGTGAGATCCGAATGAGGGAACTTGAAAAACAACAAAAAGAAGTAAGTGTTTTCTTTTATTCTCTCCCCCAACTTGTGTGTTAATTTTAGCTTGGATCAATTTTTCTTTCTTTCAGCTTAAACCTCTTTTTACTTGTAATTGCAAAATGTAGAAAAATGAGCAATGCAATCAAACGCAAAAAAGTCGGGGGTGCAAATATGGAATTAAACTCTTGGAGTAAACTTGGTTTCATGAGAGACAACCACTGGTGTTTCCTCATAATGCACGAGCATTTTTTTTTTCTTTTTCAAAGTTTAGAATTTCAAATTTCATATGTAAGTTTTCATTTCTCGCTCATTCAGGTACTCAGTTGAATGTTATTTAACTTGATTCTAGTTTCAGTATTTTTAGTTGTCAACTACCTTCTGTTGCATACTTGGTAATAGTTTATATTTTCACATGGAGGTTATAATAAGTCAATGTTCAAATGTAACATATTGTAAGATACTTTTATATGATTTCTTTCTTTTTGTATATAATCCAGAAATGTATATATATGTATATATTGTGTATATTTAGGCAGCAATTGTTCATTGATGCATGTCTCATTAAATAATATAGACAAGTTTTGTCTATTTATTTTAAGTTCCTTTCATATTGTCTGATAAATTTAATAACATTATCATTGAAGGTCGAAAGGAAATCACTATATTGATACATATTTTAATCCTATCTAAGCTTTCGGCTTACATAAGCCACTATCAAAGATAACAATTACTTTTCAATATATCAACCAATACACGGAATAATTATAATAGTCTGTTTTTGTTGCATGAAAAATTTCAAAGCAATGACGAACACGTGTATATGAGACACGGAAGTGGAAATTGCATCATAGCTCGTGACATCACACATGACCACACGAGAGTGAAAATGAGAAGTATTAAGTATGGGAAGCTGTTGGTATAAACCAATGGCTTTGGTTATCAATTATAGACATTTAAGAATGTTTGTGGAAATCTCGTAGTTTATTTTGTTCAGGTTAGGTTTCAACTGTTTTATGTATATAGCTTCAAGAATTTTTAGTTTTTGTTTGTTTTCATGTTTAAGTATATTTGTGTTTACAACAAGGGTAGAGTCAAGCATTGTAAAAGCGAGTTTGTGATGTGACCAACATAAATATTATTTAATCCATTGGAAATACAATCTCCCAAAGGGCACTTGAATTTGTAAACTATGTTGGTTTTTTGCTAATAGGGAGTGAGGAAGAATCATTGCGAACAATTAAGTTGAATATACTGGATTTAGTGTAGTATATGATTAACCTAATTTTTTTGCTAGGATCTATTGTAGATATATTAGTATTTACTAATTTTTTTTAGTATATTTTCATCTTCACTCTAGCATGGTTATGTGTGACGTCATGAGCTGTGACATGATTTCTGCTTCCGCGTCTCGTATACACGTGTTAGTTGTTACTTTGAAATTTTTCATGCAACAAAAACAGACCATTATTGTTCCATGTATTGGTTGATATATTGAAAAGTAATTGTCATCTTTGATAATGGTTTATGTAAACTGAAAGCTTAGATTGGATTTAAACATGTATCAATATGGTGATTTCTTTTCGTCCTTCAATGATAAGGTTATTAAATTTATCAAACAATATAAAAGGAACTTACTTGAATAGACAAAACTTGTCTATATTATTTAATGAAATATGCATCAATATATATATATATATATATATATATATATATATATATATATATAAAAACAGCAAAAAGTATTCACAAGACAATACAAATGTACACTGAGCAGTTAAATAAAAAGGCAGAATAAAATTGTAAAAAAAAAAAAAAAAAAAAAAAAAAAGTTTTCTTTTTTTTCTTTTGTTAAAAACAACTAAGTGAACTAAAGAATTTCATTTCTTGGGTTAAAAATTTTTTCTCTCTCTCTCTCTTAGGTGAATGCACAGAAATGGTGCTAGGAATAAATCAGCAGACCTGAAAATAATCAGTCTTCTATTATATTTACCACTTTAATAATATTGTAGGGATTCTTTGGGACAAAGGTGGTAATGGGGAGTCTACCATGAAGAAGAAAAATTAGTGAAGAGATTTCATTTAAAATGTTTTTGTGTTTTCTCTTTGATTACATGCTTGACTATTTGGCTGTCAGTCTTTGGCAGTGTTAAAATATCTGGTTTTAGAAATTGTTGGATGCTGCTTTTATGACACTTAGTGTTCGATGAGTGCATATCACCAGAGCAATCAATGAAAAGATTTTTCTTTGATGTTGGGGAGGGGGATTCTGAAGAAAGGATAAAAGGTGAAGGTTTTCTATTGATCTGTGAGCACACTGCAGCTGCACATAAAATAGATTGTGATTTTAATTTATAGTTTGGTTAAACAGATCTTTATACAACTGAGCTTCTTTTTTTTTTCTTTCCAGTCTCTATTTCTTCATATGTTGTTTGCTTTATTGAAACTTTTTATTTTATGGCTGTCCATATTTGTTGTTACAAATACTTCAGCTGACAATCTATTCTCATCCGAGACATAAATTTTTAATTTTTGTTCAAATAAAACATTTGAAACAAGGTTACTCTAGATTGCCTGGAGTAAAATTTTCTTTGCATATCACTCCAAATGGACATGAGCAAATTTATTTTGATATTTTGTCAGCTGAACTTCCAGTTTCATCAGAAATTAAAAAAAAAAAATAAAGCCTAATGACGTTGGTTGAATCCAGTGACTTCACCCAAAGTGTTGTGAGTTCAATACCTGACTACTGCAGTGGTGAACAAAAACTTGGAGAGTTGAATTCAAGGGAGATGACATATCTGGAAGAGGCATGGCATGTGGAACTAGAACAATCTGCCCCAGTAGATGAAATAAGGGGTTCAGTTTGAAATTTCAGCCACCTGAAGAAGGCCAGAGCATACAATGGCCAAAACATTGTAAATATGACAATAAAGATGAAGACAACACTCTGAATAATGTAAATAATTACAGTACTTCATCTCGGATATAGACAAATAAAAAAAATAGCCTGTTTTAATTCCTCCATTTTGTATAAACTTTCTGGAACTGAATCTTCAAAATCTTATTTTTTTACTTAATTTTTTTTTTTTAATCTGTTTTGATAAAGTAAATAATCTGGTAAAAGTTAGAATATCTTGAAATTCTTGGAAAATAAAGCACTTTCATGCAATATAGGATACAGTCTTAGGAATATATATCCAAATTATCTCTTTGTATATTTCTTGTTGGTATCAATTTATAGCTTATTCATTCTTAAGTCTTCAAGTGTCATCCTTGGACAAAGGAAGATAGCTCAAGAATGGATCAGCCAAAATACTGACAATATATTTTATCTAAATGCCCAGAAGTTATTTTGTTTCTAATTATAGAATGCTTAGAAATGTGAGATATTAACATGTTTTTCTATTGATAATTATTTCTTAAGTTTACTCTTTAAGAGCAAGTTGGACATGAGTGGGGTTTTCATTATATCAGGAAAAAGTGGTAAAAAAGTGAAATCATTAAGATTAATGCCTGGCTACACAAAGAGCCAGATGAAGATGAAAATAATGATATTGAATATGTGACAGAACAAAAGCAAGTTTTTAGTTTGAAATAAAGCAGGGTGGTATGAATTTGGAAATTACAAACAACTGAGTTTGCTGCTACTCCCCACTTTCTTGACAGCTGGTACGTTGTATTGTCTGCAGCTAAAAATAAACTTGGTCACAAAAGTTAGTTCAGTGTGTCTTCTCTTTATAAATAGTATTTAAAGAATTATATAACAGTGACCTTTTTGTTGTATGATGACATTTAAAAAAATGTTACTTTATTTTTTTTATCAGCTATGTGAATAGATATCATAGGTATTGTTATTTTGTGTTAACTTTATTTTAAATTTTAATTATAGATAAACTGATATTAAATATATTTTGTTTGTAAATCTATGATTATAATGTTATAGATTTTATATATCACAGCAAAAGCATTTTTTATAAATGTACAAGACCCAGGAGCCACTCAATGTAGGGGGTTACTAAGTGAGGTCGTTGTATGGGCATGAGAGGAGGAAGTAAGTGCAGATTATTGAGGATATGTAAGGGTAGGTAACAGTTGACCATAGACTTAAATTGGTTGAGATTATCACGATCAGGGAAGCATCCTCTCAGGCTTCTGTTTCACAAAGTAGCAGTCCTCAGAAAAAAATTGTGGAACTTCCCTCTTACAAATGGAATATGAAAAGAATGAGGATGATTCAATCCTGTGTATGAGGCATGGCATGTCTTAGTTGTAAATGTCTGGACAAGTGAAACTAAGGGATGTAGCACATCTGAAAATCTTCCATGGAAGTAGCAAGAGAGTAGGGATAGGCTTGAAAATTGTGGCCAGAAAGTCAAAGTAATTCATCGTAAATAAATAGCTACTAGAAAATTAAATATTTTCTAATTTCTGACATGTGATAAATTTGTGCGAACTATAATTTCTATGTAAACTTAAAAACAAATTTCACAAACAGGAGTAAAATTTCATGAAAGCTGTATTTGTCTAAAGTAAAAATGAATAAAATATTACTAACAATGTTTAACTTTTATGCATGCAAAAAATGGTGTCAAAAGGACAGTTTTTTCTTTTTTTGTTGACATCATTATTAATTTGAACTACTGAGATTCACTTGGCAATGTTTATTAGATTATAAAAATATGTGAACTATGTAATATTATTTAGCATTTTATAAAGAAATAAATTTGGAAATCTTTTTATATAAATTTATAAAAACCTACAATTTTCAATGAATTGTTTTCTTTGACATAGATGGCCAACCATTGGTGAATTGCCAATTGATTCAAACTTTATAAAAAGGTAAATAATAAAGATATCATTATAGTTGGTTCATGTTTTTTTTATAATTTATTAAATTTTTATAAATTTATGAATAAAAAAAAATTATTTTATTTATTTCTTTATTAATTGGTAAATGATAAACATGGCATTGCTCACATTTTTAGAATGTTGTAAATATATAATTATTTTTGTAAATAAACAATCTAATAAGTAGTGTTTAATATTTTTGTCATAAATTCTCAAAGAACAAATAAAGTGTATAAGTTCATATATATTTGGGGTTTATTAAAATTTTAATCATCACTTTTTAAAACCAACGTTGCCAAGGGTGTGCAGGTCATAAAATAATAGTGTCAAGGGAAAAATTGTCCTTTTGACACACCATTTTATTCTGGGTATGAAGGTTAAACTTTGACATATTACTTTAATCTTAATGCAGCAAGAAAAATATTCTTTAATCTTTGCATTTTTAAATATAATTTCAAAGTCATTTGTAAGATTGTAACATTTTATAATGTGGGTGCCAATTATTTGTCTGATTTCTATAGCCATACCTTTTTTAATATTATGCACAAGTATCCATAGGTGCTACATATGGTTGTTTTGTCACTTACAAGGTGCAGTTAATCTGCAAGCCAACATAGCAGCAGCACTTAAATAACCATTTGACAGTTTGTACTCTGTGAACCCAACAAGCAATAAATTACTGTGCTTATTCAAAGCTACTGTTTGATAACTACAACTAATAAGAATTTTTTGTCTCTTTTCAAACTTTTCTATATCGTCTTACATTCTTGTAAAACTAATCTTACTTGATTCATTTAACTTGTGCAAATGACTTCCTTTTATTTAACATAAGTAAAAGTTAAAAGCAGATAGTTATGCCTATGACTAAAAAATATTGACATCAATTCTTGGAGGATTTAGGCATAGAAAATTTGAAGGAGTGTTGAAAAGTTTTTGACTTTGACATTTCAAAATCTGACTAAATATGAGATTTTGAATGTCTTTTTGGTTGGGCAGAGAATTTTTCCACACTCACTTTAGATCAGTTAAGATGTACTAATAGTTGTGCCAGTTATTTTCTTTTGTTACCAAAGTAAAATTCATCCTGAGTGCCTAAGAAGATTGATTGGTTAAGGATGAAAGGTCAGAGCTCAATTTTAATGATTTTTATATACGAATGTACAATGAATTTGAAAATGTAAATATTGTGAAGTGTTGTGATGTATTATTTTTTTTATGTCAGCCTTTGTTTCAAGGAGAGAAAAATTAATTACAATAACTTGCATGATCTAATAAAAGGAAATTTACTTTAAACATATTTTTCTTCTATGTATGGTTGTCTAATATTAATTATAAACTTCACAGTGTTGCAGAAACTGTACAATAATGAATTAATATTTAATATTTTTACATCTTGTTTACTCCTCCTCCTCCCTAGCAACCTTTTTAAACAGTTCATTCTCTGGCTGTTTTCAGGTTAAAATTTATCTACTACACAGTCTGTTGCAGGTTCAGACAAAAGCTTTAAATTATTTAAATGATTTAAATTTTGCTCTTAATGTTGGGTTTAAAAAAAAATGCATCAAGAAAAATAGTCTTTAATTTGTACTTTTCAAAATATTATAAATTTAAAAGGTAATGTATGAAATCTTATCTTGCATTTTATAACACAAGTGTTTCATCATACTTTGATGGGAGTAGCAGGTTAAGTTTGGTTGATTATTTTTATTGAATTTTTTAAAAATAGTGAGCTGTTAGAAACCTGTCACAAAAATAAAATGCAGAGCAGCTGTTTCAAATAAGCTTGATTATTGCTCATCTAATTTACTCGGAACCAATTTTGATCACATTGATAGTTTTTGTTTTTTAGTTCATTTTGATTTGTAATTTCTGAATATGAGAATTATGCAACTGACTTTGCTCATGTATCGAACAAACTTTTTATTTACAATGTTCCAGTTTATCGAAGATTTTTAATATTTCTGTAGTTATGTTTTTATAAAATTAGAGAATATACTCAGGCTATGAGTGCATTTCTACAAAAAAAAGACTGGAACTATAAAATTGCTAATTACTAGTAACATTTTGACCATTCCTATCTTCAAGGGGAATTTTCATCTTTTGTGAAATCAGTTGTTGACTTATTAGCAACATTACTTTGTGTAATGTTATTGATTAGCTGCAAATTTTTTTCCTATAATCTGTCTGACCAACTGACAGACCAACAATAAACACCTCAGTGAACAGAACTTCTACTTGAGGAGGGCTGGAGAATGAATTGGTCAAAATATGAGAAAAGGAAAAGAAAATGCTAAGATAGGATAGTAACAAGAGATTAAATATTAACAATTCATCTCAGTCTCAGAAAACAGGAAGAACTACCAGATTCTTATTTTGAAATATGAAAAAATATCTTTAGTGCCATTATACTTACTATAACTTGTCATGTCCTGAGAACAAATTGTACTGATTTTGATTCCAAAACTTTACATTTATTCATTGTGGGTTCTTAATTATCAACTCTCAACATGTTTTTCTTTGAGAGAAAAACTTTACTATGTTGGTTTGGTCCAGTCTCCTCATGGAAATTTGGACACCTCTGTTTGTCTTTAAGCCCAAGTGCATTTATCATCTAATTTCTATGAGTAAATATGGACTCATACTTTCTCACCATCAGTGAGCCTCTGTCTACTGTTCTGAATTACACTTATTTATAATACACTATGGGTACTCACTTGGCAGGTGGGGCATTGAAGCAACACTATGATTAGACATAATTGTTTCCACATTTGTGTCTGCTTATGTTAGTATTGTTTTATTTTGCATTTTGCTTATTTTTCTATGATACATCAAGTTAGGTACATATGTCCCACAAAACCTAACAGTGACCATTAAACTACTTGTTACACAGTTATCCAAGACTAGAGTTAAAGATGTTTCAGTCTTGAGTAAGTAACAAATGTTGCATGTTTTTCCTCATGCTCCAAGGCTTTTTTGTCTTATGTGGAGACATGTTTGTACAAAGCAAATGCACTTATTTTATTTGCAGATCCTTTCATTTAAGATGCTGACCAAATTTTTTAAGATGCTTTAAAATCAATGTCATTTATCTATTCATATTTTTTGTGGTATATTTTTTTGATTTGTTGAACCTAAAATGCAAGAAGTGTGCCTAATAGCCAGGTGTTTGTTTTAAAAGCAATAATACAGAAATATGTATTTAAGAAAACATCATAATGAGACTTAAGAAATTATTCTGATAGGCCTACTACTTTCAAAATAACTTTGAGTGCATCTTATTGCTCAAAGCAGATGTTTTGATCGCAATATTATTAGAAAAATAAAGCAACCAAAAAGCTTATTCTGTTTTCCTAATAGAATGGCATGAGGAGCATTTAGTTTTAGCTAACTTCATTCAAAAAGATCATTTTATTTTTTTTTTTTTTTTTTTTTTTTTATCAAAATTGGCACTTTTTTAAATTATTGATTTTAACAATGAAAATGGAACAAAATAAGCAACATTCTTGGCAGATTTATTTTTCATTTTCAGAAAGGTAAAAATTGATGCAGACTAGGGAGAGTATACTGCAAATTATCAGATATCAAAAGTGGTTTAAATGTCTTAGAAAAATGTTTTCTAGGTTCTTTTTCTAAATTAAAATTATTGCAATAATATTTTAATCTTATAAGTAGAGATATTCACAGTGTCTAAGATATTTATAAGTGTTGCTATCTTGTATTGAATGCGAAAGCCAACAATTTGTCCAATTTCAGTTAATGTAAAAAGAATGGTGAGGCTTCTGTTTGATGTTTAGGAACACTTCCAATTTTGTTTCTAAACTGGGGATAAAATTGGCACAAGCTTTTGACAATTTAAGTACTATTTGGCAACTATAAAAAAAAATTTACTAAAGCTTGCATCAAGTCACATTTTAACTCTTCTGTAACTGGGGTTTTGTTTTATATTTAATACTTTAGAAACTTGGAAATGATTATGAATTTAATGTTGTAATTTGAATTTCTCTCAAATAGTGAATTAGGAAAGTTTCAATAAATTACTTCTATTCATTGGCTTGTATATATTTTAAAATGATACCTGCTCAGCTTGATTGAAATATAAACGAGTCATTCAGTCTGGTGAAAAAACTTTTGGCTTCAGTTTGACTAACTTTGTTTTTTTATTAATTTTCTTTTTTCTTTTATTTAAAGAAATATACATTCATTTTTTTTTTTTTTTTTTTTTTTTTTTTTAATGTTGGTCATACTTTCTGCTTTTTTTTCTTTTTCTGGTGTTAATTTTATCTTTCATAAATTATGCTAAATTTGCTGAAACCAAATAACATCTTTTCTGCTATAAGTAATTCAGTCTTAAAAATTTTACTTTGAAAATAATTGGCAATTTATTACTCTCACACAAACTTAGAGCCAAATTTTATTGTATATTCTCTTCTATTTGAATGACTTCTGTATTGCTTGAATAAAGTTATTTTAAAGATTGGAGGATGAAAAATTGTCCAAATATTATGGAGTCCATGTTTATACTTTTCAATGCTTTTAATATGAATAAGGAAGATAATGTTCATGCTGCTATTAATGACATTAATATTATTATCTGACTCTTATGCTATTTAAACTTTTTTTGTATGCTGATTGTATTTACATAAGACATTTTTGGAATATATGATTAAAAATAATAAAAATTTCATGGTGTAGGAAAATAACTAATAAAACCTAAGTTTCCTGAATGCATTGATGAAGATGTTGATTTATTTCTTAGTTTCTCCAAATTTAGATTAATTGAAATTCTTTGAACACTATTCTTTCAAACCAAGGGAAATATTTTTACCATTAATTAAGGATTGTTACTTCATTTAGGTAGTCTCTCTGGCACTAAGTGATTTTTTTAGGTTGATATTTATTATTCCTGTTTGGCCAGAAGTAATCAATTGAAAAGCTAAATTCTTTAAATTTGTATGATTAGGAAGCAATTGAATTTTGTACAATACATGAATTCATTCAGATGAAGTATTTATGCCAAAGTTAATCTCAATATTTGTTAGTTTTTGTTAAATATTTTGTAAAACTGTTTACTAAGCTTAGCTTTGTTTAGTACAAGGCCACCATAGTGTTGAGGAGGTCAAGTTACTAAGCCCTTTGATTTAATATTTCTGTTCACCATTTAAAAAAAAACTGTGCAATGATCTTTTTATGTTGTCATTAATTTTCTTTGAACAAAGTAATTCTGTATTCATTGAATTGTAAAGCAAAGAGCTGAGCATATTCAGTTTCACTTTCAAACACATATTTTGTGGACATGGCTTGTGTCTCGGCATTACTATTTATAAATTCATAAAACAACAGCAACAGCAGTACCTGCAACAAAGCCATCATCAGCCTAGGTTCGGGACCATGGCATCAATATAGCTAACCTAAGATGTCCCAACAATACCTCACAATACCCCCAAATTTTGTTGGTTCTCCATCACATTGCAATGAGTACCAGGTGCAAGCAAATACTGTCTCTGTGTCAATCTTAATGCCTTTCTCCTTAGATATCAATTGGAGATCAGTTAGATATATCAAAAATATGAAGTGAAAATGACACCCCATCATCTGATTATAACAGGATAGACATTAACCATAAAGCCAATATTTTTACCCTTGCTGCCCTTGCATAAAAAAAACATTAACAGAGAATGGGTTGTTTTATATAGCTAAAAAAAAATGATCAAACATGTCAGAAAACATAGCTAAAGAAATAATTCCTATATAATTAATAAAAAAAAAAAAAAAATAGAAACGCAGCTAGTGGATAATCAGAAAGCAGTAAGATGACTGGACTTGATTTCTTGTATCTCTCTACCAAATGCTTAACCAGTACAGTAATTGAACTATGACTCTTGTATTCAATCTCAAATTGTCTGCTAAACATGCTACCATTAGCCCATGAATTGGTCCTTTAAGTCTCAAAATAAGCCCTTACTGAACCATAAAGTCACACACACTACCTTCAAATGTACACATTTTAGCAATCAGTTTGCTTCTACCAAAGTCAACTTTAGCTGAAAACAATGTTTGTTCACTAGCTGTAAGGGTAAAGTGTGCCATCCATGCTCTAGCAATCCAGATAGCTTGACACAAAAATGAATCTGGACCAGTGTGGGGAATGATTCCTCATCCTATATTCATGCCTTGACCAACTACTAAACATTTAACATGCCTTAACCAGACAGAAACACAAGGCTACATCTTATAGTCACCAATTAACTAAGATATTGAACAAAGAAATAAACCATCAGCTCAGTGATTAATAAAATAATAATCATCTTATGATAACAACTGCAAGTTTTGTCCCCAACTGAAGGTTCCCAAGCCTGTCATTCATGGCTAAGAGACACTGATAGTAATCTTGTTTTCAGACACAAACTGGTATGGCTTCCTCTTAAACCAAAAAGAAAATTCACCAACAAAAATAGCTATCAAAATATATCAGGGAGAAATTAATAAATACTAATCTGAATTATGACTAACTAGCTGACAAGTGAACTCGGCTACTACCATTTTAGTCACTACAGCAAATAAATGCAGCATCTTAAATTTAAATTCTACTTGAGTACTAAACTTGTCAATAATTTTCTAAAATGGCTAATAAAGGAAAAAAATAAAATGACTCCTACAAAACAAATTTCAATAGCTAGATATTGGAGCAGAAACACGTGAGTCATGCAAGGTTGCCATATCCATATAGACATTGATTCTACTCTTGGAATCTCTTAATATATTTCTTTTCCATTTAAAACAACCTAACTCTAGACAGATGTACTAAAGCCAAACTGGCAACAAAACTACATCTTATGAGTTGCTTGTGCATACATATAATCAGGGTATTAATTTCTGGTTACTCTGTTGGACTTAGTTTGGAGTGAGCAATTATTTTAATATTTTTATTTCAGATCTTGAAATTTCATAAGATATTAAATTAACCACCAATAAATTTATAAATCCTCTATTTTATGTGTTAGAATTATAACAATATAATTGCAACTTTACCAAACACACAGCATTTTTAAAATTTTATTTTTGCATTTACAGCTAAGAAACACTGTAAATATGTAAATAAAACAAAAAAATATGAAGTTTTTGTGTTTAAAAAGCTCTTTTAAAAGAATTTAAAAATAGAACATTCTTATATAGGTAAGAAAAAAAAATTGCCTTTTGTTTTAAGATTTTTTAAAAACTTTACCCATGATCAAATGACAATAAATGTTCAATTCAGTCAATATTTCTTTTTATGTGCCATGTCTCTTCAAAACGTTAGAAATCATGGCTCTCCACAACTTCCTGGCCTTTGTAGCTCTTAGTAAATTTTATCTTTTTATCTTTTCTAAACCCTATTCTGTTACCCATTTACACAAGGTTGTGCTGTTTTCCTCTGTACCTCTTGCCTTCACTATGTCCTGGGAGTGTCAAATTTTCCAAACCCTCTTTCCTTATTATCTACCCTAGAAATTTCAACTCTCTTTCTGAAGTAAAGGTGTCCTTTTTGTTTCCATTTTCTCTAAAACTTTGTTGCCTCTCTTATGTTCTGTCCAAGGTATTTTCAGCATCTTTCTGTAGAATCACGTTTCTTTTGCTTCAAGTCCCTTCTTCATCTGAAGAGATTATCAGTACCATATAGGACTGACATTATCTAACTGTTCAGTACTCTTTAAGAAATAAATCAAACACTTTGAATTAAAATGGTATATTCAAAATTTCTTAATATGACAGGAAATAAAATCTGTTTCTGCAGTAGAAAGGCATAAATTTCTCAAATTGCACAAAATGTATATTTGACAACTTTTATCATACACTTTTTTTTCTAGGAACCAAAAGTATTATTTGTAAAAGTAAAATATGCATGTGCATAATCCTTGTAGATGTTAATATTAGGTTGGTGCAAAAATAATGTCGTTTTCTCACATATGTTACTATGTGAGAAAACGACATTATTTTTGCACCAACCTAATATATCAAAGAATGGTGTTCAAGTTTCACTTCTTTCACTGTAATATATCAATGTAAATAACTGCCTGTCTATTTCTATGATAGATATTTTATGTTATTTTCTGTTTTTATACCTGACTGGATTAACAGGAAAAAGAATGTGGCATAGCCTGAATATTTTACTAGGTTAATCTCATCATTAGGAAAAAAGACATCTGTCATTGCAAACTAAAGGATATCATTGTGTGTGTTTGTTAAACATTGACAGATTGCTGACTAGACTCAATTTGATTAGCTATCTTCCAACTGACGATACATTTTTGACACACTTGACTGAATCCATTCAGCCAGGTAAATAACTAGTTTGTACATAGTGACACCATAACTAGTAATTATACTAGGAAGCCTTTGCTTGCTCATAAGAAAGCTTGTTTTGTTTGTAAATTCAGTTTTCTATTTATACTAGCTGATTGTCTTTGCTTCACTTGGTAAGTTTTATTTTAACTACAAATTATGATTTTTGTTCTCCTTTGACAGAAAAGTAAAATTCAAAATAGGTTTTGTGGTGTAGCTTTCGAACAGTGATCAAGTTTTTCACACTAACCTTGGCAGCCAGTCAGGAATACACACAAATCAATAAGATAGAATCACAAAGTAAAGCTGCAAATAAGGAATAGTTTCATTATTTTAAGTATGCTGCAATTTTTGTTTTTTAACAAAAGTAATCTCTTAATTTTTATAGTAATTAAAATTGCTTATTTACATTGCCATTAATAGAATGGTTCAGTTATTTAAATACTTTTCATTCTACTTTCCAATTTTTACTCATTTCATAGTACATGTCTGAGATTAGATTTTCATGAAAATAACCACAAACATATTTGTTTTTTTTCCCCCATTTGATAATTATCAATTTGTAACTCATTTTGTACATCATTATGTGCTGACTGAAAAATCTCTCACAATATTTTACAAAAAAAAGAATCATCAACCACAAAGCAAAATTTTCTGACTTTGGATATCTTGCAGCTTCTGAAATAGATTATTAATTAAAATTCTAATACCATAACTATATATATATGCCGGTTACATTTACAGTTTTAAGTCTTAGATACATTTAGAATTGGCAAGAACATAATATTAAGTTATAGAAACTGGATATTCCAAAATTAATCTCTAAAAAGATAATTTTGATTTTCTGTCATGGAACTAACTCTGATGTCATCACTTCTATGCTGACTTTTAAAAAATATTTTAGAATTTAAATTTTTATTCAGTTACTCCTCACAGCAAAAAAAAAACTGTAGACATTGCAAGAAAATGTAAATATTGAAATAGGTATATCTGTGTTTAATATCACTTAATGTATTTAATGGCATATAGGCCCCTATCTGCAATGGATAAATTGTCATCTAAATTGCACAAAAATAAAAATAACACTGACATCTCATTTTAACAGATATATTTACTAGAATTACACAAAAATATCATGAGATACTAAAGAGCAAATTTATTTGTTAAAATCGCCATTGGCTTCAACCACTGCCTCCAGACGACTTTGGAATCTCCTGCAACTTTTCTGGATGGTCTCTTTGCTTAAGTTGGTGAATGCTGCATGGTCCTTGTCTTCAGTTCATCTTTGGTGTTACAAAAAGTTTTTTTGGTCCCTGGCTCAACTTTGCCCCACACATAATAATCATGGGTGTTGCAGTTGGGGAGTTAGATGGCCAGATGTAAGGGGTGATGTGGTTGCAGAAATTGTCTGACATTCATGACTAGGTTCTCCTGCTTGTGTGGTATAGTGCAGGATCCTGTTGCCAGATATAGGGTCTTCCAACAACCACTCTCTTGACTCAGTGCAGCACTACCTCCTCAGGGCACTTGATGTAGGGCTCTGTTGAGTTTGAGGCCCACATTAATAAATTCAAAAGTTCTTTTCTTATCAAAATGATCAGAGTGAGTTTTTCAAGCTTCATAATCACCATTAGACTCAGCCAAATCTTTCCAAATCCTCTGCACTGTCCTCGGATTGACACCCAAACATTCTGAAACATTCATATTGGAGCTTCCGGCGAGAATGCCAAGCAGTACAGCATGCCGTTTACAAATTTCTGGTGGAGTGAATAGTGCTCTTCTCAAAGACAATGCGCAACTGACCCTACTATTCAATTTTCTTTTTTTAATAGAGCATATTATTTCAAATGAGCAGTTTAAAGCAGTTCATTAAATGTGTCTCATTTTAATTTCACTTAAGTTGAAAGAAAGAATTTGGACTCAGGGTAGCTCTCATCATTCGTTTATAAACAAACTTGGAATGGGAATGTATTTTTCTCTGTTCTGATGTATTTCTCTGCATTTGCTAAAATGTGTGAAGTCAGCTGAACTAAAACATGTTTCATTTATTTGTACATTATCCATTTTGAAATCTAGTTTCACTTCTTCCAGTTCCCTATGGAAATAAACAAATTTAAAGCGATTTTTGACTACATAACTTGTAAAAGCCATGTTAAGTTCAGTTTGTCTATGGAAATTACAGATGATAGGATAATGTCCTGAAAGATCACTGATTCATTGAGTTTTCCTTTGCCAAATGTGAGAGGCTGTCTTTGTATGTTTTTTATTTATTTTTGTTATAAAATATTTTCTCAAAACTCCAAACTTTTTCTGCAAAAAAATGTCTTGTTATTAACTGGGGAAAAAAAACTCATTATTCCCAATAAAAAGAAGCTCTTATTGTACTTAGACTATTAATGCTTATGGACAGGCTATTTAACATTTTACTTAAACTAAGTTTAAACTTTTTCCCAAAATAAAGGTGACATCACCCACTCTTTAGATATCATCTTTCTATACTTTCAAATCATTTAATATACTTTAGTAATATGGTGTCCATTAATATAATCTACAATGATTGTTTTACTCTGGTTTTAAAATTTCATACAAAAGAATGCCTTCAACTACATATTCACTATTTTTGTTAGTACAAAAAAGTCCTCTCCAAATTAAAATTCATTCTAACTCTACTATTGTCTGTGAAAATATATCCTTTTGTCTTGCCTGTAAGACATGCTAATAAAAGAACAGTTTTATTTGTTAGATATTTCTCAATCCAACAGAAAATACTACAAGAAAATGCTTAAGTTGTAGGCAATATTTTAACTTGGATTTTCTTTTTGGATAACTTTAATATCACTGTAATTGAAAAATATATTAGAAAACAAATGGTAAAAAGGGAGGAAAATTAAGGAAAATGAAACTGGATTTCTATTCTTTTTTTTTTTTTTTCTTTTTTTCCAAATTGTATTATCTGAGAAATCTTAATTTTACACTTTTTTTCTCTTCCAGAATGAAGAAAAACAAGACAGAATATATGAGCTAACCAATGATATACCAAAGGTATGTTAAAAATATTTTCTTCATTATAGTCTTGCACTGTTGAGATAATTTTTTAAGTGGTATAATTTTATATAAAATTTATATTAGTCAGGCTGATTTTGAAAGCTTTTAACCTGATTTCAATATGAGTGAAAACTCTATGAAACTCTGTTAACATTTGAAAAGCATGTTATAAACAGTTTTCATGCTAAGGCCATTAATAACTAGAATGAAATTTTTTTTTTTTTTTTTCTCAATTCACCAAAAGTGCTGGAATGTCATCTTCCAATCAGTAAAATTCAACCTATAATTAGTTTCACCCTCAATGACAAAAAAATGTAATATTCTTTCATTAAGGTTATAAAAGAATTTCATCTTCCAGTCAATAAGACTCGGCCTATATTAGTCTCCCCCCCGCCATTCCTCCTCAACAACAAAAAAAAAAAAAAAAAAAAATGTAATATTCTTTCATTAAGGTTTTAAAAGTTTGACTATCCCTTTTTGTGCCATCTGGTAACCTTTTCTTTTTTTTTTTTTTTTTTTTAGGGGTGTGTGTGTGTATATATATATATAATTTCTAAAGAATTAGCAGATTTTATTTTTAATTCAAAATTTATTATAGTGTCTACTTTGTATTTGGAATAGACACCCTATTTAACACTTAAATAAATAAAAATGTTCTACTTCAAATACAAAGTATCCACTATAATAAAGTTTGAAGTGTGTGCGTAATGCATATACATAAATAAGAATAAGCAATGCATGGTGACTCAGTTTCTTGCTTCAATGCAATTTTCAAACCAGACTGGGTCTGAAGATAACATTTAAGCATGATACTGATAGTTGATTTCCATATCTATAAATGCTCAATTTCCAATATTGAGCACTCTTCCTTTAATATAGCAAATTTTAATCATTTATGCATCCATACACAGCCTTGCCTTAAAAAAAACACCTTCATCAATTGTAACTAAATTTTATAACGGATTCACCTTCTAATAATCCTTGATATTGTATAAGAAATTATTTGAAGAATCAAAATTATATATTGAAAAAAAAATAGAATTGTATTCATTTGCTTAACATTTTCTTGTCCTCTGCTTTTGTTTTAAGACTGACTGGATAGTGACTGTCAACATTTTTTATTTTGATCGTTAGTGAAATGATTGTTGAAGATATCCAGAAGGCAGAAAAAAATAAATAAATCAGTATTTTGTTAGATATTCTATTGATTTAGTGTGTATAATAAAAAAAAAAAAAAAAAAGTATTCATAACTGTAGACAGATTGTAAATGCAATATTTCTGGTTCCTCCCCCCAAAGAATCACATAAAAAACTGTTTGCCCAAAGTAACGCACTATTATTGACTATTGTAAAATGTCAACAATTTCATAAATAGAAAAGGGTGCTGAAAAGTTCTATGCCCAATTTGCTTATCAAAATCATTATTCTGAGGTTTGTTCATTGAAATACTGATTTTTGTAAAGTGGGTACGACCCCTCACATATCAAGTAAGACAATATTGTTATTTGTAATTAGCAAATTCATCTAGTAATTTATCTACTTGAAGAAAAGGTTTCAATTTGTTAGTCTAAAATAAGTAATTCTTCATCTAGATATTTGCTATAACAAAACTCACCAATCTGGCACATAACATTGCTCAAATTTCTTCTGTTTTAATCATAAAACCCACAATTAAAAATAATTTAGTGTTACAGTTTTGCTAATTAATTTTAAAAGTATAAAATTGAAAATGTTTTACTGTTTAAAAAATTATTTTCCCTGAGCTTCTAATTTCTAATAGATGAATCATTAGAACTAGGACCTCTATACACTGCTTTAACCACTAAGCATAACGTGTTTCAATACTTGATTAACATTAACATTAATTATTCTTTGCCATTTTGACATAGTACTGTTACATGATATTTGTCTTCCTGTATGGGAGCAAGTGCTGAACAATCTCCTCATAGATGAAGAAGAAACTTGAAGCAGCAGAAATGTGATTCTACAGAAAGTTGCTGAGTATACCATGGACCGAACATGTGAGCAAGGATGAGATTTTGGAGAAAATAGAAACAAAACAGAAACTTATGCTTAACATCAGGAAAAGGCAGTTGAAATTTCTGCAGTACATAATGAGGAAGGAGGGCTTGGAAAACCTGATACTAACAGGATAGATTGAGGGAGAGAAGGACAGAGAAAAACAGCATGTAGCATACTTGATGAGCTTGAGTAAATGGATGGTAGAACAGTTTGGGAGAAATAACAAAAAGACAAAACTTATTAAGAGCTACAAGGGACAGGAAGATGTGGAGAGCCATGATCGCCAATGTCCTGAAGGGACATGACACAGAAAAGAAGATTTTTTTCTTGAGGAAAAAGACCAAAAATATCTAGGAGGATGAGGAGATGGTAAGTTAAACAGCTGGATGAAATGTTTTGGATGAAGGAAAAGCTAAAAGGAAAAGAAGGAAATGCTAAGTGGAGGGAAGAAACAATCTTGAATCTATATAAATGGGTAGTATGGTTGATGAGCTCTGTGTTATGCCAGATGTTATGATTATAATGACTTTAAAATTGCTGAAGCAAGAAAAAAAGGGGGAAAAATCAGCTGATATGGACAAAGTTTTCATACATTAAGAAAGTCTTGATTACATAGTTAGAAGTGCGTGTTAGGCTTTGAGGAGCTAAATTCTTTTTTGATACTTAAAAAGCATTATTTCTTTCTATCATCTGAAATTTTTTTGGCTCAATGTGCAAATGTCAATCTGGAAGATGATTAACCCATTTACTGCCAGACAACACACACAACCATTCTGTTGGCTTGCTGTTTGTTTCTAGCACATACATATGCATCCTTTCTACAATATTATTTAATGAAATGTAATTACAAGGGACAACACACCTATACTCAGTTTCTGCCTTGTAGCACTGAGTAGAAGACATGCTTATTTTGTTGTGTTGCATCTCCAAAGTAACAGCAAGCATGTTAACTTTGATGAATCAAAGTTAGAAAGTGTTGTCAATTTCCTTCTTCATTTAGTGACATTTCATTTTGATAGTTTTTTCCTTTTCCCTTTCCCTCATGGAGACTTCTTTTAATATAATTTATATAAAATCAGTGATAACATCAGATATGCACAGCTTTGTGTACTCTATTTGTTATCTAACATTTTTCTTTAGTAAATTTTTGTAAAACGTTGTTTCTTATATTTAAGCTTTTGCTCACTTATTTTCCCCAAACCAGCTGTCGTAGACACCAAGAACAAATATTTTAATTCTTTGCATTACAAAACTGGTGTTAACATGAGATATACAATACATAAGTAACAATTACTGAAATGTCAGATTACAAGCCTTTCATGCCAGTATTCTTAAGCATGCTGGTGTCTTTGATGAATTTGCATTAAATTCTAAGCAAAGTTTAACATTTGTACAAAAAAAAAGTGTCAAAAGGACAGTTTTTCTCTTGATGCCACTATTACTGTATATTCCTGTGGTAGTTGTAAAAAGCTATTTTTAGAATTTTAATAAAACCCAAACATGAATCTGGATTTATGCATTCTCTTTTTTCTCAAGAATTAACAAAAATATTAAGCACTATTTACTTTATTAGATTGTTTATTTACAAGTTTATAAATATGTGAACCAACTGCAGTGCAATATTTATTATTTGTCATATGAAATAGCTATAAAAAACAATTTTTTTTAGTCATAAATTTATAAAAATGTCTATGAATAAGAGAACGAGAATTTAAAATGCGTAACTGCAACTAACTGTAATTATAAATTTTGAAAAGGTGCATTTTCTTGCCATTTCTTTTCTAAATTCACTAAAATAGGTTGTGAACATTTGGATTTATACTTTTATTTTTCTTCTGAGGAGCGGAGGTGAATGCATAAATCCAGTTTCATATGTTTTGAGTTTTAGAATTATAAAAACAGCTTTTTAAAAGAATAAAAATTGCAGAAAGAGTATACAGTCATGGTGATGTCAAGAGGAAAAAAACAACCTTTTTGATAGAATTGTAACATACATAAAAAAATAACTATTTGTTCCTGTAACAACTGTAAAGTGATGCTAAAAATTTCTTGGTCTGACCCAATTTTTAAACTCTGACCAAGCATAGAAACAAAAACTTAATACCTTTTCATAATTTTGCATTGCAGTTGATGGCTTTATGATCCAAATATTTATTCAATTTTATTATCGAACAGTCTGGTCATTAACACAATGAAAAATCTTTCAAAGTGTATGAAATTTCAGACTGTGTTAAGTAACCTATGATCTAGTGAATAAGTTATTGAGTGTTTTATAAATCTTATGGTTGACTAATTTTTGTTCAATGAACTTGTACTTGTCATCTCAGGAAGTACGCAAATGTTACATTGTCACTGCATACTCCGACGCATTTGACTTTCATTTGTTTTTTAGATGTGCCAGTGAGAGTAGAATTTGTAGTTTGTTACACTTGACCATTACTCTAACCATCAAATTATGTCATGTTAACTGATATGGAATAGAAAGACAACATTTTTATTTAAATCACTTTTATGTGCTGCATTCTTTCGGGACATGGCCAATCATGGTTCTATCTCTTGTGGCTCTTAGCAGTTTTTCTAACTTTGCTAAGGCTCCTGATTCCCCCCACCACCACTACCACATTCTACCATTTTGACATAAGCTTATTAGGTAGGTGGCTCACCACCTTCCATCTCTTTACCCTCAATATGACCTGTGAGGGTTAAGTTTTTCAAGTCCTCCTTCCTCATTATGAGTCCAAGGAATTTCAGCTATCTCTTCCTGATTCTAAGTATCTGTTTTTTTGTTGAGATTTTCTTTAAGACTTCCTCGATGCTTATTAGCTCTGTCCATGGAATTCTCAATATCCTCCTGTAGAACCACATTTCTTGACTCTCACAGCAAGGTTTGTTTTAATAAGAATTTTATTAACAACAAAAATGTTACACACATTTTAGTTGTTAGATTGTTTATTTACAAGATTATAAAATTTATGAATATTCAAATTGATTGGCAGTTAGCTGATATTTTGCCAGCCATTCCAAAGAACACGATTTGTCAGCTTTACCAATTGTTTTGGTCAAGGTGCTTAGTATCCATTCTTCATTTAAAATTTCATCAGTCATCACTTGTTTAGCAATAGATATATAAAATTAATCTTGTAAATAAGCAATTAAATAATTTTTTTACAACAATAAACATTGCTGTAATAGCAGTGTTGAGAAAAGCTGTCTTTTTTTTTTTTTTTTTTTTTTTTTGACACACCTTTTGTTTGTGTGTACAAAGGTTAAACTTTGTTGAAACATTGATAAGTAACTTGTTTCTTTCATTAAACTAATTAAGAAATCCTGTTTTTGTTTTCATCCATAAACAAATTAGAGAAAAATTCTTAAACCTTGAATTATGTCCATAAGTTAAATGGTATTTTCATAATAGGACAATATTGAAAATAAAGAATGTTGTTTAACTAAGAGAAATCAAACCAACTTAGATTTTCCACTTTTTTTATAGCCAAAGACTTCAATTAGGTGATGGAGAAACATCACTTTGCTTAAATTCCTTTACTTGAAAAGACAAAATCAGGTCACTGAGGTTGAGTGCTACATAAATCTTGCCCTTGATGAACTGATTGATAATCAATACATCTTAAGTAGAGGCCCTTGTCAGAAGGAATCTTGTAGCAAAATCTTAAGAATTTCGGGAGACCAGATTTAGGTGTGTGGTGATCAAAAAGTTGCTGCTGTTAAGCTTTCTTCCTTCTGCTGCTACTGACATACTGCTGCAAGAAATGACATTGGCACAATGATAGCAGCAGTATCAGAAGTAAATCAATAATTATTTAATTATCTATACTACAAAACAGGATATTGAGAGAGAAAGGTGTTAATCATTTCTCTTCAGAATTTCTCTATTACTGTATGGGTTATGTTTTCAGGTAACTTGATATATGAACAGGAGACTATATTGACTGACTTGTGGGAATTGTTTTTGAAGATGAATAATTCTTTTGTCACTTTCAGTGATATTAACACCTTTTAAAATGAGCTGTAGTAGGTTAGGGTGCAGACATAAAAGCTTCCAAAATAGTACATGATTTCTACTTAGTATAAGTAGAAATCAAAAATGTGCAAACTTAAATAAATTCAGAAAGCAATGAAAAAATAACAAGCTATACAAATTATTATTCAACTTTCAATTTTTTAAATTCTAAACTTTATACAGCTGCATAAACAATTTATATATATTTATTTATACAGCAATATGAATCATTAAAAATATCAATATTTTGTATGTAAAAAAAAAAAAAAAAAAAAGTAATTTTCCATGAATTATACAAATACCTTTTTGTACATGGCCTAAAGTTGTTAAAAATGTACAAGGATCTTACTGCAATGCATCTGTAAGAGGAAAATGCTAACATTTCAATGTGTGCCTGCTGTGTCTTTGATTCAGACACAATTTACTAGCCTCTATCAAGAGAGAATTTTGATAGATATGCACAATTGGAGATTCCTTTTGTTCATTTACTTTAGCCCTCCCCCTCCAATTGTCATAAAAATAGTGAAAATATATTAAAAAAAAAAAAAAAAAAGTGGACATTGGGGACAAAACAGCAATGGCAGTCTTTCATGCTTGAACACAATCTTCAGGCCATGAAGACTGCATTCAAGCCTGAAATGCCATTCAGTGTTCCTTGTCCACACTTACATTTGCACACTCTATCTCGAATATTGAGCACTTTTACCTGTAAATATAACATACCTTTTTTATATATATATATATATATATAATAAAATAGAAAGTGTGCAATATAAAAATTCAGATATGGGAATTAGATTCATAGCCCTTATAATTGATCACGACAAAAATATTTTCAGTCAAAGGGAGCTTTTAAATTTATTATGAATTTCACTGAAAGTATAACATTTTCATTTCATCTTTTAGTGAGTAGATTCAGACTCAGATAATCTTGATAATGGATTTTTTTTTAATATAAACTCAGACATTGTCTCCACATATAAGCACCTTGTACATTTTATTATTTTTAAATATGGCAAAATTTACATTAAATTAAAAAAAGTATTTTCTAACAGATTTTCTTCATTAATAATTCAAGGTGAATTTTCAAATGTCATTTAAAACATTTTAGAGTTTTTTTTATTTTTTCTTGCTTGAAGTTATAAAAACTAAGTGGAAATACTTTACCCTCTTGTAATATCTTACAAATTGACTTTGTGCTGAAAAAAAAATTGTCATAAGTCTGGTTCAATAATGTAGTAAATAAATTATTTTAATCAAATATTGCATAATGTATTTGCTTTAACATAACTTTTTTTGATAATATTTATATGTATCTTATATATTTAGACCATTGTCCTCATCTTTGTTAACATCCTGGGTATGACGGTAAACTACATCCGCGTCCCGGGTATGGCGATAAACTACATCCAACAGCAAGGTCTCGGATAATGTTTTCGGAAAAATAATGTCGCTAGCTATAAGTTTTTGAAACAATAGTGTTGCCAGCTATACATTTTTTGTAAAGAATAACGTTGCCAACTATATGTTTTTTGAAACAATAACGTTACCGGCTATACATTTTTTATTCTATACAAAATAGTCATTTAAAATTCATATAAACTGGATTTGGCATTAAATAACCAACAGTGGTTGATATGCCATAAAACCCAAACAAACAAACATCATCTTTGTTATTATGCTGATAAAAAACAATCAATCATTTTTGTTATTATTACAACATTTTGGCTATTGTGTCCTCTGGCCTTTCTCAGGTGCTTTTTGACATTCAAGGAATTTCAAATTGAGCCCTCTATTTAATTTATTCAAGGAATTTCAAATTGAACCCTCTATTTAATTTATTCAAGGAATTTCAAATTGAACCCTCTATTTAATTTATTCAAGGAATTTCAAATTGAACCCTCTATTTAATTTATAGAGTGAATTTTTCACTTTCTACTGCACATATCTAGGTATGTCTTGTTCTTATTTAGTAGTAGTCTGTTATTGCTCACCCTGTTTCCATTGAGTCTAAGTTTGCACAGGAATTGAACTCAGAATTACTATGTCACCAAATTCACAAACCGGCATGGGACAATCCTTAATCTAGAACTTAGAGCCTTAAACTTAATCTGCCTGCTGCTGTTGACATGCTTGACTGCATTCACTGCAGCTTCTTTTTTCTTACTACTGCTGCCTTTTCTTTATTAATGGCTCCCGTGTTGTATTTATTTCTGTACTTCAGATGTCTGACTCTCTAGCATTCTTCTCTGTCTAGTATTTTTACTTCATTTCACAGGGCTTGGTGACTACACTTTCCTTCCTGATTTCACTGTACTGCCCCTAATTACAGCTTTTCGATATTCTTCCAGTCTTACTTTTAGGAGGCAGCTGGTTTCATCTTTTTATTCTTTGTCGCAACTGCAAAGGATGGTATACAGGCAGTTCTTGATCATGTTCTCCTTTCTGTTAAGCTGATTCAGCAGAAGTCTCTCTGTAATATTGAGCTGCCTCTGAATATTGTTTGTGATGTTGTATGGACAACAGATTGCCTGAATTGTTTCCGTCAAGCTTATGTCAAGAGCTTGTTTGAAGACAGACCATAGCATTTTTCTAATCCTCCTCCCTAACCTTTCTGTTTCTGCCTGCAGAAGCTGACATTATGTTATGCAAAGTAGTTGTTATTTTGAAGAGTACATTTGATACTAATCATCTCTTGTTGGTATGTGTCTGGATCACCACTTGCACAGTGTTGTAAGAATCAGATGATCCTTTTCTTTACACTGTATGGATGGTGAGAATTAATGTATTGTCCATGTAGGTTGACTTGTGATATATGGATGGAACCCATTCTCTGTGCATGTTATTAGTACATGCAGGAAGTTCAGGTGATTTTTGTTTTATTCTTCTATTGTGAAGTGGATCACATGGTTCAGCAGTATTTATACAGCTTCCTGTTGAGGCCAAAGTGTGAAGATGTCATTTATTTTCCCCAGCTTTAATGGTGCCATTCCTAAAACCATTTCTTCAAAATATTTAATGTATATATTCACCATCACTGGTGGCAACAGTGAACACAGAGCCATCTGGTGGCATATATTAAACCCTAGCTGGAAGAATATCAACATTTCAGTCAGGTTATCTATTGGGATACAAGTACGTTCTTCAAGAAAGGGTTCTGATTTCAGTCAGTTTTGAACCACTGATCAAGCCTCATTTGTAAGATCTCTGGCTCACTGCATCCAACTATCTAATTCTTATGGATAGGAGCATTTTGGATTGAATCCACAAAGTGTTCTGAGTTCTTAACATCTAACAATGACTTCCCTATTAGTGGGTTGACCCTATCTATCAGAGATCATCTCAGCAGGTGGCAACTGCAATTGACTATTGGTTTCAACAAAATACTAATTTGGGGAGATTATACACATGGTAACTTGGTATAACATTGAATCAGCTGTCTATTCTTATTGAGTGTGAAGTACTTTTTGTTCTTATTTAGGATCTGTGACCACTTTGCCACGGTTTTTAGGGTCAGATCTGTTCATACATTGCTATAACTACCATCCCCAAATACTCAGTATATTCCAATTTGTCTCTCATCAGTGTAATGCCACTTTGTTTTAATACATAATGAAGAATTTTTAAATATCAGGCCTTAGGTATTTTGGCCACTTTCTTTTGTTTTCACATTTAATTAAACAGATCTATTTTATCATCAGGCATAATTAATAACCATAAAATGACAAATAGACTTAATTAGTTCAGTATGGTGGAACATTATCAGCTGATTTTAAAACTATGTTGCTTACATCTTTTCATTAAACAATTCTCAAATAGACAAACAAAAAATAGGCCACTTAGGAACAAGTGTGTTTTACAAATTCCTCAAAATAAGGTATACCTGTCATGGCTTTTTATATTCAAAACTTGCACTTAGTTTTATATACTGATTTTTTTACAAAACAAACTTATAATTTGTCAACTAAAATACACTAGCCTTCAATAATTTTTTTTCCTATTTCAAGTGCAAGAATAATGTTTGATCTGATCCTGAAATTGCATATATTTTTTTTTTTTTTTTTATGACTTTTGGTGGCAGTTGTATATTGAACATACAGAGGCTATGGAATTGCCTTCACCCTGACACCACTCAAGAGCCGGTTACAACTATTCCTGTCTTCTGCTACAAGGATTAGCCTGTTAACTCAATCATTAAATAACAAATTTCAAATATGTGAGTTGCTGACCAAATGATATTCTGGGTCTCATCCTATCAGTTGATGCAGGGAGGGAAGTGTTTTAGATTAGTGTCCTTCCACAGGTCAACTACCTGCTAGACAGTTTTCAAAGCATTTTTCATAGTTATTTTTCTCTTGGATTTTGTTCAATTTTAGCCATGCTATGTACAAATTGAGAAATAAATTCTACTTGGAAGAATCAAATAACAAAGTCCTTAGTATGTCTTTGATTTTCTGAGTATCTAAACATTTGAGAAGTCAACGGGTGCACAAATTCATCATTCTGAAACTTCAAAGATGCTTTAGGGATCACACTACATTGGATTTGAAAGTTAGTAATGGCATGGTTAAAAATGTCCAAATTCTACTAACTGAATAAACACCCTGAGTAGAAGTTAAATTTCTAACCGACTTCATTAGTTGTAATCCCATATACAGGCAGCCATTTTTATTCTCTTTATTGTAGTAACATCATTTATAATTGTTACATGTTGGATTTTCTAATCCCTCAGTATAAATGTTCAATCTCTTAAGTACTAATATAAGTGAATGGTGATATTTACTTCATAAATATTCTCTGAAATTATAAGATATCATAATTATTCCATTATTTGTTTTTGATTAGTATTTCATTGTTTTCATCACTACATTATATTTGGTCTCATTTTTTCTCTCTCTCTCTCTCTCTCATAATTTAATAAAGACTTTTTTTAATAAATCATTCTGGTGTGACACAGTAGGTCCCCTGCTCAACTGGTTAAGACTTCCACATAGTTAAATGAGCTGTAAATGATTGCTTAGAACAACTGGTGGTTCTATGATAACCAACTGTGTCACCAGTAAAATTGAGATGTGAGAGTTTTAAAGCAATTACCTACTATCCAAAAGTAGGGCAAAGAAAATAAAAACTTTTGAATCAAGTGACACTCAGCAGGAAGGTATGGAATTCCGGTCATGTGCATATAGTCAGGCCACTTTCTAGATAAAGGGAGTCACAGTAAGAAGAGAGATGAGCTGTTGATCCAACAAGTCATGTTGATAGCAGTCATTCAGCAGAAATAAAAAAGAAGCAAAGGATCCCTAAGTGTCACCTACATATTCCCAGAGAGTGTTAGGTCCAACTCAAACTTAGCTTGTAAATAAAGAACTCAGTATATGGAAAAAAAAATTTTTTTTTTTCTTTTTCTTTTCTGACTGTGGTAATATTTCACCTTATGTTTCCTTGTAAACTTACACTGAACCTTTCCAGTTCTATTTGAACTAATGCAGATAGAAATTGAAACACTGTGAGGGTGAATCTGTCTAGTTTGTGAAATGACCTGGCTGCATGTTCATATTGGATCTGAATGTCAGTTACCCATGAGCAGTATAGATTAACAAGTAAGACTGAAAAAAGAAAAAAAAATTGTTTGAATGCCCTGAGGAGATCAACCCATATACTCATTTTCTTATTACATTCATAAGACATTAACAATAACATTTGTTGCAGTATGTCCTCATGATCACTTTTGCTTTATGAAATGTAGGCCTCTACTCAGTATTGTATTCTATACTGGCTTTTATCAAACTCCTGTACACAGATTCCTTTACTTTCTATATTCTCCAGTGTGTAATCTGTGTTAAACATTTCTCTCGCTTTGCATTTTTACAAAAAGGACAATGTTATTCATTAAGTGTTATTTGATGTTACTTGAACTCTCTATAAATGTGCATAAATTACTTATTTTTTTTAAATTCTTAGAGTAATAACTTTTATTTTACTACGAATGTTTTATTTTTATTTATGTGTGTGTGTGTGTATGTATATATATATATATATATATATATATATATATATACACACCATAATATTTACACACCTTATGTAAGGTGTGCCTCATACTTAAAAATAACTATTAAATAAAGCATAATTCAATTTAAAAAGAGTAAGGAAGTAGTAAAACTATAGATAGTGAATCTTCTGTTACTGTTTTTCTTTAATCATTATCCCTTTTCTTTTGTTTTCCTTTACTTTTTCTCTAGTTTCTTTAATAACCTTCTTTCTTGCCCTTCATCCTCTCTAAATTCTGTTATGAAAATTAACAGATATGTAGTAGATAGCTGATATATACTTTAAACAGTATATTTAGGCAACATTGTTCCATTTGATTGTAATGACTTTTGGTGAGTGTTTCTGGTGGTTAATTGTCACTTTATTTCAGAAAAAAAAATTTATTCTGATCTTAACATTTAATTTCAGCAAGTACCTTAGCCTGTTTCCAACGAAAATAAAACAAGGAGACACTCACCATTTTCACTTGTGTGTATTTGTGTGTGTGTGTGTGTGTGTGTGTAACATTTTTCACAGCACACGAAGCAGGAATACTGATCAATACACAGTGGAGTAATGGATAGCATCTCAGATGGAGGAATCTGAGAGCGAGTTTGAATTCCAGTCAAATCCATTACATTTACTTACATGCTAATACCCTTGGGAAAGGTATTAATCCTCTTCTCCCCCCAGCTATGAGTAAATAGCAGGACAGACAGGGTTGGATGGCAACTGGTCTACTGCAGAAAGAAATGGCAACCTACTGCAGGAAAAAAAAATCTGTCTCGTCAGTCATGTAGCAAAAAATACATGATCACCTAAGTGTGTACCACGCATAACTGACAATGCTTAAAAATATGTGTGTGTGTGTGTGAAATAATAAGGGTCTGTCATAAAATGTGAAACTTTATAAGAAAATTAGTCTGGCTATGCAAGAAAGATGAGAACACTTTGGCCAGATATTGCAAATTTAAAACAATTTATTTTTAAATAAATAATGGCAAAAATCAAAAATCTAAATGCAATGTCAATCATCATCTTCTGTTTTCTGAATTTTTGTTCTTTTATTGTCCTCACTCTCCCTTGCATCTGAGTGGCTTTCATTGCCTTGTTTGGGATGAAATGATTATAAGCAAAAAAAAATTAATTTTTGTAATAAATTTCACTATGAGACTGAACATTTTTTTGTTCATTTTCAAAGTAAGTTCTCTAAAAGATGAGAAGGGGTGAATATTATACGAGGGTCATTCAATAAATAATAATTTATAATAATTTCGGTATAAGGACTTCTAATACAGATAGAAGCTTACTTTCTTTTTTTTTTTTTTTTCAAAGTAGTCTCCCAGCACTGTCACACACTTTTCCCATCTGTGCACAAGCTTCCGTATTCCCTCAGCGTAAAAATCTTTGGACTGATGTCTCAGCCAGTCGCTCACAACACTTTTGACTTCATCGTCACTTAAACTTTGTGCCTCTCATGAACACTTTCAAGGGACCAAACAGGTGAAAGTCTGAATGGGCAAGGTCTGGGCTGTAAGGGGGATGAGGGAGCAGTTCCCAGCCCAGTTTGTTGATGGTCTGCATCGTTTGGGCTGCTGTGTGAGGCCTTGCGTTGTCATGATGCAAGATGACTCCTTCTGACTGATGACCCCTGCGTTTGTTCTTTGTCTTTCTTGACCTGCCTCAGCAGTTCACAGTAGTTCTTCTGTCAGACTGAGATCATTGACTGATTCGATCACCTCAGGAGACCTCACTTCTGTAGGCCTCCCAGGCCTGTCTTCATCCTCAACACTGCTCCATCCTTCTTTAAACAATTTAGCCCACTTGTAGACATTTTTTTGGCTGAAACATGTGGCACCATACACAGTTGACATTCTCCTATGAATTTCAACTGGTTTGCACCCTTCAGCAACCAAAAACTTGATAACTGACCGCTGTTCAATCCTGGAGCATGCTTCTTGGTCGGCCATCTTTGTTAATCGCCAAAACTCACAAAGTTTTTTTTAATCTGCAAAAGAAATTAAATCCATGTGAAAAAGAAGTAAAACAAAAAAAAAAGAAAAAAAAAAAGTAAGCTTCTATCTGTATTAGAAGTCCTTATACCGAAAAATTCACCTTATTTATTGAATGACCCTTGTATATATCAGTGGTTCCCAGCCGATTTTGGGCCATGCCCCACTTTGGTATTTCTAAAATTCTGGTGTACTCCGCCCCCCCAATAATATTTAATTCTTACATGTATGCCAGTTACACATGTATGTACATTCACACAAAATATTTTTATGTATGCATATTGTATATGCATTGTATGTATTAACATGTATTAACATTAACACTCTTACTCACTAGAAAACAATTCATTGTTAATAACTCATTCTTGAATTACCTCCTTATTCTGTTAGTATAGTAAGCTGAAGGGTGCACATCCTATGCATGCCCCACTAAAATATTACCATGCCCCACATTGGGAATCACCGATATATATTGACTGTATTCATGTAGCCCCCCCCCCCAAAAAAAAACTATAAAAATACTTTAAAAACTCACTCTGCATATTATATCATGTACATCATGTCCTGAGGCAAGTGTTGAATTCATAAATATTGAAACTTTTGTAGAATATTTCTCACTTAAATATTTGTTATAGATTATTACCTAATTGTACCATACTAGATGTTTGAGGTCTATACAGATTAGAAGAAAATTTATTTTTCCATTATATTTCCTGCCAAACTATAGGTGTATACTGAACCCAGCCATGGTTTAAATGGTAGGGTCAACTGGGGTCTCAAACTATCAATGATAGCTAGTCAAGAAGGACTACTCTGAATTGAAATCTACAGAGAAGGCAATGGGAAACCACTCCATTATATTTTTCAAAAAGTCATGACAGTTCACAGATAATAAAGAAAAGGAATTGGTGAAGAGCAATCATCAATTATGTGCTGAATGATGAAAGACTCCTCTGAATTCCAAACTGTAGAAAAGGCAATAGGAAACCACTCCCATTATCTTTCTCAAAGCAATCTGTGAAGAGCTTTTGATTGCCTGTTGTTCACTTGGTGGCTGTTCTAGAATGTGGAAGATTAGACATGTATTTTGTTTTTCTTTTAAGTTTAACATTTATTTGTATTTTTTGCAGACATCAATGCGACAGTTTGGTGGTGGTAGCAGTAGACGAGGGAGTGAAGATTCCACCACAGATGAGGGATCTCGGGAAATGCGAGTAAGTACTTTTTATAGAAAATTATAGAAAACAACTTTATTTCTATCTGTTCACTCACTAGCTGTAATCTGGAGATTTTGTAGCGTGTTAAAGTTGTAAAATTTTATTTTTGACCAACATATTCATATCTTTATTTTTAAGTTAAATTTTCTCCATTAACTGCAGATTTGTCATTGCAGTTCTGTACTTCACCTTTTGAATGACAGCAAATTTCTGCTAGCGTTAAAGGGTGAATAAGTTACTGTGGTATTCAATTAAAGTATCTTTTTAACTCTACTTATGTAATGGATTGAGATGAAAGTTCTTGACATAAACCAAAAAGAGTTCATAAAATGAAGCTGGTTGCAGTAAAAGTTTTAGGTTATGGTTATCAATAAAAAAAGTGATTTTTTTTTTTTTTTTTTTTTTTTTTTTTTTTTTTCTATGATTGAAATGACTTGCGTATAAAAGTTACAATGTCATAAGGGACTTTAAAAAGCTTTCATTTGTTTTTAGGCTCAACTTTTTTTTATATTTGTTATGCTTTGCAGATTTATATGCATATCCACAAATTTCTTTTTCAATTCAAAATCAATGAAGTTTTATCCTATGAAGAGTTGCTATGTTTAAAAGATAAGAAAGTTTCATTAAAGATTTTTGGGAAGTATGACTTTAATCAAAAACAGATTGGAAAATAAGCTGCTTCTCTGATCCACCCAAACATGTTTTGAGATATGAGCAATCAGTGTACATTGTAAAGAGCACAAAGATGGTTGTATTTATGACTCATAATGATGCTTGATCTGACTAATTCTGATTCTTTGATATGTCTATTATCTTTCTTCTGTGTCTGAATCTCTGTCTGCAAAGAAAGAGTCTCTCTTTTTACAATAATATCAGCCAAGCTGTCTATTATTTTGATCACATGAGTTTGTAGTCACAAGACCCAACAACAGTTAACAAACCTAGAAAACAAAATTTTAATAAAAACAGTGAGCTTTCTGCTGAAACATGATAACAACAACAAAGATGAGGATAATAGTCGGAATGTAAATAGTGAGCTTTATAAAAAAAAAAAAAAGTAGAGGGATACAAATTTCAAGTTAATATTTACAAAAATAAAATGTTTCTATCTTTTTAATAGGTTATTCATCATGATACAATTTTGTTTATTTTTTATGCCAATTATAAATACAGACATGTGTCAGATGGCATGCATATAATTTGGACTCTTAGATTCAATGCAATTTCAGATTTTATATTTTACTTTTGTATAATTTTGGATGCTTAATTTCAGGATGAAGAGAGATCAGTGTATTGTATACAGAGCAATATATATATATATATATATATAATACCTCCAAATAATATAATATATAAAACTCCAAAGAATAGTGATACTTAAGGTTACAAATGCATTTTTAAAAATGAAAAACCTTTATTTTAGATTTGATTTCAAGCTAGTAGGTTAAATTTAATATTTCCATTAAGCAAAATACTTTGCTGTATTTCAAAATGCATTTAAATTGCTTTGAATGATTTTTTTAATTGCTAAAACTGGTTGAGTTTGTCATATTTACAAATCTCTCAGCAATTCTCTTTATTAAAATATCTTTCAAAAATATACTCTTCTGAAGCTTTATTTGAAAAAGATTAACTGATTTAAAGTTTCTTTAATCAGATTTAAAACCTTTACTTTTAATTTAAAATATTGCAGAAAAGCATGTTTAATACAGAGGTGGGTATTTTTATAAAGTGTTGACAACTATCTTGATAGGCATGTTTGGAAATTTTTTTATGTGGTGAGGGGCATATCTGTAAAAATTACATGATGAATATAATCTTATAATTTTTCATATAATTTTTTAACTTCCCAGTAATCTTAAAAAATTTTGATATAATCTAATGTTTTATTAAATTTTAGATACTTTGGCTTTAAATTTATTATAGTTACTGCTCTTATTTGCTGATAATGTTGTGTATAGATGTATGTACAGGGTGATTATTCCCTATTTTATGTATGAGCAGCCAGTCAGGAGTCCTGACTTTAACACCCTGTAACTTTTTGGGGTTGGTTTAAGAAGCAAGTCTAATATACTAAACCAAGATTTTGGAAGAACTTGAAGTGTGAAATATAGAATTATGTTATCCTCAATGTTGTTATTTAGGAAAACATAATTCTTTATTTCTAATTAAAACTTATCATTGTGGTGTTAAATAACAATATTTACTGTAACATGCAAACTTTATTTTTCGATAACATACATTATACACTATTTTTTTTTTGGGGGGGGGGTTAAACAAAACATTTAAGATAGCATAAAATCTTTATTTATCAATAAAAAAATAACCCACATACATAATGACTCAGATCATCATAAACACTGTCATTTACAGTTTCATCATATTGGTTCAACTCTCATACTACAGATATCAGATAAAATCATAAAAATTGGCCTAGATTTTAAGTCTCATCTTCTCTATAGGTTGCCCTATATGTGGAAATATATGGTATGTTCTAAAAAAAAAGGGGGGGGGCTCAATTTTACAATTCAAGGGAAATAATCATTTTTAAAAATGAAATTGCCAAATAGAATATTAGTGAAATAAGATTTCTTGTTACAAAAAGCAAAAACAGATTAAATATTTTTACAGAATTCTGCATTGTTTTTTATTAAAGTTTTTGGGCATATGTCCAGCTGTGACAAATCTCAAATAGATTTTATTCAATGAAATGCAAATCTCACTCATGGTTTTTATGCAAAACATACGCTAAATTAATTACAAATACTACTTTTACTTTTTTTGTCAAGGGTTTAACAAAACTAATCTTGTATTTTACAGTTTTCAATGCTAAAAGAAATAATGTCTGACAGTTTGATACCTTTTCTAATCAGATTTGAATCCAATCTTCTATTTTTCAATCATGTTTATTTTCTACTCAAGTAGAGTGTGTGTATATATATATAATGTGTGTGTCTGCAGACTATACCAAGTGTTCATTGACAGTTTCTATTCTCTATGCAATGCCCTACGTGAGCAAAAACCAACTGATGTGTTAATTTCTACGGATACATCAAGGCCCTCCTCAAGTTTGGCATGATTCTCAATATTTGACCAAATGGGATATATTTTTTTAATACTCTAGCTGAAGCTGAGAACGTTACACTACTGATTTATGTATTTGTTTAATATTTGCAATATATTGATTGCTCAATATTAAAGATATATATATATATATATATATACTAAAATTAGTGAAACCTCAAAAGTAACCAAAAGTAAGTAAAAAGAAACTAGGCCTTAGCTGCCAAAAAGATAAAAGAAAAATCATCTACCTCAATAATCTAAGTAGAAATTTGCAGTAAAAAAAAAAAAAAAAAGGAAAAGCTAACTAGAAAAGGGCTTAAATTGAATCCAAAGTGGAGGGGAAAAAATCCTGTTCTCTTAAAGAGTTTATTTCCCCCACTCCATGGGTTACTGCATAATACTAGGGTTATGTTTTTTAGTTTGCTTGCCAAACCATCTGAGGATTGCCACAAAGTAGCACGCAGTAGGTTATAAATATCAATATTTAAATTTTACAACAGCCAATTTTCAATCTATACCTGATTATTACATCATTCATGAGACTGTGTTAATAATGAAGAAAAAAAAAGTTTTTTGTGTGTGCATATTAGTTTCCTCTCTTTTTCTTGGGTAGCACCTGAATATACAAACATGTGTAGAAGCATTATCTTTTGAGGATATACACTTACTTATTCTCAAAATGGCATCGATAATAAATAATTTTAATGATATTATTTTGTAGTTTTATCTCTGTAATTTCTTCCTATTAAGAATTTTGTATTGATATTTACCGGCCTTCAAGTGAAAGAAAACTGGGAAAGAGGTAACATTGTCTGCTATTTGTTTCAAGAAAAAATAAGAAGAAAAAAAAAAAACTATTATGCAGTACAATGTTTTGCATTGTTTTTTCCTAAAACTATTAAGCAATAAAACAAAGATGGTATTGATAATTTAAGAGGAACATGTGACGGAATGACAGATTTATGATCTGCTTAATAATTAATCATTCTGTGGCTTATAAGATTAAATTGACATCTCTGTAGTAGCTATTTCCGGATTTGGGGATAAAAAGCAGCAATAAGTAAATGGTGTGAAACTAGTAATAAAATAAAACTGAAAAGATTTAGTCTTAAAATTTAAGAAATTGATTTTGTTTACCACTTCATTTATTATAATCAAGTATTTCCAACAAAATGAAATAGCCCAGTGACTAGCTGTTAATTTACCAATCAATTTATGCCACTGTGTTGATTTTTTTTTAATTTTTTTTTTTTATTTCTCTCTTTCTTTCTGTTTCAGTCCCAGCTGGCTGAGCTGGATGAGAAATACAAGAAAGCGATGATGGGCACTGCCCAGCTGCACAATGAGAAGCAGTCATTGGTCTATGAGGTTGAACTCCTCAAAGATCAACTGGAAGAACGAGAGGAAGAAGTGATTGAATGTCAGCGAGAATTTAGAGATAAATGTAAAGTAAGTAAAAAGGGAGTGGGGGAGTAAGAAAACAAATTTTAAGCAACAGTTCTTTTTATTCTTTTTATTCTTTTTTTCTTTTTTCAATTTACTGTAAGTTTTTTAATGTTTTAATCTTTTAGTATTATGGACCTGTATTTTCTGTTTGAAGTATTGTTTCTTCAATATGTATGGTAATTAGAAAAAAAAAACTCTTCTGCAAAGGTTAGATGTGCAGGTGGTGTAATAGCAGCTTGGAATGAGAAACCAAGAGTCAGGTTTGTTACATTCACTTACATGCAAATACCTTGGGAAAGGTATGAATCCATCTCCTCTCCCTAACAGTGGGTTGTATCTGGAAAAATCATTGTTCTCAAAAAACTTGCTAGTGCAATATTCACTCATTCTTATAATCTAGAATATGTTCCAGCTTTAAATAACCTCCAAAGGTTTGGTAAGCTGTTAAAACAAATCAATCTGCAAAGGTCTGTATTCAATGTATTATTTACTGTAAAGTTAAACAGATCCACTTTGTGTTGAATGTCTTTTTCTCTGCTATAACACTTTTTGTCATTGCTGATTTGGCTATGGAAATACTTAAACTTACAATGACCCACTTTTGCCAGCTATTACAGCTTAAGATATTCAATGAACTATGATTTGCTTTAGTTATTACCTATTTTTCTTTTCAGGAATTAGAATCTAAAAAACGATCATACCGTGATTTAGAAACAGAATTTAAAAATTTAAAGATGCAAGTAGAACAAAGAGATAAATTAATTGAGGTGAGCAAATTTTATTATTTATATGTTTATTTTTTTTATTTATAGATGTTTACATTTTTATTTACATTCAGACTATTGTCCTCCTTTTTTGTTGTTATAATTACAAGGTTTTATTTTTTTTTTTTTTTTTTAGTAATTGATCATGTGAACTATAATCTTTGTCTATTGCTTCAATGATCAACTTTTTTCTTTTTTTTTATTCAAAAACGTAACTGTTAAATTATTTCTTGTGTGATAATTTGACTTTTAATCAGGGTCAAATATTTTAGAAATAATCAGTTGCCTACAATATTGCACCGTTATTTAACCTGAATGAAATAAGCTTAATCAGTTGATATTTATTCTTTGCATTCATTTCTATTATTAATTGTAAATAAAGTATATCTTGATATTGTAATTAACCTAATGATTTTTACTCACTATCAACTAAATGTTGTTTTATTAATGATTTAATTCAGATTTCTATAAATACAATACATGCACATTTGTTTGTCATGCATATTTTCAGGAAAATGGTCTTGCCATAGTCATATCGGATGAGGGAGAGTGGACCCTAGTGAAGGCTGCAGCTCCCAATGGCCCCCTTACAGCTGGCCTACCTACAATGGGAATGGTGAATTCACGGTTAGCCAGTGAAGCGGACACATCCTTAGGTACACTAAAGATCTCCCCTAAGTGTCTTACAGCAAGTAGTGCTACTCCTTCAGCAGTACTTTATAAAGGCAGCAATTCTCAAGCAGCAGCAGCAGCAGCAGCAAATGATCTTGCTCCATCGCCTGCCATGTCCAAGCAGTGCAATGTTGGAGTCCAGGCTTCAATTGATTTGCCCTGCTTGGTTTCAAGCAAAGAATATGCTAAGTCTAATTTTGATCTGGAAACTATTTCCACTGTCTCTTCTCCTCATATCAGTTCCAATTCTTTCATCTCAGCATTTGATGGTAGCCCATCTGTTGAAACCTCCTTTTCCCAGATTAAACAACCCTCCAGTTTGTATGTCTGCCATATGTCTGATTCTTCCTCATTTTGTGTTAACAAAAATTCTCCACCAAGTTCGGCTGCATTAGACTCCTCTGTGTGGAGTGATGATGACGAAGAATTTTATGATGCAATGAATTCTGTGTCAGATCCCATGTCCCCTAAATTACGAAGTAGTCGTCATGCTTCTTTTGCTGGTGGGGAGATTCTTTATTCTCCTGTTGAATCCCCACGTCATTTAGTGTTTGATGATTGTGAATTGTTTGAAAGTTCAGTTGATGAATCACCTATGACTCACATTTTAGACGAGAGTGTTCGTTCAGGTATGTGTGAGGGCAGCAGGGTCTATGGTCAATTGAAGGTCAGCAGTGTGGATCCTATTCCTAGTCAAGTAACAACTTTAGCTAATAGTCTCATTAATGATGTTTACAATAGCATTGAGCTGGACCAAGAAGGAAATTTGAATGTCCAACCTATTCAAACTGACAAGAAGTACATTGTGAATAATCCCGGTCAGAGTTTGGAAAAAGCCTCACCAGCAAACAATGATGAAATTAATGAGGGTGCAGTTCATAATGAAGGGAGAAATGATATGGTTAGTGATAGTTGCAATATTAGTGACAGCGATGAGGATCACATGCCTAACTTTGTCTCCTTTCCAGTCAATCCTTCTGATGAAGACCAAATGAGCACAGATATTGAATATTTAGAAGACAGTCACCCTTGTGTGAAGCTTGTCTCTAAACAAGGTGACTCTTCAGGTAACGAATTGTCAACAGATGAGGAGATCTTAGATGATGATTTTGTTGAGGATCAGGAGGGGGCATTTTTCAGTAAGGTTGTGGCTTCCTCACCAAAAAAAAAGATGAAAAAAGGTTACAAATATAAAACAAAATCAGATGTAAATGCTAATGTGCCAAATGCATGCATTAATGCACCAAGCAAGTTCAAGTCATATGAAACTAGTATTGGAGGAGATGGCAGTTCAGATGAGGAACAGGATGGTGTCAGCTTTCACCAAGAGTTGTCTGCAGATTTGCAGCCACTACCAATAGATCCCATTGAGTCAATTAGTGAGATAAAACATCAAGAGCAACCTATTAGTCAAGTAGCTGATGGGCAAGACAGTTTAAAGATCCCAATAAATGATACTGAAGGAAACATCCCTATCGTCCAACCTTGTGACTCTGGTGCATCAAAAATGAATATTGAAAGTGAGACAGACAAGCTGTCTCCTAAAACCTTACCTTGTGAGCCTCATGCAACTGAAGCATTTTCAGGTGAGGTTAATGTCACAAATGTAACAGATACACTATCCCCTACAATTCTGCCTTCTGAGACAAAAATTGAAAATATAACAGATTCTTTGTCCTCTGAACTATTGATTAATGATCCTCTTGAAACAAATCAATCTTTGTTAGAGGATCATGTTACTGAAGAGGAGTTTGACAAGGTGTCCCCTAATATTTTTTGTGAATCTGATACAATTGCACCATTTTCTGATAATGCTGATATTGAAAAGGAGCCAAATAAAGTGCCTGATGAAGACCTGTTTGGTAACCCTAATACAACAAAGTCACTGGTTGATGATATAGATCTGGTTGACTCACAAGGAGAGCTTGATGAAATCTCCCTTAAAGATAATTTGGCTTCTGTTGGTGATAACTTAGAAAAGAATAATGGCTCTCAAAGAGAAGATGCTAAAGAGGCATTATGTGATTCTAAACCCTCAGCCTTGGAGCAGAAAGCTAAAGAAGAGAAATCAATATCAGAGAGCCTTGGAGTTGAAGAAGTAGAAGGCATTTCAGATTCAACATTAAAGGCAAGTTCTGGTGTATGCTGTGTCTCTTTAGGAGATGTCACTGAGGGGAGTCTCATAGATACAAATAATAATGAAGGAGAACAGAATTCATTTAGGAAAGAAATAAGCTTTCAAATAAGCAGTGATACAGAAGACCAGCCTGCTCCCTGTCAATCTGCAGAGGTCACAAGCTCAAGTAGCAATCCAAACATTCATCCAATCAAAGATGATGCTTGCTCAATCAGAAATGAAAATATCTCATCTGAGATTGCTGATCTTGGAGAGTCTACTGATGAGGATGTAGAAGATAGTTCTCAGTTGAAATATACCGATGATGATCTTTTTGAGATCCTCGACTCCCCAATTCACCATCCATCAAATACAATTATTCAAAGTAATTCTGTTCCTGAAACCTTACTTCCCACCCTCAAATCAGATGACCCTTTGGTGAGACTTCATTCAGATGATGGAGCAACCAATGAAAATGAAATACTGAGTGAAACACTCACATCTCATAACCCTCTTTCTCAAAGTTCTAGTTGGGAATCTGACTCTCAGAAGAACAAGAAAGCTGCTGGCTCTAAAAAATTATTTGACCACTTTAAACCATGGAAAAAAAAGGGGAAAGGCTCCAAAAAGTGATTTTGTTGTGTAACTCATAAGAATTAAAATTATCTGTATGCATGGTTGGGGGGTGTTTATGCTTGTAATTAAATATACCTTGGATAGTCACTAGGTGGTTTGGTGCCTAACCATTTTTATTTCTTCCATAGTGCCTGGTTCTAATTTTATTTCCAAATGTTTGTACTGTGCTCAACTAATTTGTGAGATGTCTTGCCAAGTTTTATTCTCACAAACTTCATCCATTAACTGTGGATGATGAGAATTATCGGATTCACAGTTCTCTGGCACAACTGAAAATGATAGAAACTTCTATCACAGTTAATGGATTAAGCATCATTTTTATTGTTTTCCATTTTATCTTCTCTCAAACAAAACATTACAGATTTTTTTTTTTACCAGGAAATCAATATCAGGGTTATTTTTTCATAAATATTTGTTGTGGAGACAAAACTTGTAATAAAAAATCCTTTTTTTTTTTTTTTTTTTTTTTTTTTTTTTTTTTAAATATCAATTTTGAGTTAGAATTCTAATAATAAACATTTGACTTGTAATAAAAATAAGTTACAAAAACAATGCTATAATTTCATAGGTTTGCTTTAAGAAAAGTAATTCCAGTGTTTCTAATTTTTCTAACTTATCTAATTTGTTGTGGTTAAGGTAAAATTTTAATATTTTTTCATCAGCATTGTTAAATTGAATTGAGGATAGAGTTGAAGGGTTACTTAAGTTGGGAAAACGCTTAAGTTTTAATGTTAGAAGTGGAGGAAAAAATGGTTGCTTCTGTTGTGGGTTTGATTTGTGTCAGTTTTTTTTGTAATTCATTGACTATTTTTGGCTTTGTGTGCATAATATATACAACCAGTTTTACTGATTTGCATTTACGCATATATGCTTCCCTTTATATCCATTTGATAAGATTCTTCTGTAATGTACCTTTTTATTATCAGTTCATGTGATATTTCCACTAACCCTTTGCTGTGATATTTTTCAGCCTCAATAATGGCTACACTTTTTAAGACGTCAGTTTTTTTTTTTTGTTTTTTTTTTTTTTTGTTTTTTCATCTTCAAATTAAGTCTCTCCCCAAACTGTTATCCTCTCTAATGTTAGTATTAACAATTATGATGGTTAAGCTCCCTATTTGTTCACCTGATTATAACAAGTTTCTCTTTAATGATCAGCTCATCATACTTCAGTGTTTATACAAATAACATATTGTTCATAGGAATCAAATCTTTAAAAGAAAGGATATAATATATTTTATGCCCAGAAATGACTCTATATGAAAGATAATCTGTCTCCCTGAAGTGCTAAAAGTATTAGGTTGGTGCAAAAATAATGACGTAATAATGTTGTTTTTTGACGTATTTTTAACGTCAAAAAACAACATTATTACGTCATTATTTTTGCACCAACCTAATATCTTTCTGCTTTATCAGCAACTTTTTTTTTTTTTTTTCATCCTTTCTTTCTTTCCTCCTCCTGCCAGTTTATTAATGTCCTAACCTACCTGCAAACTCCTACAATTCAAATTCAAATTTTACCTTGCACTTGACAAACATTTGAAATTGTAATTTTTTTAACTTATCCCCCCACCCAAAACGTAATAAAAGATCAGATCCCTTCAACAATATTAGTTTCTTTCAGAGTTTGTATTTGATAAAGATCTAAAATTATAATTTCTCATAGAATGCACTGCAATCTTTTACCATCATACCAGACTGAAGAGCATTTTATTTTTTTTTATTATTATTATTCATTAAGTCATTTTTAGATATTTTTTTAATATATGCATCATAATCTGTGGACCAATATGATTTTTACTATCATGATGATATAATTTTAAAGACCAGCTCTTTTAAGGTAGTCTGATACTGACAATTCATTTTGATTTCGTCCTTTGCTTGCATTTTCATATTGTTGTTAATTTTATTGTGATACTTTTCTTAAAGACTGTCCTGACACCTTGGTCAGCATGATGTGTTTTTGTGTTTGGCATTGTTATCTCTGGTAAGACCACGACCAACTGATTCTCCATCAAGATACCACAACCAAACAGGGTCAGGGGTCACCACTGCATGGACAAGCAGATCTCTTTGTTGCTATTATTGCATGACTTTGATCTGCCCTAAGGGCACACCCAATTTATTAATTTCTCCACACAGTTATAATATTTTGAAGTGTCTTCCTAAAACCAAACTTAAACATTTTGCTTTTAAAAATTATAGTACTCCATTCAGATTCAATTACATAAGACATTTTTTAAGTGGTCTCCACTTTGAGTAGTTGCTTGTGTTTAAGAAATTTCTAGAAATATTGATAAACAAAAAGGGGTTAGCTCATTAAAAAAAATCTTTTAGTGCTTGCATGCTTTGTCAGCAAACAAGAACATCATTTGAATCAACAAAAATTCTTAAATATTAACAAGCCAAATGTTTTTTTTGTTTTTTTTTAACCATAATATAAAGTAGGAGTATTTTTTTTTTTTTTTTTTTTTTTTGCTCTCAATAATTCTAGCATGAGTGTCCTTCTCTAGCAACAGATTTGTGGTTGCTGCTATTGCTACAATTACTGTTTTGCTTTTATTGAATCTCTTTCTATCATTATAAAACTATCTTAGTGATTTATACATTAGCCTATAAAATCTTATTCTTCACCTGGTTTCATTTATAGATATGCATGTTTCCTCTTCATGTCCTTTACACTTTCCTGAGGTTGTAAAAAGTAAAAATTAAACACTGAAAAATAAGGAACAAAAGCTTTTGAAATTCCTGACCAGATATTTTACATTTTCAACTAAAAATATAAAATGACTATATGATGAAATAGCCTTTCACACTTATCACCAGTGGTGAAGAAAATAGTCACTGTATGATGATACATGAATCAAAATGGCTTGATTTTTTTTGTCATTCAATGCATCATTCTTCTCTAAAATTCATAGTTTCATTTGTTATGCTTGTTTCGTATAACATCACTTATTAGTAAAGTATTTATACAATTCAGTAAACAGTAAATTAAAAGTATAAATATGCTGTCAGTTGAAATAATACATATTATTTGCTACTTATTTGTTTAGACCAACATTCTAATAATTCATTATACATATATTTTTTTTTTACCATTCTGTTCTATCCTCATAGGAGACATTACACATGATGATTGCCATTTGAGTAATCTGTCTAAAAGATTTGACAAAATGAATTTCACATTTTTTGCCAGAAGCAATTATTGATTGATTTATATTCTTGCTGAATTCAGTAAAATGGCTTGATTACATTTTCTTGGGTTTTTGACAATTATAAGCCTGATTAGAATTTGCTTTTCACTTCAGTTAACAATCTCGTCTTTTGTCCAAGTTGCCATGAAAAATATTCCTTCTTTTATAGGGGTAAAATTTCACAAGGAATTTAACAATAAAAAGTTGAAAATGGTATAGATTAAAATATTGCAGTCAATTTGCACTTTGCTTTTAAGATCATTTGATTGTAAAACCTTTTGATATATTTTGCGTGTTATGATGATGATGATGATGGTGGTGGTGGTGGTGGCACTTGTAGCAAAAGCAGCAACCCCCATTTTGTCTTATACTTAGGGTAGTGAGCTGTCATCATATTTGGTGTTTTCTCCTTCTGTATCAACTTAACCACCCCCATCATTTAGACAAATATTTCAAAAATTGAAAATGATGAAGTTCAACATATCATTTAACAAAATTTTCAAGCTTTTATTAATCACTTTCAAGAGTTTTGCTTTCAAACTTTTTATGCATATCCTTTTTTGTGGTTGTCTCCATATAAACACACACATTGCACTTAACAGATTAACAACATGAAACAAATTTACTCAAAATGGTAAATTTAGACTAAAAACCAGACATTTGTCCAAAATGCATGCAGTGGTCACTTAGTCAAATATCACCTATTTCTGTAATTATGAAAGACTATAAAATGTTTGAAATTAGAAAAACATTTTAAATTGTCAATCTGTTTTTAAGGCTAACAAATGAAGTTGTTTGTATCAATTCACTTATTGTTTCTACACTATTGTTATGAGAGAAACTTGTCAAAATGTTCTGTTTAAACCAGTTTTGTGCTTGTGATATATTTACTTTGTCTTTTTTTTTTTTTTTTTTTTTTTTTTTTGCTTTAAAAGTAAATAGCAATGTAAGAATTTCTGCAATTTTTGTGATATTGCTTTGTGAAATGGCAATATAACTTTGTAACTCTGCTGGTTACTTTCACTTCACATTTTATAACTGCAAAACCACATTTTGCAAAGATGCCAACTGATAGTTAGGATAAAGCTATTATACACCTGAATCTCTTTACAGTTGTCTTTTGTTTCTTGTCTCTTGCTGATATATTAAATATGTCAAGTGATGGGGGGGGGGAGAGGAAATAATAAGGATAAAGGATAAGAGATGTGTTGCTGTTATGAATGCTGTATTCATTTTACAGACAAAAGTTACTATTTGAATTATAACAACTAACACCATACATTGGCTGAATTTGGTAGCCTTTTGAACTAGTTGGTTTTTGGTTGTCTTGTTCAGAGCTGTAGTATTTTTTACATCTAGACATATTCAAAATATACTTAAACTTTGTCTTGGGTTTTAAATTCCAATTCACTTTTGGAGAAGTATTCAAGTCTTCAGTCTTGGCAAAACAAACTTGTTTGTCTGGTACCATGCTGCTTTTGTCTTCATCTTGATTTATTGATGAGAATTTTGGTAATGTATCTGTTATAAGATAATTTCTTCATAGGCTTCTTTTTAGATATCATTTTTCTTTTAAAGAAAAAGAATGGATGATTGGCACATAATATAGTTGTCAATGTGGGGAAAAAACTATGAATTAACTTTGATAATTTTAGGCTCTGAATTGCTCTTGTAATCACTCTGTAGCTTTTCTAATATCTAATTTTTGTGATTCACTTGTAAAAATAAAAAATAAAATTATGCAGCTGCAAAATGTTATATTGAATCAAATTTAGACTGATGGGATGGAACTATTATTTTCTATTTGGGTTACAGGACATTTTAGAGTGATTAGATAAGTGTGATAGAAGGGATGGTTAGAGATTGATAAAATTGATAAAATGGGTGGGCAGTGCTGTGGTTACTCTGGGGAAGGGCCTGCATTTAAATTATAATGGGAAGTTGGTTATAACATAGTGTGAAGCTTTTTACTTTTTCTTTTTTTTTTTTCTCCTGATTTTATTTTTTGGCTAAGTGAACACTCACTCTTGCAGTTTCTATCCTTCTCCTCCATCCAGCCATGACAAGCCAGTTAATGATGACAGCTCACAATTTCATCTTGGTCATTTATTCCCGGTGTTTTCTGATAACCTTTTTAGACACTGCTCATCTGCTGGAGAAACTAGTTCAAAGATGCAGTTACTAAGTGATTAAAGAATGGAGTAAGCATTCACACATACATACACACACACACACACACACACACACACACGCATTATTGCATAAGACAATATATGCTGTGGAAAGCAAATGGAAGATTCCCTTGACTCCCCCATCAGTTTTGTTTTAGTGTCAGGTGTAGCAAATAAAAAATAAGAAAGCTTTTTATTTTATCATCATTCCTTATTGTATGTTTATAAGCCCTAAGAAGGTCAGAAATGAAAATAAAACAAAAAAAAAAAAAGAATAAACTAACAATACGAGAAAATTTAAAAAAAAAAAGAAAAAAGGAAACGTCAAAGATACACTTCACTAATCTGAATGTTGCTGTATGTTTATTTTTGTGAATGACTTAAATAAAAATCCTGTGCACCCGGACTGCTGCTGCGATGTTCTGTGTTGCATGGTGTTCTTTTCTTTCTTTTTTTTTTTTCTTTTTTTTTTTTTTTTTTTTTTTTAAATAAAAAAAAAAAATAAAACCCTACATATATTATGTTGGGGTGGGGCAAAAAGTGAAGGAAAAACACTCCCTGCACCATCACCACCACCACCATCATCATCACCACCACCACTCCCTACTGCTATATCTGCCCTAATTAATTTGATAGATCTTACCTTTCTGCCTGTCCTTAGAAGCTATAACTTCTTTTGTCCTTTTAACAGTTTAACAATTGTAACCTAATTGCTAGTGTAACTTTTATCAAATGGTGAGCTACATACTCATCAATAGACAACAAGTAATCATATCAAAAGAAAACTCACTCTTTAGATTTTAACAGCCTTTTATTTGATTTTGTTGTAAAGTTCAAGAAAAATTGTTTGATGCATTTAAACTTTTATGTTAATTCTTGTAGAAACAAACAATTTAAAAAAAATTTCCACTTAATGTTCTTTGGGTATAGGGATCCCTATCTTATTCATTCAGGTTTTCCAGTATTTCTTTTAGAAATTATTCTGTTTATTTAAAAATAAAGAAAAACTACAGTGTCCACAAACAGAATATAAAATTGTTTTCTGCAAATAGCACTTTGGGAATTTATTTTGGAAGTAGACATTAACTTTATATATATATATAGAGAGAGAGAGTTATGAAGAACTTGGTAATCTGTATTATAATACCTTAAAGTGGTCTGTTTTTCTTATAAATAAATATATATATATATATATATATATAAAAACTAGTTATGTGGGTTGTGTAAGAGTTACACTACAAAAAGTGAATTAGCTAGCAGTTCAAATTCTGGCATAGTTACTTTGCACTAATGCCCTTGGGAAAAGCAAGAATAAATATATTTTAAATATAGTTAATATTAAATAGCAGGACAGACTGGGCTCTCTCTCCTGTTGAGTCGCAGTCAGTCTAGCAGAAAATATACTTTAAATCCCATCTAGTTGGGAAGATGTGTGCTGTATAAAGCAGGCAAGAAGGGCATTCATTACATCGTGACTTTGATATTTTTAATGTGCCAGCTTGCTTGTCAAAAAAAAAAATTAAAAATATAATTACTTCAATACATGACTTGTTTACATTCTGAACTAACAAACAAGTGAACATATTACAAAATAAAAACTTTTTGTCTAAATTTTTTGCAATAATAAGCTGATGATGATTATTAAAATTAAATTCAGTTCTGCCGACATAAAAGCAGGTTTATTTTTACAATTATATATTTCCAATTTCTTACCAATTGGCCTTTTCATGTATTTTTTTTCTTTTTTTAATCTGCATGTTGAGTGTTTTGATGTACATTATTTTTAGAACTGCTTGTCTTGTGTGTGTGTGTGGGGGGGGGGGCTTATTTTATTGTTCTTTTTCTTCTCCTCTTCCCTCCATAAGAGAAAAACTCTTATGTGCATGATTCATTTTGAGCACGATTATTCACCCCCTTCCTTTTTTTTCTGTTTACAAGATCGTTTTGCACCTTGGAATGCTTAAATATTTTTTTTTTTTGTTCTATTCTCTTGTTTTTCAAATCCTCACTCATTTTACTGTTTTGACTCAAAAAATTCTTTAATCACAACCAATTCCAAATATCAACACCTGTCTTTGGGGATTCTTTCTTTATGTTCAGTTAGACTGGCTTGGTATCTGGCAGTTGGAGGAGTTTAGGATTAGGCTATGTGTTATTATGTTTTTTTTAATTTTTCTCTCATTTTATGATGATTATAACCAAGTACATTCTTGCAGGACAACCGTCCGGGATTATAGTTGCATTATTACTGCTATTGCTTAGCAAAATGCTTGCTTTGTGCAAAAATAATGAAAACTTGAAAGTGTCTTACTTTGATATTTCTACATTTATCTTACAGATTTTTTTTTTATTTTGAAATAGTTGTTCCTGCAGGTATTAAAGATACATTTTGTAAGGGTCCATCTGTATAAACATTGCCTGTAAGCTCGTAGTTCCTATTTATTTAAATTCTGGAAAATGTGGTTCTGTTTGGAGTGACTTTTAAAATAAACTTGTAAATATTAAAATAGCTTTTTATTCTGTTAAAAGCAAGTTCAAACAAGCAATTTTAGCAATGGTTATTTAAAATAATCTTTTTAAAAAATCAGTCTATTTAAGAATTAATAAAAAGATTTTTTATTTTTTTTTATTTTTATTTTTTAGAGTCATAAAAATATGAAATCTACTTATAGTAGATGTTAGCTACAATTGATATTTTTATGGAATCCTGTCTATAGCTGCAAAACCCAGTGTGATTTGATTAAAGATAAAGCTGTCAAGATAAATGCACACACACACAATGAGAATGACATTTTCTATAAAACATTTTACTTTGTGTGTGTGTGCGCGCATATATATATATATATATATATATATATATATATATATATATATAAGCAGATAATGAAACTAAGATTTCAACTCTAGTCAATTTTAGCATTTAATTCCAGATATTTTTATTCCATTGTAATTTACATATTTGCTAATATTCAAGTGTTACTGAACAAAAATATAAAAACGTAGCTATCAACACACTAACTTATCCACCTTGTAAAGTATTTAGATTATCTAAAAAAAAAAAAAAATTGCATATGCAGTTGTGTGTGTGTGTGTATGTATATATATATATATATATATATATATATATATATATATATATATTGTGTCTACTTATTTTTATACTGATCCTTTCCAGTTATCTAATCAGTTTCTTGATGGTAAGATGAAATTCAAGAAAAGCACTGTAGCTTTTTTTTGTTTTTTTACTCAAGTACTTTCAAACTTTTCTAAGATCCTCTTCAGGGGTAAATTACAAAGACAAACTTATTGCAACTGCGGTTTACCCCTGAAGATGATCTTAGAAAAGATCAAAAGTACTTGGGTTAAAACAAAAAACTATGGTGCCTGTCTTGATGAATTTCGTCTTAACATTAAGAAACTGATTAGACAACTGGAAAGGATTAGTATAAAAATAAGTAGACACAATATGACTAGATTATTCTATAAAACATGTTTGAATCAAGATATGCTGCCTATAATATATATATATATATATATATATATATATATATATATATATACATACACACACACGCACACATACATACATATATATATATATAAGCTTTTGTGTAGTGATTTCAACATGTTTTTATTATAATAATATATAGCACACACTAGTTTGTTCCACTGATATTCTAATAACTTGAAGAAAGTAAATTACTCATCCTGATTAATGCAGACTTTGCAATCAAGTAGGTAAATAACCACTTAAGATTTTACCTCTGCTTTTGTCAGACTTTTATTCCCCCAAAGCCTTTTGCTTTCTATTATTACATTGTTGTTATTCTTGTCTTCATTCAGTGGAATTCACTAATGAAATTACTGATTGTGTCAGCGGGGATCTCTTACAATCTGGCAAAGATAAAGGAAGAACAATCTTGTCAGTTATATTCAGGATTACAATTTCTTCAAAAGATATTTTACATTCTAAAAGAAATTTTGTGTCATAGATATTTTTAGGCACACCAGAAATATCCAAGGACTAAGTAAATTAAGCACCAGTCTACACAACAACTAGCTTTATTAAAGAATAGTTTGAGAACTCCTAAGCACAGTGAATCATAAAATCAAGGTGTGGCAGAATGTAATGCACATACCTGTGCATATATCTTAATTAGAAAAGAAGGAAGTATACAGCTTGAAAAATTTTCACAGACTATAAGCTTTGGTTATAAGCCAACTCTTTTTATAATGACCCATTTAACTTTTCTATTTTTTTTTTTTTTTATTCAGTTTTCTTGTTAGTTTTCTCTTTCCCTTTCGAACAACTTTATTTTCTGATGGTTCTGGATATAAAAAGTTTTTGACTTGATCAGCCTCTTGATCAACGAAACAATATTTTTTTCTTTTTAGTTATCATTGGCCACATGAAACACAGATACTTCAATGATTAGAGATGATGATGAGTTGTTGTTTATAGGAGAGATTCTCAGCAATTTACACATCAGGCTAGTCTTTTACAAGCTACTTTCTCAATATTCATTCACCTTTAACTTTTGTGTAAATTTTGTAGATTTTATCATAGCAGATTAGAAATACTTATTGAAATAAGAGCAAAGTGTGAGGCTGGTGTTGAGTGAGGGGCCATTTGCAAATGTTGGTATTGGAAATTTACTTTTTTTTTTTTTTTTAGTAAATAGTTTTATAAGTATACTAGCATAAAATTTCTGTCTAACAAAGTTGAGCTGTGTTTTGCTTTATCATTATAAAATGGCTAACCAGTTTATAGTTTTAGCTTCTATAAGTAAAAAGTAGATATTGGTTGTAATTTTCAGCCATTATATGTCAGTAGCAACAATTTCCTTAGTACAGACAAACCTCTCAGCTATGGACCCCACCCCATATCAATGGATTTTAGATGCAACAGGTAAAATAAAAAAAACGAAAGCTTCCAAATAGTTGGTGACGTATTTCAAAATTTGTGGACTTAGCGGAACAAGTCATATTAGTTCTCAAAGTGACTGCTTGGCAGTGGCTGTGGTGGGCCTTTCAGTTGTAAACAAAGATGGGTGTGTGAGAAAGTAGCTGTGAGAAATCTATTATTTTTGTTATTTTTATTAATATATTAATTGTTCTGCCCTCATCATGACATCGAAGGAAAGTGTAAAAAGGTAGTGTACAAACCTAAGTATCAATGACAAATTAGAGCTTCTTCCATCTATGCTTTAATCGACTACCTCTCCCCCCTATTAGTCTGTTGATGAGAGGTTTGTCTGTAACATAAAATTACTGAACTTGAAAGATTTCATTATTTGAGATTTTTTTTTATAAATGTTTCCTTGTTACACTTACTGTTTTTTTTTGAACATGTGAAAGTTAATCTGTTTTTATCATAGAATGCCATTATACAGAAATCTAGAAGGTTGTTGATATACCTCTTTAGATATAGCTGGAAAAAGCAATATTTGATATTTTTGAAAATGATTCTCATCTTCATTAGGCCTCTTTCTTAAAATATCTTTGCAAAAAGAAATGACAAGACAATCCATAATAAACTATACAGCCCATCTACCTATTAGAATGCAATGCAGCTCATAGGCCAATAACTGACAACTCCAAGCAAAATTACCAGTTGAACAACATCGGAGAATAAATTGGCTGAACACTGTTTAGTAGGAAAACAAAAATGTTACTCCCCTCTCTAAGTCATTGAATATGAGCAAAAGTAGATCTGGCCAACTTTTAAGTCATTTAATATTAGCAAGAGCTCTTCTCAAACAAAAACAGATAGCAATAGTGTGACTGAGAATGCCCATGATTATTCTGGACAATTCTAAATTCTAACATAGACAAGATAGAAAAATTCTTCATGCCTGAATAGTTATATCACCTACAGTTTTAAAATGTTTTTTTTTTTTTTTTGCAAGAAAGGAATTTATAGTAATGGGCTAAATCCTGATTTTTCTTGATAGCTTTGGATATTCATTTATATGAGTGACACAGAGAAATATATTTATCTAGCATTTGTGCTAGATAGTGATTAAAACAATTGATTTTGTTGTCACAAGGTACTTTGTGCTCACTATTAGTAACATCATTAATTTCTGAAAACTATAAGTGTAAGGCAATACTTTAACTTTAAACTGGTTACTGCTGCTACTCTCACCCAAAAATGAAAATGAAACTTCCATGTCTTGAGTTTGTACTGAAATAATGTAAATGGGTATTTTATAAAAAAAAAAAAAAATTCACATTAAGCTTTTTTGCATATTGTTTAAGTGTTACTTATACAATTCTAGTTTTAATTTCACAAGCAGTGACCCTCCAGCCACCATCTTGGATGGCATATAAAACCCCCACTTTTTTATTAAAAGATCTCTGAAGTTTACTTTAACCTCACCTAACTCTGATACTGTAATATTAAATGCAAATAGGGTGGAAATATTAAGTATCATCAAATTTAGTATAATGTTTGGTCTTCTCTTATGTGAAAGAAAGGAAAAAAATTTTGTTGGACTTCTGTTGAACAGATTCAGTTTTTGATTATTTCAAATGAAACTTTTAATTTTTACCATACATGGAAAGCAGTTTATGTCTCTGATACACATTTGCCTTCAAAAATTGACTTATATGTTTTAGAAAGTGAGAAAGTTCTGTTAAAATATGCCTATGATAACTGGGGACTTTATTATATGATGATAAATTAGTTTAGATTGGAACTTTAGACATAAGAGTGTTATAAAATATTCATGAGTTATAACCTCTGTAAATACCATATTTCATGCTATTAAGAATGCATGAGAATTTTAGATGTATTCCTCATTTGTTAGGAAAGATTCATATGAAAATGGTTGATGAGTTAAAAATCTAAATATTTATGTCCTAAAGAGCCTTACCTTTATTTATTTTTTATATATATATATATATATATATATATATATATATACATACAAAATGAGCATCTTTGGGATAGAATAATTTGTAATTGACTTCTGCATTTAAAGAATGTGCTATTTATTTAATACCAATGAATTAGAAGGAAACATTTGGGAAAAAATTGCTGTATGTTCATTTGATCTAATTCTTCAACTTATTTCTTAGATTACATAATAAAATCCGAGACTAAAGAAATTATCAATTGGTGTTTTCAACAAGTTGATTTTTTATGGTTTTCTCTGCTTTTGTCTTAACCTTTGAGTTTTTATTGTAGTTTCAAGATCTATTTATCTTGTTCAAAGTCTACTTGTCTATACTATACAGCAATACATGTAGTGATGCCTATCAGAAATATATTTTATCATACCTTTACTTATGAATAGGCTTGATGCTAATAAAAAAAAAATTATTTACAAGTAGTTTTTGTTTAGTTTTGTAGATTTTCAAGAATTTTTTATAACATAGATATTTTTAAATACCTGGTTCGCTATTCTAAAATATTTAACAAGTTCTGTTTCCTCCTCTACTCTTAATATTGTTTGGAATTTGGAAATATTCTTTATCCTGGTGAAATATAAATTTTTTTTTTTTTTTAGGCAATTGTTTCATCTTTGTTTTAATAATATTCTTCCAACTACTCCTGCTGATTGTTCCATCCCCTAAATTTCCTTGCCTTTTTTTGTCATGCTTTTATTAATTTCTTCATAATTTGCAGCAACCAGTTTTGGCATAACCTTCATTGTAACTTCTGTTTAAATAAGGGAGATTCTTTTATTCATCCAAGAAGTTTCTTATCCTCAGGCCCCAAATCCTTTTCATCATTTACAACTACCAGCTTTTTGGTTCCAGTTTTTCCTTCACTTTTTTTAAACCAAGATCTTGTGCCACTTCTTTTAATTTATTTCTCTGTGTACCCATATCTTGTTCCCCGAGTATTTTTAATAACAAAAATTCTCAAATTTTGGGTGCATTGTCCTCATGATAAGCTAATATTTATCCTTCCATTGACCTTCTACTGAGGTCAATCAATTTGGCTCCACCTATTTATTATTGGCCCTTTGATTCATCTCTCTGCCCTGTTGAAGGACAAGGTCTTGGTTCTCTGATATAAATGTGGGTATTATGCTGTGATTTTTAAGATGGGAAAATTTAAGGATTTCTTTTGACTGGCATTCTCATCTCTGTTCTTTTTAGGCTGCATCTCAGGTAATTCCGAAAATTCTGAAATTATCTTCAAGCATTTTTATTTATTTTTTTGTTACAGAGAATTTTACCTACAGAAAGACACAAAATTTGTGTGGTAGCATTTAATGCAATCTAAAACATATTTGAGGAATTTATTCAGTAAATACTGGAAACATAAAATTTGAAATAATTTTACAGACTCCTGTGCTTTTTTTTCATTTGGATTCCTTTTGACCACCAATAACAGAAGAGATGCTAGTCTGAAACAAATTCTTAAATAATTATTACTGTTTGCAACTTGTATTGAAATTTTCTTTTTAATCTGAAGGACACCTGCATGATGTTTGTGGACAGTTGAATTTTTGTGCATGTCATCTGGGATACAGAAAGTGTTAATTTCTGCATTCTCCTAATCATATGACTGATATAAAAGACAAGACATTTAAGGTTTTTCAGTTGATAAAGTTGGAACATAAGAATCCATTCTGCGTTTGCAATTATTAAACACATAAAGGAAAAAAAAGTGCATTGTTTTTTGGTTGTTAAGAGTTGACAAGACTCTCCACAAAAGAATGAATGTGAAGATTTGTAGCATATTTTTGAAAATTTTGCAAATATTCAATGGTTCTTGCTTATAGTATAAGCTGTCTTTGTTCAAAAGAAAGTACCAAATTAGCAGTCAGTTTTTTAAATATTTCTATGAATGGTATATATTGTAGAAAATGCTGAAAAAGATTTTTCAGTCATAGAATTTCCTTTTACCTGTACATTTTAGTGAACAGCCACTAATTTCTGAAAGTTAATGAAGATCATTGAAAGTTTCATTCAACAAGTAACCAACTTTGTGTTCTTGTAGATATTTTTTTTATATTTATAAAAGTAGATTTAGTGTATACCCAAATATATTCTAAGCAGGATTTACATCTCCCCCTTGCCTCCATTTCTTCTTCACAGCTCATTAATATTTTAATGAAATGGCAATAAGTTTTGCCAAATGAATAATTCAAGATGCAACAAACTTTATTAACAAATAGAAAAGCTTGTTTGTGACTTTTTCTAGTATTTTTACTATACTCTAATGCATTTAAATACTTTTGAACTTTAATAGAACTTTTTTTTTAATCAGAAATATTGTATTTTGATGTAAATGATTATCAGAGGATCTTTTTAAAATTCTGGTGTATCTTATTGTGATCTCATAATCACCTGAATGAACAGACAATTCCATGCTATTTTATAGAAATTTAAGTCCTCAAAGACTTAAGTATTTTATTTGCAATTGTGAAAACATGGTAAAAATGTTTTAGACCCACCTTGATGCCATTTTGCATGCAAACATTATTTACTTATGTACAATCAGAATCTTCTTCTTTGTTGTTATTATCTCAATGTTTTGGCTACTGTGCCCTCTGGCTGTCTTAAAGTGTCTGTCAATCTGAGTAACTTTCAAGGAATTTTTGAACTGAATCAATCTATGGAGGCAGATGATTGTTCATGTTCTGAAACATTGTGAAAGTAACAACAAAGATGAGGACGTTAGTCTAACTGTAGATAATAACTCCTTATCTCAAAAATTATGCAAAGATTACTACTCTTGTTTAATAACACTGAGAATATCATTTGGCAAATCTTTCACTTGCTAACATATTTATTTTACTATTCTAGTAGCTTAAACAATATACATTTCCTTGAGCTCATATTAACTGGTTATAATTCAAAAAAATTAATTTAGTGACATTGAGAAGTTGTTTTTGTTGACATCCTGCTTACCTTTGATAGTAAAAATGCCCTATATTTAAGGTGGCTCAAGATTCAAACACTTGCTGCTTATCGATATTTTTATATTTTATTTTCATATAATTTTTAGATATGTGGCAAACCAATAAGTGACTTGGGGTTTGTTGGTTATTTAATGAATCTATATAACATTATCCGATGATGATTTTGTATCAAAAGCCAAATTAGGAATACAAATTAAATTACAACTTTTGAGCAGGATTTGTCAGAATTGACATGAGGTTACTGAGATTAGACATGTTTGTGGTACCTGTGTTAAGATATTTGTTAAATCAATTGACTTAGTAATATATTCACTTCTCTCCATGGATATCAAAATAGCAAAATGAGGAATCTAGTCGATGCTGCCTTAAATGAAACCATAGAATGAATGTATATGTGCGTCAGATAACCTATGATGTGCCACAAGGTGCACACTTTGGGAATAGTTGTTAACATTTAAATTTTATTTGGAGGATTGAATATTTGGGTATAATATATTAAGTCAACCAGAATTGTTGTATAATATTAAAAGAAAACTGACCACTTCTTCATTGAGCCCTGCAAATGAACATTTGAGGCAAAAAGCAGGTAAGTTATTCCTGTGGATATCTGTGATTTTGAATGTTTCTTAAGAATCCCATTTTTGTCTCAGTATTCCCTCCCCCAACCTCATATTTTCAATGAGTAATTTATATAAAGAATTCATGGCATTGGAACCTGCCAAATTTATTTCTAATCTCCACAATATAAAAAAAATAAATGACATTTACTTGCTCTTTGCTTATCGCACTACTGGCAATTTTATATGTACAAGTATGTTTTATGTATGCACTTTCTTCAGACAGTAGAAAAAATAGTTTTCTGAATTAAAGGCTAACCTATATATATCATTGTCTTTTCCTACCACCTGAAGATTGTACATGCATATGAAACTGCAAGTTAAGCAAAGATCAAGTTCATCATTTTGATATTGTATGTTTGCTCTGCGTCCTTGTAAAGTTCATGTCTTTGTCACAAATTTTATTATTGTAAGATTATATATACATGTGCCACATGTTTTTGCAAGTGAACTTTACAGCTACATCGGACAAAGCTTTCATGGTCTGGTGTTAGTTTTCATTGTGATGATAATTTCTCATATTTGGGTTAATATTGTACTAATTTTGCTTAAAGATATTGATTTAAATTCTAAATGCTTTAACTAAAATGCTTGTTATGGCTTCATCAGTAAAAGAAATTATATTAATTTCAATAATCAACCTTGAAGATATTTTTTTTTTTTTTTTTATTATTGAAAAAATGTTAAAGAGGCTATTTGTCTTGTAAACACTTGAATTTGAACAGCAGGATTTCATGTGAAATACTTGCTGTTTTTTTTTTTATTTTTTATTGAACACCTGGATATTGACTTCTCTCTTTGCTGCTGCTGCTGCTGCACCTGGATGTTGCTAACAATAGAGCTGTTTATATTGGTGTTTTCAAAAGCTATTAAACATTTTTTTTCTTTTCAGAATTGTATTTTTGAATACTGTTGATGTTGGGGGAAGTGAATATGCCAGGCCATTGTTTTCATCTGCGCAATACTCTCCCATAAATCCCTATATCTGGCGTGTCTGTGTCACAATATAGAGAGAAAAAAACAATAAAATCTTATCCATTCTTCCTTTTGTATCCCCTTGAAATACCTGGTGGAACGGCAAGGGTCTATCGAGTTCTCTATTCTAACCATAGACTTTCTGCTGTTTCTTTTTTGTCTGCAATTTATCACGTTTTTTGTTTTTTTTTGTTTTTTTTTTACTCTCTACTTTGACAAAGTAAAAGGTAATAATTTATTATTTTACTCCACTCTTTTTTTTTTTTCCAAGAAAATTTGTGAGATCATTACCTGTAGGTTTACATCTGTGAAGCTCTCAAGAAGAATTCTTCAGTTTGTGTCAATTTGGGTATTCATGTTGATGGTGCTTGCTTTGCCTGGTTGTGTTGTTATGTCACCTATTGCTTCATCCATCCTCAAACAGCTTACATCTTCATCCTACTGCTGCTCTGTGTATCTCAATTATTCCTCTGTTCTGTTTCCTCCCTGATTTGACCCTCTCATATGTCTATACACCATCCATAATACTCTAATTAGATCATAGAATCTCCAATATCCCCTCTGGCTAATTACTCTCCTCCATCTGTTAACTCTTGGTAGACCATCTCACATCATCATTGTTTCATGGGAGTAATTGTATTTTTTGTTCTGAATTGATCATTCTCTGCTCTTTGATTTTAATTTCTGGCATTCAGTTATGTCCATTATTGATCTACTGTTGGCCCACATGACTGTCTCATGTTACACTCCTCATCTGCCATTATATATTCCAGCTTATTATGTCATGTTGTTTCTCTTAAATTTTCTATTTGTCTTGTTTCTCTTTCGTCCTCTAGCCCAGGATGAAGACTTTAAGCGGAATAAATGTGTACAAACCGACAATTATCGGGTTGCTCCAATTGTTGTTCGTCGGCTTAAGGCCACCCAGACTGACATACCTGATCCGGCCACCTTACGCAAGGTTGTAGATTCAGTCACAATTGAAGTTCAAACTGATGATGTCCCAGAACTCCTCAGAGCAGCTATTGTATATGCTGAGAAAATTACACAAACTCAGTCTAAACCATTGGAAATAAGTGAGGAAGAGAAATATTGCCAACTGATTGAATACTATAAAGATATTGCTATCCAAACTGTGGAGTCTAAGTTTGCTCCATGGACAGCATCACACACAATAGAAGAACCACCCCCCTGTCCTCCCAGCCCTCCTCCACCACGCACTCCCACTCCTCCACCTGTTGTAAAAATAGACCCAATGGAGACTGTACTTGAGAATCTGAGAGCTGAGTTAAATGAGGATCCAGTTTTTGACCCCTTGAAATTTCGAAAACATATGAGTTTGGCTGAATCAAGCAGTCCTTTAAAGGAGACTGACAAAAAAAACAATAAAGGAGAGGTGAAGCCAAAGGATGAAGCAAAGCCTAAACCTGTACCTCCATCTGCCCCCATGGCCCCTATTGATCATCCTAAAGATATTCCTGCCTCAGGCACCAAATCAGCTACAGCTGTTCCTGAAATACAGAAGAAAGAATCAATAGAAATTGACCAGTTATTTGAAATTGTTGAAGAAGAACCAGTTTTTGATCCCTCACGATATAAAAAGCGCTTTTCAGGCTTTACAAAAGCAGAAACTCTGCCCCCTCCCATTAGTGAAGTCAAACCAACCGTAAACCAACAACCTTCTTCTGAAGTACAGAGGCAGGAATCAGCAGAGTTTAACCAAATATTTGATACTGAGGAAGATTCAGTGTTTGATCCTTCCAAATACTTGAAAAAATTTTCAATCCAACCACAATCGGAAGCTCAAGCTTCTATCACTGAGCCTAGATCAAATACTACTCAACAGTCTGATCATGTTGACACCAGTAAGCCCCCTACTGAAATCCAAAGTCAAGTATCAGAAGGGTTAGACCAAATATTTGATATTGAAGAACCAGTTCTTGATCCCTCACATTATAAAAAGCACTTTTCAGGCTTTACAAAAGCAGAAACTCTGCCCCCTCCTACTAGTGAAGTCAAACCAACCGTAAACCAACAACCTTCTCCTGAAGTACAGAGGCAGGAATCAGCAGAGTTTAACCAAATATTTGATACTGAGGAAGATTCGGTGTTTGATCCTTCCAAATACTTGAAAAAATTTTCAATCCAACCACAATCAGAAGCTCAAGCTTCTATCACTGAGCCTAGATCAAATACTACTCAACAGTCTGATCATGTTGACACCAGTAAGCCCCCTACTGAAATCCAAAGTCAAGTATCAGAAGGGTTAGACCAAATATTTGATATTGAAGAACCAGTTCTTGATCCTTCACAATATATGAAGTGTTCTTCAGCTTCACCAAAAGCTGAAACACAGTCCCCATCTGTCACTGAATCAATACCAACCACAAGCCAACAATCGTCACCTAAAATGCAAAGGCAGCAATCTGACCAAATATTTGATGATAATGAAGAAGCAGTTTTTGACCCTTCTCAATATATGAAACGTTTTTCAGCCTTGCATTTATCTACAAACCAAGATTAGACTCCTTCAACAGAAAGAAGCCAAACCTCTTTTGATGCACTCTCAAACCATCCCTCCTCTGTAAAATTAAATGCACCTTCAAGCTCTAGTTTTTTGGGAAGTAGCCACAAGACCAAGGAAGAATTCCAACCATCTTACAAAAAAGATGGTTATGTGACTTCAAACCAAATATCTGTAAACTCCCCAAATGCTTCTGTAAGTCATTTGTGCTCTCCCTAAAACAACCACACACATTTGGTTCTCAAGTAACAAAAACTATGATGATTATTCTGTGCCAGAATCTGCCATTCAGTTTTCCATTCCACTACTATGTGGGCTTGAACCAGAAACAAAATCAGAATTGAAATATGAGGTCTCCTGCAGAGCATTGTCAGGTTGTCTATCTTGCCTGCTGCCTCTCCTCCACTTTGTTCACATTTGAATTTTCCCCCTACTATTTAGCTGAGCACTTGGCTACCTTGTCCCAAATTCCCAGTGCAGTGGACTGTTCAGTTTTCTACTGCTGTAACTCTTTCTCTATTTAATCATTTCTTCCTGATGCTTTCCTTAATCCACCTGCCTGGTACCACTGCAATTATGCAGTATCTGTGTCTTGTTGTTAAAATCCCCTTGTGGGGAAGCCACCTTTTTGTTTGTTTTGTATTGCATTATTGGTTGCCTTACCAATTACACATTTGACCATTTCACAAGTTTCTTTCTGTTTCTGCTGGTTGAAAATAATCTTATCTGCCTTTATACAACTCTCTTTTGAGTGATTTTGTTACTGAAAATTTTATCTAGCATCATCGAGGTCTGTGCATAGATTCAGACTATGAGAAATAGAGGTCACTCGCATTATTTGACTGACCTTATTGAATCCTGAACATCTGGATTTGAACAAAACATCCATCACATAAAAAGTGTAAATTAAATCTTGTGAAAGTATAGATTGATGTCTACATACAGTTCATGATAAAAAGCACAAGTGCAGTGGTAGGTAGTTTCCTTTTTGTTGTTGCTTTCAAAAGATTGTTTCAAGCCAGAAATTGAAGCAATGGATATAATAAAGGGCTGGCTAGCATTTGAGACAATTTTGATGGATATAATCATTAGTAAAAATGGATATTTTCATTTCATAACTATTTAATGAAAATGAGATGCAAAATGTTTCAGATATTATTTGCATGCTCTTTTAATACATTTATACTTCACCTGGTAAAGAATATGTAAATTTAGATTGACTATCATTGTTTATAGTAAAAAAAAAAATGTTAATTGTATTGATGAAATGAATGTGCAAATGAAATGATTTTCTGTCCTCATATATACTTGCCTGTCAGTTTGTCTTTGAAAAACTCTACAGGGTTCAATATGTGCAAGTGTCTCTTAGTTTTGTCAGCATTCCAAGTAAAATTTTCAGGAAATTAAAGGAGAGAATCTTTCTACTCTATTTTGGAATTTTCCTATTGGACATTTTTCTTAAAGAGACTAGGTGCTAAAGTTATAAAAAACTAAGTTCTAAACTGGAAGCATTCTTTGTTTTGATCATATGAATATTATGGAATGCAGATTCCAAATTTATTAACAACAATGTACATTTTGTGCAAGTTCCACACATTCATTGCTCAATTTGGCTCTTGTTTGACAGAATAAGTTTTGATCAAAACTTTTTTTTTTTTTTTTTACTGATGATTACCTGTACTGTATGCATCATCATTGGAATTGAAATATAAAAGGATTTTACTTACTTGAAAATTGTTCCTCCCACTTTAAATTCTCCTATAACTGGAGGTCTGTAGATATTGATAAATATCTAATATAAATATAACCAGCTTCTTTATATTGGCTAAACATATGACTCAGCCTTACTTTTATTGCATTATTCCATTCTAACAATTGCCACCTTGTCTTAATCTAACATTTTTCAAAGTTCCTCTTTGTTTGTGGGTGGCTCTGAGTTATCTCCCTTACTTCCTCCTTTTATAACTGTGAAACGTTGCTTTTTCATTTCTTTTTTTCACACCACTTCATTGATTATTTCTTCTTTCACCTTTAATGTCAACATTTTTACTCTTTTTTTTCTGCCCCAGATTCTACAGTCTATGACAGTGCTCTGTCTCTCAGCAGGTCCACCATAGACCTGCGAAGTGAGGACAGGATGTCACGAGGTCGCAGTTCCTTTGATTCTACTACTGATTATCATAATAAGCGCTATGGATCCCACCGTGACCTCGCATCCATTGGCAGAAGGAACAGTGCTTTGACCAATGGTCAACGTTCTATTCTTTCTCGCGAGGCTTCACCCAAGCTCAGCTCAATTAGCAGCCGGGCCAATAGCCTAAGGTCTGTTTACTCCCCTGAGCCAGTGACCCAAAACCATTCATTCAGCTCCAGGGAAACTTCCATTGAGCCAAGATCAGGTCTCCTGAGCATCTCCTTTCAACAAACTTTTATTTCCTTTAGATGTTTTGTTTACTAATAAGCAATTTTCTTTTCTCTTCTATTTTGATGATACAGCCTGGTGAAGTTGTGGAGTTTGATGTTCTTAACTCTCTACTGCTTGTGCTCTTAACTTTTCATGTCTTAGTGAAGAAAAATTAAAACAAAAAATAACAATATTAAAAAAAATAATTATAAAGTTACTCGTGTTGCAAATACTTCTGTATTGGGTTTATTATCATTGTAGATTTGAGGAATTGTTTATTGTAGAAAAGCATTGAAAAATGATTTCCTACATACAGAAATGCATTACAAAGGAATTTATATGAAAATGCATTGCCAAATTGTTTACAGATAAAAATGAAGAATTTTCCATGTTTTAATCTACCTAAAAATGGCTTATAATGCTTTCCTGAGTTGCTTTTCAATCATATTAGGTAAAATCTTCAGACTTTTATAAAATGAAGTTTTTTTTTTTGTTTTTTTTTTTAATTCAAGAAAAAAAATTAATTCAAGTTTTGAAATAGAAATAAACAAGCATAAAGTATGATTTTGAAGTTTCTAAAATGAAGCATTATTAATTTTTGACTAAAATTTCTTTCATCATAATTTCAATTGCTTTTTATTGCAACTCACAGATCATCATTCCACAATTATTAATAAGCATCATGGATTGGAAATGAAAAAATAAAAATAAGCCTATTGGGACAAGGAATGTGATTCTCACTTGAGGCTTATTCTCCTAAGCATTGACATTTTTAGAGCTGTAGTTAAGGGAGAGATTTTTAAAAAAATCACTATTTGAATTTTTTAATTATATTTAGAAAACAGCCAAACTGGAGAGATCAGGGACTCTTTTTTTTTTTTTTTTTTTTTTTTTTTAATGACGAGAAGCATTTTGAAACTTTTACTGTCAGTGTTTTTTATCCAACATTATCAAAGGGTTGATCACCACCATTTTATTTATTTATTTATTTTTTTTTTTTTTAAATAAAAATAAAGAGAGAATGTCTAATTTGCTTCTCTGAACCTTTCCATATACAGAATATCTGAAAATGTTATTCCTCAAGAAAGAAACTATTGGCTGAATATGCTGATCTTTCAAGGGATATTCTGTATATGGCACTAAGCCTGTATCATGAATTTTGAAACTACTCTAACCTCACAAATTATTGCCATTAATCTTCTTGATGTGTTGACGTGGAAAGTCTGCTCTAACTGTCTCGCACTCTTAGCCCAATTTTTTTAAATTTTTTTATCTGTTTATATTGATCTATCCTTTCTCTCCATTTTTGTTGTGGTAACACTTGTAAGGTTGTATCAGTTGTTAATACTGCATGGTCAACTGTTATTTTCCCATTTCTTTTTCTTTCTGAAAGGGATTACCACTTGGCCCCGGAATTTAGGTGCTTAACCACAAGTTTTTAGCATCAACAGTTTATGGCATGCTGTTCTTGCTGTCATGTAAAATCTATTGGAATTTTATTTCTTGCAGATTTAAAAAAAAAAAATGAAATTCAGCATGCATTTTTATTCAAACATCTCAACTTCTGGTAGTGTAACAAGTATAGATCTAACTGAAAAATTTCCATATGATCTCTGTTAATACATGACATCTTGTCATATATGTCAGTGAAAAAGGGAAAATATTCTGTGTAGGTAGTGACATTTTTATTTCAAACATAAAATTTATCAAATAGGACTTAGTTATACACACACACACACACACACATCAATAAGTTTGACACAATGACGAGTTAAATTTTGATCTGAATTAAGTGCAATGAGAAAAAAGATTGTTGAAAGATATATATATATATATATATATATCAATGCTATTTTCATAATTTAGCTATGAACATGATAAATAAATACAAATATAAACACACACACATACAAGTGGGGGCTAAAATGTCTTTGGCCCAACAAAGGAGCTTTCCAAGAAAAAATTACCCCTGAGGTTTGGTAAGATTTGCAAAATTAGGTTGGGTTGAGAATTTCTCAGGATTGCCTTTGTGTGTGCGTATATAAATTCAATTGATTTATCCTAGCCCTAATGTCCAAATTTACTGCTGTGAAACACTGAACTTTTTATTTACTATTAATGCTCTCTTTCTTAATAGTGAGGCATTTTATTTACAAAATCAAACACATTAACACATTATCCTCCAATAGTGTACTGGTCAATAATCATTGTTTTATATGTATTATGTTTTATATATCACTTGCTTTTTATGTGAGACTAAAATTAATAAATCTACTGAAAAAGAAAATATTGTAAATCAAGAAGGAGCAGGTGCTTACAAATGTATTTGATTTGCTTGTTTATCATAAAACCCACCAAACTTAAAAAGAAATTAAGACAATCAGTTTTAAAAGAAATATCCCCAGAAAAGACTCTTTGTAACAAATTGGACACTCTAAGCATCAGCTGTGGTTGGGGTTTAGAATAGAAGTGGGTGATCCAGCCTGAAGAGAGAGTAAATGGATTTCTCATATTTGTTCCACTAAAGGCAGTCTAATTATTTGGCAATCACAGAAATTATGATTGTTTTAAATTAATCAAAATTCTAATCAAACTGGTCATCAATCTGAATTGTGGTTTTGTATGTTGAATATACATTTAAGGTTAGTAATAACTGTATGCATATATGCTTAGCTAAAACCTAATATGCAAAATATCTTTCAGATATCAAATACGAGGAAAAAGAAAATGATTTTGACATTATTAAAACTAAAATAATTTGCTTTTATAAATAACAACTTTATCCTGTTTTACATTATTTGAAAGCTCTTTACCAAATCTTTTTAAGAAAGGTCCAATGATAAAATTCTGTTAAGCTATGAAACAATATTTTCATTGGAAAATACACATTTAATTTACATTTTCTGAATTTCATCTATTCATATTGTTGGAATTATTGATTGTGTAATTTTTTATTTACTTTTTGGATTATTTTCTTACCTTTTAAATGTCTGTCTCTCTCTCATATATATATATATATATATATATATATATATAAAAATTTCTCAACTGTCATAATTTAAGTTATAATGACTTTTATTTCTCTTTCTTTGTCGTGCTGCATGCTGTTTTTATCAACATCTCATGGTTTCCTTTTCAACTGTTAGTCCCTCTTCAGTTATTCAAATAACAAATGTTTGCTGGACTGTTATTAAATAAGACAATCATGGCATTAACACTTTATTTGCATACCCTAAACTCTCAAGTTGAAAATAAAATTGGTAGTCAAAGGAATGCTGTATACCTGAAAATATTGTAATTTTTCAAGCAAAAATAGCAAAAACATAGAAGCCATGTTAGAAATCGATCACCTTAAACTAAAATAAAACTTGGAATAATTAGTTGGTATATAGATACAATTTAAGTGATGCTCTATAAACAGCACAATTTCCCAGCTGATTATAAGAAACTTTATTCATTTTTTCTGACATCAGAAAATTACTTTTTTAATAAAATAAAATGTAAACACTTCAAAGTTATCTCAAAAAAAAATAAATAAATAAAAAGACAAACCATCTCAAACCTGCAAGTTTAGTGATTCATAAACAGAAAAGAATTGCAAAGTGGATGTTTGAATACAAAATTAAAAAACTTTTAAAGGTTTAAATATCTTTCTCTGAAATACATTAAGTTTTTAATTTTTTTTTTTTTTTTTGTAACAATGCTGATAATGTTACTACAATTTGACTGATACTAATTATTGTTAATTCAGATTGACTTTATACAAGACAGTTTATAATTCTTTTTGCATCACCTGCTGACTTTTTAGATTGAAATAAACTGGTATTATTTGTATGACTCATTACAAATTGTGTAACAAATACCTATTCCTTATATTATTGAATCCTGTCATATCTTTTTACTGTCAGAACTGTCTGAAGGCTTAGCTAAGGAAGAGTGGTTTACCCAAGGGCTCACCCACTCATTAAAAATTCTCTATCCATGATGAAATATTTTTGATAAACATCTAGCATAAGCCCTTTCTTACCACTGCTTGGCTACTATAATAAAGCTTGGTTTTCTGTTATGATCATCAAGCTTGATTGTACAGTATGTGCTGAAAATTTCTTTCTGTTATTTGGTCCCATTTTAGCAAGTAGGTAGAGTTGAGAACATTTCAGCACCTCCTCATGGATTTTTAAGCTTGTCTTATTGATCATTGCACTGTGGATTTTGAGTAGTCTTAGCAGATCAGTTGGTTTCAAAATAACAGATTTAAGTAATGAGGTAGACAGGCACTGGATAAGACATGTCTTGACAAAGAAAATGTTTTTGGGTGGTTGAATGAATGTGTGTCAAGAGAAGAACAATTATTAATAAAAAAACAAAAAGATTCATTGTCTTGTGCTTTTGAGAAGATTTTCCCTTGTGATCAATGAAGACAAAACTAGTTCAACTGTCACAAAATGTTTTATGCCAATTATTGAAATCTTTCATCTTAAATCTCCACCTCAAGCCTGAACATATCATGGCCTTATCCAGAGTGATCACATATGCAAAACATTCTAAATCACTCAATCTTTTGCCTGGGACACTCTGAATACTGTTAGAATATATTGCTAAATCAGTTATTTCCACATTTGAACTTTGGCAATATATTGTATTGTTTATTTCATTATACAAAACTGTTTTATGATTCTACTTTTTGAATTCATCTGTGTCATACTGGCAAATGCCTTTCCCATGGTGATTAGTGTAAAGTGAACACAACCTCAGTTCAAACTATCACTCAGTTTTGCCTGTCTCAAGCCTCTATTAGTTTTTTATATAGTTTCCGGTTGAAGGATTGTGTAATTAAACGATAAATTTTATCTCTAAAGGAACTCTTAGTAATATTTCAAAGTTTAAAGTTTTGTGGGGACTATTTTTTCAGCACATAACTGATTTCTGATGATAAATCAGAAAAAGAAAATGAACCCAGTTTTACTGTTTGCTTTTCATTGGCCATTGGTTAGAAAGTTTAAAAGGAAAAAAAACTTGTAGGTCTTTGGGTAACGGTAACCTAAATTATGCAATTATTCCATTTTACATATTGAAGCACATTATTAAATGTAATTCATACGAGGATTAGAACATCTAATTGTGCTTAGTTGAGAAAAGTACCTTGATCTCATAACCCATTGATAGTCAATTCAGTCTTCTTTGAATGCAAAATTATTAAAAAAAGATTTTTAAATGGCAGAATATCAGCCATCAACTTGAATAAGGAAAGGCCATTTACAGGTAATGCAATTAATTAATACTGACCCAATTTTTAGCCCTGTACACTAATTTCCTTTCTTGTAATGATGACTTGAATTATTGGTTGATATTTTAGTAATTTCTTCTCATGATTACTTGTGCCATTTCATTTGCATTTTTACACCTTTAATCATTCAGCAACATGACCACACACGCATCGGTTGCTGTCTAGCATGCCTTTATTGTTGGTGTTGTTGTTGTTGATTATTTAATTCTGGTTGTCACTTCTCAGTATTACTCTTAAGTTCTGGTTATTTACTAAACAACAAATGTTTTTCTTACAGTTGTGCTTGCTGTGTTGATATTTATTTTCCCAAAGTCTCTCTTTTTTTAATAACAAATCAACATTTTAACTATGAAATTATATACTTTTATAATAACTATGCATAATTTTATATATTAAAAGTAAAAAAAAATAATGTTTGCAATATATAGGATAAAGTAGTTTTTTGAAAATTAGTTTGTATATGAAACAAGACAGAAAGTTAAGTGTATATCTTGCCTTCAGGTTAATTGTAAGTTTAGTTTTTATTTGTTGTGCTTAAAAAATAATTAAAACATTAAAGAGAACATTTATATAATGTCTTCCTAAGAGATTTGTTGCTGATTCTAAGGTTTATGTTCCTTTGACATTTATGTAAAAACAACCTGAAGCAAGTATTTCTATCTCCAAGCAATCGAGTTTAATGTGTCTATTTGCCTTCAACAGACTGGAGATTTATTTAAAATTATAATAATCTCAATCGAGAATATTTTTTTTGTCAGTCGTAAATCCTATTCCTAATTAAAGTTTCAACAGAAAAAAAAAGTGAATTCTTAACAATTTTTCAGTTTAATATGAAGTAAATTTGTCAATTATTTTAATAACGTCTTTAGAATTAAACCAAAAAATATTAAAATCACTTTGTTTAAACAGTGAAATGCCTGTAGCTTTGTTGTTAATTCTAGAATGATCCAGAAACTGACAAAGGTGGTTCAACAATATTTAATCATTTTTTTATGTTAACTGGAGCTCCAAAAATAGCACTGATAATAAGCAAACAATACAATATTAAGAAAGATAAAAAAAAAAATTCCATTCTTTTAGGTAAAATCTTTCTCTACAAGATGTTATGACATCTAAGAGATATAAAAGCCAGATTTAATATTGCCAATTTTTCTATCTTTGGATATATAATACTTGTGTATTTTTTCTGGAGAATTAAAAACAAAATTCAGTTTCACTTGGTTTAATTTCTTTTACATTGATCTTTTATCTCATTTTAATTGTTTTTCTTTTTTGTGTACAGAAGCTCCAGCAAGCGTTCTAGAAGAAAACCAACATCTCAAAGCTGAAGTAAGTGTACAATCATTGCTTTCTCTCTTGGTTTTATATACATACAAACCTATACATTAGTGATTAGTCACTACAGTTTCTACACTTTTAATCCTCATAAAAGAAAAACTGTAACAAAAACAAATTAGAAAAATTTCTACCAGACTGAACAAAACATATGTAAATACACACAACTGGTGAAAAGTTCTATCCAACCTGCTTCCCAAAATTTGATTAAATATCAATTTTTTTTTTTTTTTTTAATTCAATCTTGTACTTAAGAACCTTTCAGGACTATTGTTTTTTGTTGTGTGTGTGTATATATATATATATATATATATATATATATATTACACATGCACGTGTGTGTTCTGGTCACCTCATGATTTCAGGAGTAGGAAATTTAATTATTGCTTCAAATTAACATAACATACTGACTGACTTCATAACTTAACTGACTTCATTTGTTATGTTGGTAGGGCTACACATGCACACAAGAGTGGTGCTGGGAATTCTAGAATTTTTTCTTTTCATCATTTTTTAATGTCAGTATTCCAAACTTATTGATATAAGATCTGCCAGGAATGGTGAAATGTTGTAAGAACCAGGGCGCAAATTTACTGTGGATGACTTTACAATTAAGGCACCCTGTAGACATTAACATTGTCGTGAATTATTTCTCCTTTGATCAGAGTAATATTTTTTATGTTAAAATTGTAGTCAGTCTTGTTACAGTGTGTAGCCAACATATTTAATGTATTTTTTTTGTAAAATGTCCTTTTTATGTTCATAAAACCTCTTATTTAAATTTCTTCAATGTATTTTTTGTGACAATTATTACAGGCGATGGAGTAAACTCTTTCTTCAGGTTTTAGTTTATTGTTTTGTTTAGTATTGACTAAATCTTTTATTGTCTTGGATGTTGTAGTAGTAGTAGTAACAAATTTTATGTTGAATTTAGATAGATTCTTTTCAATTGTAGATGTGATAGAATTAATAAACGGGATTGTTGTGGACCCAGAATATGTCCAGAAGAAAACTCGAACTCAGCAATTTAGTAAAAACATGTTATTAAACAAAAAGAACGAATACAAAAGTGTTGCACGTCCAACTGACGGCAAACTACAGTAGTCAACTGTAGACAGCTCTCTTGAGAGGCATAATCTCCCCGTATATATAGTAATAGGACGAGTCCATTTAGTCCATAAAGGTAGGTCCCATAACAAGGATAATATATTTTTTTTGATTCATTGGGTTTCTCAGGAGGGGCTACTTTTTTTGTTTTGGAGTATTTTATGGGCCTTTTGTTGAATATAAACTAATTAGGGTACTAGAGAAGTTTGAAAGTGTTTTCATTATATTTCTCCTTTTCATGTCAATAATTCAGGTTTAGTGCTCTTAAGTAGAATCCAGTGATTATGCTGGATTTTATGTTGTTAAAATAATAGGTATCTATTATGTCGTTTTTGTTGGTTGATTTTCAGTGGACACCGAGTTTTAAACTGTTAACAACACAGTGTAGCTTAATATCTAGGAATGGTAAGGAATTGTGTTCTTACATTTTGTATGTAAATTCCATTGTGTTCAACTTTTAGTTGATCTACTAGGTCAGGTAAATCAATATCAAGATGATATTTAAGTAGAGCATCATCAATATAATCGAAGTATGTTGATTGTTTGGGTAAAAAAGATTTTTATCAAACTGATTAAAAGATTATTATCATTTAAAGAAATATTTTCGAAAGGACCTGATTCTAAGATATTAGGTTGGTGCAAAAATAATGGCGTAATAATGTCATTTTTTGACGTTAAAAAATACGTCAAAAAAGGACATTATTACGTCATTATTTTTGCACCAACCTAATACATCACTCCACTGAGAGGCAATCCCATTGGTAATACAAATTTTTGTTAGTACAATCATTATTAAATGTGAAGTAGCATTTATTGGTGATGAAATAGCAGATTTTTATTATTTAATCTGAGCTTTATCTTTGATTGTGTTAGCTGCTCCCTTTTTTTTTTTTTTTTCTATAGAGATTTCGGTATTTTTGAACTGGGTCATTTATGTAGAGGGATTTAAATTCTAGACTGGCCATGCATTTGTTGGTCGTGTTCATTTACCTTATTTTTTCAACTAGGCTACCCAAGATAAACTGATTGTTCCAAGGAGAGGGTTTATGGCTTTTGCCAGTTTCTGGGGAGACACTGTCTATTCCCTGTGATGATGGGATACATCAGGATACCTGTTGTAGATTTTAGGAAGACCATAAAGTTTGTGTGTTCTAGGATATTTTATGAGTCTATACCACGACTTGTTTTCATTTTTAAATAGTTTCCTGATTTCCTTGTTAATTCTTTGTTTGGGTAGTTGTTTATTCATTTATTTTTTCTATGTATGTATTCTCATTCATGATCACAATCACCCCCCACCTCTCTTGTTAGAGGGACTGACTTATTTCTTGCTAGGTTCTTTAATGCATTTAGGTGTCTTAGTGGTAACGTATTTTCATTGTTGGTTTCTATAGTAGCAGTGATTATGCCTTGAATGAAACCCTTTGGCTTCGAAGTCATTTTGCTTATGAACTTTACTATGTCTCCTTTGCAGATAACAGTGGCAAATTTTAAACCGAAGCTGAGGGCTTCACATTCTGTATTAGAAAGCTTTATATCTGATAGATTTTCTATTAGATTAGGCTTTCCAACGTATTTCCACTTGCAATTGCTGCATAGGTTGTTGAGATTTTGTCCGTTGTTTTAATTGTTACTCATTTGTTTGATAGTTTGGTGTAGCTGTAATTTCTGGCTTTTTGTGGGGTTGTATTCTAGCTTTTTTTAGTGGTTAGTTTTTCCAACACTTCTAGCTCTATCGCAGATGCTTTTAGGAAATGGCATGCATATGTTGGAAAAATGTGATGTTCTAAGTATTTTGTGCATGCATCATGGGATGACTTTTTAATCAATACATTTCAGTAAGAAATTTTTTTGGTTTCTAAATGAGTTGGCCAGATAATAATTTTATATTCTTTAATAGTTTGGTGTTTTTCCATGTCAACAGTGTGTGTATGTGTGTGTGTATATATATATATATATATATATATATATATATATATATATATATATCAAGAACATGGAAAAAGCTTACTTGTGATACATTTCGTCCTTCAGAACTTCATTCAACTAAATTTGTTGTTAGTAGGACTCCACATGCACATGACAGAAGGGTGCTGTAACTTTTTATATATATATATATATATATATATTTATAAAACTACCTCCAAAAAAGTTGCAGAAAAAAAGACCTTAAATTTGAAAATAATTTTTTATTGTCTAAATGTTTATTATTAAGATCAAAGAATTTTTCTTTTTTTTTTACATTTTTCAATCATTCCTAGCACATCCAAAATTTTCGTTAAAATTTTTTTTTTTTTGAGTCAGGAAAATTGACACAAAGTCGCTCATGTCATTGTTCAATTTTGTAAACAAAAGTGAAATTCTCCATTTGCAAATCTTTCAAAAATCAATTTTTTTTCAAAGTTTATTTTAAGAAAATTAGAAATGATAAAGTTTATTCAGTATATTTTGAAACTAACATAACTTATTTTCTGCGCTGAAAAATGTAGTTTGAAATAAACAGAAAGCGGGTCTGAACATTAGTGATGATTGACAAGTAATGATTTCATCATGTATCGACAGCTTACGTAAGGGGAAGTTATCATACATAAGGACAGAAGTGACATAATTATTTAGTTTTAAGTGAACCAACTTATTTACCTCGTTATTTTTAAGGAAAGCTTTCAGCACTCTAATTTTTTTTGTTTTGGTACTTAGCATCCACCTTTATGTTTACGATGCTCTATGGGAAATATAAAAAAATTAAAATAAGACTTGAAAGTGAGATAAAAATTCATAAGAAAGGTATCTAATTAATTTATAGGTACCTTTCTTCTGAAATTTTATCAGCAGTGTACTTAAAATACTATAATTTTATATACATTTATTACATTTTACTGTATTAGAATATTTAACAACTTTAATGTAAAAATAATTTAAGAAATAAATAATTGTTTTAAAAATTCATTTTTCATCGAAAAAGTTTTTTGCTTTCAGACATTATCCATAAAAACAACTGAATGCATTAGAAATTAATGTCTTTGTTTTATTTTTGTTTCAATTCAGAGCCAATTTTCAGGTAGAGGGGCTCTGATTTCTTTTAAAAAAAAAGGACTAGCTTTCCTCAAAGCCTTATGCTTTTAATTAATATAACCATTAAATTTTACAGTATTGAATTTCTAGATTTTTCATAAAATTAGTTAAGGGAGGGGTAATAAATATAAAAAATTTTTGCTATGACTTAAAAAAAAAAAAAAAAAGAAAACATAATTTCCATCATTTGTGAATAGTTTCTGAAAGTTTCATTAAAATCTGACACTTATTTTTATTTTTGCAAGATTTTCCAAATTAATGTCTGTCATAAAAAAAGATGCACTAAAATTAATTATTTAGTAGTCCTTCTGAGACAAAAAGAAACGTTTTTTTTTTTTTTTTTTTTTTTTGTTTAATCAAAAGTTAGGATGTTCTTAAAAGGAAAAATTAAAAAAAATAATTAAATACTTTCTTCCCTCCTAATATTAACACAAATATTTTGACGATAAAATTTTGTTTTTGTAAAGTTTGGGGTCTTTTTCATCATGCCATGCTCATTTTTAGCAATCTCATAGAGGTACCTATAATCTTATTCTTAGTAATATTAGTTGAATTTCTATGTGAAATTTTCACTGTATGCTTGATCTTTAGAAAAACGAGTGCATTCTCAAAAAAATGTATAAATGCTTTACTTATGTGTGAATAGAAAATGTATCTTTTTTTTTTCTTAAGGGAATATATAAAAAAAACTTGACTGCAATTGACGAAATATGACCGCAATATATGTATTTAATATTTTCTGTTAAAAAAATATCCCAAATATCTGGTCTTTAATGTTAACAATTGAAACACAAATGTTAATATTTACCTTGGTATTTATTAATATTGAATATGTATATATCTTTCAATTCTTTTCAGCTAAAGAAATTAACTGATCTGTTAGAAGAGGAACGTTCCAAAAAGAAAAATTCTGAAGACAATCAAATATTTCAAGCCAATGGTCCTGAAATGCAGCTTTATGAAATACAGAGTAAGTTTTCTTTTCAGTTGCGTAAGTTTGAGATAAATATAAGTTTTTTTTTTTTTTTTTTTAAATTTAAGAGAAATTTTCAATTCAGGAAAGACATGAATTAAATTCTATTTCTGCTGTTACCAGGCAACCTAACCATAATCTAATCACAAACCTGATAGGCAACAGGAAAAAGAGAAGGCTCAAGTTTTTGAAATGACTTCAACAATGGAATGAATTTACAAAACAAAAGACAGATGTTTTTTAATTTTTAAAATCAAATTCCTATTTGAGTTATTAGAAATTCTTTTGATGTTTATAGAAACATTCTTATTATCTAAACAAAAATAAAACAAATTCAAGTAAATGACTCACCCTCACTATCAACAGGTGCAGGGGAACTATTTAAATAGACTGGTCTACTCATTAAAAAAAAAAATGAGGAAAATAATTTTTCTAGACTCTCTCTCTTTAGGTTGTTGTAACATGCATGCCCTGGCCAATCCTGGGTCGAACCTTGGCAGCAGTGACCAGATGATATGATCCCTGTCACACACCATACCAGATGACTTGATTCTCAAGGTTGCAGGGCGACTAATTGATTGCAGGGTCAATTCCATACTGTAATTGGTCAATGGGCCATTCCAGTCCACACTTCGCTCTGCCCATGTTGTGTTTCTTAATCACAGAGCAGTGAAGATCAAGTATTGTCAGTAATTGCATTTCTGGTTCGAACCATGACAAAGCTGTATTATGAAGGAAAAAAAAAGAAATGTCCTCACAGATGAAATAAAAACAAAACTCTTTGGGTCAATTTTCAATTTGGTTTATGTGGTTCTTTGTATAACAACATTAACCTTTCCCACTAAAATCTCTATAGTGACACTTTGCTTATTGGTGCTAATTCTTGGAACAGGGCTCAAAGTCAGAGGTTCTCTTTGCAGCAAGTCAGAAGGATTTCAGTAGCACCTTTGACTGTTCTTTGCCATTTGTCTCGCATCCTTCTTTGGGTTGCCTAAGTCCTTTGCTTATACTAACTTTGACCCAAGATAAGAGTGGGGCTTGACAGTATTTGGGGATCTGATGACTCCCCAGGTTTCTGTATTGATTTGAACAGTGTTTTTTGTTGTCTGGTTTGCAACATTAATTATCTTTCCAAATTTGGGAGAACCATTTCTCCTACTGGTGGTTGCTGCCCTTATGACTCATTACTTCTCTTATTTATGCCTCACATCATTACTTCCAAATGGGTGGAGGCGATTTTGCTTTTTTCCTCCTCTTAGTATTTCATCTTGGCCCACCAATTTGGCTGTTTCTTTGATAAATCTGATTTTTAAACAGAGTGGGCGAAAAGAAGGTTCTTACTTTTAATCATTAATTGTAATTATCTTCATTTTCAACAATGAATTCTCTTAGTCCCCGGTCCTGTTTATTTAAGCAGACATTTACCAGCTGTACTGCCAACCCACTATTAGCAAAACTTCATATCTTTTCACTTAATCATACTCATGAATCTTACAGGTCCATTTCATATTTCAATTTCTTTGAGCAAAGGATAAAATCCTATCTCTTAATTTGTTTACATTTCCAAAATTGGCAAAGCTATTTCTGCTCTTTGACAGACAGGCATAAATCAGTTTCTTCATTCTGCCTGTCTTTAAAATTACCAAAGATTGTAACTCAATTGACTCCTTCCATCTGGTAATCATGAGATATGTTTTTATAATTTCCACTTTAATCAAGTGGACATAAATTAATTTCTGCTTCTGTTAATAAAATTCTCACCTAACCTCAAATGTACTTTCACTATTCCTTCTCGAACCTCATGGCCTCTGATAATATCTTTCCCAAAACCAATAAAATCATTCTTTTCAGGTCTGTCTTTTCTTCAAGCTAGATTTTCGATAGGAAACCATTTTGTTCCTTCTTTCAGCTTATGTTATTCTGTACTTTTAACCCTCTCTGGCTGTTCCAGTTCATATTTTAAATTAACCCTTTTCCTTTTACCACTGTCACGCTTTCCAAAACCGGAAAACCGATTTAGAAAAGGGGGTAGTGTTTATCTTGATACCGTGTCAAATTGATTCCTACTTTGAAAAGTTACTGGCCTTAGTCTAAATCACTTTGTTGTTATTTACAAATGTCAGTTTGAAAATGTGCTAGCATTATTGATATCTGCATATATTTTAAATTTTCTGAATTTGCAAGCACATGCATAAACATTCGAGGTTCATAATTATTCATCTTAAATTAAGAATAAATGGATACATAATCTTATGCAATTTTTTCTCTAATTTAAAAATATTGATTTACATTTGTTCATTAAAAAAAAAAAATCCTTTTTGTATCCCCTCCCCCACCCCAAAGTCTTGTTTCTGTATGCAAAACAACTCTGTAAAAGTCATGGATCAATTCAACACTGTATCAATATTATAAACAAGACCCTTCTAAATCAATGTTTTGATTCTAACAAATTGAACAGCTTCAGCGAGATCTAAAAAAATTTCTAATCTACAATAGTTACTTCTCAAACATCAAAAATTTCCTTTTTTTTTTTTTTTTTTTTTTTAAGTAAGTGGACCACTCTCTAAGCAGTTAGAGAAAAAAAAACAACTTATTTTTTATTTATTATATATATATATATATATATATATATATATATATTTATTTATTATTATTATTATTTTTTTTTTACAGGAGAAGCCAGCAAACAAATACATGAATATAAACTGAAACTTCAAAAAGCCGAACAAGATATTGCTACTTTAGAAGGATCTGTAAGTTGAAACTTTTGTTGAGTTGTTTTTGTCGTTGTGGTTAGAATTTATATATTGAGCTCTGTCCCATTAATACAAATTCGATCATTTGAAAGAAGAAGAAAAATGTAATGCAGCATTGAACCTGATCATCTCATGTTTAGTCCTAGTGAAGAGAGAAATAAATCCCTTATTCTGAACAAATTTGCTTCTGAATACAGAATTGATTTATCATTGCTTTGGATTTTTGGTGATATAAAAAAAAACAAAAAAACACTTTCATTAAATGCCTGGATTGATTGTAATCAGCTTTGCATGAAAAATATAAAAAATTACTGAAAAAGAGGAATTATGACCCATCAACTGCTACTCAATCTCTCACTCTCATTTTAAATGTTTGAATCTAATCAGTTATTATTTTCTTGTTTGGACACGTCTCTGAGAAATGGATGAATGATCCATTCTATTGATCGGTACACAATATGAAAGAATTAAAAGGAAATGTAATCCAAACCAAAGAGTCCTCTTGTCTAACAGACTGTGTAATACTTGAAATCTTTGTTCTTTTTTTTCTGTTTACGCCTCAAATGAGAGATCCTTTACTTATTCTGTCATGTTCAGTTCTATAGTTTCTTACTATGACAACCTCTTCAATATTCCTATGAAAATAAAAATCTGTTATTCTTTCTGTAGGTAAACAGGTTGGATTCTCAAGTGAAACGCTACAGAGCAGAAGCTGAAGATTCTGAAAAATTGGAAGATGAATTGAAACAAGAGAAAAGAAAACTGATGCGTGAGGTAAAGAGAACTCGTATATAATTTATTTTTTATAAAGAGAGAATGAAAAAAAAAATTGTTTGGATTAAAATCTAGCATAAAAGATGAATAAATTTCACTTATGACATTAGCCTTATCACCAATGATAGGGATTTCATATAAACAAGTTGCTTGCAAATTCTTGCAGATTTTTTTTTTTGTTTTATCTGGAAAAAAACTGATCCCCATGGGAAACTATAATGGAAACATTATTTATTCTTTTTTTTATCTATTAGCTTCAAATTATTTTTCTTGTATTTTCCATTTTAGTTACTTTAATGAACTTTTTCATTGATATTTCTTTTTAAATATTTTTTTAATCATGTGGAAAATAGAAGTATTCTAATATAAATTATAATAACTGAAAAATATTTGGGTTTGCTTCTGATTTTTAGCTTTTTAATTGGTTGTATTAAGAATAATTTATGAATTCAAACAAAAAACAAATGCATGTCTAATTCAACCAACATGGTCTGTCTCTCAATCCAAATCAGAATTGTGGATAAACTGTCCAAAGTTAATTTTTCTTAATCTGTTTTTGTTTAAGTACTTCTAACAATCAGTCATTATCAACAATTAAATGTTAGTACAGTAAACAATATTTTGATGGCTACATCCTGGCATTGCAAATTCATATATCATAATGTGTACAAGTTTCACAAGCTTTACTTCAGAAAATGAATGTATAAAATATTGTTATATGCATATTAAATATTTATACACTCTTTAAAATACCATATCCTATGATGAAAGATATTAATTTAATGTAGGCTGTTTATTTTGCATAAGAGTTTTGAGTCTTGCTTTACAGTGAATGCTGTATAGTATTTTAATATTATCTACTAATATTTATCTTCTGAGAACAATTGTATTCTGATTGTTTATGTAATGATCAATAGATGCACAAACTTTTTTTGTTTTCTAATGATAAATTTAAGTTATCTCATGTTTATAGTTAATGTGCAAATAACTGAATTATGTTTGTATTTTTGTTCATATCAGGATGACTGCTTGCTATTTTGCTCTAAGATTCTTTAAAGTTAATGACTTGGTTGGGAAATTAAGTGTTTATGTTACTCCATTTTTTATAAAATAATGTGTCTGAGAAATAAATTACTTTTTGCCTAGTTAATGTTTTTATAACAGCTATTTTATATCTGTGAGGCTATTCGCTTTTGTAATTTAATTTTTACTTTGTGCTTTTTATTCTACAGTAAAGTATAACTTACTGTCAACTAAAACCTCAAGGAAAACAGTTCTATTATTAATTTTAAGCATTTTTTTTCCCCTAAAGTCTTATTACAATTAATATATAATGAGGAAGAATTTTGAAGCCATCACTTTGAACCCCATTAACAAAGATGTAGAAAATGTTATATGCATTTTAATCTTTGATTTATCCACGTTGAAACAGTTTTAATGAAACAAAAACCAAATTGAACTATGAAATCTGGGACAAAAATATTACCTGAAACAAAATAAACATAAAAGGAACTTTTTTATTTATTTAAAGTAACTATTGTTATGCTGAATTATTTGATAAACATGTTTTTTATGATTATAGAAGTATAAAAAATTAACTCTTAAAATGTATAATTTAGCAGCAGGGCCAAGGTTAATGTTTTGTACTCATTTTCAATATCTAAATTAATTTCATCATCAATGTTGTTTTGAATAATATCATAGAGAAAAATATTAAACTAACTAAAATAATAAATTTGGCTGTATGAAAAAAAAAAAAAAAAATGAAAAGTCTTAAAAATTTAACATCAAAATTAATTTTCTTGGGAGTGACTAGGTAACAAGACTAAGAAAACAGAATTAATAAATTATTTTGGCATAAGAGGTATGGTAAAAACTCTCACTTTTTCATTTGTGAGAAACAAATTACAGATTGATCAAAGATAAAAGTTGATCATTTGTGCATTTACTTTTATAGAGAATTATCTAACTTCCAAGTAATAAGACCAAGTTTCCTAAATTACATTTTTTTCATAAATTTCACACAAAAAGTTTGTTTTTTGCAATGGAAACAAAATAATATAGCAAGTCCAAAGGAAGTAAAATAAATGAATCTTATACTTCAATTAAATAAGCTAAAGTTATTCCAACTGTAAAATGCAAAGATTTCTTAAGCCAACTACAGCAGTAAACTACAAACCTTTACTCCTAGTAGAAAAATGATATTTGATAGTGGAGGTCTATAATTTGGTCTTTAGTAAAGAATTCTATGGGTGAAATTATTACAGATTTTGTTCTGTGTGCATACTGTAGAAGTTTGTGATAAAGTGGGACTAAGAGCTATGCTAATAGTGTGTGTGTAAACATTAACATTTTTTGTTGTGCAAGATAGAAGTTTATATAGAATTGTTGGTTTAATATTAAGATGTGGGAGCAAAGGATGCTTATATACATTGGTAAAGAAAAAAACAACTTTGACATCTAAGACGAGGTTGCCATTTTTAGGTTTATTTGAGTGCAGTATTTCAAAAGATTCATTGGTGGAATTAACACTATTTTTTGGGTAAGTATGGTAGAATCAGTTAGTTTAAATCTTTGGATAAGTGATATAGAAGTGGAGAGAACTGTGGAATTTGTGTGCTTTTTATGTTAGCATACAGGTAGCCTAGTTAATGTGCACTTAGGATTTTGTAGAGTTTCATGGATCCAACTCCAGCATTAATAGCTGTTGATTTATCTGTGTCTTGGGTAGGGTGATTCTAAAAATATTTTCTGACTTTAAATAGCTTGCAAAAGGTTGATCACCTGTGATTAATAAATCAATTAATAATGCTTTTGAAAAAAGTCTGTTCTGCAATGTAATCAATATCAATTAAAAAAAAAAAAAACTGTTTACATTGGCCACACACTTTTGTAGGTTACTTTGTCACTTTCTGCAATTTGTGCACACATCGATAATCATAAACTAAAATACACCTATTAACACGAGACAAATATTAGTATATAAAACCATAATACTATATACTACATTCACTGCAAGGAAATACTCAAAGCTGTTATTATAAAAAAGAAATAACCTGTATTAAATAAAATATCTTTAATCACAGGAGACTATATTTTAAAATGTGCATAAAATATTTAATGTAAAAAAAAAAAAAAAAAAAAATTGCATAAAATGAGAAATTGAATTTCCAGTACAGTCAATCTATGCAAAGTGGCTGTACATGTGACTTCACTCAATATTAATGACAGATCCACCAAATAATGGCAGATTTAAAACTTAGTGGATAACAAAATACCAGATTCAATAAGTACAACTATATATCTCTAAACCAGTTGTCTTACTAGTCTGAGTCTGTTATCTAAGGGTCTTTTTCTTTCTTTTTTTTTTCACTATTCTGGGATCAATATTTAATGTGTATATATTTGAGAAAATTTGTATGTCCACATGAGGAATTTGCTGATGGTATAAAAAAAAAAAAAAGCTATGTCTCTGACAACATATGCTAGCTAGGCAAGTAGAAACAATAATCATAGCAGGAGCAGTTATAAACAACTTTCTCTGCCCACTGTGTCTCATGTCCCTTCAGGGTATAGATGATCATGATTCTCCACAGCTTAAAATACTTGACTCTTATATTCATGCTGAGTTAATAATTATTTATATAAAATATTGTTCTATATATTGTTGTCAAATGAAAAAGATTTTTTATTAAGATCACTTTTTATGCCCCCCTCACCTCGGTCTGTATTTAAAAAAAAAGGGTGGGTATTCTGTAATAGTTCTCTTAATTTTCAGTTAACAAAATATTTTTTTTACAGTATTTGTAAATATTTATTTGTCTCAATCAAACACTTGACATGTCATAATGCTCATCAGTAAAATAATTGGGAGTTCCTCCTTGAAGATAACCTCTCTACATTTCAGTCTTATTTATTTATAAGTCTACCATTCATCCTTACTTTGAATACTGTTGCCACATTTGGTCTGATACAGTGGCTTGCAAAAGTCTACACCCACCTTGAAAATTTATATATTTTGTATAATTTCACAGGGAACAACACATTTTTTGAATTCCAATGATTGTTAAATAATAAGCAGATCCATTTCCTATGATATAAAAATTACATTTTAAAAATTTCACACTGATTCTTAAAATCATATAACTTAGAAAAACATCTTTGCAAAAGTCTACACCCACCCCAGATATTATACTGTATTATCACGTAGTTTATCATTGATGTATACAATCCAGAACAATCAAGTGACATGTGCATTCTACCATAACAAACAAATTTGGTCAGTCTATTATTTTGCTAATTAGGATGATTTAACTGCCTACAGAATCATCCACCACATGGTTTCTCTGACTGTAAACACAAGGTGTCCAGCCTCGGTGTCAGGAACCTTATTATTCAAAAGTACAATGAAAATAATGGTTGTAAAAAGATTGCAAAAACTTTAGAATTGCCCCTAAGCACTGTTAAAACTAGTTAAGTGGTTAGTGCACAAAACCACTGCTACCCTACCAAGATCTGGGAGACTGAGCAAAATTACCAGAAGAGCAAAATCAAAACTGATCTGAGAGGCAACCTCCAACCCTAGTGCAACACTGGAAGACTTGAAAGCTTCAGTTTCCAGTACTAGGACAGATGTCCATGCATCTGCAATTTCCAGAGTATAGCACCAGTCTGGCCTGCAAGGGAGGGTAGCTAGAAAAAAGCCCCTTCTGAAGCATATGCACAAGCAAGCTAGGCTGAACTTTGCCAAAAGTCACATCAATGATTCCATGACCATGTGGCGAAATATTTTGTGGTCAGATGAGACCAAAGTTGAGTTATTTGGAAAAAATACGACACACTACATTTGGTGGAAGAAAGGCACTGCTCACCAACCTCATTACACTGTCCACACTGTAAAGCATGCCTGTGACTTGATTATGCTTTGGGGCTGTTTTCAGCTGCAGGGCCTGGAGAGCTGGTAACCATCCCAGGTTTCATGGACAGTGTCAAGTACCAAGAAATATTTGAGGCAAACCTGCTGAAGCTCTGTGCTTGTGTTGCAATTTCAAGTTTCCAAGCATGTGTCAAAAAGCACTAAAGCTTGGTTTGCTAGCAAGAAAATCAGTTTTGGAGTGGCCCAACCAGTCTCCAGACCTCAATCCTATAGAAAATCTATAGTGAGATCTAAAGCACAGACATTCCCCATCCAATTTGACACAGCTTAAGAAATTCTGCCATGAAGAATGGCAAAAATTGTCAGCAGACCACTGCAGCAAGCTCGTGGAAGGCTACCTGAGGCGTCTGCAGGCTGCAATTGATGCAGCAGGATCATCCACAAAGTATTAGCGGAAGACATTCCAAAGGGGGTGTAGACTTTTACAAAGACATTTTTCAAAATTATCTTTGTTTAAGAATCAGTTTTAAATTTTTCAAATGTATTTTGTGTATTAAATAAAAGTGTGATAGATCTGCTTATTAAAACAAATTATTGGAGTTTAAAATATTAATTGTTCCTATAAAAAAAAAAAAAAAAAAAAAAAATACATCCAGTTTTCATGGGGGTGTAGATTTTTGCAATGCACTGTATCTTTAGAGGTTCTTGATAAAATTCCAATGATTATGCAGTGTTATCGGTCCTGAACTGGCATCTTGGCTTCAGTTACTTTCCAACCACCATAATGAATTAGGTTGGTGCAAAAATAATGATGTAATAATGTCGTTTTTTTTTGTTTTTTTTTTGACGTTAAAAAATACGTCAAAAACCAACATTATTACGTCATTATTTTTGCACCAACCTAATAGCTTCCTTGTACCTTTTCTATAAATACTTTCATGGTAATTGTTCAGATAAACTTTCCTTTATGGTTATGTAGATTTTATGAATTTAAGCATAGTACTTGATTGACAGCAAGGTGTCATTTTACAGTTGAAATGGCTAGGTGTAAGTATAAGTTCTATGCTAACAGTTTTTATCACACTACTTCCTTTAGTCTAGTTTGATCTTAAAAAATTTAAATGAAATATCAATCATTATCTTCCGTTTTCCTGTTCTTTTAATGTTCTCTCTCAATATTTTTCTCATATCTTTTTAACACTTAGTAATCCATTGCAGTGGCTTTATTGCCTTGCTTTAAGTGAAATGATTAAAAAAAAAACTCTTCAACCAAAAGGATATACATACCCACTGTTCTTGGCTCAGAGACAATGGCAGCCACTTTGTTTGCAACATAAAAACATTTCTTACCACCAAAAAATAATTATGTCAATAGGTGTTGGAGAAACAAATGATTGCTAGCAAAAGAAAAAAAATACAATTGGCTCACAAGATTAATTTAAAAACATAAGCTAAACATGAGGGCTGAAGTAAATCAGATGGGTGAGAGCACCATAGCCATACAGATTCTGATTCTGCCCAGTTTTGGAGACTCTTAATATCCCATCCCATAATGATGCAAATTAAAACAGGTATATTGAAGACAGATTGGCAAGAAAGCCTCAATGGCCAATCTCAAACAGAAACACACTGACCATCCAGCCCTATTTTAAACACTGTTCATGCAATTGTTCTAGTTCCTGGTTGATGTTTTTCTCAGTAGGCAACTTTTCTTTTTTAAATTTAACTGACAAAATTATAATGTCAGGATATTGTATATCAGCTGGAAAAATCAAGATCGTTTTAGATCTAATTCAATGAACCAATCCATATGACTATGAAAAACCTCATTGGTTTTCATTCCTTCAGAGAGACACACTTCCTTTAAAAAAAAAAAAATTGGGGGGGGGGAAATAGGTAGAACTTTATTGCCAACTTTACACTTAACTATTTTTTTTATCATGGCCAGAACTTTTGTCATGTCTTCATGTACATTTGTAAGCATCCTCTCACAATCAAGGATATATTTAAAGCTAGCAATTTTCACACATCCCTTGTATCAGTTTGAACTGACCAAATAACCATAGCTTCATATTAAGTAACATTGACATATTATATATTGCCTTTGTAAGGAACCTTAACCTTTGTGGAAAGCCACAATCTGAGAGTGGTCACTGATTGCCTTCTCCATAATGGCTTTATTGAGACACTACCTCTAGTTACCTGGTTATTGACTCATTAGAGTTCTTCTGCTCCTGAGAGATTTTATTTTTGTCCTAAGGTTTCTAATCACTCGCCTCACTCCTTACAGTGAGTGGTGGGGAAGCTTGTTTAGTTGTCACCCCCCACCACACATACACATTTCAGTCAGATCTAAACATTTTTATTCATTTATTAATACTATGGCTATTCAGTTTAAAGTGTTTGTGGTGGGAAGGTGTATTCCAGTTACAAAAAAATTTAAATCCATTAGGGAGTCTTCTTTGAAAACAAAATAATTCTACAAAATATATACACTGATAAACATGACATTCTTTCCTTAACAATTCTTGCCTTGATACAACACTCAAAACTCCTCTTTTATTTTATTTTTCTTCAACTTGTTCACACATCATTTAAAATGATCCAAGAGCTGACTTGAAAAGTCAATATGACAAAAGCCAACCACACTCAAATCTCTTTATAGTATTTATTGTTCTCTTTTGACCACCATTAATGTGGGAAATGGCCAGGACCAGCTCTGCCAAACACCATAGTACTGATATGACATCCAGTTTATTACTTTATCTTTGTTTTAATAGAACAGACATGCTCCATTCTTATAATAATAGTTTTTGGTATGTGCTACAAAAACTTTACAATATTTACTGTTGTGTATTCAATTAAAGAAATTAATATTTTGGTACCTTTTATAATAAATAAAATTTTTTTTACATTGTTCAGCCTATTGTTCTCATCGTTTTTGTCATATTCATGACGTTTTGAGCATTGTAAATGCTGGCATTCTTGACTGGAATTTTGAACTGAACCCTTTATTTCATCCACCAGGGTAAACTGTTCTAGTTCCTCAAGGACACATGGCCCAATGGTAATCCAGTGACTTGACCCAAAGTTTTGTGAGTTCAGTATCTGACCACAACAGAGGTGAACAAATAACTTGAAGAGTTGAGTTAAAAGGAAACAACTGAAATATCTCAAAGAGACATGGCACATAGAACTAGAACAATTTACCCAGATGGATGAAAGTTTGAAATTCCAATCACCTGAAGAAGGCTGGCACGTACAACAGCCAAAACATCATGAATATGACAACGAAGATGAGGACAATAGTCTGAACAATGTAAGTACTGTAAATAATTACAATACCTCATCTCAGAAATATAGACAGAGGTTTTGTAAATATCAACCCGAAATATTCAGTTTGATGAATTTCCATGTAGATGCCGATTTTCTAGGCAAACTGAATCAGACTTATCTTCCCCCAGAATCTGATTCATTAACCCTTTAGGAAATTCTTCAATTGTAACAGTCAAAAAAAAAAAAAGGTGTGCAGTTTGGATAGAAGCAAAGCATGCTCCACATCACTGCTTAAGAACACCTACTTCTTTTTGTAATAAATCAATAAAAGAAAGTCAACAAAAGTCTGAATTAAAATGAAGGTAAAAGAATTAAGAAAAAAAAAAAAAAAAAAAAAAATTTGTTTTTAAATTAATACCTAATTCTATGTTCAGAGATGCTTGATTTTTTTTTTTCTTTATTTTTGTTTCAGTTGCGAGAGGCACAGAGTCAAATTGAGGAGTTGCGTAACCACAACAGCCACCTTCAGAAGAGATTAGAGAAAATGAAACAGTCCCGCAGTGCTTTGGTCAAGTAGTAATTGGCCAACACTGGGAACACAAACAGACCAACATGGAGAGAACTTGCTAGAGATTGGCCTGGGGCTGGCTGGCTGCTCAGCTGGTGAGCAACACTTCTATCTAATTCATCATCTTCTTCTTCATCATCAGCAGCAGCATCATCACCACTGGTCACTCTGGCAGATATGCAAGCAGCCTGTCTAGCTGAGTTGGTTGGTTAGTAATCCCTGGGTGGGTAACCCCTACTTGCTAGACAGACTGCCAATATTTGTGTGTTTGCTTCTCACTACTGCCTCCAAATCCCAACAGCAATCTTTGAGGGAGACCTGCAGGCTGTTCCAACTTGTAAGGCCACTTCTGCCTTCCACACCAACATTTCAAACAGAATACAGTTTACTTCCTGAAGAGTTGTAATTTGATAGTTTTTGTCAGACAAATTTGATTGCATTATTGGCCTCTATTTTTTTTTGGTCATCATTTGTTTGCTGTACTGTGCATGATGATTTCCAAGTTCAACTCCAGCAATGAATTCAAAACTTCTAGTTAGTTGTCAACTGTAATGTTTATTTCTATACAGTTGCAGCTCAATGTTATAACAAAAGGGCTGAATGCTAACAAGTTTAAAAAAAAAAATTAAAAAAATTCATTTTTTAAGTGTTAGGTCCACAAAAAATTTGCTTCATGCCAAGGGAGGGGAGGGGGAGATTTGATGCTCTTCTACCTAGCAGTCATTCTAATACTTGTAAAATATGTTCAGTGGCTGATATAAGAAAGTTTTGATTAAATTCTTGTAAATATCTAGAGTACTTCCTTGAAAAAGAACCTAGGAAATGTTTATGTACAGTTTAACAGCTGAAGATTACCAAATATGCAAAGGAAAAAAAAAAAAAAAAACTTTTTTTTTTTTTAGGGCTCATTTTAATTTATTTGTCCCTTTTTATAGCTGCTGTTGGCTGATTTTGTCTTTTTGGCAGCATTTTATTTTTAGGAAAGATATTTTCAAGGCCAGTTTGTTGCCATTGCAATACACCAAACTGAGCCTCAAAAGACAAATTTGCAGCCCTCCACCCCTGACTACCTTAAATATGTCATGATCAATCATCTCACCCTGGGAGTGGGGTTGAAATGAATGGGATTTGTCTCATTCATGTCAGACACCTCTTACCTTTGTCTCTCCAATTTCTCATCACTGCCCTCCCCACCTTTACCTATATCTTATTCACCCACTGCTCCATTGTCAAAATTTTCTACACACAAAATTTAGTGATGTGACTTCAACATGACTGTCATGATCATTGACATCAAATTGGTTTAATTGCCTTTGGAAAAGACAAACACTAAATGGAGACAAACTATTAAATATGAAATATGTGATTTGGTTTATATCTTCCTGGGGGCAGGGTGGATATTAATTACTGCAGAGAACTTGGTTTTTCCAGACCAACTGCCTAGGGTGGACAGTGGTCAGTTTTTGTTCTCTCTTCCTCGCTCTCTTTCCATCATGGATACTAAGGATTTTCTTTTGAAATGGAAACCCAATTTTAAAACATTTTGGATCTCAACTTTTTTTTTTTAAAACCCTTTGCATCTTTGTGTACTATTTTGGTCTGATGTTGTTTCAGGTGTGTGATAACTCCTCTCCTCTCTTCTTTATCCCTCCCAGGTGTCTGGCATGTGGCAAGCCTGTTCTAGTTTCAAGGCAGGTACCTTTTAACCTTCCCCTTATAATCTTTATGAAAAAAAAAAAAAAAATTTGTGGGAAGGAGGGGGCGGGGCTTAAGAAAATTAGATTGGACATGGAATGTTTTTAAATTTAAAAAAATTTTTATATTACAAAAACAAAACTGTTCTGACATTGAGAGCAGCACACACATACACCCTCTTTCCACTGGAGGGGTGATTTCAACCTCCCCACTCCAAACTCTGTCTCTCTGTGGCTGACTGGTCACCCTCCTCCTCCTAGCTGACAGGGAGAGCCAGCTTTGTGTGATTGTCTTTTTGTATGTTGTTGAGCTGAGAGTGTTCTGTCAAGACAACACCAACTCCTGTGGCTTTGTATTATTTTTCATCTCAGTGACAAGAGTTATTATTCATAATAAAATTCAATTTCCACCCTGTATTCTGGTTTTTGGTTCTCATTTTTAGATCTCAGCCTCCAACAAAAAAAAAAAAAAAAATTAAAATCAACATTATTTTTAATTATTCAGTTTCCTCATTTATATCTCAATCAAGTATATGTCTATTACTCCATCCCTGTCATAATTAAAAACTGGACATAATAACTCAGATGAACATGACTTTTCATGATTCTTTCAATCACCTGCATGCACAAGAACCAATAAAATACTAGAAAGCCTTATGGCTACAAATAAATGAATGAAAAGCACAAGTGTTTTTTTGTTTTTTTCCCAGTTTTATTAGAAGAAAAAAAATCCAACAAGGAACAGAGGGTTGACAACAAATTTAGAGCTGCACTGTTCCTACATTTACACAAACACAACCGTGTAAGTGCACAATAAAGAGCAAACATTACTGAATTAACCACAAATTTCAGACAATCATATTGGAGAGGGAGGGGTATGAAATTGGATTAGCACTAGTTGCCATGACATTGCTGGGTGGGGAGATCAAATGATGTGAACTCAGGCAATGATACAGGTATTTAGAAGCACCAAGATGGTGTGTATCTTCACCCCACCCCCATAAATATGCAGCAGGAGAAGATAGGACTCTGACCTAGCACAGCAAATATAAATACCACAACAGCTAGAATATACTGGCACGGGGTCAGGGGGCACCATGGCAAAAAGTAGCTCTCAATAGCAAAGACGCAGATTTTATTTTTGTTTGGGGGGAGGGGGTCCAAGTTTTGTGGAATGTAGGTATGCCTAATTTACACACTGACCCAATCACTATTTTTTCCCAACACAAATTCTACAGACCAATGGCTGCAACTGAAAGCCATTCTACAGTTTAGCCTGCAGAAACAGTGGAGAAGTTTTTTTTTCTTTTTTAGAGACATGTTAGGACAACAAATGCATGTTTTCCCCTGCGTCAAAGAAATCATCTAGTCGTCGCGTCTGGCTTTAAATACCACTACTATTTCACACAATGTCGAAGGAGGTGGCTGTAACGTTGATGTTCACCTTGTACAAGTACTGAGAATAAGCATTTATGCTGTACGTTTTCTTTTTCTTCCCTCCTCTTTGATCCCCTTCAATTCTTGCTTGGCTACAGGCAATCGATGATCCACATGCAGACATGGCATCTGCTGCATTCCTTTCCATTCTTTCAACTTCATTTTTTTTCTTCTTCTTTCATACATTAAACCTTTTTTCCCCCCCACCGTCTCTCTGTAAGGTCTTTTCTTTGGTTTTTGTACAAGACAAATGAGCAAAAGAAGTGGGACCAGTGTTCAGCCTTGAAGCACTGAAAGGATCAAAGCAGTCCGCAGCATTTTATTAAAAGGAGAAAAAAAATGTGTGTGTGTATATATATACATATATATACATATAAAACCACTCAGCTTGTGTCCGTCCGACAGTCTTGTTTGAAGGCTTGCAGGGAGCCCCTTGTGTCATAGTAGTAATAGTAGTTGTCAGTCATTTTGAAGCAGTAGCAATAATAGTAGTGGTACTAGTAGTCGGAGCAGTAATAGTAGTAGTGATGAAAGTAGTAGTAGTAATTAGTTGTGGGTGTCGTGTTGGTATAGGAGGGAGTGTCAGTGGCACGGTCGTCATTGTAACAAGTCTGCCAGTGAGGTCATCTGCATCTTGTCTGGAAATAGAAGTAAGTTAACAAAATCGTTTAAGAGAGAAACGATTTAGATTCAAAAATTGGGGAGGGAACAAAATGGGAGAGCAGATAAACATGGATGAACTCTTCCTCACTTTTTTTTCTACAACAGAAAAGTCAGAGGGGAGGTTTATATTAATATTCTTTGTTCTAATAAAAAGATCAGTCATTAAACAAGGTAATGAAATGCAAAGAATTGCTCGCTAAAAAAAAAAAATATAATTAAGGCTAACCCCTTCAGTTGCAATAGAATCTTGCAAGCCACGCTTATCTCATTCAGCATGGTATCTCATTAGAATAAAGATGAGGAACTGAACTTTTGACTATTTCTCACTTTAATACTAGTTAAAAATTATTGATAAGCAGTAACTATTGGGATTTATGGGTAATTTGCCAGACATCTTGATGTTACTTAGTTTTTTTTTTTTTCAACCTGGAGTTGAACAATATCCTCTTTAATAATGGGAAATCAGGAAAGACTTGCCAAACCTGCAAATTACCTCCCTTGAAGCAAGAGGTCAACTGTACAATGAGAAAGAGTCTCATCACAAATAGCAAAATATTTGTCATTTCCAGGTGCAATATTCAAATTAATCGCATTGAAAGAGACTTTAAAAAATACCTCATCTTCACAGCGTTCTTTGAGAACAAGGGACGATGACTCTAAAAATATCACAAAACCCCAACAATATGTTCTATTTATTACTGGAAAACTGGTAAAAGACACACCTCAATGCATAATAATGTTTACTTTGCATAGCTGATACTTTTGTCTTTTTACAACATAATAAAGTACTAATACCTTACCTATCTCCATTTTGAAAGTCATTTAGTAGAATCATGACCCAGTGAACCAATATTATGAAGTGGTAGAGTAGGGGAAACTTTCTGACCTGAGCATCGGGGTGGGGAGTGATCCCTGGACTCAATTGTAGAATAAAACTGAATTTGAGAGGGAAAAGTAAAAATTAAAATACCTGATTGCTCAACTTAGAGCCTTTGTTTTTTGGAGGGTCCATCATCATCACTGCCTGGTGGTGGCCCTTTGGGAGATTCAGCCTCTAACACCTTCAGCCGCTGTCCACCAATACTTTGACCATGGAGGGTGTGCATGGCTCTCAAGGCCGGCTCTTTGGAAGCAAACTTAGCATAGCCATAATTGCGACCTGGGGAAACAATGAAAAGTTTTAGAGTTTCATAAGTGTGACAATTGTTAAACAAAAATTGAAAACTATCCATTGTAATATTTCAATATTTATAATTGACTGTGCAGAATACATGGTGCAATAGACAAATTGTCTAAATTACACAAAGATATCTTGAAATAGTACAGAGTAAATTTATTCAATAAAACTGCCATTGGCTTCTATTATGACTTCCAGACAACTTTAGAATCTTCTGCAACTCTTTGGGATGGTTTAGACAACTTTAGAATCTTCTGCAACTCTTTGGGATGGTTTCCTTGTTCAAGTTGGTGAATAATGCTATAATCCTTGCCTTCAGTTCATCTTTGGTGTTACAAGGTGTTTTGTTGGTCTTTTGCTCAACTGTGCCCCACACATAATAATCAAGGGGATTGCAGTCTGGGGAGTTAGGTGGCCAGATGATATGGTTGCAGAAATTGTCTGATAGCCAGTTCTGGCTTCTCCTCCTTGTAAGGCATGGTGCCAAGTCCTGTTACCAGAGTCTTCCAGCAGCCCCCTTCTGACCCAGTGCAGCACTACCACCTCATGGCACTTGATGTAGGTCTCCATTTTGAGTCTGAGCCCTCACCAACAAATTTGGAAGTTCTTTTCTTATCAGAACAACCAGAGTGAATTTTCCAGGCTGGCATACATTCATAATCACCATTAGACTCATCCAACTCTTTTGGAATTATCTGCACTGTCCTCAGATGGAAAGCCAAAAACTCTGGAATGGCCATATTGGAACTTCCAGTGCAAATGCTAAGCAGTACAGCATGCCATTTCCAGATTTCTGGCAGAGTCAATTGCATCATGATGAACTTTTTTTTTTCCCCACAGATAGTGCCCAACTATATTGTGCAGTCAACAAAAACAAACACACATGCACAAAATTAAAAATATAAAATGGTGAAAATTTACTCATCACACCCTGTTATGTAATAGAGAAATATTGTCACATAATGTATGGCTAATGAGAAAAAGACATTTATTGTACATTATTTGGCCATTAGACAAAATAGAAGCACAAGGAAAATGTTAAAAATCAGAATTTTCAGGACATGACCATGTCCATTCTTAACAAAAAAGTTAAAATGAAGTTTGATTGAGGGGGTGCACACATGTTGATTTCTTTATATGTGCATACATATATACAAGAATTAATAAATGTTGACAGTCTATGAAGGCCCATTCAAATATGCTTTATACCAGTATGTTGTTTGACAGCATCCAAAGTATACAAAAAAAAAAAAAAATTTGCATGTAAAGATCAATTTAGAAAGGTATTGTGAAATGCTGCATGCACTCAATAAATTCTGCAGAATATAACCAGAAGGGAGAAATAGCCTTTTCTTTGCATTATGGAAGTGGTTTTAAGAAGGTGGTTTGTGAGGCAGCAGTTCAGTTGTTGCACAATACAACCTTGATTTGACACTAACAGGCAGACGTCCAATTGTTGAAAGGTCAACATTTTTCATCCAATATTGAAATTGCTGTACGCAATTGAAACTAAACCAAACAAGGCAGTATAGAAAACCCATGCTAACATATTAATCAGCATAGTAAAGTAAGGATCATTACTCCCTAAGTCCTGCCATAGACTAAAGAAAAAGAAGGGGCGGGTAACATTACATGAAATTGTTACACACAGGCCACTCTGATCATCTACAGAAGTACTCATCCATTGTTAAATAATCCCATAATTTTTAGCAAGATACCAGGCTAATGTTGCTATTTAGGGATTTACTATAGACCTGTTCTTCCTCAATAACTGCCACTAGTCAAACATATTCACTACCCACCCAATAGATAAATCCCTGCCCATCTAAAATTTAAAAATCCTTACCAGAAAGCAAATAAACATCAATGAGATCTCCAAATCGACAGAAACAATCACGCAGAATGATCTCTGGTACAGCAGATGGTTGGCACACAATGAAGAGGCGCTGACTGACAGGTGTATCCTCTGATCGTAGTGGCTGCGTTCTGGGCAGACTGATATTGGAATAACGCACACGTTCCAACAATTGCTCTTTTGCTAAAATACGTTCTGGGTTGATGCCAGCTTTCTCTAAGACCATAGCTGCCTGCAAGAGAAAGAAGAAAATCAATCAAGCTGAGGAGATATTCAAAAGTGAAAATAAATTTGAAGTTATCACAAGATCCCCTACCAACCAGTGATTAAATTGTAAAATCTTTACTAGGAATGGAAAATGGTGTTACATACAGAAAGTAGTATGTGCCCTTGTAAGGGGGGAAGAAAAAACAAAAAACAAAAAAACATTCAAGTCATTTCAATTGCTGTTTTCCCTGAGCAAACCTTGAATTTTACCCTGTCATAATTAACAGTAGTACTCTCAATGAGGCTGCTTACTTTGAACATCTATTGAGACAAGTTCAGCCCAAAACTCAAATGTACAATCCATTGCTAAAAATGCTAGAAAAATGGTTGGTTCTTTGTACAGCTCCAGAAAGGATCTGAATCTGCCTGCCATGCTCCATCTTTACAAGAGTCACCAAAGATCAAAAATGGAATATTGCTGTCATATCTGGTCCAGAGCTGTGCAATCATCACTTTTCACCTTACAACCCCTTTCCTCAAAGACAAAATGACACAAGCCTCTTGCTATATTCTGACAATCTACATTCTTTACTTCCACTAGTTATGACCTTTACAGTTAGAACCTGGCATGCCACATACACAGGGTTGAAGCATCTTCATGCCACTTGTATTCCATTGAACATTTGGAAAGATTCTTCTGAAGAATTGCTACTTTGTGGAACAGTAACCTGGAAGGAAGTTCCCCTGGTTGCTACAATCTTAACCTCTTCAAATTTAGGGTTAACTACATACAAGAGCCTCATCCAATAGCCACCTACCTTGAGTGGTGCTTAAGTTGTGTCTTGGGTGAACAACAGTATTGGAGATGGGGGGGGGAGGGGAGGAAAGAGAGTGAATTTAAATCCCGATGTTCAGTCCAGAAATTGTCAAAGATATTGGATCTTGAGGGAGTAACAAAAAAGCAAAAGAAAAAAAATTATAATAATAATAATAAGCAGTAGTAGCATCATCATCCTTTGATTAGATTTTTCAGCAGCATATCAACCTCTATGGGTTATTTAATGCTTAAATCTGAATATTTTGTATGCAATTGTATACCTTCAACTATAGATATTTCGTACATAAATTTATACTTTCAGGGCAAACATGTTTTATAAATATATAGTTTGTAGCTGATCTATTGTCAGTGTTATATATTTCTTCAGTATTTCCAATACCATTTGTAAAGGGAAGATTATGACCTGAACTATTTTAAAATTTATTAGACTAGGTTAGGGTCAATTTTACAAACTATCAACCCCCTGCTGAGTTATCTAGTGTCTTACAAGACTGATTTTACACTATCGTAAGAAGAAGAAGAAAAAAAAAAAAGTAGACATAAGTCTGGTTTATACCAGAGTGGGATATTTTGGGATATGTTACCCACTTTTTTAGGGGAGATACTGTTAGCGTATCAGTATGGCAAATTACAAAGCAGTTCCTTTAAGCTGAAATGCTTAAATAACTATTTCATATAATTAAACTTGTAGACTTGAAGCATTTTTATTAGGTGATATTTGATCTCTTAATAGTTTGAAAAGTAAAAGATAGCCTTACCTGGCACAGAGTACTATGAAGGGGGTTTCATATTAAGGAGGACCAGCATTCAGGAAGTGAATGTTAGCAGAACAAGGCTCATATTCTGTAAATGAGTCTTTTTATGTGTTTAATATCCTGTAATATTGTTGTCATACAGTTAACTTTCCTGCTATAATTATATTGGTGATCCCAATACTAACAAACTTTTTGAAAACAGTTTAGTTGTACATAATCGTTTCCCGACAAAAACTGTCCATACAGTAGTAATTAGTACTTAGGAGTTTGTAGCATCACGGTGTCTGCTGTATGAATTAATAGTTCAATTATATAAAGAAAAGAGAAAAGGACAATGTATTTAAAGTTCATTTTCGAAGAGGATCAGATAAAAAGCATACAATCTTGAAAATTTAAAATCAAATTAAACCCCACTTTTTATTTTGTGGCATCCCCTGTTTATTTCCTATCTAGTCTACAAGCACATGGTTATCTGGTTCCTTGAACAATGATTGTTTTTATTTAGCAGCATATCAACCACTTTATCATTATTTGGGTTATTTAATGCTGACATTTTTTGTATGCCATTTTATACCTTTAACTACAGATATTTTGTACATAATTTTATACTTCCAGGGTAAACGTATATTTTTTTTTTTTTAAGTATATAGTTTGTAGAATGTATGAGTGGCACTTTAAAAAATGTATTGTTGGCAATTTCATTACAAAAATGTATTGTTAGAATTTTTTAGTGTTGTAGAGTTGTTTTGCTATAGAAATGTATTATTGGTAATTTTACTATCAAAATATACTGTAGATTTGTTTCGGGGTTAACTATTTGCCCATAGCTGGAACAAAAGAGGTACTACCACCCCAGGTCAAGGTGGACCTGGGAACAACAGCAATTAAGAAACAGCCTGCTTCCTTTACAAATGCTGATAATCAAGAAAATTATTTTTTATAGTTCTACAATTATTTAGGAATTAAAAAAAAAAAAAAAAAAAGTAGGTTTAAAATTTTAGGTTCAAATTGGAAAGATTGAAATGACAAAAGAATAATTTTAATAAATAATTGCTAAAATATTAGGTTGGTGCAAAAAGAATGACGTAATAATGTCGTTTTTTGACGTATTCTATAACGTCAAAAAACGACATTATTACGTCATTCTTTTTGCACCAACCTAATACATTGGTAAGATTAGCTAAACCGATAATTTCCAGGATTATGAAAAACCACCTAATTTTGCCAAAATTGATTTTGGTTGAATAGAAAAATTAACATGAAGATATCCATTTCAAAAGTGGAATGAACTAAATACCCTAAAAATACAAGACTAGTTTGCCAAAAGCTATTTCCTTTATCTACAGCTTAAAAAAAAAAAAAAAAAAGAAGAAAAGAGAGAGAGAGAGTAGAGGAAGCAAAACACATAAGGTCACAAGCTCCATCTTAATCACTGCTGAAAATGGTGAGAAAACCAGGGAAGTATATCAAGATTATATATATAAACTGCATCAAATGGGTTATCATAGGATTTTATGTCAGTCTTATTTCTAACTCCCCGGGGAGGGGGAAAAAAAAAAAAAAAAAAAAAAAAAGCTTATCTGGATTCCAGTCCAGTCACAAAGTCAATCTCAGAATCCAAAATCAACAATAGCAAGATCACATTTCATAATTTGTTATTGATACAGTTTTCTCTACCATTCAAGGAGAAAAAATTATTCTGAACTGTAGATAATTGTGAAGTAAATTACTCTCTACTGAAAACCAAGAATTGAAAGGACCTCACCTTTTTGTAAGTATCCTTTGGTGTGGAGGTCCACATTGGAAAAGGACCCACTGAGCTCTCCATAAAACTGACAAAGAAAACAAAATAGTTCAATTTTTTAAGGATTGGGTACAGAGAACAGAGGAAGAAGAAAAAGTTGCTTATTTTTCTTAACATTGTCCATTTTCCCAAGAACAAAGACTTAATAGTTGAAAAAATATAAATAAAACATAAACCATGAATTTTTTACCTGTCTCCAAAACCCAGGTTCATGTCAACTGGGGCTGCCTGGTCAGCAAAACGTACATGGATCCGACTCCCAATAGGATATTCAAATCCATCCAACTTATCACGTGCATAAGCAGCCGCTTGGGGAGTGCAGTATCTGGCATATGCAATCCCTAAAAGCAAAACAAAAACCAACAACAACCCTTTGATTGACAAAAGAGGCAACTGAAAGAACGTAACAGGTCTGCATATTTCACTGTTCTAAAACAAGGTTTGCACAATTCAAAGGATGTGTTTCTCCTCTTTTATTTCTGGGGCTTAGGCACTGGGTAGTTTTGCCGAAAGGTATAAATTGGTTCATTAAAGAGTAACAAACTCAGCCAAACCATCATCATACCTGAAAAATTAATTTTATTTTTCTAAATAAATTCTGTTTCTAAATCACAAAGGGCAATAACGGAAAGTGATATTGGTTGAAAAGGAGGTAAAGAAATAGAAGAAACTTCAGGGGGGGGGGGGAAAGAAAAGAAAAAAGAAAATCACAAAAGAAGCAAACAGCCAATACAGTCCAAATCAAACCAAAAAAAAGTTTAAAATGTTCAAAGTTTTATTGGTATTTTGGGCAACAACTGGAAGTCTAGCAAGTGACATCTGGCCCTGGTATTTTTCACCTCTCCAGTTTCTGTTTGTAGAAGTATAAAAGTGGGTGATCAATATTTCCTTAAATCTGACCAAACATTAGAATTGTTTTTGGAAGGGCTTCTTGGTCAGATTAAGATGTTCTTCAGCACTCTCTAAGAAAGAGCTAGTCTTAATGTTAGTCCCCATAAAAGTTTGGATTCAAATAAATCAATTCTGAATGTAGACTACTTCAATTATAACAATTTACAAATGGTTGCCCATGTAATACTACACAAATTGACATGTTGCTTAACTTGAGAGTAAACAAAATACAGTGCTATTCATTGGTGTTAAATGCACTTCAGATTTGTTTGAAATTTTTAAAAAAGCATTGTAATGTTATCACTCTTAAACGTGGGATTGTAAACATGTGTAACCCTTGCCCAGTTTGCAACCATCAACCCCACTGCACATTCACAAGGTAACAAAAAGAAAACTTGAACCCAGTTTTCAATATAAAATAGGTGTTATTCAGGGTTGCACCTGCTTGGTCTGGATGGACAGGTAAGTGACATTTGGAGACAATTTCTGACACATCAGTCTAACAATTCTGGTTTCCTCTCCTACCAACTTCCTATCTACACATCTCTATATGGCTGGCAGTACAAAGTAGCATCAGAACAATGTGAAGAACAGTTTGTTCCCACCCACCACAGGGAGACCAGAACTGAGTTCCTTGATCCTAACAGTAACTGTTAACATAGACCAGCAAACAGATAATTAGCCAGGTCTTATCATCACTTGGTCTCAAAAGTCTATCTAGTCACTTGTCTATTCCCCTTCAGTCAAAGTGGATGCTGCTTAAAAGGCTTCAAAGAACCCATCCACCAGCTATAAAGCAGAAACAATTGATAGAGACAAAAATCACACTTTTCTCTTCCACGTGGGTGTCCCAATTATAGTGTCACAGGACAAATGCCACATGTTTCAATCACATTCTGCCAAATCACCTAAAATCATACAAAATATTGGAAAGAGAACTGAACATTCTCCTATTTGCAAATTTCTTTTAGGAACATTAAATTACAATTAATAACAACTTAGCAGCAGCAACATAAAAACAAATAACTTCTTACCAGTGGTTTCATTGAGGTCACAGTATTCAAGACCTGGAATGAGAGAGAGCAACCGGGTGAGGTAAGACTGATTGAGTCCAAGCCCAACAGTCAAATGCAAACGTTGGCATCCATTGTTGGCATAATTTTGTATCGGTTCAAGAGCACCCATGCCAGCACCTGAACCAGCACCTCCAACTCCCATGCCTCCACTTACACCAAGACCAGCACCACCTGAAAAAAGAAATGAACACATTAAATTCCCATTCTATTTCCAATATGAAGTTTCTAAAAACAATCTTCAGTTTCCAATTAAAGAAAAAAAAATTACACACAGTTGAAAATCAGTTCTTTTACTATTGAAACTTTTGTACACACCTAAATCAAAAAAATTGCCAAGCAACTTTATGCTTTCAGACAATTTCTGATTTATATTACTTTGCCTGTCAGAAAGTGTATGTTTCTTCTATGTGCTGTGTCCCTTCAGAGTGTGGGTGATCATGGTTATCCACAACTTCTAATTATTTGTAGCTCTTAACAATGTTTATCTTTTTACTCTACCACCCATTCACGCAAACTCTTTAGGTAGGTTATTCATTGTTTACCTCCATCTCTCTTGCCTTCATAATGTCTTGTGAGTGTCAAATTTTCTAAACCTTTTTTCATGATGTACCCTAGAAATTTAATCTGTCTCTTTTTGATCATAATTTTTTTTTTTTTTTTTTTAATTTCTTTCTATTTTCTTTAAAACTTCCTTGCTTATAGGCTCCACCCATTGTATTCTCAGCTTTTTTCCATAAAACATCTGTTGCCTCAAGTTTCTTCATCTCTGAGGCAATTGTTCAGTACACACGGGATTGATTGTACAAAGCAGTTCAGCAACATATTAAAAAATTTAAGAAACAGGAAAATACCATTAGAAATAAAGAAAATCTTTACTTCTAATTGTATTTTCCCCATTTTGCTTTCGGAAGTCATCTTGCTATTCCAATATGCCTTTGGATTTCTGTGTCACATTTTCTGTAATCTCTTAAAACACTTCCTATATATTTAAACTTCTGTACTTGTTTGATTTTGACATCTCCAATTCATAGTTCACATTTGGGGTTTTTTCCTCTTGCCAACAACCATTGTCTTCTTATATTTGATGGTTAGTCCTTTCTTCTCACTTTCCTTTGCTATTTTGTCTGGAGTTCTTGCAGTTACCTTTCTGTACCTGCCATCAACAGTGTCATTTGCATACTTTATGCTAGCAGAATTAAATTTATTTTCTGATTGTATATAGTGAGAAATTACAGAAACAATTACCCTACATCATTTTCATTTGATTATCAAGTTTAAAAGGCATATCAACCTTTGTCAAGTCCTTTCATGCCATATAAGATTTGATTGGGCATCAGGGTTTGTATATTAAATTCAATTTGTGAATACTTTAGTATCATCTAGTTGAAAATAGCCTTTGTAAAAAAGTTCATTTAAAGTTAATGATAATTAATGTGATCCTCTTGACTAGTATTTGTTTGCATTTAGAATGACTTTGACGAGGCAGGGTTTTTTGTATTTGTTCCAGTCAGCTCTGTGTAGATTCCATCCTAGTGCCTTGTCTTCAAAATTAAAAGATACTTGTTCTAATATAACTGGAAAATGGTTGCTGCCACACGTATCCTGGTAAATTTGCCAGTTGTATTCCAGTGCCAGGGATGGGTCAGAGTGTGAGATCTATCACTGAGAATATACCTGTTGCTGGATGAAGATATGAATGGGATCTATTGTTGTACAAATATAGATGATTTTGTATCAATGAACTTTCGTCTTTGGTTTGTTTTTTGGTTGCTTCATAGGTGGCTATGGCTATTCAAGTCTTCCATGAAGATAAAGGGTCTTGGGATTCAGTTGTACTAGCTTGTTTAGTTCTATTTCTGATATTTTGTCATTTGGAGGAATGTATAGGAAGCATAGAATAATCATTCTGTGTCATGTGACTGTTATTGCTGTTTGTAAATTGGTATGAAGTTGGATTTATTTATGGGTTATATTGTTGTTTACAAGTATGCATATACCACCTGAAGCTCTGTTATTTTGGCTGAAATGCATGTTGTACATGGAGTAATTCTTAATATTCATCTGGTTGTGTTCTTAATGAAAGTTTTTTTTTTTGTAAAAATATAGTTAGGGCTAAGGTCAGAATTAGTATGAGTAGGTTATTGAAATTTACTTCTATACCTCTAATGTTCCATTGTAATATATTTTTGGTTATTGTACTAAGTTTATTGATCTTAGTAGATCAATGTATCAATTACTTTTGTTTCTGGGATGCCATTATAATTCCAGGCTCTTTTGGTTAGGGTGAATCATTAGTTGAATGGTTTTATTCTATTCCCATTTTGTTGAGGTTTTCAGATTGACTTTTTGAATCTATGTTACCATTTTTTACATTTTTTTGGTTTGGAAGTAGATCACTGGTTTTGTTTTGATGATTCTGGTTTCTTTAAGGTTTTTTAATGGGGTCTTTATCTGTAAGGGTTATTCCGTAGAAGGTGATGACAATGATGGTTGGGTTATAGACTTGTAAGTTAACTGCATGTGGCTCTTTTCTTCCCGTTTCTGGGTGATTTGTGTAATGCTCTCTAGTCAGCTAGTTAAGATTGGGCTGTTTTTGTATTTCCAGTGGTGAATTCTAGTTTTGGTTCAATTTCTTCTATAAACCTTGGACAGTCTTTTGGCCTCAGTCGTAGTAGTTTCTGAATGAGATCCTTGTATTTCTGTTCCTGCTTTTATGTTATTTGTGATTGTTTTTACTACTTGAATGAAGGTTTTTTTCTTTTTTTTTTTTTTAGCACCAATAATTTTTTATGCTTCCAAGAAGGAAATATACTTGATGTATTTTAGAGTTAATATTTTTTTTTTTTTTTTTTCAGAAACTGTTGCATACACTAGACGATTTCCACAGTTTGCACATTTACATATTTTCTAGCATTGGTCTGTGGTGTGGTCAGGCTCTTTCTCTCCACGGCTTCTATATGCCCATTAAATTTTTCTTCATGATGACCAGATCTTCGGCATTTAAAGCAGCGGCAGATGGTTTGGCATGAACTGTTCTACTCTTTCTATATTGTAACAGATTTTTATTTTTCCATGTATTCACATTCACCTTGACAAGACAGGGATGCAGGGGTGTTATACTCAAATTTGGTAGTAGTCACAAGAACCAGTGTTCTTTTGGTTTCGCCATCCAAATATAGGGAAAAGTCCAAGGTCACACAGCCATGTTGCCACCATAATCTTCCAATTCAATTGGCCCTTGCCACCACCTAGCATTTAAATTAAAAATATTCTGAATAAACTCTTATCCAAATATCTTTCATATCATTTCTCCAGCTGAATAGTAATAAAATGCAGCAAAAAGGAGGTTCATGTAGGTATATTTTTACTCCACAGAGAGAGAGAGAGAGAGACAGACAGACACAAGAGAAAAATAAACAAAAAGGCTCCCTCCATTGTGGGATGGGAGAGAAAAAAAAAGTTGGTAGTGAATTCCTGATTTAAGCATTAAAGATTTGTCACAACTAAAACAAAAATTAAACATTAAACCAAGGCACATATGACTTATTTAAATGAAAAAGAAATTAACTTAATTTTTCAAGGTTTAAGTAAAAATATTTTTCAAAATGAGTCAGATAAGAAATTTTTAAATATCAAATAAAATAATTTTAAATTTGCTACTTGCTGATACCAAAATTTACTAAAAAGAAACTTGTAAAAAAAAAAAAAAAAAAAAAAAAAAACCACAACACCACACACTTTTAGTTTTTGATATCAAAACCAAGTATTCCTTGATTACCTCACCAAAATAATTCTAAGAAAAATATTTTCATATCTCACACATAAAATAGACTTCATATATATATATATATATATATATATATATATATATATATATTATATATTTTTCCATTTTATTGTTGGTTTTTTTTTTTTGATAATTCCAGATACCTGCATCTGGAGTTTTTATAAACCTTTTCTCTCAGGTCTTAGCAACAAAATGAACACATCATATAAGAAAAAAATTTAGCAAGAAACAAAAGTACTAGTCTCTGCCTAACAGTTCCTTCTTCAGTTAAAAGCACATGGAAAATATTTGGAGCTGCAGATCTCAAATAACCTGGGCATAAATACCCCAAGCAACAAATGGTATCATAATAAAAATATGAATTTCATTTAACTAAAATATGAAATGTTAATTATTGGGCCCCACACTTTAATGACCTCGCACCAGTATAAAAACAGAATTATTATATATATATATCCATCCTATTTGGACAACAATCCTTCTTTTACAGAAGTTTCATTGATAAAACAAAGAAAATTTTACAAGTTTTGTTCCTATAGTATTTTTTTTTTTTTATGAAGGCCAAGAGTGTCCATGGTGATTATTTCCCCCCAAGCATTTTGGCTAATTTATTAACCATTTTCAAGGGGATTATTGTTAATACATTTTTGTATTTGTTTTCTAAACTATGTTGTATAGTAATAGTAGTAATTCTATGTTAGAGTGTCTTCAAAAGACACAACCCTTTTTTTTTTTTTTTAACTACTGCTTTATACTTTTTTTTTTTAACTACTGCTTTATACTTCAGATGCCTTCTTCATTATCTATGAACTGTCTTGAATGACTATACAATTCACTGCCAGGCTATTAATAATAAGACAGACATTATGGAAATATTATGTTTTTTCTCAACTTATATAATTATGATCCAATTTAAGTAATACATTAGGCACAATAAGAAATTAAGAACAATTATATCGATGAGCTGTAGGACAAGTTATATTATGGATTTCTTCTTACTCTTAGCAATATTATCATACAATTTTGTCTTGTCCAATTAAACTGGAAACTTGCCATCTAATGAATCGCTTCATATGATTTTAAAAATGTGCTGATTAAACCTTATCAGTAAAAGATATAGATTCCACCATCTTGCGAAAATGAACTTGCACCCTTTTCAATAGAAGATAATTTGTCACAGGACCTGTCAAATGTGTAAATGTGCCATCATACTGGCAAAATATATTACAAACAGCCAAAACATTTATCAGACATCTTCAATGAAAAGATAAATAAATGTTTTCATTCACTCACACACAATTCATTTTTTTCTCTTTTCACACGTTCAGTATAGATTTTTGTTTTCATGATTTTAGATATGCATCAAATAGCAAATGTGATAATGTTTCCACATGCATGGAAAACCCATTCTTACCCTGGTAAGGAGGCATAGCATCAGGCCCTGGAGGTCCATAGCCACCGCCGCCACCACCACCACCATACATGTCCTGGCCACGGAAGCCAAAGTCATCTCTTCCGCCCATCTCATTAAAGCCACGTTTTACGCCTAATTAAAACAATTAAAAATAAAGGTAAATTCCTTACACACAAACAAGTGCATCCAAAATCCATCTTGAGTATTTAGAGAAAAAAAAAAAAAAAAAAAAAAAAAAAAAAAGTCTTACATAAATTTGACAAAAGTAACTATCATTTAAGCAATTAAAATTAAATTATGAAAAATGCCAATACTACACTGTATCCAATAAGTTTGTATTGTAGCTATTGGGGTAGGGGGAGTATTATCTAATGAAACTATAAATTGAACAGCTCAGAAACCATAATAGCAAAAATGGTAATGTTTGATTAACAAATAAGTTGGATTGAATTTAATATTTGATCATCATCAAGGTTTTTATATTGGATGATATGAATCAGCATTAAGAAAAATTAACTATTGACAGAAATCAAAATTTTTTTTTAAACTTCACCTTTTGTTTTAAAATTGTCTGATGAACGAAATTATCAAAACAAATGCAGAAATTAAATTTTTGTGAAAATATTAAAGCTGATATCTAAATAACAGAATGCAGATGGAAAGTGATAGTAAAATCTTCAATGTTGCATTGCTTGGTCACTTATGAGCAAGAGAGACTATAATACAAACAAGGCAAAATCTCTACCTTTGACTATTGGTCTTACTATTTTCCACCTCCAATCAAATCTCAATGTCTACCTGCAATATTTGAAGGAAATTTTCATTCCCCATCCCAATTTATATCACATTTTATAGCTATAAATATAAAAATCAATGATGTCATTTAACACTTTTAGTAATATCTCACATTTTTATTAAAGGAAGCATTATCAGCCATTATTAATTTTTGATTAATATTTCTTTCATCCTCATTTTAATTGCTTTACTTTTAATAATATTATCTTGTCTAGAATTTCTTTCAGCTAATTTTATTTTTTTTATGAATAAATAGTGCAACCATATTTGCTTGAATGTGTTGCATGAATTTATAGTATCTGCAGGTAAGCTTTCATGGAGTTACTCAAAGACGGGAATTGGTTGGCATTTCATATCATAAGCTTATATGGCTCAGGCATTTCAAATATTTCAAACAATAAATAAATATTTTACCCCCACAGACTGACCAAGTATTTGTCAACAACCCAGAGATAAATCTATCAATCATCTCATCGAACCCACTTACCTCGATCCATAAAATCGTAATAGTCACAACCACCACCTCCTCCACCACCACCGCCGCCTCCTCCTCCTCCTCCACCACCTACACCAACACCACCACCTCCATTATGGTCATATTCTCGTTCATGCCGGGGAATCTTAGGCTCAGCAAATTTGGGTTTAAAAACTGAAATGTATCAAAACACAACAGACTTAATTTATTATATAAATTTCTTTGACCAATATCCACATTTAAATTAAATTTCAGTTAGTAACCTTCTTTATATAGTAACTCATTATTCATGCTATTGCCCTCATCTTAGATGATTTTTGGCAACAAACAGCAAATGATTCATGGAATAATGACAAATTTTTAATAATTGAAAAGAAATTAAATATTTCATCACCAGAAGTGGATCAATGGATTTGTTGCTGATGGAGTATCCACAAAAATGGATTCTGATCAATTTCCCCTATAATATAATAATAAAAACACACACACACAGTGACATACATAGATTCTAACCCATTTTAATAACACGATTTTAAGGAAATTTAATGACACAAATTTAATTATCTCTTTCAACTAACTGCTCACATCTGACACTTTTCTAACAAAAAAAAAAAAAAAAAAAAAAAAAAAAAAAAAAAAATCATCTGGATCAAGGACAATGATTGGTTCAAGACATGCATACAAAGTCCTCCATAACAATGCCAGGAAGAGAAATCAGACATCTGTCATTGGTGCAATTTATAAGTGATTTCAAAGCTCACATGGCCAAACTTAAGTGTTAAAAGAAAAATAAATAACTAAATAAAATCAAAGCTGAATACGTGACACAAAAAAAGATTTTATTATGATCAGAAATCCAACAATTTCATAATACAGAAATAACAAATGAATCATAAATCTCAAATTGAGAGTTTTTCAAATCAAAGTTAAAAAAAAACAACAAAAAAAAAAAAAGCACATAAAGCATGTACAGATTATCATTTTAAAACTTTATGATATTTTCAAATGAAATCTCCATTTCAATACAAGGATCTCGTACTTCTTTTTCTAAACTTTATCATGACAATTGTCATCTAAATGACTAAGCCAATAATGTGATAACAGGATCAGATCCTATGTATGGTTTAGCATTATCTAAACATCCCATTTTCATGGTCAATAAAGTTAAAACTTAAACAGTCTAGTCTGACAAAAGATACTCATGAACTATCACTCTAGAGCAGGCATCAGGAATTTTCATACTTGAAATAGATTTAGTTTGATAACTTTCTATTCCAATACTTTAAAATATCTGATGTAAAAAAAAAAAAAAAAAAAAAAACTTTTTAAGCCTTCATTTTTTTTCATTTGTGAACATTTTAGTTTTCGCAAAAAGTACTAAAAAAAAATGTTAGTTAATCTATGATATCAAGAATAAGATTTCTTAAATACATTAAAACTGTCCCTCACTCTATGCCAGTTTATTCCCACCAGATAATTAAAACCATTACCCATCCCGCACAACTGGAATCAAACTGATTCTAGAAACACTTGGGTGAATTCCAGCTACTCCATTGGGTCACACACAACAGGTTTAAAAAAATGTTGAGCATGTAGAAGGCATATTGTTGGCCTTACTAACTCCTATACAACCAACAAATAGTTATAGATAGTTTTCAAACATAAAATGAGGCCAGTACCTCAAACTCCATGCCACAGACACTATTATTTAAGCAAAATAGAAGAGTTACACAGTACTAAGTAGCTGTGTATTTATCATACAAAAAAGTATAAAATCTCTTTGAAGTTAATGAGTCTAGGAAATTAACAAAAAGTGAAACAATGTGAAAGTAACTGTTTAGGGTTTAGCCCAACTTATCTGGACTAGTTGGGACAAAACAGCACAAATGTATAAAAAAAATAATCCCTCAAAAGATAAGTACAGACAAAAATTTGTTTGAATTTACCTGCATCACAGGATTCATATGCAAGAGCTGCATGATACGGCCGATGATATTTGACATAACCAAAACCTTTGGTCTCTCCTGATTTACGATCCTTCAGAAGTGTCACAGACTCAATGTCACCAAATTTCTTAAAATGAATAACGAATATGTCAGAAATTGTTGTTTTTTTTTTGTTTTTTTTTAAGAAAAAGATCTAAAAAGAGGATTTTATGCTATTTAGTAATACATTCTATTATTAAATTTAACATACCTAACTAAATTTTAAAATTGTAATATTATAAGGGAAAAAAAGGCATCAATAAAATATGGCTGTAAAGGAACAAAAGAAATTAAAATGAAGGAACAGATTGCCCTAAATGAGAAGACATTTTGTACTCAAAAAGATTTGTTCTGAATACATGCAATTTAAAAGAACCAAAGAATACATTGGCCACAGAAGATGATAGGAAAAAATATGAGGAATTTAAGTTTAAAATTTGACAACTATGTTATAAAACAATCTTGGATAGGAAGTAAAATATTTTTCAATTTAGATCCAATTCAAAAGAAATAATCAATCTCCTCCCAATAAATTATCAATTTAATCATATTGTGTAGGCAAAAGTAAAATATCATTTACAAAGACCACAGCCAACTATAAAAAATCATTTTTTTTATTTATTAGTTTTATAGCCAAATTTTTCCAACTTGTACTTGATACTTGGGGATTGTTAGAAACAGACATTACAACACAAACACATGAATGCATCAGGAAATAAACTCATATATGTATGTAAGAAAAAATGTATCTGCTTTTAACTTTTATATAAATTAATGTTATAATCTAAATACTAATTAAACAGAGTTCAAAGCAGAAACACAACCTTTAGAGTCCCAAAAGTTGCAGCAACATTCATGTTCATGAAAAGGGTCTTTTAGATTTCAAGGTGACTTACTTCAAATTCTTTTCGAACATCATCCTCTGAATATGTCTTTGGTACAATGACAAAGAGACGAACCAGCCTTTCTTCTTCACGGGGATCACGTACAGAACCATCTCTCTTTGAACTAGCCACTAAAACCTGAAACAAGCAATCAGTAAGAATAGCTGACATATTAAATGCAAATAAAATCAATATTAAAAATAAAGTTTATAATCCCTAGCATATAGCCAGAGACACAGAGATATTTATCTATTCAAATAAGGAATATAAATGTTTTTCTTTGTAAAAACATTGACATTCAAAGAGTCAAATAAAAAATAAAAAATAAAAATAAAGACTATTCATGCACAGCAGGAAGATAAACATAGTGTGTGAACAAAAGACTCTTTGGGTTTATTAGATAAGAAAATAAAACAGGATTTTTCTTTTATTTTTTACATTAGTTTTATAGAACAATATATTTACCATTTTTTTTCAAGTAATTTCATAATTCTATTTTCCTGAAACGTTTTATCTTTCTAAGTAAAGATCAACTGTAACTGCCCTTTGCAGTTTTACAGAACATAAATCTTTTTAAATGAATTCTATTCAATAAATCAATAAAAATTAAATCAGTTTGTATGGTAGACTCAAAAAGTTTTGCAATTTAACACGAATCAGGGCTATATGTTTTATAAATATACTGTTATCAGATCTCATATTTATCTCTTCTGAATGAATGAACAGTTATTCTAAATTTCAAATTTAAGTGAATTCTATAAAGATTGGGGAAAAAAAAAAAAAAAAAAAATCATAAAAGATGCAATGTTTGAATACAGCAGATGAGTGAAAAATTTCCTGTACAATTGTAACAATTTTTACTTTATCACCAAAGATAATTCCAGCCAAATATTAACCTTATGAAATAATATACTTTTTTTTTAAATTAATTTCAGATTTTTTTCATCAATTATTGTTTATAATTGGTTTAAGAGGAGTATTTATTAAAATCAATTGTTTGGATCTTTGGACAAAATTCATAGTTCAGGACTAATACTACTATCTCGTCAAACATGAATTTTGGATAAAGACCTGTCTTTGGCACAATTAATAGCAGTAATTCATTTTACATGTCCAAAAAACACTTTCATTTCAACTGTTTAGTGCCCATTACAATTTGAGACTTTACATTTTGTGTTATCCAGCATGGGGCACATGCCATACAGGGGTCAATTCAAGAATGAGTTACTAACAGTGAATATTTTTTCTAATGAGTGAGTGTGTGTATGTGTGTGTGTGCACAAGTTATACATATGGTGCATATACATGCATAATTACATATGCACTGTATATATTTATATTTGTAACAATTTTTTTTATAAATATTATAAAATTCTAAACTTAAATGATAACACTATCGTATATATGCAGTCTCAAGTTCTTAAAGAAAGTTAATAGCCTTTTAGTCTACCTCCTTGTGAATAGGAGGGAGGGGCATCAGGAGTTTAGAGATGCTTAGACAGAGCATTGGGAACCAATGGTTTAAGTGAATTGTACATGGAAAGATCAAATATTTTTCTTTTTTGCACCAAAACTAATGAAAAAAGTCTAACCATGATGAATTTGTGTGGGGGGAAAAATAAAAAAGCCTAACAAAGTAGATGTAATAGATTGTTAAAGCCCAATATGAATGCTTTTACTATGTACGTCCCACATTATGATTATTTTCATATGATTTTGTTAGATTGCTATCAATCACAACTCATCAATCCAATTTTGAACACTTTTTATTTTTCAGTAGCATTAACTTTTCTGTATAAAAATTATTCATTACAATTTTTTTTTGAAAATGATTATCATATATGTATACAGCTATTAGAATTATGCATCATAACTCTTTTTTTTTCTGTTACTAACATTTGCTTTATTTCCTAACCAATGTATTTTTATTGTAAAATCATTAGCAATACATTTACATGATACATCTAATAGCCATTTACTATCAGTTATGCTTGCTTTAATTCTTGAACAATGATAATCCCCCTTCCTCCTGATTTTCAATGCATAAAATGCCTGTAAAGTACTGAATCTAAGAAATTGTTAATATCAGTTTTTTTCCTCATGACACCAGAAATATTTGGCTTGCTAATGCGTAAAATTACTAAAGCTAAGTCAAATATGGTAGAGCAGAAGTAAAGTGATAATCAGTATAAAAATCTGAAAAAACTTGCCAATGTATACTGGATTCAAATGTAATAGGTACTAAAATATAAATTTAATTGTTTTATCCTTGTTCATCACTAGTTTCAAGAGCCACTAAATATCTAATAAGAAAGAATGAATGATTCAACATATCTGCTTACAAAATCCTGCTTCTGATATATCACAGGTTACATAAACAACCTATAAATAGAATAGTCTGTTTAAATCCATATTTACAAAGTCAAAGATCAAAATTTTCTGTGTATACAAAAGGAAGAAATTTGATGTTTTTTAGCACAGAATTATTAATCTTTATTACAGAATCTGGCATAGTGATACCGTTTGGCCACGGCAGTGAAGCAGAACACAGTTTACTATGTTTGACAGAAAAGAATTCCCAACAAAATAGATACTAGATTCAATCTACATGTTTAAATGAAGAAAATGCATTGCATTAAAAAAAAAAAAAAAAAGAAAGAAAAAAATTCTTTGCTATTTGAAATATGGTATTTCAACTTTTGTCCACTGCAAAGCTGCCACCAGCTGTCCAAGAATTATGCTAATCAAAGTCTATTGAAAATATTTCTAAATATTACTGAATTCAAAAGATCACTATACTACCTTAATCTTACAAGAGCCCACCACAGAATTATTATTTTGCTTTTCAAGACATTGCAAACAAGTTTAATTTTCATTGAATGTCTCATGATTGTGACCCAAGGTGGTAATTGTGGACAAAATGAGAGATTTTGTTCAAAGATCACCAAATCTCTATATATGAAGTTGTAGCCTCCGTCTTTTTGTTTGTTAAACTCCTCCTAGTGTTTTGGAAATAGACCCCTATAACCATATATATTCTGAAATATATTTATCCAAATATCCTGGGTAATATATTTCATTTTCATCTTCGAAGATAGGAATTCTCAGAAAAAGTAAAATCAAAAGTCAGCTTATTTAATGATTTTAGGTGAGAGCTTATGTGAGAAGTCGTTGGGAAAAAAACAAATCAACTGATAGTGATGCATCTATTAGGAAAAAATTAAGAAAAGTACCACCTACCTTAAGTGGTTTGGGATGTCCTGGTACACACTTGCCATTCATTTCTTCCATTGCCAGAAAGGCAGATGAAGTTTTGCTGAACTTAATATATACAATTCCTATAAATAAAAGGAGATAGAAAAACTTAGAGATACAGCAGATGGTTATAAAAAAAAAAAATAACATCAATTGTTGATCAAAATGTTTTACCTCTATTTAACATTTTTATTGCAACTTTGTGGCTTTTGCCATTAAATCAGTAATTTAACTTACATAGTCTTTTTGACTACCTTTTCCCAACACTAGGCCTAAAATAGCTCAAAAAAATTTACAACATAAAAAGGAACAGTTAGAAATATATCAGTATTATTATTGTACTAGTGTATCCTGTCCCATCAAAAATTACTGCAAATGTTAAAAAGTTTTAATATTGAGATGCAATGAACCAATAAACGATTTGAGATACAGTAAAGAGATAAAGAGTTCACAACTAAAATAGAGGTCGAGCTATTTAATTGTTCCGTTCCCTTTATGTTTTAGACATTCAATGGTATCTATGATACATTGATTACTCCTGGTATTATATAAAATTGCTTTTTGCTCAGTATCTTTTCATGTTAAAAATTTTACATGTTTAATATAACAGTGAAGTGGAAATATCTCTCAGGAGAAAAAGATTAACAACAGAAGAATAAAAATGGTGATGACAAAGCCTATCTCAGGACCAAGTTGAAGGAAAACAATCAGTTAATAGACAAAGTTCACAGGGTGCCTCACACAAAAGGTCTAAACAAATAAGATTGCAATTTAAGAAAATTAGGTTAAAGGAACTGATTAATTAAATGGTTCATTTTGCTCAAGAACTAATTTTTCTAAATGGCAATAATATTTATTTGTACAGAAGGTCTTCAGGTTATGTCAGACACAATGTATAGTGTTTTGTGGTTATGGTAGCTTCTCATATATGTTTTCATGTAGCACTATATGAAGACAGTATTATTTCTTCACTGGCTGTATGCCATATTGGATTGTACTATATTCACTCTCATTTGTGCCATTCTTTTTTGGGAACTTTTTGCCCCTCATTATGGCTCCCAAGCATAAGGCAGACTGTATATTAAAACAACTAAGAGAGGCAATCATTCATAAATTTACTAGCTTAAGATGATTCACCTCCCTTACCACTACAAATGGGACAGGAAATGTATAAATACACATTAATAATTATTATATGGTTTGATGATTGATTATTTATCCATTCTATAAAGATGAAAATATCAAACCAAATCCTAACCCCCATCATGAAAAGCTTTTAACCTTATCCTGGCCAGAGACGTATATTATCTCTGTACAAATTCTTTCCCTCGTACCTGAAGGTACATCTGGTTGTCTTGAGAGGGTTGCTAAAAGTAAACACTTGTCAAATGTTATTTCTGGTATTTTAAGCTGGAAACAGCCTACTCAATGCCGAATGACGTTAAATTTGTTTTCCAATGCCATTTTTCATTGTTCTACACAAGGTACAACATCTTTTAAACTCACATGCATTTTATTCTGATTTTTTACAAGCAAAAATGGCCACATCCGAGCTTTTATTGAAGAATTCTTATTAGATTCAAGCTCTGATGATGACTCTGAAGGCTTTACTCAGAGACCATTTATAGTGAGGTGGTCCAAGATGGTAAACATGGTAGTGGCAGGTAGAAGAGTTTAGGCTTAGGATTGTGTATTCTCTGTTAGAAAACTAACAGTCAATGATGTTCCACAGGAGAGGTAGGACAGAAAATGCCCAAGAAAAGCTGGTGTTAACAGAACACCACCTTGGGATTAACCATTACCATGCTAATTTCTTTCTAGAATTGTTACCCCGACACTGCATTTTTTTTTGGGGGGGGGGGGGACATGAACACATACTGTTTTAAAATTGCTATAACTTTCTTTGTATTGGGCATATAGATTTTAATTTTTGCACACTAATAAAAGAATGAGTGAGCAATATTTTGATGTAATGCATTATGTTTAAAAAGCAAAAAATTGAAACACAAAATACAAAACAAATACATTAAAATATACATAAATAATTCAACATACTTAAACTTTTATTACTCCTTGTGGAATTCTGGGGGTGCAATAGGAAGCAAAATCACTAAGAAGACTTTCATTTCATCAAAATAGTGATGTGTTTTCTTGTTTTTACATATGATAAGACTAGCATCTGTTTGCTGTTTCTTTCACCTGACTCATATTTGTCCATTTTCGTTTACAAAAAAAAAAAAAAAAAAAAAAAATTAATACGGGTTTAATCAGTGTTACACCTCATGTAGAGTCTAAAAGAATTTAAAATGATGTTGGAAAATGGAAGCTTAACCTTGTTCCAAAGCAGCAGTAGACGATTTCCAGCTTAAAATATCAGAAATAACAGTTAACAAGTGTTTATTTATAGCTACTGTCTCAAAGTGACAGAATGCGCCTAGAGACACAACTGGAGAAAATTCTATGGCGACAATTTTTGTCTGTAGCATGGTAAAGGTTAACCCAAGTCCCTGAAATCTGGCAAGCCTTCTCATCCAGATTGTGCTGTTTTCTCAAGCCAAGACAAAAAGTGCCACCAGACCCAGTTAGTGTGCAGAAAGTGTGATGTGACAATCTACCCATACTCCTTCTTCTACAGTCTGGTAGAATATAGGGTAAACTGCACCCGAGAACTCCACAAGGAGTAACAAGAGTATATTAATGTATTTATTTTCTTAATTTTGTGTTTTATAACATTTTGTTTTCAAATATAAAAACTCACATGAATTGCATCAAAATACTATGCATCCATTCTTTTATTAGTATACAAAATAAATCAACACAATACAAGAAAGTTATAATAATTTTAAAACTGTAGGTACTCGTGTTTTGATTAGTGACAGGAGGAAACAATTCTTGAGGGGGTGGGTGACATAAAGGGTAATATACTTTTACCTATGTATGGTGTCCATTACACTTGGTTTCACAGATACTGAAAGGGAAACGGAATAAAACAGAACAAGAGAGAGAGAGAGAGATGTAGAGAGACAAAAAGAGTGTGCCACAAAGAGGAATTAGAGGAGGGAGTCATCTTAGATAAAAGCAGTTGTTTGTAGTGAGGGGTTAAACCAGGTTTTACGATCTAATAATATGTTGAGGAAAAATTTGTCTCTAAATTGCAAGTGACTTTTTGACATTAAAATCAGAGAGGGATTGGAGGAGGGTCATCTTAGATAAAGGCAGTTGTTTGTAGTTTTTTTTTTTGGGGGGGGCATCGTTTTGTAACCTAAAGATCTGTTGACAGTATTTAAGTATTTTTAAGTAAATCTATGTAACTTTCCTTATAACTATCCAGGCAGGATAATAGGTTGAAATGTTCATTAAATAATTTTACCTGGATCCTGCTAGAATACATTAATCTAGGTACAAAAATATGATATGGTTTAGTTTTTTCTTTGTAAGTTGTTACAGTTATCACTCTCTTTAGTTGATCCCTTGACAAACATTTTCAAATAATTCACCCCAGAATTTCCCCCACCACCAAAGGGATCATGGTTTTATTTATTTCAAATTTTAATACTTTGGTCTATAGTGCATAAAAAATGATTTCTATATATTATCACCGATTTATCTTATAGCACACAAATTTATTGAACAAGAGCCATATTCTGAGACCTCCTTCAAATTTCATACATTCAAATTAAACTAAAAAAAATGTAATATATTTTAACTATTTGTAACCAATAAGACCAAGAATTAAAAAAAACAAAAAACAAAAGGAAGCTGTTCACAAAATTCCAGTCTTGCATCAGTCACAAAATTTGGTCATGACAAATCATTATTATATATATGGGGAAAATGTATGACAAAGTGAAAATTTGTCATATATTTTCCAATATTGTTTCTTATATATATATTACATTGGAAATATTTTCAGTAATTACTGTCAGGTGATATTGTTGGCTAACCAATTTTACTGGGTTTAAACTGTGTAAAACACTGCATAGCATTTTATAGTCAATAAAATCACATGTTGACATTTAATGAGGTGGCAAAAGTGTAGCAAGTACTATTAAATAAGCTGCTGGCAATTCTGTGAAAAGTAAAACACATTGCAAGAATTGAACTTTTTACAAAAAGGAACCAATAAGAATCAGTAGCCAATTTCTTAATGTAATGCTATATCAACAGCATAGTGATGACTGTAACTAATTGATAGCCAGAAAACTCAAATTGTAGGCAAATTAGGGTAGTTACAACAGTAAATTGTTGCACAAATTAAAAGTATTTGGCTCAATTGAATGAACATTTGAGAAATATCAATTGTTCAGAGAGAAAGAAAGAAGCAGGAAAACTTTGGCTTAATCATGGATAAGTTTGTGATAAAAGCTATCATACACAAAAACATATTTAAACCCTTACAATCTTTTGGACAAAGAAATGATTTTAATTCATTCAAATTTTATCAAAGAGTAAAAGCTCTTCAATATGCACATATGTAACACCAAAATTTCTAAATTGGTAACTTTAAAAGTACTTTTTGACAAAATTTTAATAGTTTGCATCTAAATTTATAAACACTATCTAAATCTCACCTGTATATGCTGTTTCATCATCATACAATATACAAGGATATTACCTAAATACAGTCCTCATAATTTTTGGCCACACTGAAATGTTGATTGGCATATATTTTAATTTAAAAGGCTTATAATTATATTTCTTATGATGTGCACATTTGAATCCTATTAAGCTGAAGTTAGGTATATTTCAAGTTTAAAAGGTAAATGAACTATTTGGTATACAATATCAATCACTTTGTATAATGCTAATCAGTGCAGTCATTATGATAGAATTAGTAGTGATCGTTAGATTTTGAGAATATTTTGTGAGATCATTCTGGAATTCTCAAGTTTTTTTAAAAATCTACACATGCTGCTTTAAATTTGCCTGCAGAAATTTGGTTTTGACAAAAACTGGAATATGGCTTTTTGCATCTTTCTAAACATTTTGTTTGGAGAAGGAATTTTTACAACTTCACCAGATAAACCAATAATAAAGGAGAAGTGCTAATAACTCCAAAATAAATTGTACCTCCTGTATAGAAAACCATCCATCTGCTTATCTCCATAAATTCTGAATTTTGTTTCATATTGCTTTTGAATATCAACTGATACACAATTCACATATTCAACCATTTTTAATTACATATACAAGTCACCATATATGTGACAACTCAGTTGAAACAAAATGCCTTCTATCAGAAAAGTTGCATTTAATGTTGTTTTTCAAAACTCATCATTTTATAGTAGCATTTGTAATTAGACATCATCACAATTAGTATAATAAACTTTTAATTATTGTGGTAAAATTTAAAAATGGAATTTATTTAAATCACTTTTTCATGTAAGGATGTGTTTTCATTTCTTAAACTTTTATTATTTAAAATGTTCACGGAAATGGACAGGAGTCTGATAGACGAAGTACATACATTTTAGCATGTCATTACAAACAGTACACTTCTGTGCTGTCTGTAATAAATAAGGAAGTAGAAACTGCCATGTAGTTTTGATTATTGGCGAGTTTCTTGATCATTAGTTGCTTTCTGGGAAAAGGGAGTCATTTACCATGGACATGTAAATGAGCTGGCATTGAGTAGACCGACTGCAACCTGTTGCAAAGTCTCATATTTATGTGTTCATGGAAGGTTTTTGATAAATTTACTTATTCTTTTTCTACATGAACGTGTTATAAAACATAACACGTTCACATTTCTAATCTTAAATTTTATTTTTACAGATTTTTTCTCGAGCCTGTTTTTATACACAAACTATTTTTATTATTAATTTTGAATATTACTACAAGGTATCGTTCCATTATTAACTAATCTTGTTCTTTTTTTTACGGGTACTATGCTAGATAACGGATCAGTTTTTAAGAAATTTTCGACAACAGTTAGAGATATTTATAAATTAAACAACTGCCAAGTTAGAGCTAATGAAGCTATTAAGCGTTTCGTTTATTTTTTAATACTTTAAAGTTTAAAAATTAAACGTTTCCATTTATAAAAATATTCAATGGTAGAATGAAGATCTTGAAAATAATACCGTACATCAAAATTTGTGAGGGAGAAGTCACATTTGATAAAGGAAAGTCTTTCAAATTGATGTGAAGACTCTCGATTCGGATTAACTTTACTAATTATTAATTATTTACCAGGATTTCAAATTTTGAAGAAAAAAAAAGAACACCTACTTCCTTATCACTAATTTCTATTTGTAGTTTTTGAGTAAATGCTAAATTTTACTTGGTAAAACAATGTTTTTTTTTTGTTTGTTTATTTAAGTAAAAAAAGATTTGAATTAAAAAATGCTAATATGCTTATGTAAATGCGTATGTTTTGCAAGTGTCATCAACGACGTATTCGGATGTATAAATCTTTGAAAGATACACCTATAACGAAAATTTTTTTTACTAATTATTACCAATTATAGTAGAAAATAAAATAAACATACACTTTCATAACTAAGAAAATAAATACAAATATATTACGCTTTTCTACCAATTTCACGACACCACTTTTCATTCAAAATGGCGGCACCAGTTTAAAATCTCTTCTTAAATGATCTAATTTCTAGTTTTGTATATTAATATGTTGTTTCGTTTACAAAGAATATATAATCAACAAAATATAAGGCTCAGCTGATTGCTGTCATATTTCATTGAGAGACGAGAATACTTTCATTGGAAACAAAAGTGTAAATATGGGAAAAAAATCAAAAAAATGAGACGAATGAATCAATTTTCTCATCTTTCAATGTAGCTAGAGGAAGAATTTAAAATTAAAAACATGACCTTATACTATTATAAAATGTATCATTAAAAACAAAACAGAACTAGGATGCTATAGTTTCTTACAGTTAAAATAAGCCGGAAAAACAATAGAATACCTACACCTTTTAACAAGAAAAATTCACATTGCCGAAGCCAGGACTGAACAAAAACATGTACCTTTTTCTTCACTTGTCTGTCGATCTTTGACAATCCAAACGTCTTGGATGGTACCATATTTTCCGAAGCATTTATGATATTCATCCTCAGATATTCCTTTGCCAGCAATAATAAACAAACGACTGTTTGGTGGGTCATCGTTCGTATTCGGATAACGGTGGTTTGCCATTTCTGCTTCTAGTGTTAAATCTGGAGAAAAAGTATAAAACCAAATATAGCAACACCCGTTCTCGTAGAATCTCGTAAAATCACGCGAGACTTTATTCACTCCGGACGCGCGATTGACCTTTAAAGTCTATTTAAATGCACTAAGAAATTATATTATCACTTTTTTTTTGGTCATATAGCCAAATATGGTATACCTAATTAAGCACAGTAATAAACTGTTTTTCGAAGTGTTAAATTCTTTAACACTAACAAGAAATATCTTACGATATCGTCGTAAATTAAATTTCCTGGTTAAGAATTTAAAATGATCTTTGTAAAATCACAATATGGTCATTTTGAGAAAATTATATTTTAGCTTTTTAGCATTATTTTTTTTCTTTTAGATAAAAAAAAGAAAACACAAATATGCGTCACCTATCCGTTGGTATATCATCTTCGACACTATCTTGCTAAAATTTTAATAAAAGTACTGTTTTAAATAAAATTGTAATTTTCTTTTCAAAGAAAATTATTTTGACATAAATCTTACTTAAAGTAAACTTGTATCATTTTTTTTTTTTTTTTAAGATGAACATGCTGAATTAATTACACAAACAACTCAAACTGCTAATTTGTAAACCAGGACCACCACATACTTAAAAAAAATATATAAGGGAGCACATTTTAAATAATTGTCTTTGAAGTTAAATTTAGATTTTATTTGAAAGATAAAGGAAAGCTAACCCGTAATTAAAAGAAATAAGTTTTTAGGTATTTTTAAAACATTGGCGCGTTTTCTCGTTACTTTTTGAACCGCCACTATAGACGAAAAATGCAAACAACAAATTAAAAATTTTCTTTAAAATCTAATATATACTGAATAGCAGGGACAGCCTTAGTTGGCAACCAGTTTATTGAAAAAAAGAAATGGCAACCTACCTACCTACTTAAATTATATTTTTGAGTTTTGTTTAATTCATTGCTTTTATTTTTTATTTTCTTACATATTTTATGCCTTTACAATTTAAATAATTCTGAATTTAAGAAAATGTCTAAAATAATGGGCAAAAGTGGTAGTTATTGAATTGATAATGTTGTCTTCAGTTCTTTCTTAATTATTCATTGTCATCCAAGTGATGTCTATTTTTATTTGTAAAATTACATAATCCTATATATAACCAATAATTTTAGAATACATTTTATGAGAGTATGATAGAATGTTCAAAGTCGAAAAATCAGTACAGTGTAACCCGGATATAGGAGAGATTTTCTATGGTCCCAAATTAGAGCCATACTTACCTAAACAAAATAGACCAAACCCAGATATAAGAGACTTCTCCATCCCCGACAACTCTCTTATATCCGGGTTACACTGTATTATTTCTCTTTTTACATTCATAACAAAAATAATCTAACAGTTGCAAAAATAAAATAAAATTCTTTTAAAAAGAAAGTTCACTCAAAAAATGGGATTAAACTTTACATTTTTTTCAATCTTCAAACTTGTCTTTATTTTAAAAAAAATTCTTGTGACAAACAGCAAAGGGACAAATTTCAAAATCGCACAGAAATATTACAAGTAATTTTTTGTAAAACATTAAGTGCACATTTTTGTTTTTTTTGGCAAACATGGACCTTCATAACCACAAAAATAGTGTCAGAAAAGGCCAATTTTTCCATTGATGCCACTATTATTTAAGTATGTTCACACCCTCAGCAATGTTTATTTAGAGGATTTATTTAACTTTTATAAAGATATATTATTTACCATTTTACACAGAAATAAAATGTAAAAAACAAATTCTTTTTATTCAGAAATTAAAAAAAATAAAATTACAAAATTATCAAAATATGTAAACCATCGACTTCCTTGCCAATTTTACCTACCTTCAATCCCTTGGCAATGTTTGTTGTTTTAAAAAGCAATGATTAAAATTTTAATAAAGACGAAACATATGAAATTGAATTTATTTTCTTTGTTCTTTGAGAATTTACAATAAAAATATTAAACGCTATTTATTTATTGCATTATTTACAAAAATAATTTCATATTTACAACATTCTTAAAATGCAAATTAACTAATAAAATGTAAATGTTTATTATTTATCAATTTATAAAGAAATAAATATGTAAATAAGTATTTTATTGATAAATTTATTAAAAATGTCATAAATGTAAAAAAGAAAATTAATTTAAACACACAATGATGAGTAACCATAATTATAAATTTTGAAAACTTTCATTTGCTTCTGCTACAGGAGTTCACTAAAATAGGTTCAGAGCATCTCTTACTATGAACCAAATATTCTTTTAATGTTAGACGAGACCATAAACACTCAATATTCATTGGATGGACATAGTTTTCTTGTTTTTAAAAACATTAGTCATCACTAGTATTATTGGTTGAAAGCAATCATGGCCAAGAAGACAAACCTGTGCACATACAAGTTATGTGTATATGCAAATACCCTCAACCTTGGATGTTATTACAGGTACAGTGAATGACAGACAATTGGAGGACATTGTCACAAAACTTGTCGCAATTGCACCACAGATTTCATCACATGTACAATTACAGAATGTCTAATTTTTATCAGGGATTTGGAGGATACCACTGTATGGCAGCCAACCATCAGAAATGTATGTCCTGGTAAAATATGTTCTTGAATATTTAGAAACAGTGTTGATGTCTTATCTGCAATTGATTGAATAAAACACCTTCCCAGAGTCTCTTTCAATTCCACCAAATAGCTACTGTCCTTGGTGTTCTCTTCCCCCGTTAGGTTTCCTCTTTCCAAATTAGGCTTAATCTACATCAACACCCTCTTACCTATGAGGTTATTTTAATAGAAAACTTTCTAGAAATATTTGGTGGTGGGGTTAGCTACTGCTCTATTTCAATACACTGTGAATATTTAAAAAATTGGGAAGTTGATACCAAATAATTTTTTTATAAATTTTATAAAGAAAAATCCCTGAAAATATTCCATCAAAAATGTTTGTAATGTCGAATCAGAACATCAAAAACCCATTTTATTCCTAACACGAAGCAAATTTTTAAAAGACATTTGTTATTTAATATATATATATATATATATATATATATATATAGCTTGTGGATATCTTTATGGAAAGTTGAAAGAGTTTATATTTCCCAGCATACCTTTTTGAATGCACACTTGAAAATCAGTTCTTTTACTATTAGAACTTTTGTACACACAAATAAAAAAACAAAAAAAAACAATTCTGACGTATATTGCTTGCCTGTTAGAAAGTACATGCTTCTTCTATGTGCTGTGTCCCTTCAGAGTGTGGGTGATCATGGTTATCCACAACTTCCAATTATTTGTAGCTCTTAGCAATGTTTATCTTTTTACTGCACCACCCATTCCCTGTTCTATCACCCATTTACACAAACTCTTTAGGCAAGTTATTTATTCTTTCTACCATCCCTCTTACCTTCAAGATGTTCCGTGAGTGTCAAATTTACTAACCATTCTTTTCTCATGATGTATCCTTGAAATTTAAACTGTCTGATTCTAAATCTTTTTTTTTTTCATTTTTCCTTTAAATTTCCTTGCTTATAGCTCCACCTATTGTATTTTCAGCATCCTTTTGTAGAACATTATCTTTGTTGTCTCAAGTCTCTTCATCTGTGAGGCAACTGGACCAATTGCACACAACAGTTCAGCAATCTATTACAACGTATATTAAGAAGCAAGTGTAATCCTCATCTCTGTCTTATCCTCAGTTGCAAGCTAGCCGGCTTTCTTTACCTTCTTAGTTGGGGCCCATTAGGGTTGATTCAGGTTTCCCAAAATGTTACAATATTGAGATTGACGGAAGTCTAGTGATGGACTGAATATGTACATAGTGTACCACAATGATAAACAGTGTTGATAACTAACAAGTCTATTAAATAGAAAAAAATGTTTATTATCTATAGTAGAACTATGTCTACCACTCACTAGATGATAAACTGAGAAATCTAGCAGTAATTTTTAAAGCAATGACAAGCCAGTTAACTCTCACCCAATACTTCTGTCATGCATGTGTTTGTATTAGCTCTGGCCAAAGGTGACAGCTGTCTTATGATGCAATCTTGATAAATCTCTGACAATTGTTTGTTGGGCACAACTCTCCTTCTGTGTCTGGGGCCCAGTTTATATAGATGACCACCACACCAAAATTGACCTCAATATATCTAATCTCTCCATGTTCAACTGCCCTAATCTTAAGGTATCCTTTACAAAACAAGGCTCTCTTTGCTTAACAATTTTCAATCACTATTTCTGTTAGGATAATAGTGTTTTTAGCAAATAGTATTAACCTTTACCCAGCTAAATTCTTTTTTTTTTCTTGAGGGCACAAAAACATTAGCACCTACTATTTTAAAATTGTTATAACTTTTTTGTATTGTGTGTATAGATTTCATTTTTTTTGTATACTAATAAAAGAATATACGAGTAATGTTTTGACATTGGGGGGGGGGGGAAATTGAAAACACAAAATAAAACCAAATACATTAACATACTTTAACTTTTATTATTCCTTGTGAAGTTCCCGAGTGCAATAAGACGAAAAATGGCTAAAAAGGGCTTTCATTTTGTCAAAAGTGACATCCTTCCACGTGTTTACATGAGTAGACACCAGCATTTGTTTACTCTTTCTTTCACCTGACTAGCATACTTGTCTTGTTGACAAATAAAGTTATTATTTTGTCATTTATAAATAGATGAAATAATTCACCTTCAGAAAGGCTATCAGGTACATCCCTGAGGCCAGTAGCTTCCATAATATTACTCAGCCATGGATGATAGTAGCCACTCGACACCTAGTGTTCATCATGGCTTTTCTCCAAGTCCTTAGCATGATTATCATTTCCCAACCACTTCACTATCAATAACCACTTGAGTCAAACCTTCAAAATCATTAGAGTGTGAATAAAAGAAAAACTCCTCAATAAAAACTTTGTTGGACGCTGATATTGCTATTTTTTTTTTTTTCAAAAAAAAAAAAAAAAAAAAAAAAAAATCAAAAAATTTAACAAAGGTTTAATTGATGTTAGACCTTGTATAGAATGTAGAATTTAAAATAGCGTAGGAAAACAGATAAGCTATTTCAAGCTTAAAATACCGAAAATAACAGCTGACAAGTGTTTATAGCAACCCTCCCAAGGTGACAGAATATGCCTACAACATGCAAAAGGAGAGAATTCTCCAGCAACATTTTTCACCTCCAACATGACAAAGATTAATATAACCAAACCACAAGTTTGGGATTTAAGTATAACCCAGATGGTCCTTCTTTGTTTAAACAGGTTTTGCACAGATAGCATTAATATAAACAACCCCAAATTTAATTTCTCAAGAACAAGAAATTTAATCATGTGTTTGGTGAGAAGTGGATATGTTTGGAAAACTTTGCTTTTGTTTACTTTTACTGAATCTTGGCTAGTTATTTCCAAAATAGATCCTCTTTGGAACCATTCCTAAATTCATTTTATTGTTTAAAACATAATTATTAACTTTTTTACTTTTTCATTTTTTTTTCTCAAACATTCAATCCACTCTTCTGAGAATTTTAATAATTATTATTAAATTAGTAGTCCCTCCAGATCACCATCTAATGATTTCATGCAATTAAACCTTTGAGCGGGGCCAGAAGTCAATGTTTACACAGGAAAATATTAGAAACAAAGATTTTCTTTGTTTCTATAGGTATTTTCCTATTTAGCATTTGGAAGAAATCTTTTGCTATTTCAATATGCCTTTGGATTTCTGCATCCCATTTTCTGTCATCTCTTACACTTTCTATATATTTAAACTTCTGTACATGTTTGATTTTGACATCTCCAATTTTTAGCTTGCATCCAAGTTTTTCTTTCAAGTTCTTCTTGCTTTCCTTTGCTACCTTGTCTAGGAATTCCTGCAGTTTCATTTCTTTGTCTGCCATCAACACGGTGTCATGTGCATATCTTATGCTAGTAGAATTAAAATTCATATATCCTGATTGTATTAACCGATAAATTACAGAAACAATTGCCTACTTCATTTTGAAGAGAAGGTATTTGAAATTAAAAACATTTTTGAACTTGTCTTCTCATATCTTTTATATCATTTCTCCAGCCGAAGAGTAATAAAATGCAGCAAAAAGGAGTTTCATGCAGGTATATTTTTACTACAGAAAGAGACAAGAGAAAAATAACACCACAAAAAGGCTTCCTCCAGTGTGAGGTGGGGGAACAAAAAAAAAAAAAAAAAAAAAAAAAGTGGCAAGTGGAGTTCTGAGAAAAGTGTCACAACTGAAACAAAATTTAGTTTTAACTTTAAACTAAAGCACATATGACTTACTACTTTCAGAATGAAAAAGAAATTAACTCCATTTTTCAAGATTTCGGTAAAAATAATACTCTTTTAAAATGGGTCAGCAGATAAGAAACTTTTAACTATCAAATAAATTATGTTCATATCACACACATACACATATGCACACAAAATGGCCTTCATATGAAAAAGGATTTCTTTTTTTAATTTTCCTTTTTATTTTTTTGATAATTCCAGATATCTGGATCAGGAGTTTTTATAATCCTTTCTATCAAGTTTTAACAAAAAATAATGAATAGGTACTTACCATAAAATAAAAAACAGACAAAAAAAATTTTTTTTTTTTAAATCAATATAGCCGATCAAAAATTGATAAATTCAACTTTTTCTCTGATTGTATTAAAACTCAGTATGTAGGTTACTTACATGACAAGCTCAATGATACCTCATTTTTATCCCTATGCCACTGCATTTAGCGAAAAACGAAAAATTGATTTCAACAAAAATTTTAAACTAAAAACTCCCTCAATTTTCAAGCAATCTAATACAAACTTCATTCAATGGTAACCAACAATAACTTGATTGTTTAACAGTAATTTAACTTGATAATTGAGTCCACCCATATAGTGAAAATATGCATAAATAGCAAAAAATGGTTAATGGTTTCTTTCTTATTTTTCATTGATCTTTCAACCAATCTTCATCTAACTTAACAATTGCTTTATAAATGTATCCTCTTTTACATCCCTGGTAGCACAATGAGAAAGTGAATTTCAAAAACTTCAAAATAATTGTGTTCTGAAGTGGGTCTTCAATGTTGCCTGTTTTACCCCTTCATGTCCTCAACTAACTTCAATTGAATAAATACAGACTCCTGTTATATTAGTAACTGCATTAATTCAAAATGTTTTTTTTAATGAAAGTACTTAAAAAAGATAGACAGTTACATCTAAACATGATGCTGTTTTTGCTCCATTCTAATTGAATGCTTTTATTGATTGACCAGCTGGGTATGGCTACTAGTAGAACATATTTGTAGCTGTATATCACAAATATCCAGAGTATAATTATCCCAAAAAACAAATTTTGTAATCATGCTTATGAGCAAGAAAGACAAACCAAGATCACTACATTTACTATACAAAGTAAGATTACATTAGCATGAACATTTTACTATTTTTTCATCTCCAATCAAATCTTAATTAATGTGTCTACCCACCTGAAATATGAAGGAAATTCATTCCTCACCCACAATTTAAAACACATTTTATTAAAAGTTAATATTGTCTCTTTCGCTCATTTCATTGAAGCCACACATAACACATCTAATATTATCTTAAATTTTTTATTAAAAGGAAGCATTATCAGTATTAATTTTTTACTAATATTTCTTTCATCTCCATTTTAATTGCTTTATTTACACTTGTATAGGGTGCAATGGATAAATTATCATATAAATTATGCAAAAATGAAAATAATAGTGACATTTCACTTTAACATACATTTCCAAAATTACACAAAGATATCTTGAAATACTAAAGAGTAAATTTATTCAATAAAATTTCCATTCGTTTCAACCACATCTTCCTGCAACTCTTCTGGACGGTCTCCTTGTTTAAGGTGAATGCTGTTCCAAGGAGTTTTGTTGTTCTTTCGTTCATATGTGCCCCACACATAATAAACAAAGGACTGCAGTTTGGAGGAGTTAAGCGGTGATGTAGTTGAAGAAACTGTCTGACAGCCATGATGGGCACTATTTATTAATTACATTATTCGGACTACTGTCCTCATCTTTGTCGCCATATTTATCACAACATTTCAGTCGTTGCACACTCCAGCCTTCTTCAGGTGGTTGGACTGTTGAAATGAACCCTTTATTTCGCTCACTGGGGTAGACTGTTCTAGTTCTACATGCCAAGTCTAATGGATGTTAGTTATCAGTTATCCCCTGTTAATTCCCCTCTCCAAGTTCTCCACTGCCATAACCAGGTATTGAACTCACAACTCTTTGGGTCCTGTCACTGGATCTAACCAATGCCTTTATCCACTGTGCCATGTGTCCTTAAGGTATGAATTTCTGGGACTTATAAACTTAATGTCTTCAGCAACCTATTTTACCATTGTTCATATTGCAATTTTTACTGTTATCATTGCATGTTTTTTTTAACATAGCTCATATTGAAATTTCCATTGTTATTATTGCTTTTCTCTGGCACTCCTTATTACTGATTCCCATATTGTATTCATTTCTATGCTTGGTCGGCTCAGGAGATTTGTAGCCTAGCATATGTGCTGATTTCTTAGGTTTAAACTCACAACATCCTAGCCCACCATCTGGTTGGATAGGATGGGGGCATCTTTGGGTGAGCTTGGACGTGGTAAGTTTGTTCACCAAGGTACCCACAGAGGAGGCACTCTCAGTAGTCAGAGACAGATTGGCCTCTGACTAAGAGAATGGACCAGTATTCTAATAGATAATCTGATGGAGATGTTGACTTTCTGTACACAAACAACACACTTTGGAATGGGATCATAAATATATCAACACGACGAGGCCTTAGCAATGGGCTCACCATTATCACCAGCAATGGGCTCACCATTATCACCAGCAATGGCGAATATACACATGGAAAATTTTTAGGAAATGGCATTAGTATATATCTCTAAGGCCAACTCTATGGTTAAGCTACGTAGATGACACCTTCATACTCTGGCCACACTAGGAAGATGTTCAGGTTCTACTGGACCATGTAAACTCAATAAGACCTTCGATACAGTTCATGATGGAGAAAGAGAGTAACAACACACTCCCATTCCTGGATGTTCTAATATCTCGAACAGAGCATGGTTAAGACATCCGTATACTGCAAACCAACATTCAGCAGACAGTACCTAAATTTCAACTCCCACCATCCATACAGTCCGCTGCTTACAACACCAAACAAAAGTCCCCAGAGACATTAGATAAAGAATTGGTCAGTATAAGCAGTACCCTACAAAGTAACAACTACCCTGGATACATGGCAGCAGCCATAATAAACTGGAATAGGCAGATACAAGAGGACAACAACACTCAGAAAACAGTCTGCCTGCCTTATGTGAAGGGGTTATCTGCAATCCATATAACATCAGAACAACCTTCAAAAGCTGGAAGACACTTCACAGATACCTCTCCTGATTAAGACCCCCACCATAGAGGAGAAAATGACTAAAGACTGTGTACACCATCCCGTGCAGCTGCAGAAAGAACTATAAAGGGGAGACAGTCTACCCCACTAAGGTAAGCCTGCAAGAACACCAAAAAGCTGTAACATCAGGGGAAGTGGAAAAATCAGGCATGGCTGACAACACATGGAGAGAAAAGGGAGATCACTGCCCTTTGTGGGATCAGGTTGAAATCATAGACAAAGAACATCATTGGAAAATTTGTAAAGTTAAGGAATTAGCACATATGCTAGGCCACAAAAATCTCCCAGGCCAACCAAGCATAGAAATGAATACAATATAGGAACCAGTAATAAGAGTGCCACAGAAAAGCAATAATAACAACGAAAATTGCAATGTGAGCACTGGTAAAAATGATTGCTGAAGACATTAAGTTTATAAGTCCAAAAAATTCATACACAGATGTTCTTAAAGACACATGGCACAGTGGATAAAGGCATTGGTTAGATCCAGTGAGAGGACCCAAAGAGTTAAGGCAAATTAACAGGAGATAACTGATATCTGACATCCATTAGACATGGTATGTGGAACTAGAACAGTCTACCCCAGCGAGTGAAATAAAGGATTCAGTTTGACATTCCAACCAAGGAGCATACAACAGCTGATATTATGATAAATATGACAACAAAGATGAGGACAATAGTCCAAATAATGTGAATAGCGTACATAATACCTCATCTCAGAAATATAGAGATAGCTTGTTGCCACCCTCTTGACCCAGGCCACTGCCACCCATTTAAGAGGCCCAACAAGTTCAGGAGCAAATTTTCTGAGTGGATAAAGGTGTTGGTTAGATCCAGTGACAGGACCCAAAGTCAATACCTGGTTAAGGCAGTGGAGAACTTGGAGAGGTGAATTAACAGATTGAGACTCAAAGATTGAGATCCAAACACTCTGAAATGCCAAGCAGTAGAGCATGCTGTTTCCAAATGTCTGGGAAATTTTAGGAGTGAATTGCGCCATCAAGCCCTTTTTCTCACAGGCAACGGCCAAATGACCCTACTATACTGTGCAGTTGACAAAATCAAAAATATAAAATGTCATATATAATGTAATATTATCTTGTCTAGTATTTCTTTTATCTTCATTTTAATTGCTTTCATCTAATTTTATTTTTATCAGGTATAATTTTATAATCATACTTGTATACATGAATAAATAGTGCAACCATCTTTGCTTGAATGTGTTGCATGAATTTATAGTATCTGCAGTTAAGCTTTCATGGAGTTCCTCAAAGATGGGAATTGGTTGGCATTTCATATCACATGGCTCAGGCATTTCAAATATTTCAAACAAATATTTTACCCCCACCGACTGACCAAGTATTTGTCAACAACCCAGAGATAAATCCATTAATCATTTCCCCCCCACCCCCACCACTTACCTCGATCCATAAAATCATAATAGTCACCACCACCACCACCACCACCACCTCCATTGGGATCATAATCTCGTTCATGTCGGGTAATCTTAGGCTCAGCAAATCTGGGTTTAAAAACTGAAATGTACCAAAACACAAAACAATTTATTATTATAAAAATTAATCTGACTAATACCTACACTTTTCATGGATAGTAATTAAATTTCAGTTAGTGACCTTCCTTATATCATCACAAACTAATTATTTGTGCTATTATCCTCATCTTTGATATCTTTATCAGAATGTTTTGGCATATTTCTATTTCAATGCTTTAAAATATCCGATGTAAAAAATTGATTCTTTTGTTTTTTCATTTGTGAACATTATAGTTTTTTTTTCAAAAAGTATTAAAATATTACCTATTTTGTAACATGTGATGTCATAAGTAAGATTACTTAAATACATTGAAATTGTTATTCACTCTACAGAAGACAAAGCGATATGGCAAATTCTGGCAGTCAATAAAACAATTGTATATTAGTGCTAATCTCATTTTAATCCAATATCAAGTGGCCAAAAACTTTGAGACAGGAACACACTGAATGGTATAATTCTCTCCCCACTTGTAGAAATAGAACATCAGTGAGAAGTCAATGTACATGATATAATAGGTAAAGAGGTAATGTAGCTGTGACAGTCATGGGATTTGGGCAAGATGTAACACTTTCTGGAATGATTGTTGGAGCCAGGAAGAGAGAATGATCTCAGAAGTGACAAGTGTAGTAAGTTTGTCTTTGCCAATAGTAGCTAAGAATGTGAATTCTGGAATAGATATCAACACTATGCCAAAAGTTAAAAGAACAAGACAGCCATTAACTAACAAGGATAGTAACCAACCAATAAAGTGGAACATTGTATCAAATTGCATCTCAATTCAATGCCAGTGCTGCTCAACCCATCAGTTAACACTTCCCAGCATACACCACATTCCATGCAATTGAAGAAGATAGGTTTGCTTATTGTCCAATTCACACTGCTTACCTGTCTTTTGAACAGAAGTAGAGATTTATACCTTCTTTCCTATTTATGACTGCGTTTCCGGTCACTTCTAAAGTCTTATCTTCTTTCAACCCCACTAACTCTGGTATGCCTGGGGTGAAGCAATTAAAAAAAAAAAAATTAAAGTTTTTGTAGTTGCCGAGGAAAAAAAAAAAAAAAAAAAAAAAAGGTGTCATTATTAATCCCATAGCACTGGTTACTGTGACTCACCTGAAGCTACAAATCAAGCCCATGAGCAGGACTTTATGTGAACTGGTAATGGGTTCATTATTTTCCATGGGATATTTTCCATGTGAGTTTATAAAGACCATTAGAGAATTTGGAGAGAGAATGAAAGGCATAATTTATACAGATCTTAGAGTTAAATTATATCTCTTCAGCCTATCCAGGTTTCCATTTGATAATGGTTTATTCCCGCCAGGTAGTAGAACCTGTACCCAACCTGCACACGTGAAATCAAATTGGTTCCATTGGCCCTCACTCAGGTTGAGCATGTAGAAGACATATTGTGAGTCATTGTAAATTTCAAACAGTTATGGATAACTCTGGAACATGCCCTGAGTCTAGCACTCCATCCCCATAGCCACTATTATTTAGGTAAAAAGGTGCTACAGGTTATTAGGTAGTTGTTTAATATCTTTATTCAGCTTTATGTACTACTGCTTCACTGAGTTTTGTTTTCTACATTAACAAACTAAATATCCCTTTAACTATAGAAATGCATTTAAAAATCTGCAGAGGAATAGTGATAAGTTCTAAAGCTGATCAAGAAAGGTTTCAAAAAAATTTAATTGGTCAGATTTGGGGGAGTAAGACCAAAAACTTCAGTACACTCTTGTATAAAATTGTAGAAAAAAAAAAAAAAAAAAAAAATCATAAAAAGAATATTTTAAATTTTGTTTGAAATTAAATTAATGATTCTACACAACTGGAATCAAACTGATTCTAGAAACACTTGGGTGAATTCCAGCTACTCCATTGGGTCACACACAACAGGTTTAAAAAAAATGTTGAGCATGTAGAAGGCATATTGTTGGCCTTACTAACTCCTATGCAGCTACAACCAACAAATAGTTATAGATAGCTTTCGGACATAAAACGAGCCCAGTACCTCAAACTCCATGCCACAGACACTATTATTTAAGCAAAATAGAAGAGTTACACAGTACTAGGTACTGTTTATCATAAAAAAAGGTTTAAAATCTGATTGAAGTTAATGAGTCTAGGAAATTAACAAAAAGTGAAACAATGTGAAAGTAACTGGTTAGGATTTAGCCCAACTATCTGCAATCTAAATTGGTTGAGACCAAACAGCACAACAAAGAAAAAATAATCCCCCTACCTAAAGTTTGTTTGAACTTACCTGCATCACAGGATTCATATGCAAGTGCTGCATGATACGGCCGATGATATTTGACATAACCAAAACCTGATTTACGATCCTTCAGAATTGTCACATCCTCGATGTCACCAAATTTCTTGAAATAAATAAAGAGCAAATATAAGAAAAAAAAAATTTTTTTTAGAATAAGAACTGGAAAGGAGATTTTATGGTATTCTATTTAGTCCTACATCTTATTGAATTTAACATACCTAAGCAGATATCAGTAAAATTGTAATATCATTAGGAAAAAGAAAAAAGGCATCCATAAAATATAGCTGTAAAGGAACAAAAGAATAAATTAAAATAAAAGAACAATTTTCCCTAAATGAGAGGTAAAATTTTGTACTCAAGAAAATTTGTTCTGAATTCATGCAATTTAAAAGAACCAAAGAATACATTGGCTGCAGAAGGAAAAAATATGAAGAGTTTAAGTTTAAAATTTGACAACAACGTCACAAAACAATTTTGGATAGGAAATAAAATACTTTTCAATTTAGATCCAATTCAAAAGAAATAATCAATCTCCTCCCAATAAATTATCAATTTAATCGTATCGTGTAGGCAAAAAGTAAAATATCATTTACAAAGACTACAGCCAACTATAAAAATCATTTTTTTGCTTATTAGTTTTACAGCCAAATTTTTCCAACTTGTTAAATTCTGTGGGATTGTTAGAATCCCAGACAACATTACAACACAGACAAATGAATGTATTAGTAGGTATCCCAAATTGGCTAGTTTACACTGCAAAAATGGATCAAATTGTGAAATTTTCTTCAAGTTCAACAGGCAATTATTTTTTAAGTTATTTTGATAAAATTAGTATGTAAAGAAAATGTAAATGTTTCCTCTTCAAAAAGATAGAAACACTACACCCAACCAACTCCAAGTGCAAACAAATATAAAATTATAAAACATAAAAAATGAAAAAAAAAATTTTTTTTTTCTTACAAAATCTTTAAGGAGCACTCTTCTTTTTTCCTATTTGTTTTGTGATACAAGAAGTGTACATTTTTACTTGCAGGTTTTTGCATAGTTCTGCAAACTATTTTAATACATGGATGGAACAGTCAACGTTGACAAATCAAGTCCAACATACATTTAACACAGCCAAGAAAATTTTAGCCACCATAGGAGAAATGATTTAAGAGCCTTTTTAGATTTTTCCCATGATGCTTTTTTTTTTTTTTATAGCTGATGAACTCATTGCCATTGAAATTACATCACAGGAACTTGAAGATCCAGTGACTAACTCTGGTAGCTGTGATGAAAAAGAACCATATCAAGTGATCTTCAGATATAAGAGACAAGACCAATAGGTTACCATATACTATGATTCCAGTTTCTACAATTGTCATGTCATTGACATTACATCTCCAACCTGTGCAATAATCAAGTTTCTAGCTTCAACTAAGGGTAGAAACTTATTTCCAATGGCCTTTGGTGGTGACATTGAACAGTCAAGTCAACTTTAGTCTTAAGATGGGACTTACATTTAATGCCAGTTTCAAATGATGGCAGAATCTGGAATGATCCAGAAATATTGGTTATAGAAGCTTGTAAAAAAAAAATTCAGACTGCAAATCACCATTAGGAAAGGAAGTGCAGTAGTGCTGTTCAAACTGCTCAGAAAGTCTTTTTCATCATTTCCAATAAATGTAGTTTTACTCATTTCCATTGATTTATTTTTTTTTTATTATTTAAAAATTGACCACTGATTCTTTTTGTATAACAAGTTTCAAAGTTTTGATGTTGTCAGTCCTTTTTGGGAAAGTAAAAAAATTGCATAAATTTACAAAATTTTCAAAAAAAAAAATCAAATACATTTATGAGAAAGATTTTTAATATTATCTCTAAGATACTATAAAACATTAAGAAGTTTCAATGACTTAAATATAGAATTGAAATTTATATGAATGGTCAAAGTTGCCTTCCTGGGTTATTTTTGCACTGTTTTTGGACAGAATGTGACTCTCCCTCCTCGGTTTTACCTAATAATTATTAATTCCATTAGTATTATCTTTCTTTCATGACTTAATGATATTGTATTTATGATTTTTCTCTCATTTGAAGCCTGCATCTTCACATACTGTTAAAATGGGCATCTGTTCCAATCTCAGACAAACTTTAAATGGTTCTAACTTGACGGCTAATTGAACTAGCAAGATAAATTTGGTACTATTTTTTTATATTTTGGCAAGCTTTATATATCAACATGAAAAGCTTTTAGAAAAATAGTTAGGGATAACTAATATTAGTTAATTTAGGAAATAAAGTTTGTCAAATGTTCTATGTATGTATATAAAAAAATGAAGTAGGTATGTGCTTTAAACAATTACACCTTAAATGGTATAATCTAAATACTAATTAAACAGAGTTCAAAGCAGAAACTGTTTTGAAAGGCCCAAACGTTGCATCAACATTCATGTTCACGAAAAGGGTTTTTTAGATTTCAAGGTGACTTACTTCAAATTCTTTTCGAACATCATCCTCTGAATATGACTTTGGCACAATGACAAAGAGACGAACCAGCCTTTCTTCTTCACGGGGATCACGTACAGAACCATCTCTCTTTGAACTAGCCACTAAAACCTGAAACAAGCAATCAGCAAGAACAGCTGACACATTAAATGCAAATAAAATCAGTATTAAAAATAAAGCTTATAATCCCTGACAGAGAAACAGATATTTATCTATTCAAATAAGGAATATAAATTGTTTTCTTTTTAAAACATTGACATTCAAAGAGATCAAAAAAAAAAAAAAAAAAAAAAAGGACTATTCATGCACAGAAGGAAGATAAATGCAGTGTGTGGACTAAAAGTTTTTGGGTTTATTAAATAAAAAACACAATTGTTCTTTTATTTTTTTACGTTAGCTTTATAGAATAATATATTTACCATTTTTTTTAAGTGAATTCTATAAAGATTAGTAAAAAAAATTATAAAAGATACAATGAGTGGAAAATTCCCTGTACAACTGTAACAATTTTTATTACCAAAGATAATTCCAGCCAAATGTTAACCTTATGAAATATTATGCTCTTTTTTAAAAAAAACTAATTTCAGATTCTTTTTATCAATTATTGTTTTTAAGTGGTTTAATTAAAAGCAGCATTTGTTAAAATCAATTGTTTGAATCTTTGGATAAAATTCATAGTCAAGGACTCCTTACATCACCATCTTATCAAAATTATCAACTTTGGATAAAGACCAGCTTTTGGCACAATAGCAATGATCTGTTGTCCAACAACCTCTTGCATTCCAATAGTTCATTGCTAATTACAATGTTTTTCAAATTAAATATTCTAATTGTATTTAAGTGAATTGTACATGAAAAGAAGATCCAATATTTTTTTTAATTTTTTTTTGCACCAAAAGCAATAATAGAAACTAATAAAAAAAAAAAAATATCTAACCATGATGAATTTGTGTGGGTAAAAAATACATAAAAATGCCTAACAAAGTAGATGTAATAGATTGTTAAAGCCCAATATGGATGTTTTTACGATGTTGACATGTACGTCCTACATTATATGATTATTTTCAAATGATTTTGTTAGATTGCTATCAATCACAACTCATCAATCCAATTCTGAAGCATTTTTTTTTATTTTTCAGTAGCATTAACTTTTCTGTATAAAAATTATTCATTACAATTTTTTTTTGAAAATGATTATCCTATATGTATACAGCTATTAGAATTATGCATCATAACTCTTTTTTTTCTGTTACTAACATTTGCTTTATTTCCTAACCAATGTATTTTTATTGTAAAATCATTAGCAATACATTTACATGATACATCTAATAGCCATTTACTATCAGTTATGCTTGCTTTAATTCTTGAACAATGATAATCCCCCTTCCTGATTTTCAATGCATAAAATGCCTGTAAAGTACTGAATCTAAGAAATTGTTAATATCAGTTTTTTTCCTCATGACACCAGAAATATTTGGCTTGCTAATGCGTAAAATTACTAAAGCTAAGTCAAATATGGTAGAGCAGAAGTAAAGTGATAATCAGTATAAAAAGCTGAAAAAACTTGCCAATGTATACTGGATTCAAATGTAATAGGTACTAAAATATAAATTTAATTGTTTTATTCTTGTTCATCACTAGTTTCAAGAGCCACTAAATATCTAATAAGAATGAATGAATGATTCAACATATCTGCTTACAAAATCCTGCTTCTGATATATCACAGGTTACATAAACAACCTATAAATAGAATAGTCTGTTTAAATCCATATTTACAAAGTCAAAGATCAAAATTTTCTGTGTATACAAAAGGAAGAAATTTGATGTTTTTTAGCACAGAATTATTAATCTTTATTACAGAATCTGGCATAGTGATACCGTTTGGCCACGGTAGTGAAGCAGAACACAGTTTACTATGTTTGGCAGAAAAGAATTCCCAACAAAATAGATACTAGATTCAATCTACATGTTTAAATGAAGAAAATGCATTGCATTAAAAAAAAAAAAAAAAAAAAAAAATTCTTTGCTATTTGAAATATGGTATTTCAACTTTTGTCCACTGCAAAGCTGCCACCAGCTGTCCAAGAATTATGCTAATCAAAGTCTATTGAAAATATTTCTAAATATTACTGAATTCAAAAGATCACTATACTACCTTAATCTTACAAGAGCCCACCACAGAATTATTATTTTGCTTTTCAAGACATTGCAAACAAGTTTAATTTTCATTGAATGTCTCATGATTGTGACCCAAGGTGGTAATTGTGGACAAAATGAGAGATTTTGTTCAAAGATCATCAAATATAAGTTTAATCAATAATTCTGCAGACAGGAATTTGTAGAAAACATAAAATTGACAAGTCTCCTTACTTGATTATTTTAGGTGTGAGCTTATGAGATAAGATTCGGAGAAAAAGAATGAATCAATTGATAATGAGGCATCTATTGACTGTTCATCTTAAAAGACAACTGAATATAGCATATACAAGTCCACTAACATCCAGAACATCAGTTGGAGATCCCATGCAACACTTAACACAATCTATATAGAACTGAGATCAATCTCTCTTAAGCTCAAGCAAAAACAATTACAGTTTATAGGTCACTGCCCCCGAGCAGACAATGAAGTCATTTCATCCTTACTCCTTTGGCATCCTTCTAAAAATGCCTTCTCATGAAAATTCACTTTCCCCAGACACCATAGCCTGGGACTCAGAGTTGGACATTGGGGATCTGGGAACAGCAATATGGAACTAAACAGTGTGGAAAGTGATGTCAATGGAGTTCTGACCAATCATAGGGTAGCTGGAAGATTATGATGATGATGATGATGATTAGGGGGAAAATTTTTTAAATTGTCACCTACCTTAAGTGGTTTGGGATGTCCTGGTACACACTTGCCATTCATTTCTTCCATTGCCAGAAAGGCAGATGAAGTTTTGCTGAACTTAATATATACAATTCCTATAAGTAAAAGGGGATAGAAAAAAAATAGAGATACAGCAGATGGTTATAAAAAAAATAACAATTCTTGGTCAAAATGTTTTACCACTATTTAACATTTTTATTGCAACTTTGTGGATTTTGCCATTAAATCAGTAATTTAACTTACAAGGTCTTTTTGACTAGACCTTTCCAACACTAGGCCTAAAATGGTTCAAAATCATTTACAACACAAAAAGTAACAGAAACCTATCCATATTATTATTGTAGTAGTGTATCCAGTGATTTAAAAAAAAAAAAAAAAAAAAAAAAAAGACTGCAATTGTTAGAAAGTTTTAATAGTGAGATGCAATGAACCAAAAATCTTGAAACAATTTGAGATAAAATAAAGCAAAGATAATTAATCTGTTCCTTTTATATTTTTTTTTTAGACATTCCACAGTATCTATGATTCATTGATTACTCCTTGTAGTATATAAATTACTTCTAGCTCAATATCTTTCCATGTTAAAAATTTTGTGAGTTTAATATAACAGTGAAGCATAAATATCTCAGAAGAAAAAGATTAGAAATAGAATAATAAAGCTGGCGATGACAAAGCCTATTTCAGGACTAAGTTGAAGGCAGACGATCACTTAATAGACAAAGGTATCCAAGTGCCTCATATGAAAGGCTTGAAAATGCAAGACCAACACCTAAACGCCACTATGAAAAGCTTTTAAGAATGTATGTATGTATGTAAATATCTATATTTAATTAAAAACAAGAGTTCAGTTATGATAGCAATTTAATAACGTACTTTCTAACATATATAATATTTCCAACAAAAGAGTGATGTGCGTAGCCATGGTCAAATGCAAAATATGTAACAGAACTATCCAATAAACAGAATTGACAAAATTAGCAATAACAAGAAAAAGAAAAGAACAGGACAAAAAAATAATATAAAGCAATCAAACAATACATACAAAGCAACAGTAATATGGCAAAAAGTTCACAAACTACGAATTAGAGTTGACAAGCAAATGTAGCATTCTGACTTCAAGACAGATCAGGACTGAGTCAGATGAAACCAAGAACCAGCCTATTTTAATAGCTTGAAAAAAATCCCAGCATGCATTTGTGTGCTTCTGCAAAAAAAATTGGGAGGAGAAAGTGTTTTGCAATCATTCCCACTTTGATTGAAACTAACAAGAATATATATAAATATCTATTTTTAATTAAAAAGCAAGAGTTCAGTTATAATAGCAATTTCATGAGGCACTCTTTCTCATATATATAGAAGTAGCCATAGTAAATCAAAATGTAGTGAAAGAGTAACTGTTGAAGTGATCATGGCGAGATTCTTTCATTAATTCCTGAAGTTGCTTGTAATGTTTTATAGTTAAAACAATATTTTTATTTCAATATCTGTTTTCTTCTGTTTGTGAAACCTTTAAAACTTTTTTTTCCTGTTTTGTTTTTACAAACAATGAGATTTGACTTCTACCAAATACAATGATTAAAGCTTGAATTTTACAAATGCACTACCCCACACATTTCACTCTTGACACAGGCCTGTCACAGTGAAGGATGAAATAGATCCGAATGGAAAAGTCCAAAAACCTGATAACATGCAACCTTTTTGCAGTATGAAAACACATGAAACACCACAGCTTTTTAAATTCAATTAAAATGTGATAAAAATGCTCAAATCTTTTTATCTCTTATTGCCTCCTCATTACCACCCTGGAGAAGGACAGCATATCACTATATAAAACAAAAGGACCAAGAAAAGCAGGTAGCCAATATCTTGGAATATATTTTCATCAACAAGGGGATCAATGAACATTATCATCAAATATCTAAGAAGAAACAACACCATATGCATCTGATCCGAGAATTTAAATTTTAATCTCATGACTTTTTGTACAACACTTTTTATACTTAAAAAATCTTTATTAAAAAAGACTTACTTAAAATGTCCCCTAAATAAACTATTTCAAAATTATAAGGTTCAGTTTAAAAGTTATTAGATTTATGAATCAACATAGGGGATTTAGACATCACAAAGGTAGCAAACATAAGCACAAGAGTCATTGTTGTTGTTATTAAGTTGGGGCAAAAATAATGACGTAATAATGTCGTTTTTTCATGTATTTTTAACGTCAAAAAACATTATTACGTCATTATTTTTGCACAAACTTAATATATCTAAAAAAAAAAAAAAAAAAGCATAGACACAATGGGGACAGTATCACACTATAGCAAATAATCTTGTATGAGGTAATATTATACTTTATCGCAGTAATGCATGTTATTCTGTGGCTAGTTCAACAGGATTGACACTAAAGGTTGTTCAGTTTCTTAAAAAAAAAAAAAAAAAAAAAACATAATAAAAAATAAATAAATTTCCAACACCCACACATTGATAAAGACCAAATATTAATATTCAACCACAGAGACAAGCTAAAATTTCATATTTTATCACAAAACTATTTTATTTCATCAATAGAAATCATTCCATGCTATATGTGAACTGAAAATATACTCAAAATTTCAACATCTGAACATTTATGAAATGCATTTGAAAATCTATATATTAATACACTTTTACATATGTATGGTGTGCGTTACACTTAATATCACAGATAATGAGAGGGAAACAAAGACACAGGGCCAGGGAGGGACAGAGCGCAATACAGAAAGTGATTAGAAGAGAGGGTCATCTCAGATGAAGGCATGTGTTTGTAATGAGAGGTTAAATCACGTTTTGCGATCTAATGATCTGTCAATGATATTTCAGTATTTTTAAGCAAGTTTATGTAACTTCCCTCATAACTATATGGGCATGATTATGGCTTGAAAAGAACAAAGTGCAGCATTAAAAAAAATTATTAGTAAATCCATATAATTTACCTAGGTTCTCCTCATCTTCATTAATCTGGTACAAAAATTCTCAGGTTTAATTTTTTTCTTTATAAGTTGTTACTGTTGTCATTAACTCTTTTCCACTGATCTCTTGACAAATATTTTCAAATAATTCATCCAAAATTGTTCTCCCCACCAAAGGGATCCATGTTTTGTTTATTTTAAATTTTAATACTTGAAATGAAAAACATTTATTAGTATATAATTCAAGTATCATCTAGTGCTGAATTTCGAAAGATTTCTATATACTAAACACTAGCTTGTCTTACACCACACAAATTTATTAAACAAGACTCATATTTTAAAACCTTTAAAAATTCATATATTCAAATTACACTAAAAATTTCATTTGTAATGCAATATATTTTAACTATTTGTAACCAATAAGTCCCAGAATTAGAAAAAACAAAAACATGGAAACTTGTTATAAAATTCCAAAATCTGAAATCAGTTAAAAATTTGGTCATAATAAATCAACTACTGTATTATGACTATTTTTAATATATACCGGAAGTATATTCAGTAAATACTGACAGGTGTCATTGTTGGCTAACCAATTTTACTGGATTTAAACTGTACAAAACACTGCATAACATTTTATGGTCAATAAAATCACATGTTGATGTTCAACAAGGTGTCAAAAAGTGTAGCAAATACTATTAAATAAAAGCTGCTAGCAATTATGTCAAAAGTAAAATACCTTGCAAGAATTGAACTTTTTGCAAAAAGGAACCAATTAGAATCAATAACCAATCTCATAATGTAATGTCATACCAACAGCATAGTGATGACAGTGAGCAATTGATAGCCGCAGACCTCAAATGGTGGGTGAATTAAGGCAGTTGCATCACTAACTTGTTGCACAAATTAAAAAAAAAACAAAAAAAACCCGGATAAACTGAAAAACAGCTGGGAAATAATATCACTTGTTCAGAGAGAGAGAGAGAGAGAGACAGACAATTTTTGCTTACTCAGGGATAAATTTGTAATAAAAGCTGTCATACACAAATATAAGCACTTAGTATTTTGATTCATTAAAATTTTTTATCAAAAGGTAAAAGCTCTTCAGTATGCACATTATAACCCTGGTTATAAGCTAAAATTAGGTATATTTTGGAAAAAAACCCAGCTTCATCAAGTCTATAGGGAAATAAATTGACATATGGTATCAATCACTTTTTATAATGCTAATCAGTGCATGGTAAGCACCACAGCATTAGTAATGATTATCAGATTTTTAAGATATTTTGTGACGATATCATTCTAGAATTCTCAGGTATTCCCTTTAAATAAAAAAAAATAAAAAATTCTGCACATACTGCTTTAGACTTGCTTGCTGAAATTTGACAAAAACTGGAACATTGCTTTTTGCATCTTTCCAAGCATTTTACTTGCGGAATGAATTTTTGCAAAAACTTCAGCAGATAAATCAATAATAAAAGTGAAAAAAATTGAGCCGAAGTGCCAATAACCATGAAATAAAATTGTACCACCTTTATAGAAAACCATCCATCTGCTCATGTCCATAAATTCTGATGTTTTTTTTTTTTGTAACATGTTGCTTTTGAATATCAACTGATACACAATTCACGGAATTATCATTTTTAAATACTTATACATGTTTCCACATGTGAGAACTCAGTTGAAACAAAATGCCTTTATCAGAAAGGTTACATTTAAAGTTCTTTTTCAGAACTCATCATTTCATAGTAGCATTTGTAATTAGTCATCATCACAATTAGGATAATAAACTTTTAATTATTGAGGTAAAAAATTTAAAAATGGATTTTATTTAAATTTATTTTCCATGTAAAGATATGTTTTCATTTCATAATAAAGTTTTATTATTTAAAATGTTCACAGGAACAGACATGTGTCTGATATAGACAAAGTACATACATTTTAGCAAACAGTTCACTGCTGTATTGTGTGTAATAAATAAGGAAGTAGATATAGACCATACTTCACTTATCTCTCTGGGAAAAAGGAGTCACTTAGCATGGTCATGTAAATGAGTTGGCATTGAGTTGACCAACTGTGACCTGTTGCAAAGTCTCATATTTGGGGAATACCAACGGAAAGGTTATTTTAAATTTACTAAAACCAAGATCAATAAAATTCTGTTTTTTTTTTTTTTTTAACATTATCCATTTTCTACCACATCCAACAAATTTCTAATCTTTTAGAGTTCATTTTTGACAGCCTTTTTTTTTTTTTTTTTTTTTTTATATGTTGATTCTCGGTTTTACATGGCTTTTTAATACAGCTATAAAATCTTTACACAAGGAATTTTTTGTGGTTACTATGCTACATGATGAATCAGTTTTTAAATAATTTTCGACAGCAATTTGAGATATTTATAAAGTAAACAACTGCTGAGTTGAAGCTAAGCATTTCGTTTATTTTTAATACTTTAAAGTTTAGAAATTAAACGTTTTCTTTTCAATCATGCATAAAAATATAGAATGAAAATAATATCGTAAATCAAAATTTACGAGGAAGAAGTTACATTTTTTTTTTTTTTTTTTTTGATTGATCACGAAAGTAAACTATTTCCAACACAATTACATACACACCCAGAATCAGAGAAAACTCAAATCCTATTTTTCTTGAGTCTACTTTCGGGAAAATTTTCTTATAAAAATCCAGAGATTTCGACTTTCAGGAGCAGAGATGCGACTGTCTCCAAACCGTTCAAAAACATACCTAGCGTGTGCTGAAAATAAACGTGTCGGCGGCTTCAAACAAATCATCTCCAACAAGAATCACTCGGACGGTCAGAGAATCTTTGCTGACGATAAAAGTTTTTCTAAACCAGTTTTTTTTTTTCCTGTGGACCAACTATTTTTCTCACGATTTTTCTTTTTTTTTTAAACTCTTTTGCTCACATTTATAATGTTTAGTTTATAAATACAAAAATTATTTATTTAACAGGAATAAACATGTTTTCTTTATTCTTATTTCATTATTGTATAATTCGAACATTCGGATTTTTAATATAAAAAACCTGGACGACTGAATTTCCTACAGGTTTTTCAAAATAATGTGAGAACTGACTAACTAGGGTTTTAAATTCTGGGAAACCCCTAAGAATACCTACTTCCTTGTCACTAAATTTCTATTCATAGTTTTTGACTAACTGATAAAAAGTTTACTTGGTAAAACAACGAGTTTGTTTATAAACTTTATTTGTTTTTAAGAGAAAATAACTTGAATGAAAACAAAAATGCTAACATGCTTTCTTTTTAAATGCGTATTTTTCAAGTGTCATCAACGACATATGTATTCGGGTGTACAAATCCTAAAAAGATATACTGATAATGAAGACTTTACTAATTGTGACCGATCATAGTAGAAAATAAAATACACACACCTTTTTTTTTTTAAACTCTAAGAACATAAATAAAAATATATTACGCTTTTTTTTTTCAATTTCACGACACCACTCTTCATTCAAAATGGCGGCATCAGTTTTAAATCTCTTAAATAATCTAATTTCTAATTTTGTATATTAATATGCTGCTTCGTTTAGAAACAATAATCAACTAAATATAAGCTGACTGCTGTCATGGACTTCACCAAGAGACGAGAATACTTTCTTCATCGGAAACAAAAAGTAAATAGGGTGGAGAAATCCTAAAAGTAATATTGAAAACGAATGAATTTTCTCATCCTTTGATGTAGCGGAAGAATTTAAATTTAATATTATCTTACACCATTATCAAATTTATCATTAAAACAGAACTAAAAGGGTTTAGAGTTTTCGAAAGTTAAAATAAGCCGGAACAACGGAACATTCTTTACCCTTTTTCAACAAGAAAAGTTCACATTGCCGAAGCCAGACTGAACAAAAACACATACCTTTTTCTTCACTCGTCTGTCGATCTTTAACAATATAAACATCTTGGATAGTACCATATTTCCCGAAGCATTTATGATACTCATCCTCAGATATTCCTTTGCCAGCAATAATAAACAAACGGCTGTTCCTACTAGTATAACGTTGATTAGACATTTCTGTTTCCCGTATTAAATCTGGAGAAAAAATATAAAACCAAATATAGCAACACCCGTTCTCGGCGAATCTCGTAAAATGACGCGAGACTATATTCGCTCCGGACGCGCAATTGACCTTTGATGTATATTGAAATGAAATGCACTAAGAAACCACATTTACATTTTTATTTAATCGTTCTGGGGTTGGGATTTTTTTTTTTTTTTTTTTTGTCATATAGGCAAATGCCGAAACAATCGCATCAAACTCAACACTCAGTAATAGACTTATCGAAGTGTTAAAACAGGAAATTTAATTTATTGTAATTTAAATTTCTTGTATTTTAGAATTTTTTAAATGATTTGTAAAACAGAAAACTGCAACGAAATTGAATGAAATGGTCACTTTGAAAAAATTATTTTTATTTTTTTTTTAAATTAGCAGTATTAATTTTTTTGATAAAAAAGAAAACTCAGAGACGTGTCATTCAGGTTGGCATTCCTGAGAACATTCAACTTGTTTAAATTTTATAAAATTTTACCGTTTTAACTTTTAAATAAATTGGAAATTATTTTTCAAAGAAGATTATTTTTAATTTTTCTAAATAAAGTGATGAACTTGTAACAATTTTAAAATCCAAACAAGACGAACGTAAATTGCAACGACTGGCAAAAAAATTGTAGGTACCACCACGGATATTAAAAAAAACAAATAACGTATTTTAAATAGTGAGTTAAATTTATTTAAAAGATAGCCTAAAAAGCTAATCCGGATTAAAAAGAAAAATTGATTTCTGTAAAGTTTCTTTACAATTTTTAAAACATTGGCACGTTTTCTAGTCACTCATCGAACCGCCATTATAGACGAAAAATGTAAACAACAAATTTTAAAATCTCCTAAAAATCTAATATTTGTTTTTTAGAGATATGTTTCGAAGTCATTTATCAAATTTAAGGATTAATTAACTGTATTTTGTAAATGTAATGTTTACTTTTTACTTAAAATAACGTTTTAATGAAAATAACGTTTACACACGGAACCTCGGAGTTCAAAGGTTAAAAACAAAAATTCTATAACACCGCAGACTTAAAAAGCGCGCGAAAAATTAAAGAAACACGGAACAGGAACACCAACAATGCAATAGTCAAAAATTGGTATTTATGTTAAAAAATATATTATCTTTATTCTTATATAACCAATAGTTTAAGAATAAGATTATCATTTTTTTTTATTCTATACGCCTAGCAGAATGAATAATTTTATTATTTTATATATTTAGAAGCATTTTTTTGTGAAATGATACTTGAGTTTACTTCATTGCCTTTATTTTTTTCTTAATATTTCATGCCATAAAATATACAACTGCACCCAATAATGACTATTTTAAATAATTCTGAATTTAAGAAAATGTATTAAAATAATGAAGTTGCTACTAACAAAAATATGGACAAAAGTGGTAGTTATTGAATTGATAGTGTTGATTGCGTCCACTTTAAATTCTTTTGTTGGTAACCAAATGATGTCTTTATTTTTATTTTGCCCGTAAAATTATTACAACACTAGCAGTGTTGAACCAATAAAGAAGAACTCGAACACAGGTATGGAATAACACAGATATATTACAAACAGGAATATATACAGAGAAGTAGAAGTGTTAGTATGAACAATCAGGTTTAGTAGAGAGAACAATGTAGTCTCGACCAGTATCACTATTCCAATGTCTTGCAGTAATTGTCTGAACGCGACTCTGTTTCGGACTGCCTCTGACTCGACTCTTGACGACTTGAACTACTGAAGATATTCAGTCACCCACCCACGAGGGTGTCATGTGGCACAAGGCCTTTTTAACGTGGGCACTCCGAGCCTGTGGGCTCGGCCAAAAATATGCCTATTGAACCCGTATAAACGGGTTCAGGGCCGGTCTACCACCCTGAAGGAGACTCTGCCCTTCGGCGTAGCCTCCTTCGGGTTCCTCCCGTCCGTAGGAAGAGAGTTTAACCAAACAGGCGGTCGAAACTTGAACTACTGACTGAATTTTGTCCCCCCCCCCATGTGGGCATCATGTGGCACAAGGCTGGTTTAACGTGGGCACTCCGAGCCCGTGGGCTCGGCCAAAAATATACCCATTGAACCCATATAAACGGGTTTAGGGCCGGTCTACCTCCCCGAAGGAGATTCCACCCTTCGGCGGAGCCTCCTTCAGGTTCCTCCCGTCCATAGGAAGAGAGTATAACCGAACAGTCGGTCAAAACTTGAGCGACTGACGATATTCAGTCACCCCCCACCCCCACGAGGGTGTCATGTGGCACAAGGCCTTTTTAATGTGGGCTTTCTGAGCCCGTGGGCTCGGCCAAAAATATGCTCATTGAACCCGTATAAACGGGGTCAGGGCCGGTCTACCTCCCCGAAGGAGATTCCGCCCTTCAGCGTAGCCTCCTTCGGGTTCCTCGCGTCCGTAGGAAGAGAGTATAACTGAACAGTCGGTCAAAACTTGAACGACTGACTATATTTAGTCACCCCCCCCAACGTGGGTGTCATGTGGCACAAGGCCAGTTTAATGTGGGCACTCTGTGCCTGCAGGCTCAGCCAAAAATATGCCCATTGAACCCGTATAAACTGGTTTAGGGCCAGTCTACCTCCCCGAAGGAGACTCCGCCCTTCGGCGTAGCCTCCTTCGGGTTCCTCCCGTCCGTAGGATGAGAGTATAACCGAACAGTCGGTGAAAACTTGAACGACTGACGATATTCAGTCACCCCCCTACAAGGGCGTCATGTGGCACAAGTCCTTTTTAACGTGGGCATTCCGAGCTCGTGTGCTCGGCCAAAAATATGCCCGTTGGACCCGTATAAACGGGTTCTGGGCCGGTCTACCTCCCCAAAGGAGGCTACGCCGAAGGGCGGAGTCTCCTTCGGGTTCCTTGCGTCCGTAGGAAGAGAGTACAACCGAACAGTTGTTCAAGTCAAAACTTGAACGACTGACAATATTCAGTCACCCCCCCACGAGGGTGTCATGTGGCACAAGGCCTTTTTAACGTGGGTATTCCGAGCCCGTGGGCTCGGCCAAAAAATAGCCCATTGAACCCGCATAAACGGGTTCAGGGCCGGTCTACCTCCCCGAAGGAGACTCCGCCCTTCGGCGTAGCCTCCTTCGGGTTCCTCCCGTCCGTAGGAAGAGAGTACAACCGAACAGTGGTTCAAGTCAAAACTTGAACGACTGACTCCTTGCCTACTCCTGAGACGCAGTATTTATTAAGTATGGAATAGTCCATTATTATTATTATGGGTAAGATCCCATAACAGTATTTGCAAGTGAATAGAACAAACCCAACTGGAATTTGAACTCAGCTCTCTGATTTTTCATTCTGAGCTGGTTCTTTACTGGAGTTACCTGATGTTCTCTTTCCAGCCTTGATAGAGTTCTAAAGGATTTACACAACCTTGTAGGTGATGGATTATTTTCCACCCTACAACCTCTTTCCTGCAGATGAAATGTTGCTAGCATCTCACTACTTTATCTCTTTTTTCATAACAGATATTCAAACAAGCTACATTCTTTTGTCCCACCAATTCAAACCTTCACAACCAGGACCCACCATGCCACATACACAGAGTTGACTCATCCCCATTCCCTTCATATTCATTTAGTGAGGAGGAAGTTCTACTCAAACAGCTTCTTACCCAGAACTGTTACCTTGTGGAATAGACACCTGGAAGGGTGCTTCTCAATCATTACAATCTTAACAAGTTTGGTGTCAACTATTATCTATCCTACATATCTTCATAATATACACATCTAACGTTCCCCTTTTACAACCTCATTCAGTAACCCTCTACCTTGAGTGGATCTTGAACTTTGTATTGGGTGAACAATAGTATTAAAAATGAAAGTAAATAACTTGTGGACATTAGCACAGAATCATGGTTTTTAACATTAAAAAATGAATGAACACTGAACAAATGTTGTTTTGAAAGCTTTATTTTCTTTATGTATACAAATTATATCCTTGTGAGACAGTTCAAGGTATGTTGGAATAGAAAGAGAGAGAGACCAGTTCTTTATCCTGATTAGATTTTGTTAGAGTGGATTGGACCAACCTGCCTTGCTTTCTGATAAAAGAGTAGAGGAGACTGAAAATTGAATCCCTATTTTTTTTGGGTTTATATGGAGGTCAGTAAGTGGTTGAGGAGTGAGTGTGTTTGGGCATGTCTTCACTTTTGTACTGAGTTTTTGATCTTTCTTATCCAAATATCTGGTTTCAGAAGAGAAATTAGCTGATTGACTTGTCCTTAAGAATGCTAATACTTATGTTAATGAGGTGTTAATGAGATGATACTTTTTCTAGAGATTTAAGAAATATGTTTATTTGTTAAACTTTGCCTACTACTATGAACAACATACTTTCTCAGGAAAGCTTAGCTTAGTAAATATCTAAACTAAGCTTAAGAAATATTTCCTCAGGAAAGCTCAAATAGCAATGTTTAGCAGGTGAGTGTAGTGAGTTTGATGGTCACTCAGTGCTCCATTACTGCAATATAACGAAGAAAACGATGAATTACTTCATCAAACCAAGCGACAACATGTTGTGTGTATCCTATGATGGAAACCATGGCAAAAAAGATAGTTACTTGCTGAAAAAAGGGCACGTATTCTGCATGATATGCTGAAGACAGAATATTCAAATTAGAAACAAGTCAGTCACAGGAGTCGCCATACAAGTATTTTGATATGCTAATATTATGCATCCTCTCCCAGTTGTGGACAAATGAAAAAAATGCTCAGTTGATAACAGCAGTTGGTGTTCTCAAACCAGAGAGAAAAAGACAAAATTTGTGTATTTAGCTACTGTGGCTGTCGTCGGTGAGTGAGTTATTTTTCTGACTGGCTACATGCATGATTCGTGACATAGTACCTGCAAAACGAGATTTTGACATTTCTTTCTACTCCTGATCTTTAAGTCTGAACTTACAGTGATTTGTTCTCTTCATTGCCTATTAATTTTTATAAAAAATTCTCACCCATTGTTCTTATTCCAACTCTCACCCTGTGCATTTATTTTCATGGAAACTTTGTAAGAAAAATTTAAATTTAAAGAAAATGATCATTTAGAATTGCAGAACTGATTCAAATTATAATTCATTCAATTCTAAAAATTAATTTTAATTATAACAAATCAAAATGAAATTTATTTGTGTAACATGTTATCTGTTGTGAGGTCGAATATTTGCCTACAATTTTGGACTCAGTCATCGGAGGAAAGACATAAAAATACTCCTACATAAAGAGGAGAAGCAGTAATAGCAGTAGCTTTTGCTGAAAACGGTTAATCATTCATGGTTAAATATTCTTTTCCCTAGTTTCTATTCTACATTATGTTTCCCTGTACCAAAAGGTAATAAACTTGTTAAACCAATTCCAGTTTTCTACTGTTATTTTTGATAACTCAGTTACATCATACTTCCATGTAAGGATGCTGTATTCCTCCATAAAACTTGAATATTATTCCTGCCTTTTCACAACCAGTTCATGGCTATACACAAGAATGCACGATGATCCATGAAGGAAAGAATAATAGACAAAGGACATTAGAAACAATTTGTAAGGTTCATATTTATTTGAAATAAAAATTTTGATATTGAAGAAAATTGGTTTAACTCTCTTTAAATAATTTACTGCATGTTTGAATACCATTCCTTCATTCAAATAAACTAAGTCCTAAATGAATTCTACCTATCTTCAAATTTTTCCTACACAACACTCTTACTTATGAAATTTTTAAAAGATCCTGTCCCTGCCATTTACTCCATGACCCTCCTTATTCAAGACACAAGATTAGATTTGGTTTGACTAGTTGATTTACCATTTAAAACCTTGCTGGATCATTCATCAGTCTCTTCTTCCACCCCACTACCCAACTTCTTTTATTTTTTTTAAATTCCAAATTAAATATAGTCTTAAAGGACAAAAAATCATAAATATTCCAGAGAGAGATCTCTCTGGAATATTTTTTTTTTTTGGATTACCTTATTTATCTACGTCTATACCAACTGAATGGATAATAAGTCATCAAAATAAATTTATTACCAACAATGGATTTTTAAGGTTTTTCCTCATTATATATATATATATATATATATATATATATATATATATATATATATATATATATATATATATATATTCTACATTCAACACCATCACTTGAGAAGACACCAGAAGTGTTGAAACAAAATGGCTATTTTTGTAGTGATGTTATAACATGTTTATGTTATAATTTTTGAATAAATAATATTTGCTCTACTCTGTATTGAGCACTCTTTTAAGAATAGTGTTTTTGGTTATTGTAATTTTATTCCATCTACAGTAATCCTATACTTGGGTGTATATATATATATATATATAAATATAAAAGTGAACATAGAAGTCAACACTTAGAGGCGACAGGCTGTTTCATGCTAGATGCAATCGTCAGGCCTGACGATTGATTGCATCTCGCATGAAACAGCCTGTCACCTCCAAGTGTTGACTTCTATGTTCACTCTTATATTTACACATGCTCTATCTCTGATATTGAGCACTTTGTCCCATAAATATACCACATCTTAAGACTATATTTCTTCATATATATATATATATATATATATATATATATATGTTGTTTTGTGGGTATATGTGTGCATATATGAATGTATATGAGAGTGAAATTAAAAAGAAAACCATTTACTAAGATGAATATGCTTTAATCATTTAAATGAAGTGCTTTAATCACAAGGTTATCTACTGTAAATTGGAATCCAGGTTCTTACAATGTTTCACCATTCTTGGTAGTTCTTCTGTTATCACAATATAAGATATTTAATAACAAAAGTGACAGAAACACAAACAAAAAGAAAAAGAATCTAAATGAAATCAGTTAGATTATATGCCCAAAACCTTAAAAAAACAAAATTATTTTTAAATTCAAAATTTTCAGCATCTCATTCATTCATGCACATATACAATTGTCTCACAATTTTCAGCCAGTTTAAAGGACAAGATAATCAATTTTATATTAAGGTGGCCTTTATGTGATTTGTGGTATATATTGGGAATGGAAAGAAATGTGTTGAAAAGAGATCATTAACAATCTGGGTTTAACATGCTATTTAAGGCATGTTGTCTTTGGGGTCTTGGATGTAAAGAGGCAGGTTAGTGATGGCTTTAAATTTGCTCAACGCTAACATTCTTTATTACAAATTTATTTCTATGCCTGCAGACAGCTGTGTGTTCTTGTCTCATATTTAGCATTCTGTCATCCCCCATGTTAATTAATCTTGCAACACCTTTCTCTCTTTGTCTATGTTTCTTCTTTCATTCCCTTGTGGTAATCTCATTTATAGCATCTTCATATCAAGGGTAGTAACTCCACTCACTCTAACAATCTCCCTCTTTCTTTGTTAATTAAACAAATATAGATCAACAAATTGAACTCAACAAAGTCTTTAATTTTCTTAGCCATTTTTTTTATGTGTGCTTCTTGGAGCAACTACAAAAGATTTGTACTCAATGATCCATCCTTTATGAGGTTGTCTGCCAAATGTTCACTCCTCTATATCTATGAGAGTGTTACTTCCTCTTTTTCAATCATTTCTCAAAAACTAACCTTTCCACCCATAGTTTGATGTCAATAATTCTTTTTATTGTCTTCACTGCTTCACACTAACTTTTTTTGTCTACTTTACAGTGGACAGGTATGGTTGACATTACTGCCATTATAGATAATTCCTGCAATTATTTTAGCCATAAACAATGATTTATCACGCCTTTCAATCAATGATCATATTTCTTCATCTAAGTAGATTTACCCAGTAATAGACAGGTTGTCATTTTTTCATCAGTAAGAAAAAATTTGTCCTCCTTGACTACCCCCATCTGGAAGATTAGCATAATTTGCATCAGTAAATGTTACAATCTTTAATTCTTTGAGATTTTTAAATCTCACAAATTGTATGGCATTAGTTGTGTTTTTCATATGCTTTAAGATCTTATTTAAATGATAAACTTTAGCATTTTTGATTGCTGAGCTCAACTAATGAACAGCAAAACCTTTGTCAAGGTATGTCAGGGCCCACTAACTGACTCTACATGTCATATTTCAGGCCTATTTGGTTTATAGTCAATTGATGTCTGTTTTATGTAAAACATGTTAAAACCATACAGAAATACAAAAACAGGTTGTTTTTTTTCTCTTTTAAAACAAAAAAGTAATAATAAAAGATTCTAAATAAACAAAAAAGTTATTAAAGAATTAAGCAGTAATACAAAATAAATACAAAAAAACTTACCAACAGTTTCTATCTAAATTGATTTTCTTTTGACCTTTGCCGTTTTTTTTAAACATTCTACAGTATTTTTTCAAAATTCGTCTAATGAAAACTTTCATTTGTTGTAAAATATATTCACAACAATTTTTGCTGCAAAGTGAATTCCCTTTTCAGTGTGTTGTTCACAAGTAAAAACATATTTTGGAAAATAAGTTTCCAAAATTCTTTCAACAGACTCTCTTATAGTGAATTCATTGTTTTACAATAAATTTATCTGCATAGTCAAGTATAGCTAAACAAGCACAAACGCAAACATTTGGCTAGATGGTACTGTAAGACCTCCTCAAGAAAGTAAGCCAAAGTACTGCTTCCCTATCATTGCCTACCACGACCATGGAATACATTTCCTATTGAAAACATTTAATTAATTTTTTTGAATTTTCTCTAATAAAGAAAAAGATGGTAATGGAAATTTCTCCAAAAGTATTTTGTATGCTTGCTGAAATGTATAGCACAGTAGTAAGGTATAATGTATTAGTTCTGCAGAAATTGAAGGATGATCTCTTGGTTAGTAATGTTGTCTTTTTTGTAATTCTTTTAGAACTGAGTATGGTTGTTCTTCCACGACATTTTGTATGTAGTTTGGAAAATTTTCTGTCATGTTAAATCTTGTGATGTATAAACCATGTATAAACCACTATGGTAAACGTATAGGGGTTTCATCGCACTGGAGCTGGACATGAAGGTTTTGGTCAATGTAAATACATTCTTTTATACATAGAAAATGTGTTTCAGGGTCAAAGACTATTTTATAAATTAAAATATAATCTTCCTTTTTTTAAATTCAAAACTGTTAGAACAAAACTTTGCTTCTTCCAATTAAGTAAAATCCTTTATTGTATCAGCTGAAATAAAGTGATGTAATGCATCAGTTTGGACCAATCGTTGTCTCGGAGGCTTTCTAAATTCTCTTGTATTTGGCAAAGGATATAGTTTTCTTATTTTTTTCTGAATGTATTGTAGGTATTGGATGTAAATTCCATTTCAGTTTGTTTTGTTTTCCTTACAAAATAAATTTCTTTTCAAAATGTTTCATACAGAAAACTGAGGTTTTCGTTGGAAACCAATCAATATGATTAACGAATTTTATCCATTTTTCTTACAAGAGGAAAAGAAAATGTTGATACTTTTTCACTGTTAGTAAAATATCCACTAGAACAGCCAAATTCAACACATTTGTTAACCATTTTTGTTAAACGCAATATCACAACAAACTTTATGGTGATTTTCCAAGCATAGCTTAGATGTGGCAAAAGGCCGAAAATAGTGATTTTCCAAACATTACTTAGATGTGGCACAAGGCTGAAAGTAGGGGGCACCCAGTGAGGTTTGAACTCACTACTTAGTCCTAATTGTTCTAGTGAGACAATCTTGCTGACCATTACACTGCCTTGAGGTGCCCAATGATGTTCTAAGCATAGCTTAGATGTGGCACAAGTCCGAAAGTATGGAGCTCTCAGTGAGGATTGAACTCACTATTCAGGTGTAATTGACCTAGAGAGACAAGGTTGCTAACCATTAAACCATATTGAAGTGCCCCATATTGATTTTCCAAGCATAGTTTAGATGTGGCACAAGGTCAGAAGTAGACGGCATCCAGTGAGAATTGAACTCACTACTCAGTCGTAATTGTTCTAGCAAGATAAGCTTTCTAACCATTACACCACCTCAAGGTGCTCAACAATAAACTTTATAATTCAGTCTTTAAATGCAATGGACTATGAGGTAGAAAATTTACCTAACAGTGTTCATTTGCAAAACAGGCCGTATACAAAATTGAAAATCATAAAAGCAAGTTAACTCACAGTTAATTTGCAGATTAGTAAAAAAATAAAAAGGTGTAGATATGCATTTTAGTGTTGAAACATGTCTAGGGAATTGAAATAACATCTAATAAATTCTACATAGTTGTACATTGTTAATTTACATTCTAAGAATTCATTTTTTAAAGTTACTTCCCTTTTAGATTAGCAATTTTCGAAGTGACCATTCACATTTTTTTTGTTTACATTACATTGGCCTGTTAGAATTCAGCTTGTATTGTGACATGTGGGGCCAATACTAGTTGGCCATGGATGTCTTAAGGCATGTCATGCCAGTAATCCAATTCAGTTATTCAATGAGGCATCTCAGTTTAATTTCCTTTTCAGTGGTAACTGGATCATCTTTTTGAAGTTGTTGATGTCTCTAATAGGCTCAATTTTTTCATGTTTTTATGCTGATTGATACAAATGGAGAAATCAGGTCTTTGATTAATTTCAATATCTATATATTTGAATGTTAATGAATGTTCACAACTTATGTTAAATGTACTTCTCAATTTTTCATCACACACAATTCAAACTCTAACCCCACAGTTGATCATCAACAAAACATACCAGAATACCCTCAAGACCATCTGTAGAATGCCAGAAGAAAACACCTGTATCATATGTAATTATTCTTGCACCAAGTTTGATAATCTCTTCTTTGAGTTGTAGCAAGCAGACTCTAGGTGCATCTGCTAATCCATAAATAGTCTTTGTAAGTTACCAAATTTTATTAGTTTTACTTTCATGTGGTAGACAGAGGTAAATGTTTCTATCAATTGATCTTACTTGTAAGAAAGGTGTTTTATAATCAATATAATGAAGGACCTATGAATTTGAGGCAAAAATGCACAAAGCAATTAATACATTTTCCTGCATGCATGCAAGATTATCTGTCCTAAATACACTGGTCTCCTCAAATTCTTGAGCACATTGCCTAGCTTTTGTTTGAAACTTTTCATCATTAAGTTTTGGCATCATAACCCATGTTACAGATACGGAATATTGTCTTTTATCCTCAACTTCATCATAAACAGTATTTTTTCCAACTCTCTAATTCTTTGTTTGGCCTGAAGGGTGTCTTGCAGTGTTTCAGTTGAGAATATTTCCATTATTTGAGTTTCTGTAGTAGTATTGTGGCAGACTTCACCACATTAATTTAACTTAGATTAGGAAACCAAACTGACACGAAGAAAAAAGGATAATCCAAACACATCATTACACATAAAATTTGTATCTATTAGGTTGGTGCAAAAATAATGTCGTTTTCTCACATATGTGAGAAAACAACATTATTTTTGCACCAACCTAATAACAAGATGTACAAACAAGGATGTGAAAGAAAGACATGCATTGAGTAAAACAAGAGTTGTCTCTCTTTAACTATTATTTGTGTTCCAAAGTTCACTGAAAGAAAGAAGGTTGTGATAGTTTCTGGTAATAAATGTTTTCAACAGTTTTACCGTGTAAGGAAAAAGATTATGTGATTGTAGAGAATATTCAGCATGTGAGCGGTGGTGTGAGTGAGAAGATTGATGCATGGTTTCAACTGTTGTGGATTCATTTGGTAGCTGAAATCTCACTAATTATCTAAGAATATTTCTTGCTTATATAGGTGATCACCAGCTCCGAAGCGCTGCGCAGGAAGAATCATTCTTCACATGCAGACAATCTGATTGGTTGGCATTGACCAATCAGTGAGTGAGCTTTGGGGAGACTCACAAAAGTTCCTGGGATCTTATTCTCTCAAAAGTGCACAAAATCGACTGCATGAAAATATATCGATTATAAAATTGTCGCATAGCTGCAATTTATAAATTGTCCATTACACAGTAGGGTTGATTTATTATACAATAAATGCTTGATGTTGTATAATTTTAATTTGTGTAAGTATGTATGTGATGAATATCATCATCACAGTATCATCCAATTGAGATGATTCTGAATTTAAGTCAATAATCTCATTAAATTCTCCCCCATTTCTCAATATCTCTGTCAAGATCAGTCTTTCCTGAACTTCATTTTCAGTATTCCACTCATGTGCATATTTGCCAGATTTAGAAATCAGTTTTACTGTTACCCAATTATTTTCTCCATGTAATTTATATTGAAACTCTCTGTTCTTTTTTTACTATATTACTATACTTTTTTTACGAAACTAGTACTATTTTTATCAAAATACAAGCCATATTATTTTTGTTTTGGAGGTTTTCCTTTGCTTTTAGGTCCCATTACAGCTCTAGAAACGGAATCTTGTATACCATTTTTATTCTCAATATCTTTATCTTTGGTTTCTTCTCTATTTTCACGGTCACTATCGATTTCTTCTTCAAACAAACTGCTTTTTAGTATATTATATTGTGAATTTTTAGTGTCTGAAGTTGATGCAACTTTGTCTTTCTAAAATCAACCTGCATACACTACATGCCAAAAGTTTGGGACCACCATGCATTTCTTTAAATAAAAAAAATCTTAAATATTTTTGTATTTTTAAAGTAAAAGATAAAATGTAAATATTTACAGTGTATTTTCTTTTATTTTTCAGACTCTCTCTAGGCTCCTCTTAGTATCAAAAAGTTCAAATTTGGATTCATCTTTGTAGTGGTTTTATTGGCAAAAACAAAGTATGATGCTGTTCTATGATAATTTTTTATTGTTAAGTGCTTATTTCTTGTCAAAATAAAAGCAAATACACTGTAGTTACTTAAATTTTATCCCATATTTTGAAAGAATATAAAAATATCTCATTTATGGTGTTTTTTAAAGAAATGCAGGGTGGTTTGTAGTGTAGGTATGCTCTGACACAAATACCTCCATATTTGACCAGAACTTGTACTTCCTGGCTGAGAACCCGTCCTGGGTATGGCGATAAACTACATCCGTGTCTTGGGTAAGACGATATAAACTACGCCCAACAGTAAGGCTTCTGATCAGGAGGTTTTGAGCAGCGTAGAACCACCTCTTAATTGTTGGTGTTCCCAGGTCCATCCTGACCCATGGTGGTAGCACCTGATAGGGTCCCAGCTATGGACAAATAGTTAACCCCCAGACTGGGGTCAAAACACTATGAAAGTGAAAAAATAGCTTTTAATACCAGAAATACTTTGTAAAAAAAAAAACATTATTACCAGCAATACATTTTTTGAAGAGAAAAATATTACCAGAAATACATTTTTGAAAAAAAAAATATTACCAAAAATAAAAATTTTGTTGGCATTAAATAACCCATTGAAATTGATATGCTGCAGACCAAACCAAACCAAAACTGACTGAGAACAACTCCATGTGTTATTCACTTGCAGTAGACTTTGTCACCAGTAAAAAAAATTATCATCACTCAACATTGTGATGAAGTGCACAATGAGGCTTTTCATAAGACTCACTTAAAACAAAGGCCTGTCTAGCAGTGTCTAGAGTATTGAGATTGTTCTGAATGATTCTAAATGAAGTATTACCTTCCAAAGTGAGTGGTTTGTCAACCAAGATTTCAGGAATCCTTGGATTCTTTCCAAAACCCAGTAGGAATGGAGAATAAATATGAATAATTATGATAGCTATTTTTAGCATTACTGTAGCATGCTATAGCAATATCGAGGTTGCCACTTGTATCTACCATTGTTTTAGTCAGCATCTCACCAAAAACTTGGTTAAGTCTCTCACATAAACCATTTCACTATTTTGTTCCTTGTTGTTTGGTACAACTCTGAGTTTAATGCATGTCAGCTTATTAATTTTATGCATTAAACCCTATTTTATTACCACCAGCTCTCACTGTGTGCTATTTTATATATATATATATATATATATATATATATATATATATATATATTAAATGTTATTTTTAGTGGATACTCATATCTGAGTAGACATTCTATTTGTTTATCAAACAGTATATTTATTTTTACCTACTGACCTGAATATTCAAGAAATCTTATCCAGTCCCTGATTTCCAATTCTATGTCCTTATCCATTACACCACCCGTACATTGAAGCTTACAGCACCTGGTATTCCCAAGTAGTCATCCATGTAGGTACTGACCATGCTTGATGTTGCTTAACTTTAGTGATCATACAAGAACCGGTATTTCACCATGATATGGCTATAAACTGTTTGGTAAGTATACAATAGAGCAATGGTCAACTGGCATGATTTACAGAAAATTGCTTGACAGTTCTGTTGCTGAAGAAGATAATGAGTTCTAATGGAAAACCTTGAGGTTGAGAACATTTTTAGAAAGAATAAATTTCAACACATGGAGGAATTTTATATGTACAGTAGTGAGCATAAAGATCAGAGTGATGTTAAGAAAAAGTCTAAATGTGAAATAACTTTTTATTTTAAAGCTTCAAAGAACATTTTATCAAGGAAAAATAAGGATATAAAGGTAAGTTATATAATTCCAAAATATAAAGCTCAATAAACTTATTTTGATAAAGTTATAAGAATAATTATATAACATTTGAAAAAAATAGATGATCAAAAACATCAGAATGATTAACAAAATCATACTATTATAATAGATACATCATATCCAAATGAAAATAGCGTTCATAATTCATTAGTACTTTATGTGTAGATCTTTTACTTGCAATAACAGCTTGTCATCCATTCATTAATGGACATTTTCTCCCATTCTCCTTTCAAATTAGTCCATAGTTCTTTGATATTTGCTGGATTCTTTTCCTTAGCTCTTTCATTTAGTAACTTCCAAACATTCTCAATAGGATTCATGTCTGGGCTTTGAGCAGGCCACTCCATAACAGTAGCATCCTACTCAGAAAGAAATGTCTTAACAGACTTCTTTGTTTGACATGGCGCGTTATCTTGCATAAATACAACTGGTTGATTAATTGTAGTTCTCAAATTAGGTACAATATGTTTCTTCAATATCTTTTTGTATACAGTTGCATTAATTTTACTGTGCAGCTTAACAAGAGGTCCTGTACCAGCAGATGAAATCATGCTAAACACCATCACACTTCCTCCTCCAAATTTAATACTGCTTTAATGCACTGAGGTGAATATTGTTCCTTAGGACTGTGTTGAATGAACCTTCTCCTGTCTCAACCGTACAGGTTAAACTTTGACTCATCGCTAAAATGAACACAATCCCACTGTTCTTCAGTCCATATGATGTGTTCAGTGGCAAATTTCAATCGGTTCATTTGGTTCTTTTTAGAAATGTAAGGCTTCGTAGAGGCTACTCAACTGTTTAAATTTATTTCATTAAGTCTTCAGGAAATAGTATGCCTTGATATTTTAATGCCAAATTTAGCATTAGCTCTTTTAGAGATAGCAGTTGCTGTCGCAAATCAATCCTTTTTTTGATTCATTACCAATCTCTCTGTTTTCCCTTGTAGTAGTTTTCCTAGGCCTGCCAGGTGGTTTCTTGGCTTTACATGACCCAGTTTCCTCAAGTTTTCTTAAAATACTATGAATAACACTTTTAGAATTTCCCAGTCTTTGAAATACCCCCAATTGAGTGTTTATCTTCTTTACATAACTTGACTGTCAGTTTTCTAAGTTTCAATGATGTCATAGATTCTTTTGCCATTTTTACAATGCAAGAGCCAGTAAAGAGCCGGTGTAATTTAGTAAAATACCCTATTTTATATTCTTACCCTAAAAAATTTTCAATAATGCAAAATAATTATTAAATTTTATGGATTTATTTAATCATTCTGATGTTTTTGATCATCTATTTTTTTTTAATGTTATATAATTATTCTTATAAGTTTATCAAAATAAGTTTATTGAGCTTTATATTTTGGAATTATATAATTTACCTTTATATCTGTATTTTTCCTTGATAAAATGCTATTTCACATTTAGACTTTTTCTTAACATCGTTCTGATCCTTATGCTCACTACTGTACATATTTGATAAGATGATAAGTTTATCATTCTAACATGTCTCACTTTTATTAAACCTTCTTCAGAAAATGAAATATGGAGAAAACGAAAGAAAGAAATTCTTATACTTTTACTTTTGTGTTGTTTAATTTTCACTGGTTAATCAGGTTTCATAAGCATTCGACTTAAAACAAACGTTAGTATAATTTATGATGTTTCAAATTCAAGGAGACATGACACGTCTTTTCAAATTTGCAAGAAATTAAAAAATTCCAAGGCTAAATAAAAATCCATAAATATTGCTTTATGTATATAAGCGGATAATAATTTTAGTTTGTCTATACAGGATTCAGATGATAATGTATATTCGTAAACATATGCATGTCTATTAGACATTATGTTTGTTGGTTTTTCACATGTTGATTTGGGAACATTTTCATGTATATACCATTTGTTTTAGATAAACATACATTAGATTCTTTAAGAATGGAATCAATAAAGATTGGTGATGTAATATAATGTTTTTGATGTGTGTTTATAATTGATAATATAGTTATTAGTAATCCCTTGAAATACTTTCAATGTAAGGAATTTTGTAGAATTCTAATTCTACATCATTTCAAATAGCTAAAAATAACTTGTGCAATTTTGTGCATAAAGCAGATCACAGCGAGCTTATGGACAGATCCAGCTTCATACATATATTCAAAAAAACTCGAGTTCTAATTGGTCAATAAATACACAAGTGGGCATTACCAAGTCAAAATTTGGTGCCTCTTTTTTCTGTGCCTACCTGAGTGAATAAATACAGAAAATTTATTCAACCTAACCAGTGAGCATCATGACTTCAAACAATTTGCTACATGAATCTACGTCATTTCATCTTAAGTTTCAACATTACTAGTGAACATACCACAAACTTCAAGAAATTTCCACTCAATCATTAATTAATTCGCACAGCAGTTCAAATGTATTCCTGCAAGTGAATTAACATTACAATATCTTCTAAACTTTCAAGAATATTTGACTTCAACTGCAATCAAAGGAAGATAACTTCACTCAAACTAAATTTGCACACATTTAATGTAAATTTTTTGTCTAAATGAACAGTTTAATTTTCAAAGAGAAAAGTTTCTACTACATTCCACTTTTTGAAACTTTTAATCATAAATTCTACAAAACTCAACTTAGTTAAACTTGCAAACATCAGCCAAATTAAACACAGATCACATATAATAATATCCTCTTTTTTAATTGGACATTAAAAATCCTTATAATAACCTTCAGGTCACATGCTGACACAAGAAAAACAAGATTTTTAACCCAAATTTCATACAAGCTAGAAATAATTAAACCAATTGATAAAATAATAAAAAAATACTTTGGTCTTTCCTCTTAATAATAACAAACATTTTGACAATAAAACTTTGTTTTTATAAAGTTTGGAGCCTTTTTTCATCATTGTATGCACCTTTTATAAAATTTTTGGAGGTACCTGGTTTAAAACCTTTCTAAAATGCTTGGAGACAATATCAATCAGAAAGTAATAAAATTATTTTTCAACCAATAAAAATGAGCCTCTATGAAGTCTTAGACAAAGCTCTTTTGAGTGTGCTCACTCTCAGAAACTATAAAAGCTGGACACCAGATGGATAATTACTAAGTCCTTTCAACTGTCTAGTGGGAGTCTCATCACTCAACAAAGCATTCTTCTATCAACCAAATGCAGGATGCAACACCACAACCACACAATGTTGAATATCTTCCTCCAAAAAATATTTGAACAAAATTGTCTATTTATTTTGTCTAAAATGTTTGTGTTTAATGTCTGCTTTTGCCTCGGAAGTTTTTTTCTGAACACTAAAAATAATTGAAGTGGGTGATTTAAAAAAATGATTTTAGAATAATTATATGATTCATTTGAACTCTACAATTTAAATAAAAAGAAAAAAAAAGAAGCAATATGTAGCAGAATGATGATGGAAATGCTCCAAAATTTGTATTCCAGTTTATTGTCAAATTCCTCATCATTATTATAACTGAACAGATTTATATATTTTTAATATAGTATTCCCCCCCCCCCACCGTTATTTTTTTTTCTATTAGAAATGCACCAATGCCAATCAAATCTCTCCCCTCAAATCAATTTTAAATCCAATCCTGGTCAGGCATCTCATCTGCAGTCGCTCTCTTACAGATGTGCCATTTTTACAAATACTTTCATGGTAACTGCTCTGAGGAGCTGCTTTCACTGGTTCCCAAACTTCAAAGTTCTACTAGGCTGGTATCTTGCTCACACCATTTCACTGTCGAAACTGTTAAATGTAACCGCCTCTTCTACTCAAATAGCTTCATGTCTTGCACCTCTCACCTGTGGAACTCCCTCCCCGTCTTCCTGTTTCCATGATAGCTATAATTTCCAACTATTCAAATGTAATGTCAATCGACATCTCCAGATGCCCTGATCTACCCCCTATCCTTCTCTTCATCCTTTCCTCTATCACTACTATTTGCTCTAGCTCCAACTCTCTGTAACCCCTTGCATGCTAGTGGCTTCCCACCTTGCTTGGAGTGAAACACAAAAAAAAAAAAAAAAAAAAAATCCATTTGAATTACCAGTTTAAAATCCCAATCCAGCCAACCCATGATGCAGAGTTTGAAAACAGGCGTTTTCAGAAAAATAACTTGATTTTCAGATTTTAAACAATATTTTCAACATCTGAAGTACTCTTTGTGTAAGTTTAATTTGCATGAAAATATTCTTTAGGAATTTGTCCTTTGTAATTGCTATTTTCATGCTTCAATGTTGCATGGGCTCTTCTAAATCAGGAACTTTTCTAATGAAAAAAATGAGTAGGTTTCATTTTCATTGAATGGAAGGTACACACAAACACTAGTCCACACCCACAAAATATTAATACATCAACAAAATCACACAAGACAAACAATACTACTATTTTTTGACACATCAAAGTGCATAAAAACGCAGCCCAATGTATCCTACCAATAGATTTAAAACAAGGGAAGACCCAGACATTTGAACACAAGCCTGTAGTTGAGACAACATATTCAATCCACTTGAACTGAAATGAACAAGTGAATGAAGAAATGTGCAGTATCCATCCTCCCTTCCCCCAAGGATAGTTACAACTGCAGTCAAACTTCTCAGAAAACATTTTGATCTTCATGTGCTGTAGTCAACAGTAACTTTTAAGAACTCAACCTTATATATTTTTCAAATATCAGCCACAGTAGTTCTATCTTACAAGAATTCTCTTTCAATACATTTGTTCCTAAAATGATATGTTTAATTTACATTCTGCTTTCCAGTTATCTTCATTAATGCTATCTGCTTATTCATGTTGTATTCATTTGAGTGTTGGCATTCTGATATTCAAGTTTTTTCCTAAAAACCTGGGTAAACAAAGATTTACAACCAAATTTTTAGTCAACTAGTTTCTAAACCCATTTCTGAACCAGCACACCAAAGAAAAGCATTGTTTCACCCAAAACTGTTAAAAAAAAAAAAAAAAAATTGCTTATGACAAATAAACACAAGGCGTCAGAAACTTCTGCACTAATACAGCGTGCGATGGTTAAATTGTCGCCATTTTATATTTTTAATTTTGCACATGTGTGTTTGTTTTTGATTTTGTCATCTGCACAGTATAGTAGGGTCACTTGGGCACTGTCTGTGAGAAGAAGAGTACCATGGTGCAATCTACTCCACCAGAAATTTGGAAACAACATGTTGTACTGTTTTGCATTTGCATCAGAATCTCCAATACAAACATTTCAGAGTGTTTGGGTGTCAACAGCACAGAGAATTTTGAAAAAGTTGAATGTGTCTAATGGTGATTGTGAAGGTATGACAGCTTGGAAAACTGATTGTTCTGGTAAGAAAAGAACTCCCAAATTTATTGGTGGGGGCTTCAGACTCAACATGGAAGCCTACATCAAGAGATGAACTGAAGGCAATAATTATGGCAGCATTCACCAACTTAAACAAGGTGAATGTCCAGAAAAGTTGCAGGAAATTCCAAAATCATCTGGAGGCTGTGGTTGAAGTCAATGGTGAGTTTAATGAATAATTTACTCTTTAGTAATTGCAAGATATTTTTGTTTAATTTTGGTAAATATATCTCTTAAAATGAATGTCAGTTTTATCTTTATTTTTTGCATAATTTAAATGACAATTTATCCATTGCAACCTGTATACATAAATATATTAGCAAAGACTTATATAGGATTAAATGCAAAAGGTTTGAATTTTATGGAAATTTTGTATTATCAAATATCAAATTAAATTGACCATTTTTCAATTAAATCAATGTGATTTTTTTAAAATCAAGTCTGTCCTTAAGGAATTTTCATATTTTCCTTTGTTTAAGGGTTTTTTTTTTTCTGTAGTCATAAAGATCACTGGTTTTCATGGCTGTAAAACCAATTCAGCTACAGGCCTCAGTTGGATCAACTCTGATTAATTTAAAGAAAAGAATTTTATCCAATGGTGCTGCAGAAATGATAAGAGATGGCCTGGAATTCTTGGTGAATTAATGGTAGAGTTTAACCTAAAGCTGTGACTGAGTTTTGTACCAACTGAGAGAAATAAAGCCATTACCCTGATGTGGGTGAAAAAGAAATGGCTTGAGATGACTGACAACAAGGGAATTATAATGAAGACATGCTACCTAGGCAACACAGAAGTTAAGGAGTTGCATGACAGATATCCAGATATCATGTTGGGGGGGGGGGGTCGATCGAACTTTGTTTTTTGATACTACATCCAGATGTCACTAGGGAGACCATTCAAAAAGTGGTCAGAGAATGAGGCTGGTGCCAATCCATCTAATTTCCTTCAGCTTTGCAACGATAATGGCAGATGAACCAGCTGGATGTGAAAGAGTTGGATGATAGTTCTTTCCAATTCATTTCCTGCTTGCCCAACATGAAATTACAAATAAGGAGGCAGCTTTTTCGGAGCATGATTTGTTGTTGCATTTGAACAACATTTTTTTTGTCTGGAAAGCTTAAGAAACAAACCAGTGGCAAGTGGAAGAGGAGCAGAAAGTCACAACAATGACAAATTTAGTAAAAGGGCTGGGTGAAGCGACATTAATGTTCATGGCAAGGCAGCAATGGTGAGTTTGATATTTTCATTCTTGAGCACAAACTGCAAGTTATTTTAGCAGTCAACAAGCTGGAAGGTAAATTTTCACTGGGTACTGACATGGTGATGTTCTTGCATGGCTAAAAAAAAGATGAGGTTAGTTGCTGAGCCTCAGAAAAATCATCAATTGAGCAATCCTAATTTTATTGTTTATTGAGGGAGATGCTTTTGCACTCTCAAAATGAGTGAAGAGCAAAAGGACGCTGATCTGATTGAACATAAACTAAGAGTGTGCTTATGGAAGGTGCCTTTGTAGTCTATGAAAAACGAATAGGAATCAAATGAACTAGAGAATCAGTTATTGATACCAATGACATTAGAAAGTTGGCTGGATTAGCAGGACTTGTTGAGATTGGTGGATTCATTTTCTAGAGCTTAACTCTTTGCAGGTTATTTAAAGCCAGGAATTTTTTTAAGATAATGTAATACAAGTCTTACTAATTAACCCATAGCTGAGCGGAGAATACCTTTCCCAAGGGTATTTGCACGTAAGTGAATAACCAACAGGAATTGAAACTCAGCTCGCCAATTAACAATCCTGAGTCATTATCCTTTACACCACCTGCACATCCAAGCTTAAAGTACCTGGTATTACCAAGGTACTGAAAAATATTAACATTGTTTAGCATCAGTGACTGTACAGGAACCAGTGTTTCAACATGTGCCTGTTAGCTTGGGAATGGCCTTGAACAAGTCATTAAGTTGGTCTTTATTACCAGGTCAGCTCAACTGCAACTGCCCAGTGTTAAAAACATGGAAATGAGCAAGTTGCTAGCGAGTGCTAGAATCTTGGTTGTTAATATGATACATGAATTGGGTGCCATAGCAACCACAAGAGAACGCCCAGTGCAACCTGGGAAATTCAGTGGATAGTGCTTTAGGTGTAAGGAACCTCACGACATAATCAGAGATTGCAAAGTACCACCTCGGCAAGAGCCAATCTGTTACAAATACAGTGAGTTAGGTCATATTGCTATCAGGAGAAAAAGAGGTGGGTTCTACTGCATTGGTAAGCTACTCTATAAAGTCAGCAATGGTGCAAGACAAGAATGCATGAATACTTGCAAATACTGAATGCATGACCACACAAATAACACCAAAGCTAGCAGGCACCAGGAATGGAAACAATTGTAGCAGCATATATAAATAGGTATAGGTCCTAAACTAGTTTTTAAAAAAAAAAAAAAAAAAAAAAAAAAAAGCAAATAACTCAAATTTGTTTTGGCATTACTGGCATGCATCACCAGACAAATTAGAATAATTCTTTTTTTCAATAACTTTGCACAAAAATTCTTGGTATAAAAAAAACAAAAACAAAAAAAAACTTGTCTGCCACAATCCATCTAATTTTTAGTTATATCGATATATACATACTATATTTAAAGATATATTTGACCACCACATCCATTTTTCTTCAAATCTTTGTCTATGATATTTGCTTGGTGAATATTTATCTAGATGTCAAAATTCCCTTTACTTGTACTTTGCTGTAACAATAAATGTTCAATTGGTATTATATGCTACCAAATATGGTAATATTCTTTAAGAATTTAGTATAGTTTACCCAATAGTAATAAGAAAAAATGAAGTATACTGTATTACTACAGCATCAAAGATTTTTTTAAAAAGTAGATGGGTAATATAATCAATATTATATATAGACAAATAAATGAATATACATATGAGATACATCTCGATGCACTCATTTTAGCCTCTTGCACCTTATAAAACTTGTTACGATTGAAGAGAGACAAACAGATGGCTTTTGTAAAAGTTGGTTAAAAGTTTATTGGGAAGTTGGATTCATTTAACACACATTTGTATAGATTTTTTTTTTTTTTTTACAGAAAAATTAAAATTTAATTGATACACTAAATATTAATTTTACTTAATAAATCAACAATGTATAAAAAAATAAGAAAGAGCAATTTTGCAAAATTCAGTTTTATTCAGCCTCCAACAAGTGAAATTAAAAGTTGATTAATTAATGGGTTATTCAGATTTAAATGCCTGATAGACATTATTGGTTAAAGTCTTAACCCCTTTTCATTAACATGTAATTTAAAACTGTGCTTTATATTTTGTACAACAAAGAGGATAAAAATTGATTTACAAAATTAAACATAAAAATTCAAACGAGACATTTATTTTAAAGAAATGATTGCCTTTATAAATGAAAAAAACAAAACAAAAAACAAACATATATACAGGGTGCGATGGGTAAATTGTCGCCATTTTATATTTTTAATTTTGCACATCCATGTTGTTTGTTTTTGATTTTGTCAACTGCACAGTATAGTAGGGTTACTTGGGCACAGTCTGTGAGAAAAAGAGCACCATGGTGCAAATCACTCCACCAGAAATTTGGAAACAGCATGCTGTACTGTTTGGCATTTGCACTGGTCATTTCAGAGTGTTTGGGTGTCAATCTGAGGACAGTGCAGAGGATTCCAAGAGTTGGGTGAGTCTAATGGTGATTACAAATGTGGTTAGAGTGATCACTAGTGATGGCAATGTTATTCTTCCATTCATCTTCCCACAGGGCCACAGACTCAACACAGAAGCCTACAAGTGCCTTGAGGAGGTAGTACTATCCTTTGTCAAGAGGTTGGCTACTAGAAGACCCTGTCTGGCAACAGGACTCTGCACCATGCCTTACAAGCAGAAGAAGCCACCTAACTCCCCAGACTGCAACCCTCTTGATTATTATGTGTGGGGCACAGTTGAGTGAGAGAACAAAATTCCTTGTAACACCAAAGATGAACTGAAGGCAAGGATCATAGCAGCATTCACCAACTTAAACAAGGAGACCGTCCAAAAGAACTGCAGGGGATTCTGAAGGTATTTGAAGGCCACGGTTGAAACCAATGGCGATTTTATTGAATAAATTTACTCTTTAGTATTTCAAGATATTTTTGTTTAATTTTAATAAATATATCTGTTAAAATGAGATATCAGCATTGTTTTCATATTTTTGTAATTTTGACGACAATTTATGCATCGCACCCTGTACATATATAAGTGACTGAAAAGTTCTAAGCTTGACCAAGAACGGATTCCAAAACAAATTCTGAGGTTTAGTTATTTCATCAGATTTTAGAAAGTGGATCAGGCTGAAAACTTCAGCACTTCCTCATATAAAGAAAAATTTTCTTTTCCCACAATATGTACACTTTAGAATTTTTGAACCATTTTCATGTGACTAATCACATTGTCAGAATTTCATAATAATTAACATCACTGAGTAAATTTCATTACTTTGTGTACTTTGATTAAATACCAATTTTGTCAAATTTGATTACTAAGTAAAGGTATCTTGGAATTTCATTTGGGAGATAAATAAAGCAGAACCTCATTATTATTCTGCTTGTTACTTAGTGCTTATGCTTCTCTGCCAATACATTATAAATAAAGGACTATTCAATCTTGACAGAGAGGAAATATGGAAAAAATATATCAAAGACATTGGTTTCAGAGAGGAAAAAAAAAAAAAAAAGAAAACACTCTGCCAATACCTTATGAATAATGGACAATTCTGTTTTGATCATGAGGAAAGACAGAAAAGACATCAGAAATGCTGTTTGGTTTCAAGAAGAAAAAGAAACAGCAAGAGGGAAGATTGAGGACGTGATAACTATTGTTTCAGTGAAATGGGAAACTTGTAAATTTCAAATTTTTTTCATTTGTACCTCCTTAAATAAAGATCTGTATTCATACTTATGATTGTTATTACAATATTTGGCTAAAGCTGTTAATGATACAAAAAGGAGAAATTATATAGGTATTTTATTGTCACAGAACTTGCAAGGAGCTTATTTAATCATTAACTGAAAAATTCTGATTCATCAGAAAATTCAAATAGTAAACTTGTGAAAGTTTCACAGGTATTTCTAATAAATAATGAATTTTGATTTGATTAATTGTACTTGATTATAATTTCAAGCACATATTAAATTAAATGCCAATACATTTATAGTGTTTTAGCAAAAATACCCAACATATTATTAGAGATAATGTTGTAAAAATTTTTTTATTTCAATGGCCATACCAATATTCAGTGTTTGAGGCCCTATTTTCAAACAAGTCAAAGAGGACAAAAAGAATGAAAACGTCTGAATTGGATTCTTTCTACCTTTCTTAACTGAAATTATCTCCCCTTATACAAAATAATTTTTATACATCAGTTGTGGGTGGAGTAGATCGTTTGGTCATAAATGTTTTTTTATAAATATTTTTATTAGGGGGAAAGCCATCCTTTTGTCACAACTTTTTTTGAAGATACAAAGGTTCAAGTTTGCCATTTTTTCTTTATGAAATATTTTCAATACCTGAATCTGTAGAAATTTCAGTCTTGACAACTAAAATACTCATGGAATATTATATATATATATATATATATATATATATATATATATATATATATAGATAAACATTTGCAAATGAAATATTGATAAAGAAAATAAAGAAAAATAATTAAGTGCAGGAAATAAAATTGTGGGGAGATATTGCAAAATTAAATAAGAGCAGGTGGGGAGATATTGCAAAATAAATCAAGATATGGCAGGGAGATATCAAGACAAATTCACTAAGACATTTTGATTGCAGAAACTTCTGAGGTCTTAGTTGAGCAGGAATTACCAAGTCCCATCATGTTTGTAGTATTAAAATACAACAGTTTATTGCTTTTTTTTTCTTCTCTTGAACACCAAAAAATTTGCTCACTCAAATGCTGTTATTAAAGTCAATGAAAGCTTTGATGTATTTGCTTAATAGTTCTACAAAAACCGTTATATAAATAACCATTAGTCGGTCTAGTTTGAATCTTGTAGCAGTTAATAGGTAATGTTTTCTAGTTAATATGATGTACATTTTCTAAAAATCACTAATTATGTGAAAAAAAAAAACCCCAAAAAAACCCATAAGTAACTTGTGTTTTTGTGTAAATTTGTTTTAGATAAATTCCATGATAAACTAATTTGCTCAATGAAACTGACTTCAAAAGTCACAGAATATTATATATATATATATATATATATATATATATTAAAAAGAAATTATTTTAAATGATAGTTATACTTTAAAAGAACAAGTTAATCCTAAATTTATTTCACAATTTTTACCAGTTTTAAAGTAAATTTAAACTCAATTTGTGAGATATTTAAACACTAAAACAGACTATAATATGAAATTAATATCCTGTTAAGATTATGCTTAGGCTATGTGGTAAAAGGTATTTCTTTAATCATGAATTTCTATTTTTGGTCTTTTCCATGGAAAATTGAATGCTAGAAAATATTTATCATTGTTGACCCAGGTTAATCACAGGAGAGATTTGAGATGGTTTTTAATTTCAATACTATGCGTTGTTCTCAATACATATATCAGTCAAGTGCCATATGTAATACATGCTTGGGTGATCATGTCTGCCTTGATTCATAACTGACTAAGATTTTTATGCAGTAGGTTGCCTTTCCTTTCTGCAGTAGACTGGTTGCTAACAAAGTCTATTTAACCCATAGCTGGGAGGAGAAGAGATAGATTCATATCTTCCCTAAGGTTTATTTGTGTGTAAGTGAATATAACGAACCTAACTGGAATTCGAATTTTGCCCAACAATTTTTCATTCTGAACTGATACCCATTATACCACATTTATATATATATATATATATATATATATATATATATAATACAAAAAGAGTTAACATTGTAAATTTTATCATTTTGTTAAGGGTTTTTTAAACACAAGTCCTCATTATTTTGCCATCTTTCTCAATATCCTTATAAAAATAAATCAGCAGTGTTATAGGAATTTAAAGAATTTAGCTAAGCTAGTGTTCATGAATATCAAACTAGACCTAAAAAGCAACAAAACCTGCACATTGATTCTTAGAAGTAATGGCCAGAGTATAAAAATGACCATTTAAAAAAAAATATAATTGTTCCCAGAAATCAAATTTTGAGGAAATACTCATAATCTCTTAGTTGGTCAACAAAACCAGCATTTGGATGAATCACTGGTCGCTTGCCCTTAACATACCAAAAACCATCGGAAAAGGACATTTTCTCTCTCTTCATAAGGTAGCCGATTATGATAGATGCTGCCCTTGAGATGCCTGCATTGCAGTGGACAAGAACACAGCCAGACTTTCGACCTTCATCAATAAAATTAAATGCTTCATCGAACACTACAGTGATATTGCTATCAGGCAGATCATAAAGTTTGATTGATTTGTAGGTGAATTTGTCAGGATAAAGATTCTCAACACCAGTAGCAACATTCAGAATATGAGTGACACTGTATTTTTCGAGGGTTTCTAGAGATTGTGCAACATCTTGTGAGCCTACAAAAGAAACAATTAAAACAAATTATTCAGTAATTAACAATGAAACAAGAGATATCTATTATGGTCATTACAGCACAAGGCCAGGATAATTGAAGTTAAAAGAGCTTGCTAGAAAACCAAGACTGAAACAAATGTACAATTGGGTATAGTGCTTTCATTTGGTATAGAGACATTAAAAGATCAAATTAACAACACTGGTGAACAAGTTCAGGCATTGTGTCAAATACTGGAAGAGTCCCCTCCCTCACATTCTGTACATGGCCCCCTACATGGAGTATAGAATCATAGCCTCAACACACCAGGTGTTGCTTCTGTCCCTTTCATAGCAAGTAGGTTTTTATGGGATAGAGTTGCTAGCTATATTCCCTACCAATTTTGAATTCAGAATTGTCCTTCTCTTAGGCTGGCTGCCAACTAAGATGGAAGAGTCCAGTCTGCCCTATTTAACCCATAAATGGTGAGACAAGAGATGAAATCATACTTTTCCAAAGGGTATTTTCATGAAAGTAAATGTAACTAACTAAAATGGAATTCAAACTTGACTTGCTAATTTCTTGTTCTGAGTTGCTAATAATTCCACCATTGTGTATCTATAGAACCTGAAAACACAAACGAAATGATTTAGATTCTGCCCAGTACTCACTGCTTTTGCATAATTTTGGAAGGATCAATACTGTCACAAGCAGATGAGTGACTGCAACTGGATGTAGCATATCTTATTAGTACTTGCTGTGCTGTAAGTAGAAGAACCCCTGCATTTGCAATCATTTGTAGGCTCATTGTTAGAAACGAATGACAACATTTTTTTTTAATAAAAAGGAGATCAAGGTTGCTTCTTTCCTGAAACTCAACTCAAGGATGGCATTCTTTTTTTTTTTTACTATTACAGAATTCTTATATATATACCCAAATAAATAAATAATAAACAAATTAACAAACCTCTCCCACCAAAATAACTTAGAATAAACTAACCACAATGCATCACCAGCCCGCATATATAGTCAAGAAAAAACAAAACGCATGTGGCCTGATGATTGTGTTTAGCATGAAACAGTGTGTTGACTTTTATATTTACATACGCTCTATCTCTAATATTGAGCACTTTATCCCATAAATATAGCATACTTTAAAACTATTTTTTTTCACATATATATATATATATATATATATATATATATATGTATGTGTGTGTGTGTGTGTGTGTGAGCACTGAGGTCAATACCAAGTGGCGACAGGGTTTCATGCTTGAATGCAAACTTCAGTCCATGTGTTGTTTTGGCTCAACTATTTATATATGCTGGTCAATGGTGTATTATGAGTAGTAAGGTCTATTGTATTATCCTAATAGTTATCAGGTAGGTGGTAATGGTTATGCTTCAGATTATTTTATAGGCTACTGAGTAGGAATAATTGTGGATTGAAATGTAGTTATTCGTAGCTATTTTATAGTGTTAACTTTTTGCTTATTACTCATTACTTATTTCTTGGTGATTATTATTATTATTATTATTTTTGTATTTACATGTGCATCTGTAATTTCTTAATTTGTTTGTTTATTCAGGTGTTTTTGTTTATTTTTTCCTGGGAATTTGTTATCTTATTGCTTAGTTTAAGGTATTGGCTTTGTCTAAAGTATGTTACATTATCTGCATTGTATTAGGTTGGTGCAAAAATAATGACGTAATAATGTTTTTTGACGTTAAAAAATATGTCAAAAAAACGACATTATTACGTCATTATTTTTGCACAAACCTAATATATAGTGTAAATAGTTGCATTTATTATTATGGTATTTTAAAAGATATTTGGTTTCAGTTTTTGATTTTTAAGTAATGTAGTAAAAATTTTTCATGTCTGATAAATTCTGGTTATAGCTATTTTCTTCTCCAGACAGAGTTTACAGTTTTTAAATTTATTGTTGTAGGATGATGCTGTTTTCTTTATTTTCCATGATATTTTTGATGTAATTTGGTTTTTGTTTTTAATTTCCTATATATGTTCAGAAAGCATTGTTCTGTTGGGATATTTACTTTATTTGTAAAGGATATTTTGTGTGTAGTTTCTGTTTTCAGAGATCTTCAATTACTGCTATGTATACTTTTTCTTTGTTATCTGCTGATTTTAAAGTGGCTTAGTATATTACATTGTTTTGCAAGCAGTTGTCATTTAAGAGACATTTATTCTTTACTCTGTAGTTACAAGCAGGTTTGGTTTGTGTAAGTGGTTTGTTTGGTTATGTAACTATCGTGCTTTTTCTTATTTGTGTCACATTCTCAGTGCAATTTTTACTGTTTCTATTGAACATTTTGTGAAAGGTGCTAAATGGGGCGGGGTGTATGAGTGTAATGAATATTTTCCCGACATATGTTTATTACATTTTTGTTGTATAGTGGATTAAACCATGATGTTTATTTTTCCTGTTGGCTTTTTTGTGCTGTGTAGTGTGTATGTGAGTTTTGTTGAAAATTCAACATCTTTTAAGGCCATTTCATAATTGTTTTGGCTTTGTTGAAGATGGTTTCATTGGAAGAATTGTTAGATAACCTATGATTAATTGATTGTGGGATTTGCTTGATTATTGTAGGTAAGTGGTTGGAAGATGTGTGCATGTAAAAACTGGTTTATCAAAGTTTTTCTTTTTCACTTCTAGCAGACCTGCAGTCATTGATGATGACCAAATTGAGACATTGATTAAAAATAATCCAGGTCATATGACACTGGACATCAGAGATATAATCCATTGTAGTGATTCATGTAGCCAAGGAGTTTAAAAATACCTTACAATGCTTATATGAGTTATTTGAGCATTGTAAGATATTTTAAAACCATTGGATACCTGAATCACTACAATGTTTGATTGTCAAAAGATTTAATGGTAAAACTTCAATGGATCACATTTCCATCTGCAATTCTCTGCTAAAATCCAACAGAAACAACCCCTTTTTAAAATAATGATCACAGGTGATGAAAAATGTGTTGTTTACAACAATATGGAACAATAAAAATATCCTGGGAAAAAGGGCAATTTTTTCAATTTTCATTCCTAACCTTTTATTTGAAATAGTGAGGAATGTCAGCATTTTATGTCATTATTTTCTCTTCAAGTTACATGCGATATCTATTTTAGTTGTTGCTGTTGTTGAAAATCCTCAAGTGATGTGGTTTCTGTTATTTGGTACAGTTCTTTGTGATTCTATAGCACCAAGACACACAGGCCTCACTCATTTAATACCATTGATCTAAGAAAGTGGTTGTATACAGCTGACAGTTTAGATATTACTGAACAGTTTTGGTATCTGTATGAAAGTCTTGATCTTATAAGGCTAATCTTTTCAAAACCAATCAGAAGAGGAGGACGTTCAAGTTATCTATTTTTTTAAAGTTTCCTTAACAGTACAGTGAGATATTGGGGGGGGGGTTCTTGATTTGATTCTCTTTGGAAATATATTCAGTATTATTTACATATATTTTCTTTGTTAGTGTTTGGGATAAAATTTTAAAATTAAATTTTGAAGAGGAACTAATTAAATTAATCAAAAACAAACATTCTGCTAATGAGTTTCATTTTTCTATCAAGAGATTTTTTCCTCATATATGTGTAAGACATCAGTTTCCAGGCAAGTCTCCAAGGCTGTACATGACATTCCCTGAGATAACTATCAATTTTTTAAAATTTGCAAGTATGCCCCCAGCTAAAATTGGATAGTCATTATTTTTCACCTTTAATAAATAGGATAAAATGACTTATTTTTCTGATTCTGGAAAAGTGACAAAAAAAGTCAGAAACTAAAAAGATTTTAGGAATGTTATGCATAAGTAATGAAGGGTATGTAAAAATTTGTGTCACCTCATCAGACATATTTACTAATTATCCTTACTATAGAATAAAGGAGTCTTCATACATTCCATGTTAATAGAGTACCTAAAAAAAAAAAAAAAAAAAAATAAAAATCTTCAGCTTTTTAGATATTGATTGATTTGTTTTTTTTACAGTTTATCAACCCTTTGCCAAAACATATTTTTTTGATTTTAAGACTTTTTTTTTTTGGCAAGCGAATATTGCATTAACAAGTTTTTTGGAAACTACAATGATTTTCCCATATATAAATCCTACTATTCAACATATGGCTGGTGGGGAGAAGAGATAAATTCATATCTTTCTGAAGGGTGAATGTAATGAACTTGACCAGAATTCAAACTTAATTCTCAGATTTCTCATTCAGCGTCACTATCCATTACACCACCTGCACATCCACCCTCTTTTTGGATAATTTTTTTTTCAGAATTTAAGATGACAAAAGATAACATTAGCTCGAGATGGTGCAACAAGTCACTCTCCAGGAGGTTAGCATCAGCCTTGCTGATGAAAAGGCAAAAAGGGTTCTCTCAGATGATTAATAGAGAGCAGTTTTGTTTTGAAAGTGTTCAAATTAACAAGCCATTCTTTGCCCCAGTTAACAACAAAATGTAATTCATTTTTTGAGATCAGCACTCAATTTGAATACATCTAATTTTTTTTTTTATAGAAACTAATTTACCTATTGCATTTAAAAAAAATAAAATAAAATAAAAATGGCAGCACTATTTAAGTTTTTAATATTTTACAAGTATAATACAACTGCAAATTACATTCATCTGTGAGCTAACACCAATAATATGGGAGTTGAAAGCAATTTACGATAAATGAATTCGTGCATTTTATTCATCAAGTTTAAAATCGCAGAAAATTCTATTTCTGCTATATTAGCAGATGAGTTGACCATATATAGACAAACGTTTTCTTGTGACCTATCAGGTTGGATGTAAAATGTTTGTAGAACATTAAATTTATTTAGAAACTGCAAGAAATTTACTTCCAAACAGATAGAAAAGTTTTACACAAAAAAAATTTATCAACTGAAATGCAGACAGCTACTTAATAACATTTAGTTCCTCCCAATAATGACTCCTATGCAACATGGTATGGAGCCTACAAGAATATGGTATGGAATTGTATGAGAATTTTATATAGTTCCATAGACGGATGCTAAGAATACCCTAGACAGAACATGTGACCAATGAGGAAGTTTTAAGGAAAATGGGACCAAAAAGGAAACCTGTGCTTAGAATCAGAAAAAAAAAATCAGTTGAAATTTCTGAGACAAATAGTGAGGAAAGAGGGCTTTGAGAATTTGACACTCACAAGCAAGAAAGAAACCATGAGTAACCTACCTAACAAGCTTGTTTAAACGGATGGCAGAATATGGACTGAAAAGAATAGTAAAGAGACAAACCTTTCTTAGAACTATGAAGGATAGGAAGCTGTGGTAACCATTATTGCCCATGTCCTGAGGGGGACACTGCATATACTAAAGAAAGGATAGTTGATTCAACCCCGATACTAGTCCTACTATCTAACCCATGAATGGGTTGAGAAGAGAGGAATTCATGTTTTCCTGAATAAGTAAGTGTAACAAACTTGACTGGAATTTGAACTTGGTTTTCTGTTTTCTCATTTGGAGCCGCTATACATTACATACCCTGCACATCCTCTATGGCAAAAAAAAAAAAAAAAACCCAAAAAAACAAAACAACCATAATTGCAATAAGCAATAGGAAATACTTCAGTTGAGGGAGTTTTAAAAATAATGTAGTAGAAAAGAAAGTAATACTTATAAATAATGCAAAGTGCTAAAGGCTGCAATGACTTATCTCTTGATATATTAAATTGTAGGGTTTAAAGGTGTATATATTCAATGGTACATCTTAGTAGTTTAGAATAGCAAACATTAATTTGTATATTTTAATAATGGAAAAAAAAAAATGCTCAGAAAACAAAAAACATTTTTTTCCGTGGATGTTGTCTGCACATCAAAGTTGGTATTTGGCATCAAACACAACCAATGTTTTGAAATTTTTTTCATCATCCTCTAACAGATCTTGTAGAACACAGTGGAAATACTTTCAAGGTGGTTTTAGCACAATCCATGCCATACAGTTATGTCTCAGAGCTCCCACTAATCAGACAAGATTCTGCTGCTCATTGATTTGTTTTATAATTTTATTGTACTTTGAATCCTATTTTTTATTACTTAAACCTTATTTTTTAGTATATACCTGTATTTGAGTTGATGCTCCGTCTATTTATTCAAAAGTGTATTTATTTATTTAATCTACCAGCCTGGAAAATCCATTTCTAAAATTCCTTTGTTTACGTTAAGATACAAAACTGAGCAGAGATGTATATTTTGAGAATGGGGAAAAATCTATGTTTAACAGTACTATTTGGGCTTTGCTTGGCTACGGGTTCTCTGTAGCCAAGAGGTCGAAGCACATCAGATCTAATGACAGTTTCCTGTAGGGGGACACAGGTTCTAATCCTGCCAGGTAGTGCTTAATTTTTTTTAATAAGATTTCTTGAATATTCAAGTCAGTAGATGTAAATAAGAAAGTAATAAAAATATGCCACATTATTAAATAAAAAAACCCATCCCTAAGATTCTTTTGAATATTATAAATATGTTAAGAGCTGCAGATTCTTGTATGGATAGCAGTAGATTTTTCAACTCTATATATACTTAATACTACCATCCTGAAATTTGAAAATTCTCAAATGTATGGTCTTTTTACCAGATTAGAGATTGTGTATCTTCATAATACTGGTAATGCTTCATCTCAGAATTTCAAGACAATTATTGATTAACAAAACTCTAAAATTTAATAATGTTGTCAGTAATTACAGTCAGACACCAATGTTCTCAAATTTGTTGTCACTATCACAATGTTTCAGCAGTTGTGCTCTCTTTCATGTGTCTCTTGATCCAAATAAGATTCAGAGAATTTCAAACTGAACCCTTTATTTCATCTATGGAGATGAACTGTTCTTGTTTTGCTGACCATATCTAATTTTTTTTTTTTTTTTAGTTCTGCTCTTTAGTACTTTTTAGTTACTAGTCCTTTTTCTGAGTGAGCACTGGGATTGAATATGCTGCCAAATTCATGACTGTAAATAATAACTCTGAATTTCATAAATTCAGACAGAAATTAATGCTGTCAGGTTTTTGAAACAAGATTTCAGATAAGTTTAATGTACCTGCAGTAGTTTGCCGATTTTCAACTTTGTTATTTCCATGAAAAACAACCTTGTTAAAAATTTAGCAAAGAAATATTCTTTCTTTCTTAGATATTTTGAGTTTGGTGGAAAACAAACTCTTAGTAGGTTGTGGCAGATCTATTTCAAATTATTTTTTTTTCTCTCCATTCTTCAAAAAAATCATTAATGGATATGTGAGTAGGAAAATAACTCATAACAATGCAGTGAAACTAATATAAAAAGAGAAATCTCTCTTGCAAGAATAATGAAAATATTATGTCTATTATGAACATATAGAAAAGTACAAACCTATTATGAGTAGTAAGGTAATTTGATAAAATATTTCGAGGAAATGGATATGAACTAACATAACTGATTGTAAATGATATCAAGTTATTCATAATGTATTTTTATAGAAAAGAATTTACAATGCATTTCTTTAAAAGTTAAAAAGAAAGAAAAGAAAAAAGCTTTCTGGGGACTTTCTTTATTAAATTAAAAACGCCATTACCTACCCAAGATAAGGCCTGGTCGGATTTCACCAACCTGCAAATCTCGTCTGAGATCACCAACAAATCCCAAACGGGACTGGTTCATGTTGGTCTCAACAATTCGTCCACTGTCATCCTTTTTCTCAATCAAAATTTGACCGCCAGGGGTTGTGATACGTGTCTCAGTTTTCTTTAGCTTGCCTTTGTTGAATTCCTTTACCTCCTTATTCAAACTATCCATATTTAAATCTGGAAAAGAAGATTTTTAAAAATGATGAACATATCTGATGGAAGTATATTTTACTAGAACCTAAATTGGATGAATGTTTATTAAACACATAATTTTTACAAGTAAAACAAATTCATGTGTTTAATTTTTTTAGGGTTTTAATGTCCTTCATTTACCTCAGATTATAATTCCTTAGAATTGGGGAGGGGGACTTACTGTCTACTACCAAAACAAATTAAAATTTTAAAAAATTACAAAACTAAACCAAATATACAGATTTCAAATGAACTAAGAATTGCCCTAAAACCTCATGTTTAGAGATATACCCATAGCATATTTATAGAAGGTAAATTATATTATTACTATATTATTAATGTATATATTATAACTTGAAGCAAGAGAAACGTGATTCTATCAATATGTGCTAAGAATACCATAGACAACATTTGAACAATGAGGATTGATTGATTCATTTTCTATGCTTTATCAATCCTTTGCAGGTTATTTAAAGCCAGAAAATATTTTTAGATTGTAAAAAATTTTTTTTTTGAGATAATAATTCCAATGGGAATTGGAACTCAGCTTTCTGATTAACAATTTTGAGCCATTATCCATTACAGTACCTGCACATCCAAGTTTACAGCATCTGGAGCAATGAAGAAGACTTAAAGAAGAAACTTATCAGGCATTTCATCGATACTTTTTGAATAAAATTCTGCAGGTTTTGATGTGAAAACATTTCAACAAACACTTGAATTTGGTTTTTATAAAATGTTTTCATCATCAAAGCATTTTACAGTGATCGAAAAAGGTAATAATTGGTTGGTGAATATAGAAGATGGAGAAAAGCAGATCAACCAAGTCTCGAAATCCTCCCCACCATGTTATTCTTGCTATATGTGAACTTGCATTGTCTTGGAGGAGACCATTTTTTTTATTTAATCCACTGTGTATGCTGCCACTGTTGTGTAAAATCTTAGCTATGTTAGTGTACTCTAAATTTATTCTTAACTACCATGGCTGATTTGTAGTTAGGATGTTACATTTGTCATTACAACTGATTCCCTAAAATGGAAATTACTTATAACTCAACCTAATAGAAGAAAAATGGAGGAGAGAGAGAAAAAAAAAATTGGGGGGGGAGGGGTTATTCTTGCTCTGTATGCAGCCTTGCGTTATTATGGAGAACATTTTTGATTTAGTCCACTGTGTACACTGCCACTGCTGTGCAAAACCTTAGCTATGTTAGTGTACTCTAAATTTATTCTTAACTGCCACATATAATTAGTAGTTAGGGCGACACATTTGTTATTACAATTGGTTCCCCCCACAAAAACAAAAAGAAAAATTACTTATAACTTAAACTAATATAAAATACTGAGCTTATTTTTGAAATCTTGAAAAATGTTTAAGACCATGCTCTTGTTTGTGCATTAAGCTAGTCTCTCATTGTAAGCGACAGCTGTAATCATGTAATGTTAATACAATACTAAATTTTTGTAAAATAATTTTTTATTCACTTCTGGTCTCCATCAAATTAATGTCAGCTGTGTAGGCTATGTGGTTTCGGGGACTTTCTTTGAAAATGTGAGGGATTCTGATAGATCAAGCATTTATATAACTTCTTGTTATCCAGCAGTATTATCCTAAGTTCAGCTGGGTTCACACCCCATTTATGTTGGTACATTCACTGATATTCTTTGAGGCCCAATTCTATACTTAGTTCTTTTGACTTTCTAGGATGATGCTGAGTACAAAGCTTACTTTGGTATTTCAGAGTGAATAGAGTACATATTGGAGTCACCACAAATCAACTTTTTAGATGAAAGGTTCCAGATGATTTGATTCAGACATCTGGTGTTTCCTGGTAGGAGTCACATACTTTGCTCAATGTTTAAGTGTAATTGGCCTTGACATCTTGATTCTGTTGCAGATATGTCCTGAGAGAAACTTAGGGTGTTCAGATCCATTAGAAAAGAATTGTGATGAAAATATTTTATAATACATGAAATAAGGGTGGTGAAAAAAAAAGATACATGCACAAAATAACAGATAACATCTATTAAAACAAAATTAACAAAAAGAAACTTTAAATCAAGAGTTTCTTTTCCTAGAAGTAAAGTACATACACAATAAAATGTTAATGAATGTATTTGAGTGTGACTTGCCTGAGTAAGTATGCTTGTGGGTGAACTATCCACAGCCCTTTTTGCTTCAGTGTGAAAAGTTCATGTCACACACTTTGAAAGGAAGAAAACCAGAAGAGAGTTACTTTATGGGTTCAAGTTGTTTTTATACCCCCAGGGCTGCTGCTGATACTATGTAGATTAAATCACTAGAAATGCAAGAAGTGCATTTTACAAGAAATCCCATTCTTGCATATGCTGTTAAGCATGTCTTTTATATAATCAACAGTTTTCAGCTCTTTTGAGACCTAATATTGTTCAGTTCAACACAAACAAATTGCATACTACCAGCTTAAGTAGATATTAATATGCTTATTAATATATTTTGAACATAAATATTTTATACATATATCTCAAAAACCTGTTAAGACAATTCAGAGTAAAGATTCTGTTGAATCAACATTTTCCTAGGTAGCAAGCAAAATGTTTTATACAAGACAATTTTAACAATCATATGACTAAAATCCTGAAATTCTAGAAGTCTCAATACAAATTCACAATCAGTATACTTGATTGAATCTAAAACACTTGCTTTTACCACACTAAATAAATTTCTTCCTCAGTATTATTGTTTAAAATGACTTTATTAATTTCAGTAAATAATAAAATTTAATACAAATTTTGAATCAGGTTTTTTTTTTTTTTGAATCAGTATACTTGATTGGAGGAGGCACAGTGGGGTAATGGATAGCAGCTCAGTTTGAGGAATCGGAGTTCAAATTCCAGTCGAATCCATTACATTCACTTACATGCTAAGAGCCTTGGAAAAGGTATGAATCCTCTTCTTCTCCCCACCATCTATGGGTAAATAGCAGGAAAGACCAGGTTCTATAGCTTTGGATGGTAACTGGTCTACCACAGAAAGCAATGGCAACCTACTGCGGGAAAAAACTGCCTCGTCAGTCTTGTATCAAAAGATACATTATTGCCTAAGCATATATCATGCATGGCACATAACTGACTGATACTTGATTGAATTTAAAACATGATTTTACCACAGTAGATAAATTTCCTACTCAGTGTTAAATGTTTAAAATGACTTGTATTAATTTCAGTAAACATCAAAATGGTAGCTTGCTGTGGAGTTATGGTTAGCAAATTAATTACTAAAACTATTACTATTATGTTGACAGGTTGAAGGATGATAAGGTTTATAAGTAATTTCTATACAGTGAATTGGTGGAAGGAAAAAGGCCAGCAGACAAGTTAAAATTGTAGTATAAAATTGCATAAAGAACACTGAAGAAGGCCAACATCATGCAAAATGATTGGAAAATCTGAGCTCTGGATCATTCAGCCTGGAGGAAAGCAGTGCACAATGGTAAGAGAGACTTCAAACAGAATTTTGTTACACACAAAAAATCTGAGAGAGGTATTTGTAAGGTGTTTGGTGTTAATTTCTCTGGAAATATTGCTATGGAATTTTATCTAATGAATAGGGTTTTGTTCGTCTACGAAGGGCAGTCCTCAAAAATCATCAAAAACATCACACACAAAGAGAAGTCATTCATTATATTATACAGCATTTATATAACTACTGAAAAAGATATCTGATGTTGCCATAGCTGCACAAGAGAATGTAAGACCCTAGCAGGACTAAATAGCCACATCCCCATGACCCATATTTGAGAATGGATCAAGCGATGACATTGCTTGAAATTGAGTTACAGTCATTAAATATCAAAATGGTGGCTTGCTGTGGAACAATGGCTAGCAAGCTAATTAATAAAACTTATTGCAAGTTTGATCCAGACACTTATTGCTTTATACTGTACTACGTTAAACTTAAAATACAAAGTATTTGTGAAACGAGTTAAAAAGCTAATCATTTAGACTATTGCTTTTCTAATCAGTTTGATCCTCATTGAGAGCCCAACATTCGTAGCTTTACACGGTACTACAATGATTAGTAGTCTGGATGACAGTCATCATTATAATTTGTTACCCAAAATGGAAATTACTTATGACTCAAACTAATATACTCACTTCTCTTCTTTTTTTTCTTCTTTTTTTTTTTTTAAATATCTTGAGAAATGTTTGAGAACCTTGCTCTTGTTTGTGTATTAAGCTAGCCTCCCATTGTAGGAGACAGCTGTAATTATGTAATGTTATATTAGTAATGTCTAAATCAATAGGTTATTTCAATGTGAAACAATGGTTAGTAAGCCAAACATCCAGGCAGTTACTACTCTATTGAGTTCAATCATACAAACTTGAAAAATCAGATCATTATTAGTTGGACATAAATGTAACTCTGCTCTGTCAGGCTTTAAAACCTGCCTGCTCTTCTGACAATAGTTTTTCAGTCTTGGATTTCAGATGGCTGAGGATAATACAGAGCATGAACTTGCTGGGGTGGTTTATTGTTCTATAATTCTGGTATTGCTTGAGATTACCCTTCTTTAGTAGGAGTATCACCAGTGACTGTGTCCACATTTTTAGCCACTTTTCTCAAATCCACTGGCATAGAGATTTTAGGGACTTGACAGTTTCTTCACCAGTTCAGAGGGTACATTATCCACTCCAGATGACTTGCCAGATTTCAGACTCCTTACTACTGCTTCTACCTGCCCCTTCTATAATTGCGGACTGTCTTCACATTCTGTTGTGTACTGGTATGGATAGAGCACAATGGAATAAATCTTCAACTGTAGGGTCCTCATCCAGAAATATCTGCAAAACCAGAGGGACCTGTTTCACAATTTCATTGATTTCAAGAAAGTATTTTATTGGGTATGGCACATCCTCAGAGGTTTCAACATAGAAGGGCTCATACAAATCAACCAGGTTCTCTATGACCATGCCACCAGTGCAGTCCTCTTGAGTAGCCAAGTTAGAGATTTCTTCCAGGCAACTATCAGTGTTACACAGGAATATCTACTCTCTAAAACACTCTTCAACTCATTTCCGGAGAGAATTATGCAGGAAACTCTTCATGACCACAACATAACACTTCTATCTATCGGTGGTAGACCTGTCTGCAACCTATTTACATTATTCGGACTATTGTCCTCATCTTTGTTGCCATATTTATCACAATGTTTTGGCCATGGAACTAGAACAGTCTACCTCAGTGAGTGAAATAAAGGGTTCAGTTCGACATTCCAACCATCTGAAGAAGGCCTGAGCGTACAGCGACCGAAACGTCGTCATAAATATGGCAACAAAGATGAGGACAATAGTCCAAATAATGTAAATAGTGTACATACCTCATCTCAGAAATATAGACAGATAGTGTAACCTTTATTTCATAGGCAATATTGACCGTATTATGGGCAGTAACAGTGAGATACAAAAACTGCCCAACAAACTTGTTGAAAGAGCGGGTATGTATGGAATGGAATTTGACTGAAATACAAAGTAATGGTGAATAGCACACGCAACACCAGTGTCTGCGTCACCATGGATGGTGAGCCACTGGAGGAAGTGGGAGCAACCCTGTCAAAAAATGGCACCTGCAGCACAGAAATCTGCACAGAGATTACCACAGACACAATAGCCAAACTGGAAAGGACATGAAAGAGCAACATCAGTTTCAGTACCAAGTTCAAGCTCTACAAATTGCTGCTCATATCCATCCTCCTCTACAGGTGTGACACTCTTGTTTGAGGCACGAAAAAGGATTCAGATGTTTGAAGTTCCTCTGCATCTCCTACTGAGAACACAAAACCAATGACTGTGCTGAGCAAGGTCAAAAGTCTTGTAGACTGACAGGTATCTCTCACCACTATTAAGCATGGTTTGGCCATGTCACACAGCATAACAGCCTCTGCAAGACCATCATGCCAGTCACTGTTGAAGGTGGATGCAAATGGGGACAGCAATCCAAAAGCTGGTCAGACAATATCAAAGAGTGGACAGACATGGCAATGCCAGAATACTTGAGAGCAACTGCCAACAGATCATCCTTTAGCCCCACCACCCAATAATTAAAAGTCAAGGGACTGATGATGATAAATCTAACTCCATACAATTATAAATTTTGCAAATTGCACTAGAAATTAATTAAGGACCTAACTTGAAGTTATAACATTTCAACAGTTGTAGTGATCTCACACTCATGAGCAAAAAAAAAAAAAAAATCCACAACCTAATTTTCCATGATTCCCTAGTAAAAAGGAAACTGCCCTACTGGTGGGAAGTCATCCTCTTTTCAGTGAGCTCTCATCAGAAGAGCATGTGGATTAGAGCAGCTCCAGGAATAAAGACCAGAGATAAATTTTACACAAATATCACTTTCTCATGTTTGATATTACCTTTTAATGATAGACTTATCACTTGCAAATAATTTATTTGTTCACCATGCCAAACACAAAACAGAATCATAAACAACCACGTTACAATAACTTTCATGCATCTACTGAACATGTACAACCAAACGCTTCCGATAAATAAATCCTTCTATATATGTATGTCTCACTTTGTTGTTATGCTGTATATATGTATATTTTACTAACCTAAAACAGGAGCTGAACAAGGACCATCATAACAGAGTATTGCCCTAACAGCAATCTCAGCATGGTGTGCCATTTTTGCTGGGTTATGGTAAACACTTACAAGATGAAATCTGATGATTATAGTAGTGACTGAATCATGAGCCTTTGATACAAGAAACAATAAAGGGCATTTTATCTAACTCCTTATTATATAAACAACTTAAATCTTTACCTGAAATTTGATGAAAAATATCCAGATGACAGCTGTATCAAAATCTTAACTAGAACAGTTCATATATACCTGTTTGAATTTCTTGGATGTGAACTATTGTCTATCTTTATTTTTATTGTTGTAATCGTCTGTTGTGATCTCCAGCCTACATCAGGTGATTTTCGATCCAGGAAACTTACAGAGAATTTCAAAATGAACTCTTTATTTAATTTACAGTGGTAGATAATTCTAGTTCCACTGTCCATATCCAGGAATATCTCATTTAGTATTTATTGCTCACCCTGTTTCCACCAAGTCTAAACACACACTGACCGGCCCAGATATTGTACTCGCAATTACTAGGTCATTAAATTCTCAAACCAATGCACTAATTTACTAATCTATTGTCCTGTGGAATAATTCTGAGTGGAGAACTTTGAGCCTTAAATCTAACCTGCCTGTTAATGCATGCTGCTTGTCATGCTTGACTGCACTCCCTGAAGCTTCACTTTTTACAGCAATTGCTGTTGAAGCCTTGCTATTACTTCTCTTTATTTATTAATGGCTCCCATATTGTATTTATTTTTATGCTAGGCCTACTAAGAAGATCATCATAGCATAGTATATGCACTGAGTCTTTCAGACATCTGATTCTCCAGCATTCCTATCTGTCCAGTTTTTTTTTTACTTCATTTCACAGAAAGTGAAAAATCCTCTTTTCCCTCCATATATGATCAGCCAATCCTTATTTTGTCTCACCTCTAATTATGGCTTTTTGATGTACTTCCAACCTTACTTTTAGGGATTAGTTAGTTTCATTTTTGTTCTCTTTGCCACAACTGCAAGGAGTGGAATATATACAGTTCTTGATCATGGCCTCTTATATCTTAAATTTGACAGATTTCTCTGTAGGATGTAGCTGCTTCTAAATAGTGTCCTGATGTTGTATGGACTGCACATCTTCTGAATCTCTTCCCTATGTCCTTGAAGTAAGGAAAACAGACCATGACAGTTTCTGAGACTCCTCCTTTCTGTTTCTGTCTGTAAAAGCTGATGTTATGTTTACAGGGTAGTTGTTATTCTGAATGGTATGTTCAATTATCATTTCCTGTTGGCATGTATTTGGGTCACAACTTTTCATTTTTGCATGTTGTTGTAGGCATTGGACGATCACTTTCTTTACATCATATGGATGGTGGGAATTAAAGTTGAACTATGGTCCAGAAAAGATTGGCTTGTGCTATACAGATGTCTTGAACCCATTTTCTGTGAGTGACAATTATATCCATGAAGGTTGAGAGACTTGATTGTTTAATAAAAAATAACAGAGCAAGTTTGTCTTAATCTCTAGATCAAAACCATTTTGGATGTAAGCAACGCCTTTATCCACAGTGCCATGTGTCATTCTGTTTACTGAACATTTTTGCCAATTACACTTAACCATGGCCAATTACTCTACAAAATAATTGAATTATGAAAGACTGACCTTTTAATAAAGTTTCAGTTCAGTATCTGTCTGAATTCCTGGGATGAGGAATTATTATTTATATTCAGACTAATGTCCTCATTTTTGTTATTATCACAATGTTTTGGATGTTGTGACCTCTGACATTCTTTAGGTGTCTGTTAATCTGGATAACCTTCAGGGAATATCAAACTGAACTCTTTATTTAATTTACATGGTTCGATTATTTTCATTCTGCTGCCCATGTTTAAAAAGATCTCATCTTGTTTTTAGTGCTTCTCGGTTATTGCTTGCTGTTCCCAACAAGTCTCAGTCTGCAGTACCTGGACCAGGGATTGAACTCATAATTACTATAGCAGCAAATTCATGAACCAACTCTTTAATCCACTAGGCTATTGTCACATGGGACAATTCTAAAAACTTAGAAGTTGTTTAATAATTATTTCTAGAATCATTCAAATATAATTCCCAAGTCAAATATCAAAGCTAAATATGTAGTTGTCTCAAATCTATGGAGCAATTTTCAACTATTTCAAAAAGTATTATTCTTTCAAGATTTACACCTACATCGTTTGGCACCAACATTTTTTTTTAATTCAAGTTTGTTTTGGATGCAGTTAGGATGAATTTAATATCAGACTACTTGAAATAATTTGTTTAGAAATATTTCTGCATATTTTCTACATGAAGAATGTTTAATAATTGCAGTATATATAAATTGTTCAGCATTGTATTAATGAGTAATGATTACAATTAAAAGAAACCTTAATTAACAATGTAAATGTAAAACTCAATGAAAGTTAATGAATGGAGCATAACTCAAAGTTCAGAGAAAAAGAAAAGTTATTCTAATTTGATTCATTTATTTGTTAAGACTAGGAAATAAGGTAAGAATTTTTAAATATTTCATAACTATTAAATCATACTATTGAAAATAATAACAAATAATGACAATCAAGATGTTGACATTTTACACTATTTCAAAAAAAAAAAAAAAAAAAAAAAAAAAGGTGAGAAAGAAAACTGCTATCAATACTGGAAATAATAACAATAATTGTTTTATAAACTTCAACTGAAACTAGCACTAGTCAAAGAATGCAAAATGTTTCATTACAAGGAATATTACCATTCTCAGATAAGCATTTTTTTTTATCCACTTCTTCAAGGATGAAAAAACATAACATCTGTAACACTAGAAAATGTTCTCGTTTCATTTTGTTTTTTAATCATTTGACTCCTAGGAAAATGATAAAGTCACTAGGACAAAAAGGGCTACTGAAAGTGAAAGAATCTTGCATTGTAGTGGATTCATATATTTTTATAATCTTGTAAATAGAAAATTAGGTACCTAAAAGTTTCACCAAAAAAATGAGCAGTCATGATGAAAAAATATCCAAAATTTAATAGAAAGTTTTATTGTCAAAACAGGATTTTTGAGGTAAAAGTGTTAATCCTTTTTAGAACTTTCAAGTTTTTGGCTGTAAATCTTGTTTTTCTGCTGTCAAAGGGGGTGGGGACCATAAATTAGTATAGAAAATTTGAGCATCTTTTTGCAGTGAAAAACACATTGATTTGGAAATTATTGCAAAAATCAGATAATTGTTGGAAATTTTCAGAACTTATTCACAAATGAATTAAATTATTTTTGAAATATTTCTTTTCTAGATCTTAGTAAAAATATTTTTTTTACATTTTGTTACTCTCCACTTACTCAATTTTATGAAATTTCAAGAAATGCTTTTTTGTTGAACTTAATGTTTATATTAATTCTAAAGACAAGTCCTCAGAGAATTTAAATCAATTTCTTTTGGTTAAATAGGACCACCAGTTAGAGAAAATCTGTTATGAATCATAAAATAAAATAAAACTAAGACATTATCTAATTAGAAAATATTTTAATTGCTTTTATGAATAAAATATATTATGGACATGAATGTCTTATTAGGAATTTAAAAAAATTTTTAATTGGAATAATTCAGAAACTGTTAAACATTTTAAAATTCTGTATTAATTTGTATTGGTCAAATGATATTGTTATTAAATAAAAACTGTTTACTAATCATAAATGGAAAACCTTACTATGATTCATCAACACCGTGTATTTTAAAAAGAATTTTTTTTGGTGACTTTTGTAATTACAGATGCCCATACACAACATTATCAGAAAATAAGAGTGGTAACTATAGTAAATTTCAAATTTATAGGTAATTTCCTAACATTTCCTCTACAGCCATCTTTGTAAATAAAGTAAATCAAAGTACATAAAATTCAATAAAATATTAGAATGCTTAAAATATTTTAAAATAGTTAAAAAAGTTATATAAAAAAGTATCCATGATGTAATTTTATAACAATTATCTATTCCTTAGATAAATTTGTCAATAAATATATTAACAACTCATAAAAATACCCACCTCAGTGTTAAAAAGTTCTTTTCCGAGATATTTTAAACTAAAAGTAATATTTCTTTCAATTCAGAGTAACGAAACTTTAAATGAGGTATCTCCATTTTTTCACATGCTATGTTGGAAAAAGGTCCCAAACTTGATAAAACAAAGTTTTAAGGTCAAAATATTTATGTTATTAAGACAAAAGACCAAAATATTTTATTATTTTATTGATTTTTTTTTTATCCTTTCTAGAACATTCAAAATTTTGGTTAAAAAAAAAAAAAATCTTTTTTTTTTTGTGTCAGTGGTGGGCCAAAGACTACTATGGGTGTTTTAGTGCCTTTTTCTCATAAAAAACACATTAATTTGGAAATTCTTGCAAAAATCAAATAATTGTTGGAATTTAATGAAACTTTCAGGATTTATTCACAAATGAATGAAATTATTTTTGAAATTTTTATTTTTAGAAAATCTGTTACTGCCACTTTTATGAAAATTTGAGAAATTAAAATTTCAGCCTCTTCATTAGTTAAAAGCAGAATTTTAGCAATCATTTTGTTTTTGTCAAATGAAAACACCATTTACCCCAAACAGACTGAACCATAAAATAAAAAATGCAATAAAACTATGACATTATTTAATTAGGAAAGCGTTTAATTGCTTTTATAAATAAAGATAAAAGGACACTATTGTCTTAAGAAAATTTTTTTTTTTCAATGAATAATGAATTTTTAAAAAATTATTTATATTTTTTTTTTAAATATTAATTAGAAACAAAAGATTTATTAAGTTCAAAATCTTTACAAATTTTGTATTAATTTCATTTAGATTATATTATTAAGTGAAAACTATATGTACTAATCATAAATGGTAAGGCTTAGTACTGATCATCAAACACCAAGATTTAAAAATTTTTTATGTACATAAACATGCCTATTTTTTAAAGCATGGGCAACCATGCATGACATCATAAAAAAAATAAGAGCAATGACTATAGTAAATATAAAGTCAACATTCCTAAAATTAGATTATGAAGAATATTTTCCAATATTTTTAAGATTACTGAGTACTTAAAAATTATATAAAAAAGGCACTCACATCATTTTCTTAAATTATTTTTTACAGATAAAGTCACTGTAGAACAACAATAAACTTGTCATCACTAGTCAAACCCATAGATACAGCTACTGTCAGTTAAAAAACACAGCTACTGTTTGGTTTAAAAATTAATTTCTGTGTTTTAAACTTGAAATAAATAAAATTTGTTTCAAATCAGAGTAATTATACTTTAAATGAGCTAATATTCCTCAAATAAAGTTTCAGAAATATTTTATTTTTGGAAGATTTTTTTAATGAAGAGACTTACATTGTGATAAAAGATAAGTAAAAAAAAAAAGGGGGGGGCGCTAATCAGCTATTATATTAAATTTAAATAATTTTTAAGTACTTAGTAATCTTAAAAATCTTGAAAAATATTCTCCATAATCTAATTTTAGGAATGCTGACTTTAAATTTACTATATAGTCATTCATTAGTTTTATCTTCTGATAATGTCGTGTATGGTCACCTGTACTTATAAAAATTGGCATATACACATACAAAAAGAATTCATAATACAGTGTAACCCGGATATAAGAGATTTTATCTGGTCCCAAATTAGAGTCTGTGTTAATGTATATATAATAGACCAAACCGGGATATAAGAGACTTCGTATCCGGTCCCGACAACTCTCTTATATCCGGGTTACACTGTACTTTTAAAAATATTAGTGTATGATTATTTGTTGTATTAAGCTTTTCCATTTATGATTAGTAAATATGGCAAAAATTAATACAGAATTTTAAGAGATTTAAAACTAAAAGTAAAACTTAAATTATTCTAGTTCAAATTAGAAAAGAAAATGAAAATTCTTGTAAAAATCCATTTATTCATTGAAAAAACAAACAAGTGTTCTTATTTTTTATGAAATGAAAGCAATTAAAAACTTTTCCAATAGTATCACAGTTTTATTCATTTTTTATTTTACAATTCAGCGCAGATTTTGGCCCAAAAATGTTTAGGTAAATGGTGTTTTTAAAATTCTGTGTGACAAAAATAAATTGATTCCCCAAAGAGTCCTGCTTTAAGAGCTGAAATTTTAATTTCTTGAAATTTCATAAAATTAAGTAAAGGGCGGTAACAGATGTAAATAAAATATATTTTTACCAAGATTTTCTAAAACAGAATATTTTGAAAATAATTTGATCCATTTGTGAATAAGTCCTGAAAATTTCATTAAAATCTGACAATTATTTTATTTTTTGCAATAATTTCCAAAACGATGTATTTTTAGCGCCAAAAAAAAAAAAAAAAAAAAAAAAAAAAATTACTGAAAATGAAATCCCTATCTTTGGCTCACCCGCTGACGCAAGAAAGAAAATTAAATTTAGCCAAAATTTACAACGTGCTAGAAAGGATTAGAAAAATGTAATATAGAATAATTAATTTTAAAAGATACTTCGGTCTTTCCTCTTAATAATAACAAAAACAAACATTATTTTTTAAGATAAAACTTTGTTTTTAGCAAGTTTAGGGTCTTTTTTAGACATTTTATTTTGGAGATACCTAGTGGAAAATGGATATGTAATCTTGCAATTAAAACTAAAAAATACGTAAAGAAACATTTTAAAAATATATTTTAATTTTAAACCTTATGCATCACTTTTTTAAGGTTTGATAAATAAATAGTAACATTTTTGTTATCTAAATATGGTATTTTAAAACGATAAAACATTGCTGAGATAGTAAGTAATAGCGGTGTCAAGACAAAAACTGTCCTTTGATTTTTTTAACACGCCGTTTTTTTTTCGGTTCTGAAGGTTAAACTTTGTTAAAAAAAAGTTAAGTCTCACGAGTTTCCTTGAGTAAAATCTGACCAAACATCAATAAAACAATTTTTTTTTGTAGGAGAGGACTTTTTGGCACCACTCCTAAAAATGTAAAGTCTGGAATATTTATTTATTGTTCTGAAAATAATTTCACTAAATTTTCGAAGAATTATAAAAAAATAAGAAAGAACGGGAATCAGGCCAAAAGTCGAAGTCGTTATTGTCTGTTTTATGGACATAAACCTTTCTTGCTTGACTAGCCATGAAAAATAATTTAGAGAACAAAAATGTTCAAAACAAAATCTAAACTTGCCAAATAATGCTCATCTTCTTATTTTTTGTATCGCCACCGAAATGATTTTTTTTTAGCATACAAAAAAATAATTAACTTAACTTTTTTTAGTTTTATATAACGCTCGATTTTTTTCCATAAATCAGAATATAAAAAAAGTCAGATCTTCAAATAAAAAAAATATAACTACTAAATACCGGTCGGTGGAAAATTTCAGAGTATTTATTTATTCTACACCTGCTTACATTTTTTTCCAAATGTGTGCTCAGAATATGAAGCTAAGTTAAAAAAAAAAGGGAGGAGGGATAATAATCTGGAAACTTCAAGAAGTTATATTCCAAGTGAAAATGAATTAAGATGAAATTGCTAAAAAGTAAAAAGTGAATGAGTAAAATATAGAAAAGATAAAATTAAAATAATCACAACACCAAAATAAATAGGTAGAATAAGTTTCAAAGTCTTTTTTGTTGAATGAGATATATTAAAAAAATCAGCAGTACAAAAATATAAAATTGTTATTTCAATTTTTTTTTTACTTCTGTTTAGTTCGCATGTTTCAAGTTAAAGTATTTTAACTTGACCGCAAATTAAATAAACTAAAATACGAAGAAATTTAGAGTTCAAATTTAGCCACGTGACTTTATCGAAAACAGTACTGAAAAAAACCTTTTTCTTAAAAAAAATAAACATTATTAAAGATTAAAAAGAATAGCGCAGTTTGCATTTATTTTAAGTCACATTAACTTATTTGTTTCAATTTTCAAAGAAAAAATGAAAACAGTTTTGTTTTGACCTTTGAGTAAATTAAAAACGGACCCCTCCAAATTATCTAAGTATAAGAAAAATATTTGAATTTTGAGATTTTTACAGTTTAACTTAAAAAAAATATAAATTAAAAAATAACAAATAGATCCACATTTTCATCAAAGAAAACAATGACATTTTAGCAACGTTCTTCATCTTGTTTTTTTTTTTTTAAGTAAAGCTTTAAAAGATTTAATATCGAATTTTTACCTTCCCTAAAAATTGTTTGGCTTCGGCGTGATCGCGATCGCCGGAAGTAAGGATCAACATTGTTTTTTTTTTTTTCTTAGAGGAAGGGGGATTAATTCATAGAATTTGAATTATCTGCTTTTTCATTTGTCAAAAATCGAACACCGGTCACAATTTAAATTATCCTTTTTAACGACAATAAGCAATATCGGAAAATTATATCATAAAAATATACATTAATTTTTTTTTATAAAATTTGTGTATTTATAAGCAGATCAATTACAAGTTTTCTTTTTGTGAAATAATACCTAGCGTATAAGCACGTGCAGCAACAATCCCGCACATGGTGCAGCAGTGAAAATGGCGGACGGAAGGTAAGTGCCTATTTTGCTTTGTAGCGTATTAAAATTTTCGAATGGTTTTAATTGCTTAAGTAACAATGGTATTTGTCTGAAAGATTTAGAATGAGTCACAGTTTGTTGATATCAGCAGTGATGTTAGCTGTAATTTTTTTTTTCTATTCCTAGTTGGCTGTAAATCTTATGAGTAGAGAAATCAAAAGATGAGATTTTTTGTGTGCTAAGTCGCTTTCGTCGAATGTTCTAGTAAATCTTTTTTTTTCTTGTCAAGTGTTTTTTTTTTCTTGTTAGTCTTCTAATTTTTATTTTGTTTAGTTTAGTTGTTTTTTTCTCTGTTTTGCCTATTTTATTTTCCTGTTTATACTTAGAAAGGAAATCTAATTTTTACTTTATTTTTTATTTTATTTTTTTTTTTTTGCTGTCTTGTCCCCTCCACCTTCAATGTTATCCATAGTTTCTGCTCGCCATTCGGACAGACCCTTGTCGCTGCTTTTACCTTAAGTAATCCCTAAGGATTAAAAATTTGATCACTCTATTATATATCTTCATGACCTAATGTATTTTCTCTATAAGCCACCTTTTACGTTATTTCTTTTTTTCTAAGATTTATAATCTTAGCTGAAAATCGTCCCTCTTTCCCGGTCAAAAAAAAAAATCACCCGAAAAAAGGCACTTAAAAAAAAAAAAAAAAAAAAAAAATTTTTTTTTTTCTTTAAAGAAATTACCTTTTAATTTTATACTTATTGTAGCTTTCGTCTGGGATAACTCATGACTTAATTAAAATTCAACTCCCATTCTAATTACGCTTGTTTAAAAGTGATGGGTCTTTTTTTATTTTTTTATTTTGGTCTTAAAATCGTTGGCTCATTTTTAAATGTTAACCTTTTCAATTATCAAGCGCTTTAAAATTTATCTTTGATACTTTGAAAAGGTTTTTTTTTTTTTTTTTTCTAATGAATTTTGGAAGTAATTTCTCGTATCACGTTTTGTGAACAAATAAACTAATTTTAAAAATGAATTAACTCAAAAATGCTCCGGTTGCTTATCTACCAATACGTGTAATCTTTGCTAATTTAAGTCAATTTTGCAATATACTTCAAATGATTTTTTAGTATATTTCTAAAAAAAAAAAATCTATGAATTTTTCTTATAGATGCATGTTTTGTAAGAATTTGTTTGTCAATTCCTGGAAATATTCAGTTTCTCTTTTAGATATTTATAGATATATTACTTTATTTTCTCAATTTGAAGACAAATGAATTTTAAGGCACTTTCTCTCAAATTGGCTTTAAGACTCTAATATAGTCCATTGTTTTTCTCCTGAACTTGTCTGGATTTTTTAATATTTTGTGCTTTTACAAAAATATACAACCACAGGAGGTATTTTTTGACACTTTTATAATTGGAATTATTATTAAGATTTAATCTAATTTAGTATGATTACCGAGTTGAGTACTAACGGGTTTTACTTTAGATCGCCATATATGTTTTCTTTTCGCCACGTTCAAACTTTGAATGAAATAAAATTTCAAGTAAAAGCACGTGGCAAAGCGCAGACACAGACAGAAAAAAATAATTGCCTTAGAAACTTCACTTTTTCATCTCAGAAAATTCTAACAACTTGGATTTTTGAAATGCCGCCATCACAGTGGGGGGGGGAATACTCGTGGGACAGCATGTTTATAGAAAAAGTTTTTTTTTTTTTATAATATGACCCGACCAAGGAAATTGTTTTTATGAATCGTGGGATGAGCACTTTTTTTTTTTTTTCTGTTCAAATTGTATACTCAAAATTGACTTGATATTTGAGCTTCGATTTTTCATGTAGAAACTTGTACCCTGTTATATTTTTAACATGGCCGCGATTGATTCGGTGGGGTGGGGAAGTGCTCGTGTGTATGTGATATTATATATTTCCAGAGTGCTGAAAATTTCTCACTAAAAGCATTTCACCCGACAAAAAGAAATTGAGATTTTGGAAATGGATCTGGCTGAGAACTTTTCGAAACCCACCTCGTGGATACAGCCATCCTTGCTCCAGACTTAAATCTGAAAACTAGAATAAGAACCGTTTTTAAGTTTGAAGAAATGAATTTTTTTCTCTTATAAAAATATCTACATTTGTCCTTTTCTTTCTGTTCGGAATTTATAATTAAAGCTCTTTATTACGGTGGCGGGGTCCTGGCCTTTGTTTTCTGCGTTGATGTCTCCCCTTTTTGATTATTAATAAGAGAAAAATGAGAACGGATGACTTCTTTTTCCCTCCCTTCTATTATTACCTCTCGTGGCTACAGTTGGTTAGCAAATCTCTCTTAATTCATCCGCGGTTTTAGAAACTGGTCCATGTGCATCTTTTTTCTTTTTCTTTTTTTTTTTCTCTCCTCTCTTCTCCTTCCTCTACCTCATGTTACTTTAGTTAGGTCTTGGTGACTTAATATTTTCGGGTTTCTACCACTTATTTTCTTAGACTTAATTGATTCAGATAATTTTGTAAGCCCCTTTTTTTTTAAGTTAGGTATTTCTTATCTTTTTTTTCTTAGTTTGGTTTTTCAGTTGCCTTTCATACGAATTAACCTGAACTGGAAACTGAGTAACTTACATTTCTAGTTGATGTGTGGAAAGGGGTGATAAGTTCTTTCTCAGAAACTGACCAACTATCAAGATTGTGTTGAAGGGTTTCTTGGTGGTTCTCGGTACTCGCTACCGTCATAACGGTTGAGTGGCGTGATGTATGCGATGCAGCTTGGCATATACATTGGGGATTCCCTGTTTTATCTTGACTTTCTTTGTGCAACAGCTGCTTAATAGCTAAAAAAAACTAATCAGTTACTTTAAAGCATACACAGCGTATGGTGATCAAACAACTTTTCCTTTTCTGCCTCCAAAAAGAATTTTCTGTATTATTTTTTTCTCATGTTTTGTATTATTGCTTTGAAAACCTTGTTTATGGCTATGAATTGCTCGTTTTAAAAATTAGTTCACCAGTAAGTAAGAGAAACTATAAGGAAGTATGCGTTCACTGGAAAATATTATCATATTAAAATTTATGTTTAAAAATAAAATGGTTGGTATTGCATTTCAGAACACTGATCTAAATGTGTCAGTTCAATCAAGTTGTTTGAATTGAAATGTTTTATATAGAAAATTCGTTCGCTTCATGCTTGTCCTATGAACGTTTAATCGTACTTTTTAAAATCTGACCTTTTATATTTTGTAATGTTATATTGTTAACTGTTCCAAGTTATGGAATTTTGATCCGAGTGCAAGTAGTGACTGATTTGCTGCAGTAATGTCAGCTGGTTTCAGAACAGGTTTTGTTATAATTTAAGGATCGCCCGTTTCATTTTCTCTTTGCTGATTCATTCATCACTTTGTTGAGCAGAGATGTAAGAAGATGCATTTAATTGTTGTGTGTGTGTGTTGAGGGCCACTTACATGACCGATTCATTGTTAAGCAGGTATTATTCAACTAATTCAAGTTTATACTTTTTGTGAATTTGAAAAATATTGTAGTTGTTAATTTAATTTTTTTTTTTTTTTTTTTTTTTTTTTTTTTCTCCAATGATCACATCTCTAACCGAGTCCTACCTCTGAGATAGTCGGTATCTTGCATAGAAATATAATTTGAAAATTTACTTAAAATAATGGATTTGATTTAAAAATGAAACTTCGATGATTGAATAGTTAACGTTACTTGAGAGATTTTTTTTCCGCCCAGGGTTTATTTAATGGTCCGGACTGAAAATTAAACTGCAGTGTAAATTGAATTTTTAAAGACCGGTTTTCGTTGTTTTTTGTTGGTATTTACATTTTTATTATATACACATTCGTTCATATATTTCTCAAATAATTTACGAATAATCCAAATCTCGCAATCCACTATTCTACAATTTATTTTTAAAAAAAAATTGGCGGCGTGATGAAATCGGCAGATACAGAAACTAAACACATTGTGTACTAGTGTAAAAAGAAATCTGAAAAATATCGGCAAGAATTTTCTTCACTGAAACAGTTGTAAAAACTAATTGAAAATAAATTACGTAAACATTGCTTTTCCTAAAAGAAGATTAAAGAAAAAACGCTTTTCGTGATGGCTATTTTACTTGTCAGCAATCTGTGTTGACAGGCTTTATCTTTCTTCACCTATTTATTCAACTAACAAAATATGACGACACAAATGTTGTTCAAGTCGCTCTAATATTCCGGTGACTGAAAGATTTAATACTAGGATTTATTTTTACCATCGATATATAATTTTCTGTATTTGATGTTAATTAAATGATGTTGACATTGCGGCGCAGTCTTTATTTGGTTTTTGGTTTTCCATAAATTGTCGGTCACATGATTCGCTCATAAATTTAAACGCGGTTCTCGCATAGACGCCAGCTGAAAAACATGTATTTTTATTTATTCAATTTATTTTAACTAAGTGTCAAATGTCCAGTTTTTAATTCGGCCAGCTGTTTAAATTTTTATAATCTGTCGAATTTTTACAGGGGCTAATTCATAATTTGCTTAATTTGATATTTTTCAAAAAACAAATATTGGGTTTACTTTGACGCGAAAGGTGTTTTTTTTTTTTTTTTTTTTTTTTTTTTTCTGCTACTAATTTTCATCTTAACCTAAAAACATCTAAAAAGTAACTTGGGGCAGGGTTTTTTCTTCAAAGAAAATCAACATTGCAGTCGCTGTGAAAACCTGGGGTTTGATGCGATGAGTGCTGACATCAAAAATACTCATGATGCTTGCCAGTTTTGGGGCTTTTAGGTTTAAGACCTGAAAAATGTACAGAAATGCTTAATTTTTGCTTACAAACTCACTTCAAAATTTTACTATTTCAAGAAAAAATCAATAAAGTTGATATTTTTTGTATTAGGTACATTTAGGCACCTTCGCTAAAAACAGCATACTGTAAATGGAAAAATATTAAGATCAAAGGCACCTCCATGAGATCGCTAAAAAAAAATAGCATAGCATGATTAAAAAGACGTAAAACTTGAAAACAAAATTTTATCGTCTAATGCTTGTTATTATGATCAAAGTTCTTAATTATTTTTAAAAAAATTTTCCTTTTTAGAACATTCTAAATTTTGATTTAAAAAAAACAAAAAAAAAACAAACGTTTCTCTTTGTATCATCGGAACTAGTAAAATAATATACAATTTTTAGCACTTTTTTTCCTTTGTATGACACATTAATTTGGAAAATCTTGCAAAAATAATTGTCGGATGTTAATGGAACTTTCAGAAACTATTCACATATGATCGACATTATTAAATAAATGCTTTTTTTTTTTTTTTTTCTTTTTTTCACGGCAGAAATTTTAGGTACCTCCACGAAATCGCAAAAAAATAGAGCATAGTCTGATGAAAAAGACGCCAAACTTTATGAAAACAAAATTTTAACGTCTAAATGCTTATGTTTTTATGAAGAGGATAGACCAAATTTTTTAAATTTTTTCCATCTTTTTAAGAATATTCTAAATTTTGATTTACAAACCTTGTTTCTCTTTGTAGTAAATAACATAGATAATTTTTAGCGCTTTTTTTTTTTTTTTTTTTTGTATTACACACATTAATTTGGAAAATCTTGCAAAAATAAAAATAATTGTCAGATGTTAATGAAACTTTCAGAAACTATTCACAGAATATCGAAATTATTATGTTTTTTTTTTTTTTTTTATTAAAGTCATAAGAGAAATATTTTTCTTATGTTTATTAACACCCCCATAACTAATTTTATGAAAAACTCTAGAAATTCGAGCGCATCGGGTTTAGTGATTACAATAGTTAAAAGCACTAGGCTTTGAAGAATGCAAATCATGTTTTTTTTTAATTGGAGCCAACGTACCTGAAAATCAGCTCTGAATTGTAACATACAAAACTCAAAACAAATATTATTTAATTTCAAATGCTTTTATTTGTTTTTAGTTGTTTTTATGAATATAGACAATATTTTCTGAAAGCAAAAAATTTTTTCAATGAAAATTGAATTTTTAATACAATTATTTGTTATTTCTTTAATTATAATAGATTTTTACATTAAGTTTTTACAAATATTATAACATTAGTTAAAAGCACCATCAACCTTTCAAAGTGTCCATATGAGGATTGTCATTGTCTAGCACTTTGAAAATTGTATCGTTTGGACCAATCAGAAGATCCACAGTAATTAAAAAATGTAATTTTTGTGCTTATAATCGGGCGGTACGGAAGACCAACCAGAATACAATTTAGTTGCATTATTTGAGTTCAGCATTGTACTCCGCTGTTAAGGCCTTTACTTTTGCGAAACGCGTATGGAGAAGTTAATTTGATTTTTCAATTTCAACTGAGAAGGGTACCTATAAGTATCAGTATCATATGAAATTCATCTATTGCTAAACTTTAATTTATGATCTTATTTTTATATTAATCTGTTATGACATTTTTCCATAAATGAAATATCAAAATTCATAATAAAATGAATGGAAATATAAATAACACAGTAAAATGTAGTAAATGTACATAAAATTATAGTATTTTATGTACACTTCTGATAAAATTTCACAAGAAAGGTACCTATTAAATTAATTAGGTACGTTTCTTATGAAATTTAATCTCAGTATCAAGTCTTATTTTGATTTCTTTATAACATATTTTCCATAAAACATCATAAACAAATGTGAAAGCTGAGTACAAAAAAAAAAAAATTAGTGCTGAAAATTTTCCTTAAAAATAATGAGGTAAATAATTTGTTCACTTAAATGTAAATAATTTCACTTTCCTCTTTCCATAGAACAAATTATCCTCACGGAATCTGTCAATATGTCATTCATCACCTGTCAAGTGAGGCAAAAATTTATGACTGGCTTTGTTTTATTTTCATCTTTTCAGCACAAAAGCTAAGTTAAGCTTGGTTCAAAATATTTTAAATAAACATAATCTCTGATTTTCTTAATAAGTTTTGAAAAAATAATTGATATTTGAAAGAATTTCAAAGTGAAATTTTCTTTTCTTTTCTTTTTTTCTTTTTTTTTTTCTTTTTTTTTTTTTATAAAATGGGGGGGGGGTGGTTGCCATCTGTCAATTTTGCTGACTCAAAAACAAAGATTTTTTACGAAAATTTTGGACATGCTAGGAACGATTAGAAAAACGTAAAAAAAAAAAAAAATACCCCCAAAAATACTTTGATCTTTCCTCTTATTACCATTTAGACGATAAAATTGTTTTCAAGTTTATACTTTTTTTTTTTTTTTTTTTTTTTTTTTTTTTTTGGGAATATCGTGGCAGTACCTACTAATTATGAATCACCACAAGCAAAGCATGCAATGTTTTGCTGTATTTGATAAGTGGTGTGTAAAAACTGTAAAAGATTACAAAAAGGGCTAAACGATAAGATCTTAGACCACTTAAGTCATAATTAATAAAAATAGATAAGTGAATGTTAATAGCATCTTACTGGGCACAAATTAGATGAAATGTCTGAAATTTAAATTTGAAATAAATCTACTGCACTATATAGCATACTACATTATAATATAGCTAGATTGTTCAGTATAATTTCCCTTTATTTGATGGAACAATGATTTTGCGTGTGCCTTTCTTGCTCATGTACAATTTGTGATAGTTTAGCTGCTCTTTTCAAATGTGCAGGTAAATTTGACAATTCCAATGTTGCTCAATTCAGAATCTTTGAAAAAAAAACCTCCATTTCGCGGGAGGCTCACAACTCGTCATGCTTGATTTAGAGGCTCCATTTTCTAAGCAGCAGATTTAGGGTTAACTTTCCAAGAAACTTCTGCATATTCTAATAGCAGTCTCTTGTCGCCACTTACATCTTACTGCAGAGTCAATGAAAAATTTAAGTTCCCTAATGGCCCATTGATAGTTAAAATCAAAATTTTGACAAAACTTTTTCAATCTTACGTCCTTTTTTATTGTGCTATGCTTTTTTTTTATGATTTTGTAGAGAACCCTATTTAGAAATCTTTCATTTTCTAGAATACTAGATGCTGCTAGAGATTCTATCCAAAAACAAAGCTAAAAATAAATGCATTTTAAATGTTTTATTTGAAGTTAAATGATAATCTAAAGTTAATCCCTCGACAAATAGTTTTATATATCTGAATAAACAATATATACCATATATACACATATATTATGTGACTTTGAAGATGTAATTTTGCAGCTAACTTTAAATGGGTTGCATCATACTTGAGATGTAAAATTAGTGTATATACTGCTGGCCCTGACTACTATAAACTACATATTCATTTACTGTAGTCAAATTAGGTTTTCAAGGGTAGCATGATGTGCATCTATATACAATACTTTTAAAACAAAATGTTGAAGCAATCTCACTTTTGTCCAGTTGATTAGCTAGTTTGATGGATACCTACGAACAAAATATTTTTAAGTTCTTAAAAAAGAAAATCTGGTTCCAGTCATTTGTTTCAAATGTAAATTTATGGACCATTTGATTGTGTAAATGTTTTTTACATTTTGCTTGAAATGTAATTATGTCCTTGATGGTCACCACGTTCAATATGTTTCTAATAATCCCCCAAAATTGACAACCTGAATAAAATATGGAAGATATTACAATCAAGAAATTTGTTTCCTTAGGCAAAGAAAAATCATTTACAAATGTTTAAATCTTAGGAAACTTTGAACAATTTTTAATTTCTTACGCAATCAAAAGTAGGTATCCCCCTAAAAACTAATATCTAATGCATTTTATAAATGAAAAAATAAAAAAAATTCTTGAAGCTTTTATTTTAGTCTTAATTCCAGGCTATTAGATAAAATTTAATATTTCCAATAAGCAAAGTAATTTGCTGTATTTCAAAATAGATTAGATTGAGTTTTTTTTTTTTTTTTTTTTATCCCTAAAATCAGCTATATTGACAGATCTGTCAACACAACATAATTTACTTTATTAGAAAATCTTAAAAAAAAAAAAAAAAAAAAAAAAATAGCCATGACATAGAAAAAGTAGTTCTACAAAACTTGCAAATAAAAACCTATCAATGTAAAATTTCTTTTAATGCTGAAAATTTCTGTATTATCAGATAATTTCATTTAAATTTTTTGTTATATAAATTTTAAAAAACTAAAGTGGGTGCTCTCTCTCTCTCTTACACATTTTGTAGTTAACGTGCTCTTAATACAAGATTATGATAATGTCATTGAACCTACATTACAGGCTAATATATGGTTTAGTGTTAATTTAGCATATCTTATTTTTAATATCAAAATTAATATTTAAAAAAAAATTGTCACTTGAGCATGTAAATTAAAAACTTTGTATGCTTCAAATTTTAATAGTTTTTGTATAATTGTAGTTTATATTCTTTTACATTTTACTGATTTTTGCTCTTGTCACTTGGCTCAAAAAACATTATTGAAGTTTCCTTTTTGTATTATTAGAATTGCTTAGTCAGTCCTAATACACTTTATATTTGAAGATAAGCCACCACTTCTATATTAACTTTGAATCTTTTAATCTGTAGTATTGTGCTTGTTTGTATATACCTCATTGTTTTTCTACCTAAGATTAGTGTGGTATTTGTTCAATGCCCAGCCCATTTGAGTAAGACCCCCCCCCCCAAAAAAAAAATATGAGAAAAAACATGGAACTAATTTTTTTAAAAAGTTAGTGAGAGAGCAAAAGGTGTGGATGAGGAAAATAGAAAGCTAATTATATATATATATATATATATATATATATGTAAAGCAAACGCGATTGAATGTGTGCGTGTATGTGTATATATATATATATATATATATACACACACACACACACACACACACACACACACACACACACACTGTGAGACACATAGTGTGTTGTAGCCTGTTATCAGACTCCACCTGGGGTTTTGGAGATAGGCCCTGATAAAACATATGTATTCTGAAACTACATTACCCAGGGTACTTGGATAAATGTATTTCATTATGAACAAAGAAGTCCCTGGGGTGCACAAATCCCCAACTGAAATGTTTCTCCATTTTTATTTAAATTTGAGCAAGGGAATGACTTCTATCCAGAATATAGGAGACAGCCAGAATATGGAGGTCACATTGGCAAGATCAAAATGAGACCATATGGATGTCAAGATAATCACAAATCAGTAGGTAGTGTCTGCAAAGTCATGAGTTTGTCATGATTTAAATTTATGAAACTTACAAAATGAAAATTAACTGGGCAGTTCAGCAGTCTACTTGTGTTACTTTAACATCAGCTGGTCAAAGGTTAATTAAAAACAATAGGCACATTAACACTGCAGAATACCTTCAGAAAATGAAAATATCTTATGTCAAAGGTTTTGTGACAGATAATGAATCTAGTGTCAGCACAATGAGAAACTGATTAGGAAGTGAATTGGCAATGTTGACTTGTTTATTACTAGCGCACATTTTAAATCTGCTGTCTTATAAGTTTGTGTGGAAGAATATATGGATTATGTAGGGAAATAATTTAATACCAATCATCTCCTCCAGAATACTTGATGGAAAGTCATGTGAGACAATATAAAGATTTTTTTTTTTTTTTCCTCACATTTTAGTGGCCAAATATTATTGGATGGAAATGCTCTAGAATGAATATGAAAATTCATTACTATTATAAAACTAAAAAAAACATGAACATTTTAAAGTTTTCCTATTTTAATTTTTTGGTGATTCTAATTGATTCAATCATGGAGTTCTGCAAAAAAATAAAATATCTGTAGAAATTCCGCTGTCACATTGGTAAATATTTGAGCTTAACAACTTCAACTAAATATTGCAATAACAATCATAATATAAATGATGGTGGTTATTTAAAGAAGTAAAGAGTGGAAATGAAAAGATTTGAAATTGACAACTTTTCCATGTCACTGAAACAAACATTTGTCTTCACCTCTATCTTCCCTTTCTTTCATGTTTTCATTTAAACCAAGTAGTCTCTCTATCTTTTTCCATCCCACGCCATTAAGTCCATTACTTAAGAGGTATTGACAAGGTGTAACATGTTAAGTAAAGAATGAAGAAAGCAAAATTTAGATATTTTCATTCGATTTCAGCATTAGGTTAGCCTGTAGCGTTTGATCAGTGTATGTATTTTTGTTTTTTGTCAATTTATTAATGATTTTCTTAATGCTGACAAGGTGTGCATGTCTAATTTATCACATCCATAAGTGTGTGTGTGTGTGTGTGTGTGTGTGTGTGTGTGGCTACTTATGTTTTTGACTTAAGTTTTATCACTTTTGTCAGTGCTGTATTTCTAACTGATATAGCCAAATTTTAAAAAGTATGTACAGATTGAATGAGCTAGAGAGTGCCTCTTCTCTTCAGTATTGGGCAATTTTCAAGCCCTTCTACTTTGAAATTGACAACATAAACTGTAATTTTTTATTTTAATTTTTTAATTTATTTCAATTCTAGGAATCCTCCAGTTTTATGGGCTCAGAGAAAAGACAAATTGTTTATCACTATCCGAGTAGAGGATTGCTATGACCCAAACATAGATCTTCAAGAATCTAAGCTGATCTTTAAGTAAGTACTTAATTTTAGTTTGTATTTTTGTTTTGTCTTTGTGAGCACAATTGTTAATTCTCATTCAAGAACATGCTTATTTTTAACATGTATGGACTTTGTCAATATATTATGTAATATATAGTCTCAAAATGGATTCAGTAGTATGATTTACTGACACAAAGCACTAACAAAATTTATGTATTTACAAAAAAACCCTTTTTATTTAAAATGGTTTTTCAAAGTATCCAATTTCTTATTGTAAATAAATACATGATCCTGGTTGTAAATTTTCTTTAGCCTCTATAAAATTTTGTTTGAGATAACTGACATTAAAATAATTTTTAACAGTTACTCTCTCTCATCCGTATATTTTAAATTTTATTAAGGAATTGATCCTCTTCACTTAAAGACCTATGTGGCACCTACTGTTTATAAAATTATAATTTTGTATTGTATGTATAGATTTTAATTTTTGTACACTAATAAAAGAATCAGTAATATTTTGATGCAATGTATTATGTAATTTGCATGCATGTTTTGCCGATGAAAAAAATTAAAACAAAAACATACATTAAAAAATACATAATTCACTGTACTTTAACTTTTATTACTCCTTGTGGAGATCTGGTGGTGTGATAAGCAAAATTACTAAAAAGGCTTTCATTTTATCAAAAAAGTGATATTTCCTAGTGTTTACATACAAGGCACTAGCATTTGTTTGCTCTTTCTTTCACTGGACTTGTATTTGTCTTGTTGACAAAGTTATTTTGTCATTTATAAATAGACAAAATAATTCACCTTCAGAAAGACCATCAGATGTATCAATGGTTGCCAGTAGCATCCATAAAATTACTCTGGCATGGATGATAGCAGCCACTAGTGGTCATCATCGCTTTTCCCCCATGTCATTAGCATAGTTAGCATTTCCAACCACTTCACCATCAATATCCACTCAAGTAAAGCCTTCAAAATGATCATTGGAGTGTTAATCAAAGAAAAACTCCTGAATAAAGACTTTGTTGGATATTGACGTGGCCATTTTTGTTTACAAAATATCGCAAAAAAATTAACGTGGTTTAACTGATGTTACACCTCATGTAGTCTAAAAGAATTCAAAATGGCATAGGAAAACAAAGTTTAGCCTTGTTCCAAAGCAGTAGTAGATGATTTCCGGCATAAAATACTGAAAATGACAAGCGTTTGTTTATAGCAACTGTCTTGGGCAACAAGTTGCTTATAGTAGTAAGGGAGAGATTTGTTTTTTTTCCCTCTTAAAAATAGATATAAATAAAACTAAGGAGGGATGATAAAAGATTCTAGGCTAAGTCATAATAGCTGTCTCAAAAAATCTGTTTGATAATATTTTTTGAAGTGGGTCTTCTCGAGAACTTTCTAGGGGCGCCTTGAACCAGTTTTATTTGTATGTTGTATTTTTGTAATGCCTGGTTGTAGCAGAGACTTTGTAAATCACAGATAACAATAATAGTAATGCCTTCAAACAATCATCTGTCAGACACCACTAATTCCCTTTACCCATCACGTGATCTAATTATTTCAAGATGAGGTTGTCTGTACTTGCTCTCTGGCGCTTCGTGTTCAAACCCAAATGTTGGCAGCAGCACTTTATTCCTGTATGGCACCTCCCCTTCAAGATGACTTCTTCTGGAGTCTATATTTCTTCAGCTTTGGTTCAATATTTAGATATTCTGTTGCTCTTCTTTTTCTCTCACCATAAAACCTTGGTTCAACAATTTCTGATGGTATGAGTACATCAAATGTGTCATACAAAATTTCCATAGGTACTTCTCTCTGGAGACTTTAAATCAGTGAATCTGATAAGGGGGGGTTGTAATGTTTTATCGTTAATGATTTACAAAAAACCTTAAATTCACTAGACATGAATTGTGTCCGTGTTGGAAGGGAACCTGGCAGAAATTTCATGTAGGGAATTTATCGTTAGTGGTAGTCGGTCTTCTACATTTAAATATTTCTGACCATTTAGTGTAACTATCAACTACCACTAGATAGTATGCTCCATTTAATGGTCCTGCAAAGCCTGTATGTATTCTGGGCCATACCTGTAGTGAAAGAGATAATCGGGTACCCCGAAAAAAAAGTTTGTTTTGTGTGCGATCTTCCGAAGAAAAATTACCAAAAAGTAGTCAGCAAAAATCTACATCAATGACTAGAAGTTAATGTTCTTCCCTCCCCTGAATGGCATGAACCAACAAAAATTTATTTACAAAAGTAGTGTTACGGTTAAATATGCTGAAGAGAAACAAGAAATCTATTGCTGTTGCTACAATCAGTTGAAAGTCTTTTCTTTACCCCAACAAGCTATTTCGGCGTTTACTTTCTCTAGCAAGATGGCGGAAAGACCGTTTGATATAAAACTGATCCCTGAATTCAGTGGTGATACGAATGGACAATCCGTGGTTGAATGGATCAAAAAAGTGGAACTGGTCTGCGAGATTCTTCCACTGCGATTCTTCCTTGCTGTGTATAGGCAGCTGAGCAAAGAACAGAAAAGTGACATTGAGCAAATAAAGCACGCTCTACTAACCGTGTTTGGAACTGACTGGTTCGTGGCCTACGACCAATTCCAGGCGCGGCGTCTGCAACCTGGCGAGACAGTAGACGTATATTTGGTAGAATTAAAGAAGCTCGCTGTTCCAATCGCACCGCTTCCTGAAGAATTGATATGTGCCTTCATGTCTGGATTGCCTAGTCATGTTAAGCAGATACTCCGTGCATCATCCAGAATGGAAGACCTGATGCTCAATCAATTGTTGACCAGAGCCCGTGCTATCATTATCAATGAAAAAGAGGCTGATGAACCAGTGGCCGCAGTCGTTCAACCAATTGAAGCCAAAGAAGGTCCGACCCCAGCCATCCGTCGCCATGGCGATGTTACCTGTTATCGGTGCTATGGGCCAAATCATTTTGCCAGTGACTGCCGCTATCAACGTGAAGAAATGAGCAGCGGGTCGGCACGAAAGGCATGTCTCGATCTACGATGCTTCCAATGTCATAAAGTAGGTCATATTGCCTCTCTGCACTGAGCACGAAAGAGGCGCTCCCTGTGATTAAGGTGCGCATCAATAGAATAACACATACCGCTTTAATAGATTCTGGCTGCTCTCGATCACTCACGAATGGTTCAATTTGTCGACAGTGGAGCAGACAAAAGATGGACGTACTAATGGCTGATGGAAAGCTTCTCAGAAGCCGGGGAGTTGGAAACATCAAACTCAGTATCAATAATGGTGATCCTGCCACAGTCGGTGTGTTGGTCGTGGACAGCGCGTTATTAGGTTTCGATCTACTCCTTGGGATGGAAATTATTAAAGAGCTGGGCGGCGTACACATTACAGAGGCAGGCGAAGTCAAGTTTTCTGATCCGCCAATCTGTGCTACTTTGAAGATCAACGAACCAGACTTTAGCGCAGACGACATGGACAGCATTTTGGAAATGGTTGGAAAATAACCCACCAGAAAAAGCTCCAGAACCGAGTGTCAGAATATTCGGTGCCCGAACGCATCAAGGAAGATTACCAGTGCGAATTGCAGGTGTGGCTGGACAATGGATGGCTGACTCAATATCCCGAAGAAGAGCTTGGTCCCCCAAGAGGCCTCATCCCGTTGATGGCCGTGGTACAAAAGAACAAGGGAAAGGTGCGCCCTGTATTAGATTATAGAGAACTGAACGAACATGTAGACACATACACAGCTCATGCTGATGTGTGTGCACAAAAATTGAGACTGGCAAACGAAGGGATCCAATGTCTCTGTGATTGACCTTCGAAAGGCCTACTTGCAGGTATGCGTGCATCGGTCACTGTGGCCATTTCAGACGGGGATCCTTAATGGGAGGAGATACTGCTTAACCTGAATGGGATTTGGACTCAATGTAGCGCCAGCCTTCATGAAAGTCATCGTAGATGCTGTGCTATCTAAGGATGTACAATTCGTCAAGCGACGTCAGCTTACATTGACGACATCTACATCAACGAAACCTAAGTGATCGCTGCACAGGTGAGAAAGCATCTTGCTGACTTTGGGCTCGAATGTAAGAACCCAGAACGACTGGAGGATGGTGCTTGTGTGCTCGGCTTGCAGGTCTGTGGGGAGCAGAATGTGCTTTACTGGAAACCTGGAAGCGAGCTCCTGGACATTCCCAGACACATGACACGACTCAGCGTGTTTTCGTTACGTGGAAAGCTGGTGGGAAATTTTTCCCATGGGTGGGTGGATCCGCATTGCAACTGCATTTATTAAACGTAGGGTGACTGTCACTTCCGGCTGGGATGACACAACAAATGATGCTCCCCTTAGACACATGATAGCAGAAGTCATTACTAGGGTGTGTCAAGATGACCCCGTATGTGGTAAATAGTGCATTGACGGATGTGAATTTAATGTCTGGGTCGACATGAGCTCCCTTGCAACGGGAATGTCTCTTGAAGTAGGTGAAACTGTTGTGGAAGATGCATGTTGGTTGCGTCCCGAGAAGGATATGCAACATATCAACCTGTCGGAATTAGATGCCGTTATCAGGGGAGTAACCGCGGCCCTTCAATATGGAATGCAAATGTGTTGCATTTATTCACGGATTCTGCATGCGTATATAAGTGGATAGCAGACACTCTTATGGGGAAGGCCAGGATATGTACAAAGGCTGCAAGCGAGCTGCTCATTCGAAGGCGTCTAGACACGCTGGGAAAGTTGGTAAGTGAATACCACTTATCCGTAGATATACAGCTAGTCAGATCACATCATAACAAGGCCGATACTTTAACAAGGCACCCCAAAAATGGCTTGACACTATTAAGAGGTAGATCAGCGAGCAACCGTAACTCAGATTTACTAAAATCTGCATTGCCAAAGTGGACATCCTGGTGTAAAACGGACCCTATATTTCGTGAGGTAGATTTATCCCTCCGTATCCAAAGCTGCTGTCAGGGCAGTGGTCAGAGAATGCAAGGAGTGTCAGTCCATCGACCCAGCACCTGTGCAATGGCAAAAAGGACACGTGAGTGTGGCACCGTGTTGGAATGGACATCACCCATTATAACGGACATCACTATTTAACCCTGATTGACTGTGGCTCAACCCGGTTCATTATTTGGCAACGTCTGCGTCGACAGGATTCCGCAAGTGTCATTGACCACTTGGGGTCATTGTTCTTCGAACGTGGACCTCCGACGGAACTCGTCACTGACAACAACACTGCATTCCAAAGTGGCCTATTCAAAGATTTTTTTGGGATTCGTGGGGAGTACACCTCAGATTTCGCTGGGCGTATGTCCCATCAGGAAATGGCATAATCGAGCGATGTCATCGGAGCATCAAAAGAATCGCTGCTAGGAAGCAGTGTTCCATAATGGAGGCGGTGTATTGGTACAATGTTACTCAAGAGACAATAATGTATCACCCTCAACTGCGCCAGCCAACATGATTTATCAGTACAAAGTCCGGCTACGAGGCATTGATGTGTTCAACTGAACAGATAAAAGAACGTGCACCGTATGATTTGTGTGATCGCGTGTGGGTAAAAGCTCCACATAGCCGATGTACAACTCGGTACCGGGTGGGGCATGTCACTGGAGTAAGTAACTCGAGCTCTGTGCTGGTTGATGGCATACCAAGACACATAAAGGACTTGCGTTGCTATGTAGGTACAGATACTTCAACAAGTGACACTAGCAGTGAGTGCTCAGAAAGTGAACAAATAATTACCATTGGAGGTAGGGCTAGCACCTCTTCAGATGGCGAAGACTCTGTGCGTGAGGTTGTCAGACCAGAAGAATCCTCAGAAGAAGAATCTTCAGAACATAACACACAATCTCCTCCAACAGTCGCCCTTCTCTGGAGAAGTTTAAGAATAAAGAGACCTGCCCATGAGTGTCACTTATGTGACAGGGGGGAGTGTAGTGAAAGAGATAATTGAGTACCCCAAAAAGTTCGTGTTTTGTATGCGATCTGCCGAAAAAAAATTACCAAAAAGTAGTCAGCAAAAATCTACATCAATGATTAGAAGCTATGCTAATGTTCTTCCCTCCCCTGAATGGTGTGACCAATCGGAAAATTCTCTGGGTGAACAGAAGTTGTTGTTTTTCGCTTATAAAAGATGTTTTTTTTTGAGCTGTGAGATGAACACGCATTGTTGTTGGCGAGAGTGAAGGTTGGATTTGTGACCTCATTTTGTCGTCTCTACGATGTGTGTTAGACTGTTACATCAGACTATCGTGTGAACTGCGATTTGGCTACAAGTGTTGCGGACGAGAAACAAGAAATCTATTGCTGTTGCTACAATCAGTTGACAGTCTTTTCTTTACCCCAACAATAGCATATCGTTTTTTGGCCAAGGTTGAATTTTGATAGGCGGTGAATTTGCTGCTAGATCACAACTGCTGCATGGTTTCACTAAATTTTCGATATCTTGATCCATTTTTAGCCAATAAGTATAAAATTTCATTAAGGATTTCATTCTAGAAATTCCTGGATATCTTATGTGAAATTTTTTTAGCGTACTTTTTTGCAACGATGCTGGTATTAATTCTTTCTGCATACATAAGTACATTGTTGCATAATGAAACTGTATTATTTTCAATAATATTTTTTTCTTTAAATCTTAATTGCGTCTTCATTTTCATTATAAAGTCATCTTTTTCTGACTTAATTCTTATTTCCTCCAATCCTGCAGGAAGTTCTCTTACAGTATTATATAATACATTATTAATTTCATTTTTGGCCCTTATTGCCACAGTTACTGTGTCCTCAAGTTGTTTGCAAAATTTTGGTCTTAGTCACCATAATCTGTCAGACAGGTTCAATTTAGAAATAATTTACAACCATTTAATTTGGCAAAAATTCCTCTGGACTGGTAACTGGTAGTTATATTGTTTTAGATTTTCATTTAACCCACTTGAAAAATCAGCTCATGGATTATATTTTTTGTTTAACGTAAACTGTTGGTGGTGCCCATTTGGAATAGTCTATTTTTGAGGTCGCACCTAATTTTTCTAATCTGTTTAATTCCTTATTAATTGGCTGCAAAAGTACTCTCTCTTTTACTACACTCTCTCTTTTACTACACTCTCTCTTTTACTACACTCTCTCTTTTACTACACTCTCTCTTTTACTACACTCTCTCTTTTACTACACTCTCTCTTTTACTACACTCTCTCTTTTACTACACTCTCTCTTTTACTACACTCTCTCTTTTACTACACTCTCTCTTTTACTACACTCTCTCTTTTACTACACTCTCTCTTTTACTACACTCTCTCTTTTACTACACTCTCTCTTTTACTACACTCTCTCTTTTACTACACTCTCTCTTTTACTACACTCTCTCTTTTACTACACTCTCTCTTTTACTACACTCTCTCTTTTACTACACTCTCTCTTTTACTACACTCTCTCTTTTACTACACTCTCTCTTTTACTACACTCTCTCTTTTACTACACTCTCTCTTTTACTACACTCTCTCTTTTACTACACTCTCTCTTTTACTACACTCTCTCTTTTACTACACTCTCTCTTTTACTACACTCTCTCTTTTACTACACTCTCTCTTTTACTACACTCTCTCTTTTACTACACTCTCTCTTTTACTACACTCTCTCTTTTACTACACTCTCTCTTTTACTACACTCTCTCTTTTACTACACTCTCTCTTTTACTACACTCTCTCTTTTACTACACTCTCTCTTTTACTACACTCTCTCTTTTACTACACTCTCTCTTTTACTACACTCTCTCTTTTACTACACTCTCTCTTTTACTACACTCTCTCTTTTACTACACTCTCTCTTTTACTACACTCTCTCTTTTACTACACTCTCTCTTTTACTACACTCTCTCTTTTACTACACTCTCTCTTTTACTACACTCTCTCTTTTACTACACTCTCTCTTTTACTACACTCTCTCTTTTACTACACTCTCTCTTTTACTACACTCTCTCTTTTACTACACTCTCTCTTTTACTACACTCTCTCTTTTACTACAAATTTAGCTTTAGTTTTTGTGCATGACCCTAGACCTTCTGAGAAAACTTTTTCAATTCATTCTTTAATTTTTCAGTTGCTGTATTAGCACCAGCAGTAACAATTTTTATTTTGTTGCAAATATACTTAATTGGAAGGTTTGAAAGGTCAAATAATGCAATCCAGTCTGTTCCAAATAAATTAGCAGTATTCTTTATTACAAACACCACCACTTTCTTGGTTTTTCCAACAAAAACTGTTACACCTGAATTCACCCCAAAAGTCCTATCACTTTCCTGAAACACCATGCACAAATATTATCAGTCAATAAGCTGGGTCTACCCATTTTTCTCCATGTCTGTTTATTTATGATAGTGATATCAGATTCTGTATCTAGTTGTAATTTTATTTCCACATTATTAATTTCTACAAAAACAAATTTCCTCTTGAGATATTTTTAACTTGGTTAAATACACGTTTAAAGTCTCCTGTTATGCTTACCTGTACTCAGTGTATTTATCAGGTTCACACAGTTTTCTCTTCCCTCCCCCACATTTTTTATTATTATTGTTATTGTTATTGTTATTATTATATCTGCATCAAGTACTTTGTGCCCTAACCTCACATATTTGTAGTTTTTTTTTTCCTGGAAAAACAAAACAAAACACCCCTTTTCCGTCTGTCTCTTTTTTTTTTTTTTTTTTTTTTTTTTTTTTTTCTTTCTTTCTTTCTCCATGTCTAGTCTTTTCTCATAGGTCGTCAGACACTGTGTAGTTGTGAAATGTCTTTCCTCGATCCTTGTGGTGTCTTCTGGAGAGTTTGGCATCCATTTCTAATTTAGCAAGTAGCCTGGATCTTATTTCTGTTTCCTTGTTAGAAGTTAACCACTGTAAAAAAAAAAAAAATTAAAAAATAGGCATTTAAATAAATCCTGTGTTAATTTTTCACGTTCTCAATTCATGACTCCTGCATAGGTTTCAAAACCTTCGTCGCACTTTCAGCAATGGGCAATTTCTTTAATAATAAATAACCAAACTTTTTTCATCATTCCAACATGAACAATCGCTTTTTGTAGGTCCCTTCGTATCTTCCATAATAAGCTGTAAAAGTTATCCCATCATCTAGTTTGCATACAAATTCGCTGATACATATGGTTTTTCTTGTACAAGTTCAATGAATACTTGTCGCCACTTTTGTGATGCCTAGTTGTAGGGGAGACTTTGTAAATACATAGATACAATAATAGTAATGCCTCCGAGCAATTCTCAGTCAGACAGCGCTAATTCTTATATATATTTTCTTTACCCATCACGTGATCTGAGGTCCAAAGTTCATTGCCTGTTACCTATTGATTAATGCTATCAACATGAAAGAACATGTAAGGATTAAAACCTTATTAAAAGTATAACAATCATTTATTTCTATATGTGATTACATTGGATATTTTTGTATTAAGAAACAATCATTCTTACTGAATTCTTTTGTTCCAGGGGCACAGGTGGTGCAGAAAAAAATTTATATGAAGTAACAATTCCTTTCTGCGAAGCTGTCATTCCACAGGTTAGTTGATATTTGGATTACCGAGTTAATCCATGTTCTTTAAATGTTTAACTTCAGCTTTTGGGTTGAGGTAGCATTTCTGGAGCATAAATTTCTCCTTTTACTTGGTCATATTGCAGTAATAAAATGTTCTTTGCATAGTTTATTGTGCATTGCTACTAATATTAGGATGAAGAGAAATAGGTAAAAAAAAAAATTTGAGTAAAAAAGATCACCAGTATAGTTTTAGGTATGAATTAAAACTGCTTCCTTTCAAATGTTATGCAGCTATCTCTTAACTAAATCTCCAACCTATCTGCTGGTTTTATATGTAGGCTTGAAAATTGGCTAATTTAAAGTTTGTCAACTTTTCCTAAAAATCAAAAAAAAAATTAAGTTCAAATAGGAATTTATGTTGCTGAGACCCTAATGGCTGGTTTGTCAGCATTACCTTATTGAAAACATATTGGCTCACATCAATGTACTCGTACCACCAGATGGATTTTTCAAAGATGTTTAGATAGTACTTGGCAAATCCTTTAAATTACTCATCCAACTTTGGAACTAGAATAGTATACCCCAGTGAGCGAAATAAAGGGTTCAGTTTGACATTACAACCACTTGAAGAAGGCTGGAGCATACAATGGCTGAAGCGTAATAAATATGGTGACAAAGATGAGTACAATGGTGCGAATAATGTAAATGGTGTACATAATACCTCCATCTCGGAAATATAGACAGATATGAAGTGTCCTGGGTATGACGATAACATACGTCCAACAGCAAGGCTTCTGATCGGGAGGTTTTGAGTAGCATGGAACCACCTCTTAATTGCTGGTATTCCCAGGTCCACCCTGACCCGGGATGGTAGCACCTGTTAGGGTCCCAGCTATGGGCAAATAGTTACCACTCGGGCTACGTCCATGTCCTGGGTATGATGATTTGTCGGCATTAAATGACCCATTGAGATTGATTGTTTTTTGTTTTTTTTTAAATAATAGGAAAAATAAAGACTTACAATTCTGATATTTGATCTGGTGTGATTGAATCCGTAGTAATTTTGTCATGGGAATCATTTTTTGGTTGCAGTGCCTATTGTACATTTCTACAAGTATTTTTAATAAGTGTTCTTTCCAGTTTATTTCCATGTATTTGTAGAACTTTTATACAAATATTCATTATTTTCTCTTTCTAGCTTTTTCTTTTATACCATTGATTTCAGGAAAAAACTTCCTTAAGTTTATTTAGCTTTGTGACCATAATGATTTGAGGTCTGATATATGATAAAAATATATTTAAATATATAAACTGTTGTTCTATGATTAACTTAAAATTATCTCTTACATAAAGAGGGGAAGAGAGTTGTAATTGTAACCATTGCAATAAAGTAAATTCAAATATAAACTGTCTATATATTTTTAGGAGACAAAAAAATCCCTTGGTGCCAGAGAACTTTATTTCGTGATAAAGAAAAAGGAAGAAGCATGGTGGCCAAGATTGTTAAAAGAAAAAGTCAAGGTAAGACTCTTGCAGGAATAATCTGTTTGGCTTCAAATAAGATTTGTGAACATATAAGATTGTTGTCCACAAGCAGTGTGGTATGGGTTTCATAAATACCTAATGTATATAGTTTCATTATAAACAAACATATCCAGTCTTCTTATTCAGCTACATGTATTTAATAAATACTACCACAAATTGATTTCTTTCAATGATGACTACACTGGTAAAGTGCCCACTAGTACTAGTGATATGTGCGACCTTTGACATGTATCTTAGAAGAATCTGTTGTAGAGATGTAAAAGTTCTGAAAGGAAAGCTAAAAAATGTTTACATGAAATTCAGATTATTAAAATTATATATAATCAATTGTGAGTTTTCTCTCTGTTGAAAAGAGGGATGAAATACAAAATCTCTGGCTTGGTACTAATCATCCACACGGGTGTCATGAATATTCAGAAGGAGGTTCCATTATTATATTTGGTAAACACACGACTGAAAATTTTGTGTGGTTAATTTTTTTTTTTTTTTTTTTTTTTTTAAGCTGTTTAGATTATTTCTGAAATAATATAGGTTGTTATTCTGTTTTTGCTGGGCAACTATTGACAAATGGACAAAGAAAAATAAATTCTAAGTATTTTAAAACTCAAACCTTGAATACAATTAGGATACCAATTAAATAGGTACTTATTTTCTTTTTCAATCAGACGCATTGGTTGAAAACAGATTTCAGTAAATGGAAAGATGAAGATGATTCTGATCCTGATGATGGTGCTGACGACTTCAGCCTTAATGAAGTAAGTTACATTTTTCGTATTGCTTTACTTTGTCTTCTTCCTTCCACAATTCTCGGTGACACTGGGTTTCTTGTGTTGTTTTTTTTTCCTCTGTCTCTCTCGCGATCTGTCTCTCTCTCTCGATCTAATCTCTATCTCATACATATAATATATAATCTCAAGTTTCTAGTCTGGAATGTTTGAATTGGAATGAAGAATTGAAACAATGGATAAAAAAAGTTGGTGCATGTTTCATATTGAGCCTTTTGTCAAAGGTTTACTATTAGAAGTTCCTCTTTATATTGTCATTGGTTATAACAAGTTTCCATATAAAATTGATATTTAGACTGTTTTGTAAAAGTTTGGAGACCTCCTCCTCTCTCTCATTTAAAAATATTACACGTTTATTTGTGTGTGCATAATAAAAGGAAAATCCAAATTGGGGAGTTAGTGTTAGGAAGGGGAAAACTCTTTTTTACCACTTTGTCTTCATTAGGAGCTTTATGAAAACACTTTAATTGATTGGCACTTTAAATGTGTTGCTTACCTGTCAATGTTTACCGAGTGAATGTCATATGAGCTTCACTTATTAAAAGCAGGATTTTCCCCAAGTACTTAGATTTTGGCTATATCTATAAAATGAGATATTGGAGTCTTCGTCGCCACAAGACTAATGTTGCGGCATTAAATAATGTTTGTTTATAATTGACACAACTTTTTGTTTTCCAGATGATGAATAAAATGGGTGGAGTTGGAGAGGACGCTGATGAGGTAAATTATCATTGCTGTCTCCCTTCCCTTTTGGTTAATTTTGGCACAGTTTGCTTATTGTTGGTTTCTACTTTTCCATTTAACTTTATTATACATGTTGTTATCTTGTTTTTGCAGGCGTAACTTATTTATTTTTATTTATTTATTTAATTTTTATTTTTTTTTTCAGAATGAGGAAGACAGTGATGATGAAAGTGAGTAGTAGTTCTGCTTCTTTTTTTAGTCAAATATGATTGATTTTTAAGACCTCCACTTTAGTCACATCTATGGAGCAGGTGCCGTGTGTGTGTGTATATATATATATATATATATATATATATATATATATATATATATATAATGTGTTTAACTCGCCTGTCGTATTCAAGGGTCAAGCAGCTCAGTTTCTAGGAACCGACAGCCGGACACTAGTACGTATGATTTGATTATAGTGGTGAAGGCTCACCCTTTTTGGTGGGCTGAATACAGAGACCTGGTGCACTGTGCAACAAGGTCCCCAAACAACCTTCTGCAGGTTTTGAATTCAGAGTTGTCCTTCTAGTCTAGTTGCAATCCAAGGCTATAGAACCTAGTCCTTTTGTGCTATTTACCCATAACTGCAGAGAGAAGAGGATAATACCTTTCCCAAAGGTATTCATGTAAGTGACTGTAATGGATTTGACTGGAATTCAAACTCTGATTCCTCAACCTGATCCACTAATCTACTACTCCACTGTGTCTCTCTCTCTCCATATATATATATATATATATATATATATATATATATATTAGTAAAAGCTAAAGGAATTAGTGGGTTGTTAATCTCTAATAAAAAAAACTCAAAAACCTATTTATATCAATACAACCACTAATTTTATAGCTGACTATTAAAAAGAATCTATTTTCTACTGGATTTTCATCCCTATTATTTATGTAATTTTCAGGCTATTTTCTAGTAAGTAGGTTTGGCTGTAAATTGCCCTAAGCTACAAAATAGAACAAAATTTGTTTGAACTAATCATGCCATGTCATTTTTGCTTTGATGCTTTTAAACAAAAGCTGAAAATAAATTCTCTTTCTTTTTTTCTCTTACTCATTTTTCAGGTCTTCCTGACTTAGAAGACTAAGCTTAGCATGCTGTATGTCCAAGAGCTGACCAGGGGGGATGGTGTTGTCCAGCTTCTGTTTGCTGTTGCTGTTGCAACAGAAGCATCAATAGCTATGACAGTAAGCCATGGGAGAAGCTGAAACCAGTTGACCATCTGTTTTGCTCCCATCTTCATCTCATTTTTTTTTTTTTTTTTTTTTTTTTCCTTTTCCCTTTCCTCTCCCTCTCTTTCCCACATTCCTTTTCCACTTTGCTCTCTTCTCTCTCCCCCTTTCTGCTCCTTTCCTCCCAACTCTTGTCTCCTCTTTATCTACAATTATCAAAGAAATTATCATTCCTTGATGTCCAAATTTTTCCCAACTTAACTTTTGTTGCCAGTCAAGTAGTCTAACATATAGAGTGTGTACCTCTATGTTGTACTCTGGTTCTACGTTTTGGCATTACCACCTCGCATCTTCCATAATTATGGTAGGAGGTGAGCCAGGTGGTCAAAAGATGTACTGCTACAACTATATTACTAGGGAAGGAGAAGGAATGATGGGGGAGGGGCAGGTCAGTTATTTGGCTGCTTTTTTCTTTTTAGTCCATTTGTCCCAACACTGCTAGGCTCTTATTGCAAAATGGTCTTCGATGCCTAGGTTTTAAAAAATTAAAAAAATTGCGTGTGTCTGTCTGTGAGTATGTATGCTCAGGGAGCCCTGATTTTTGAAACAAATTGGGTTTTCTTGCAGATGAAAAAGTTGCCTGATCAGCTAGGTACAGCAGCAGCAGCCTACACCCCCTAACCTTTTCCCAGCTCTTTATCCCAACCCCATCATTTTTTCTTTTCAAGGAGTGAGGGAAGAAACATGCTCTGCTCCTCGCTGCCTTCAAACTTTGTTCTTTTAAACTCTTTCTTTATCTTTTTATGTAGTGGGGGAGATGAGGTTCCATCCATCTGTATCTGCAAAATGCTGCTATGTCCCTGAAAAGACTTATATTTTTTTTCTGCCTCTTGGGTCTCTCTTTCTGTTCAGTTATCCAATAAAATATGTAAAAGAGACAATCAATTTGTTTGACTTGATAATTGCCACATGGTTATTTTAAAAACTGGTCTAGTTTTTCATTGGTTCCATTTGTTATCCTCACATATTCACTGCAAAGTTCCCTGGAATTATATTTGGCTTAACTACAAAGAACTTTTCATGTTAGACCATCATTTTTCATTAAATAATATTTTATATTTAGAGATAGTTTTAATCCAATTGACGTTCATACCAACTTTTTGAAACTAAAACAAATCTCATATATTGTTTATATATACTTGAATAGGTATTGTGAATTTTATTAAGTAGGAAATTTATAATACTCTTTAACTGCATTAAAACCGTATTGAATTAATAATGGTATGAAAACATTAAAATATCAATTTTCAGCTATCATTATTTAAAAAAAAAAAAAATTCAGGTTTCATTTTTATTTACTTGAACACATTTTGATGCAACTGTTAAGGTAATTGATTTTGTATCCCTATACTTTCCACATGGCGCTGTTCTAAACACAGATGGGGACCCTCTCAGTCTTTCACTGACTGGACAAATCCCACATTTGCATCAGTATGCATAAAAAAACTGGAAAATGGTTGATGTACATTATTAGGAGAATGTGAAATAAGGTTATAATTAGAAGTGAAAATGTGAATTTTGTATCAATATATTTGGTTATTTACAGATTTAGTTGGCCTAGCCTGGCAAGTGATACAAGGAACATCTTACTGCTACTTTTTATCTTATGTCCAACTAATAAAACAGATCTTCACTTTGACCAGTGAGAACTGACTATATCTTTAACTGTTTCTTTCCCGTCACTGACTTGATTCTCACCTACCACCCCACTGACAATCTCTACTTCTCCATCAACAGCCTGGTACTCTGCCAACAACAAGCTTGAAACTGACAATTCTGTGAGTCTGCTAACATAATCTTGCAGACAGAAATTCTTAATTTCTGAATAAGTGGTGCTCCCCAAAGGTTTTTATATGCAGTTTCTTCTCCATTTGAAGACCTTGCTTTTAGGCTTACTGCTGATTATAAAATGACACTTCACTCTAAGATAAAATCATTCAGTCTGCTTTACTTTGTGGGTGTTTTAAGCTATGGCCAGCTTATGTTGTGTCACATTGAAGTGCTGAAAATGAATCTGAGGGGTTTCTTGAAAATAGTCAAAGGATTCCATTATGAGTTGGGTTGACCCAGAGTTAAGGATAGGTGTTTATTTGGGAAAACATTTAGGCTTGAACTAGTGTTCAAACACCTAGAGCAAAATGGGGAGTTAGATAATGTAAATAATGGACATTGAAGAGTATCATATTTCTGATGTTCTAAATCATTGATCAAACTTGTGACATGGAAGGGGGGGGTCTCTCCCCACCTGTGATTATATTAAACAAAAATAAATATTGTTGATCTGTATTCTGTTTTCCAGGATTATTTTTCTTGCCGACTTGGTTTTTTTTTTTTTTTTTTTTTGTTTTTTTTTTTGTTTTTTTTGTTTATTTTCAACTTAATGCATTGAAAGCAAAACTTGACCTAGGTCAAGGAGAAAATTCCTAACAAATGTAAAAGATCTATTTGGTATAATGATAGCAATATCTTTTTTTTTTTTTTTTTAAATTGCTTTGGCATCTTATTGTGCTTGTATGTGAACAATGTTAATGTAGACAGGATTCTCCTGTCCCACCAGCTTTAGGTTCAAAAGGAATACTCTTGATTTTTACATCATTAATCAACATTGATATCTGTTCCCAGATGGAAATGTGAACCAGTGAAAACAGCTGTTCTTGAAACATTGTTCATTTTCAGCATGATTAATTTGTCTGAAGTTGAGCAGCTGCTTTTAATTTGCAACTGAAGTTGGGATGATCAGGAAAAGTACAAATTTAACTGTTTCAAACGAAGATTAGCCAACTGAAATGAAGTAATTCTAATATGGCATTACTTGAGCTGCATTTTTAAAATTGTGGGCAACAGGCAGATTGTCAGAATAATGGAAATTGCAATCAAAAATAGTTGAATTTTCTGGAACACTGAGGAATGGTCTGAAAAATTTAACATTCATAGGAAAAAGGAATATTGTCTAAATGTTTACATCATGAAACTTGTAGATATGAGATTTTGTAAGTCAGTCATTGCAAAAGTTGGATAGGAAAGATCACCTGAAAATTGTGGATTAATTTGTAAAGCTATATAATTTTTTTTTTTTTTTTTTGTAATAGGAAAAGTTGAATCATTGTTAATGGTGTTAAAGTTGCTTTCCACTGACAATTTTTTTTTTCTAATCTTTGCAAGTGACACTCAAAATAAACTCTACCTTTGATATAATCTAGATAAAAATTTGTGCTCTCTTGTCCTTGGCTAAAAGCTATTTGCTGAATAAAACTCAAATAGGGGTGGGGTGCCAGTTTTTACATTTTCATAAAAAATGCTTTAATAATTGGATTATTAAGTTGTGGACTTGAGTTACACTTTGCTCTTAAGTTTTTGATTAACTTAAAAAAAAAAAAATTTGTCACTTGGGGTTGGTAAATAGTAACCTGATGAATAAAGGGTAGTAATATTCGTCTGTTTGCATGAATTTGAAATAGATGAGGGTGCTGCAGAAATATTAGGTTGGTGCAAAAAATGTTTTCTCTAACGTGAGAAAACGACATTATTTTTGCACCAACCTAATACCACCCACATAAGATATTTGTGTAGTAACCTAATTTTTGATATCTATGGTTTAAGATTAAATTTAATATTTCCAGTAAGCAAAATACATGGCTCTATTTCAAAACTAATTTTAAGTCTGGAAAAGGTTGCTGGGATTCTTTTTTAAAAAAAATATTGAAATTACTGTTATTTTTAACCTGCATTTGCAATGTAATTCTTTTTAAAAAAAAAAAAAAATTCGAAAATAAATACTTTGAGGTATAGTACCTGATTTTACAGTATAATTAATCTGATTTGAAACAACTTATTTCATTTAAAAATTCACAGAAATGAACTTTGAACTGTAAGGTCCTGGCAGGTTTGACAGATTGTTTATCTAATGTTTGATGGAGGTGTTAAAGAATTTAACTTGATTGACTTTTATATATTAAGTACTCGTTTGTTTTATATAGCACTGGGCTGTTGCAGCACAAAACTGATATTTCTCCTACCGGTGTTTTGGGGTTGACTCGTAGTTGCTGCCACCAGCCTGTGTCCCGGGAAATCAGTGGTTGTCGCTATCCAGTGGAATCCTTTGGTCAGGGTACCAAGTGGGATGGTCAGTCAATATTAACGGCTCCACACCAACTGCAATTGGTTTGACACCAGCTCGCTTCCAATGTCTGCTTACTGAAGTAATTACGATCTCAAGTCTAACCTACCCGCTTTGTAATTTTGATGCTAGGTAGACGAGATCAATCAGATCGTAGTGTAAGAGGAGTCTAACTGGAGGTGTTGTCACACAAGCATAAAGAAAAGAAGCAAATAAAAACCTAAGAGGTTCGAGTATGTTGAAAGTAACAAATTAACTTTTATCCATCTGTTATATACAAGAGTGTATGTTTTTCTCCCAACCTGTTTTCTAGAGTGACACTTTTACACTTTTAGGCAAGTTCTGGTCTTCTAAGTCAGCTGGCTTGGCTTTGTTCGTCAGTATAACTTGCTATTGGTAGGATCGGCAAAGTCAGCAGTTGTGGAATCTTGGTCAGCTTCTGCGAGGCAACACTGGTTCCTGCTACTTGAAAGGCTCTAACTTCAACTGGCTGCAACTCTCCGAGGGCATCCGTTTACATGGAGACTGACCAAAAACTGGTGCAGTGTTAGGCGTAGTCTGGAGTTTTCAGTAAATCCTGATTCCTGACAAGAAACCTCTTTGTTGTCTGGCCAGGAAAATTGATTACTTCCCATTTTGGAAAATTAATCACTTCTGTCTGTGAGGAGAGGTTGTAGGAGAGCTTCCCCTTTCTCACATTGATACCTCATACCAAATCCTTTCAGTGTGTGTTAATAATTTCCCTGTCTTTCTCATCAAATTACCTCCGCCTATCACCATTGCCATCACTCGACCAATGATGTGGGTGTGGCTAAGATTATAACCTAGAATTTGGGTTTACAGAATTCCCCCCTCTCCGGCAAAAATCTTACGAATCGCACATGGCCATTTGAAATCTCTAATCTTTTGGTCACTGTGTTTTCTTAACCAGCACTTTTTACAAATTCCATCAATCAATTGTCAGTCTGCCATCTGGTCCCTTCATGAAGTTAGCATCTACGGGAACCCTTGGCTTCTCAAAAAAAATAAATTGATAATAAATTTCTTTATCTCCAAATTGATAATTCTGAGATATTTTCTCTTACCAAAATTCTATGATCGACATATGGCCACTTAACAGGTCGGTACTCAAGATGACCTCTTGGAAAAATAAACAAGGGTAATTCTCTCTACCCCGTATCAACAATATTTTCTCATGCCAAAACTTTTATAATTATCATATGGCCTTGCTTTGCCAGCACTTAAGATATGTTCTTGGGTTTTTCGTTAATCGGTACTTTTACTAATATTAATCAATTGTCAGAAGCTTGCATATGGCCTTTTTGTGAGTCCACTGTTTACGATTCTCAGGTTTTTGAGAAAAGTAACTCTCTTATTTTTTTAACGTAAAAAAAAAAATTTCTTGGGTATCTTCTTTTCCATTCTCAGTATTTTCTTGTGTAATTATTATGGTTAATTAGTTACCATAGCTAAATAGTGTCACACTTATAAATTTAAAATATTCTCCATAATCTGTTTTATTGAATTTTAAATACTAGAATTTCTTTGCACATTCTAACATTAAAATCCTCATATTTAGTTCTATGGAAATTATTGCTAACATGTTCTGCATTTCATTCAATTTTCACAAACCAATCAAAATTTGAATAAGCTAAGATGTTTGGAAAAATGCTTTGACAAAAACTGTTTAATGATTTAATTTTATAGGACTTCATGGTAAATATTTTTTAGGAAATTTTTTTCATAACTGAAAAGATATGGAAAAAAACTTATAAAAGCAATTTCAATAATTTGCCATATATATATATCATGATGAAAAGAGGACTCAAATTTAATAAAAACAGACCAGGGTATTTTTTAATTATTTTTTTTATCCCTTTGTAGGATGTTGGAAATTCTTGCAAAAATCAAATAATTGTTGGATTTTAATGAAATTATTTTAGAGATGTTTTTTTTTTTTGTTTGTGTTAAAATTTCCTATACTAATCTTTAGTGGCCTCCACTGATGCAAGAAAAACATCTATTTAATCAAAATTTTCAATGTACATTTTTTTTTTTTTTTTTCCAGTGAGTTATTAGAGGTATGTACATTATCCATGTTGCCTTCATCTAGCGGTTGTCTTGCCATTATGTGGGAGGTATTACTGCCATTTCCAGATCTTAAAAGAATTTTATATAACTTGTTAGAGACGTATTGTGTTTTTTTTTTTTTTGGTGGGGGGGGGGGCAGTTCCTGTCTGTATAGTTTCTGGTTTGAAAGTCCGTTTAGTGATTATATTAGGTGAACTTTTTTCTTTTTTTTTTTTTTTTTTTTTTTTTTTTTTTCTTACTTGCCCAAAAGGTGTTAGTGTGGATTTTGATAATTTAACTAGGAGAAAATGATTATATAAATATTGATACACCAGCACAATTCTAGGAAAAATTGGTTATAAAATGGGGGAAAAAAAACTTTGGGTAATATTTACATTTAAAAACATTTCAGAAGAGCCATCCAGATATTAATGGATCATTACTGAAATAATTTTCAAAATTACTCTTGATAAAGGGGAGTTACTCTAAATTCTACATTTCATTTTATCAAGGGAAGTAATCGAGTTAGCTGGAAACTTGCAGACACTTAACTTTTTTATTTTTATTATTATAGCGCAATGCTCATTCAGGATGTAGGTGATTAATAACAATTCACCAATTAACTTTCTTTATCTAAATTGCCATGTCTTAGAACAGATAGTGGATTAATTTTGAAATTCAGAATTTTACTTCTAGATGGTTGCCACACAAGACTAACATGTTCAGTCAACACTGATTTACGTCATGAAGAGCTTCAGTGCGAAAGTGAATGCAGTAGACTCGGCTGGAATTTGGACTCTGCCTGGTGATTCTAATTTAGCACCAATATTTAAATTCTCTGCTCATTCCTCCACCATATATATATATATATATATATATATAAATCTTTTGCTGTTCCCACTACTGGCACATGAACTGTTCTGAATCATTATTTCTCTTGATTTTTATATGGTATTTTTTAGAATGTCAGATGAGATAAAATAATGAGGTCTGTCATGTCCTTATATACAGTTTTAGTTTGAGCAATTAAATACATTTGATAAATTTAAGAAATATATATAGGCAAAGCATAAACGTGTTAATTGGAAATGTACCTAAAAAATTTGTAATGAAGCAAAAAAAATCTTTGCCCATAAGGTTCACAGTAGATCATTCATTTTCAAATGACTAATATGGTTTAAAAATCGTTGACATGGAAGATAATATTCGTTTAGGTTACAGGAAAGCAGATGTTGATCTTGCTTTTTGGAAGGAAGAATTGATATCTTGAGGGATGTTGCAGATTAAGTTACAGTTCATTGGTAAGGATGGGTAATTCAGCTGAATCACAGATGGACATTACAATTCTCATGTGTCCTAAAGAGGAATCAAAGACCTTATTGTTAGGACAGTACCATGTACTCTTTGGGAATGTTACAAGCAAAACCCTTTGATTCATCCTTTCATTTACTACTTGCTTATTTTTTTAAAAATGTGTGTTTTACTTTAGTGTGAGACAGTAGGTCACATATACATAAATTTATGTATTGCATCTTTGTATGACCTATGATTGTGGTCTAATATTGTATATAAAATATATTCATGTATAACTCATTTTTTTTTTCTTGGTTATTCTTTTCCTTGTCATATTATGGTGTTAGTATATCAGAGAGGCTAATGCTTATGGTGGGTCTGGAAGAGTGTAGAAAGCTAAAGTTATTTCTTTTGTCTTACTAAGAATCTCATTGAAGTTGACCAATGTTGATCCTGTTATGTCACTGCTTTTCAATAAATAAATAAGAGAAATTGTTTTATGTCAGATAAATATGTTGTTGGATAACTAAATATGTTTGGCAACTTTGGTAGTATCTGGCTGTAGATAGCAGACAATTACACATGATTTATAATATATAAAATAAAGGGAGAACTTGGTTTTGTTTTTGTGAAAGACAACAGTGTATAAAAACGTGTTTCATGCTTTCTCTCTGATCCTGAAAAGAAAACTAGTGGATGATATTAAAGTCCATATTAACACACAAGATCAGAGCATTATTTTGCAAAAGGCTTGTGTCTACACGCATGTCAGGTATGCATCCTCCCTTAGCAATATCTAACCGAAGACTGTACCCTTTGTACAGACACAGCTCTATTGATTGGTCATGGAGTATCAGTGATCACTGGTCCAAATGGTCACTTTTTCTGTCATCAGGAAAACATGATATAATTGGCAATTCCAGTCATCATGTACTTCGACCCTTATTGAGCCAACCTTTTAGTTAATGAAACACAGCACTCTATACTCTATTAAAAAAAAAAAAAAACAAATATAACACCATCATAAAATCTTCACAAAACTAGTCCCATAAATATATATCTTTCTCCTTTTCTGATCTGTTATGCTTAATTATATATTAGTAAAAATAATATTTTTGTAATTGTTGAGTACACTTATTTTGAAAATCTTGTTATAATGCACTGATCATTGTTATAAAAACCAAATCAAAATATTCCATATATACTTTGAGCTGTTACCATTTTTTTTTTTTTTTTTTTTCGTTTTGTGTAGTGTTTTTTACTTAAAACCAAATGAAAATAAAGTTTTATTTATGAACACTTGCCTGGGCAAAATAGAAAATCATTCTCCCACTGTCCAAAAAAGTAAAAATCAAATGTAAAGAAGTATGGAAGACTAGCAGTGCATTAATGAAGAGTTTATTTGTTTAAAATTATCTTTAACCTTATATAACCAATAGTTTAAGAATATACTTTTTTATTCTATGCAGTTTAATTAGACTTAGTATAAAAATAAAATTATTTGTTATACTAACTGAATGGGAGATATAAAAATATAATACTAGTCGAATTACCTCTTGCTACATGTTACACTTTTTTTTTTTTTTTTTTTTTGTCAAGAAAATGATAATTGATTTAAATCATTGATATAAAGAATAAATTGTTATGGAGAAAAATGATGCATTTTAATATTACTCAATAATCTTACCAATGCGAGCTCCTTCTGGCTTTCTCCTATATTTTGAATAGGAGTCATTCTCTTATTTAAATCAAAGGGAAAAATTTCAGTGGGGTGGGGGTGCAAAAACAGCTTGATCTGATCCCTTTCATATGTAATTGATGCAATATTTGATTGAATGAATTGATGAGCAAATTTCATCATTGATATGACAGTCAATGTCACAACAAATATGTATTGTAAGGCACTACCCAATACTTTATGTTCATATTGTCTTACTTTCCTATATTTTAGATAGGAGTCATTCCCTTGTTCAAATTTAAGTCAAAGGGAAAAAAATTTCAGTGAGTGTTTGGGGACCCTCTTTGATCAAAATGAAATATACCTATCCAAGTACCCTGGGTAATGTAGTTTCAGAATATATATGGTTATGTGGGTCTATCTCCAAAACCCTAGGCAGGGTTTGATAACAAACAGATACAACTTATATATAGATTCCTCCGATACTAAATAGTAGTCAGTGAATGCAAGATATCAGAATTATTTACTTTTTGTACATCAATACCAAAAATAATTTAACGGTTGCTAAAAGGAAAATGGAAAATAAAATTCTTTCAAAAAAGGTTCACTTGAAAATGATATTAGACTTTACATTTTTTTTAAATCTTCAAATATGTCTGTCTTTATTTAATATTAGGTTGATGCAAAAATAATGACGTAATAATGTCATTTTTTGACGTCAAAAAAAGACATTATAACGTCATTATTTTTGCACCAACCTAATAAAATAAATTCTTGGGACAGAGAGCAACAGGATCAATTTCAAAATTGCTATGAAAAATAACAAGTATTTTTTAAAAATAAATATTAAATGTATTTTTTTTTTTTTTTTTTTTTTTTTAAATCAAAGAAAATAATGTTTTATTAAATTATGTAAGTATGAATTCTCAAAAAAAAAATTGAGTTTTGTTGATTTGTTTTTGGCAAGATGTGGACCGAACAGTATTTAGTAAAATATTCATTCATTAATGAATAAGTCATGAAGATTTTGTTGAATCAGATAATTTCCTGATTCTTGGCAAATATATTAAGTGTTGTCTTTTTCCTTCTTTTATTTTTTTTATACTTTCACTGGAAAAAAGTATCCATTTTGGGGGTTCATACCTATATGTGACCAAAAATGCATGTCAAGTGGTGATGTGAAAATGTATACGAAGATTCATGGCAATCAAATGTCAGAAACCATACTTAATATTGTGTTAGGTCATGGTTGCTGAGTCTGGAAAACAATGTCGGTGCATAGCACTGTTGAATCTTTGGGAAATTTTTTTTTTACCAACAATGTTCATCTTGTACAAGGCACAAGAGACACTCTATGTAGCTGGGTTGAACTATCTTTTTGGGGTGTTTCATAATCTTGGGGTTTGTTGCAGATGGTTACATTGTAAGAATTATCGGATAAAAATTTCTTGTGTCTGAGACTTGAACCTTCAAGGATCATATTTACTAGTAGCAGTAGGTTTGACACAGATTTTCTTCAGGGGCTTTCTTGGAAACCAGTGAAAGGTTTTAGCCAATATGAGGCATTTGATTCACATGTCTTAGGGCTAGACCAATCTCATCAGAAAATGCAAGAAAGATATCCTGAGCTTGGGTTTGAGTTTGCAGATATTGGATCTGAACCAAGAGTCTTTCTTATTGTAATGTTCATGCTAGCATCAGCCTTAATGCCAAGCTGTTTAATCCTTGACTTGTATAAATCAGATCAGCTAGCTTGAAAACTGATGTAGTACTGTTATCAAGGCATGCTTCTTCAACGTAGATGACCATTTCAGTAAAAGTGATTTCTGATAGCACTTTTTCCTTGTCAGTTCTCCACATTTCCAGAGTGTTGTGTTTTTGGAGTGGTTGTAGAAGCCCACCTAGCATTTATTTTAATATTTAGCTTCACTTGCAATTATATCTCCTGTACTCAAATTAGCAATTCTGTGACTCTGAACATGTTCAAATTCAGTTGTCTTGTAGGAATCTTTCTACTCAAGTTTTTGTTAAACATCAAAATTTGCAGTGTCAGTATTTGATACAATAACATTAAATATTGTTGTGGGACTGCTTGTAATTTGGCTGTTTAGAATAACTCTATGACTTTCATAAAGAAAGAATAAAATCGAGTAGGAAAAGACAATGTAGTATTAACAAATAACATTAATTTTGTATAACAAAAAGAATACAAGAAGTTGGTTGAATATATCGAATGAGTAATATCATTTTTTGGTTAATAGAACTCTTGTATAGAATATACGCATACGCATGTGAGAATGGTGAAATGTAGTTACATGTGTGTTTGTGTGAAAGACTCAGTATGTGTATGCGTGTGTAGTACTAACGTGGATAAAGGAGTTTAGTTCTTACTGCGGATGGTGTTGCTGTAGTCTGAGGAAGTCTCTTTGTAGTTTGATCAATGTTGCTGAGTCAAGTGTTGCTTTTGCATGTGGACGTGAATGGAGTCTTGAATATTAGCAGCTAGAGTGACGTGGACATTGGTGGCATTTGTGAGTCTTTTTATTGGGGCCAGACTTCATGCTTTTATACTTTTTTTCTAAGAAATCGGCTCTAAAATTATATTATTTTATTAGGTTGGTGCAAAAATAATTTCGTTTTCTCACATAGTAACATATGTTAGAAAACGAAATTATTTTTGCACCAACCTAATATTTATTCCTAATTGGCCCAAAAAGCCACATGGTATGTCTACTACTATGTCCATATGACATTTTGGCAGTATCTACCTAAATCATGATGACTAATAAAACAATCTTTCTGATTTATATTCCATGGTTTTGTATTATACAGTTTAATTAGTGTTTTTTAATATATAAGCACTTTATTACGTGTTATTGGTTTATAAATATTTTGGAGGCATGTTTTAATGTTTATATAGCTATTGTTGGCTGAAAATAATTCTTATGCTTAAAATTAATAAGTTTATAATTAAAAAGATAATTAGTTTTATTGTGTGAAATATGTTGCATATTTTATTAGATGTTTTAGCAAATACAACAGCCTTAATGAAACATTGTTGCCTTATGTAAACCATCATTATTAGCTGGCTTGCAGCAAAAAAAAAGAAGCAATAGTGCTTTTGTATTGGCTTTTCAGTGCGATAATTACGTAAATATGACCTCTGTTGTGCCTGTTACCGTTTTATTCTCACCAGTACGACTAGATTTATTCAGAACTCTTTTTGGCTAATGTGTTATCTTCATGTATGCATGAAGTAACATGAACTGTAAGTGTGAACACAGCAGTGCAAACTCTGATTGTTTCACTTTCATTGGGAAAGACAAAGGTACATATAGATTTTTTGTTGCCAAATTTGATAATTTTATCAGAATAATTGTTATATGATGAATTAGGTTGCACTACCAAACAGTACCCAATTAACCAAATTGTAAAACTTTAGGTTCATTTGCAATATAAGCACCAAAAGCCACCAGTATTGAGAATGTACTATTCTGGAGTGAAATTGCCTGGTTATTTTGAAAATGGCATTAAAACATTGCACTTTATTTCCATTTCCGAATTATCATTAATGTAAATTCAATCTCTTTCACATTGTCCAGCCGCCATTACTGGCATTGTTTACATACGTTTTCCTCTAGTGATAATACATGAAAGCTTACTTAGATAACAGCCTCTTTACAGCTTTTCATATCTTACTGGTCTTGATTACTGTGTGATTTTTGTGGATGTTATTTTAAAATGCACTTATTTTTTAAATTTACTGAACAAACCACCTGAGGAGATTGTAGAGGTCGAAACTGCAGTAGTGTGCACTGGTCAGCTTTCATCATTTTATATATATTTCTTAATTCAAGACCTTGCTGATACAAGAGAAATAACAGAATATTTTCATGAAAAGAAAGCTAATTAAATTATTTTTCATTTTGAAATAAAGACTTAAGAAAGCAAAATCAATTCAGTGAATTTTCATAAAGATTTGATCTCAAGTTTGTGAGGTACAACCCTGCTGCTGAAAACACCCTTTCAGATTCTGCACTCATAGGCTTAATTGAAAGTAATGCATTATAGAGCTTGTATAGATTTTCTGTTCTTTTTAAAGATACTTCAAGGCTCTTAAATTCCATGTTGACATCAAAAGTTGCTGAAGGTTCTGTACTCAGTGGAATTGTCTTGAACTGTTCTAATTCTTGCAAATATTCTGCAAGCAATGGTTCATCATTTGCTATTAGAGTAGCCAGGTTCTTGTCTTACATTTTGTTTTCTGTACTGATCCAACTGTCCACTATTTTCTGAGAAAAAGCCTTTTAAAAAGTCTGTCTTGTAGTTTTCTTTAGAAGGATGTGAAAAAAGCTCATCATCCTGATTTTTCAAAGTTCTAGGCTTATGAAGGCATATAAGTAAACCTACAATCTCTATTTGTCTTCTTGAAGAATAATAATTACTCAGGCTTTCTTTTAATGAACTTGTTAGAGAGATATTCTTCTCTGAAAGTTTCTCTATAATGAACTTGAAGGAAACTTCAATAGTCAGAAGTGTTGCATCTCTTGAACACAGGCATTTAAGAGCTATCTCATTACTGATGTCTTCCAAAATTTATCACTCTTTTGATGTGATTGTCTTAGTGGAAGAAATTACTCTCAATGCTTTGAGGATGTATTGTTTCAGCTTAAGAAATCTTTCTATCATGCTTAAAATATTATTCCATCTTGTCTTTCTATCTAGGATTAGCTTGAATTGTTTCCCATTAAACTGGTCTTTTAGAAAATCTTGGAGCTTCTCATTTATTAGTGGGACTTCTGAAAAATATGACAGATTTTTCATACTTTATTTATTATAGAAAGCAATCTTGAAGTAATGGAATGCTGATATATTTTCACAGTTATAGAAGCAAGATATTAGAAAAAGGACTTTTTAATTCTTCATTTTTTTCCTCTTCATTTTCACTTAAAATTTCATTGGATAGGACAGTAGCTTTATCCTCCTCCCAACTTTTTCATTTTCACTGTCTTCTAATGGTTCTTCATTGATATCCTTCTCATACTGGTCACTTTGTAATTTCTTTTTATACAAAACTGAAGAAATAGCTAGATGGATTGCATGAATGAAGCCGTAACATCAATTGAACATGCTATTGTGTTTATCAATGTAATCTAGCAATAACTCTAAGTAAACGCTTATGAATCTTTATTTGACTAAAGCAAGAGGGGAAATGGGATGTGCTTATTTCATTAACAATCAAAATCAAGGTTCAAATCAGCTAACCTTCTTTTTTACAATTTTGATGATTTTGACACTTAGGACTTCCTAGAATTTTAACCAAACCCAAGAACCAATACTTGTCTTTGTGATGCACATTAATATTCATGTATCTCACATTTTTGATGGATATATGGATATATATTCATCAAGAGTGGCACAGAATCATCAATATATAATGGAAATTGTTTGTTAACCAAAATATTGCTTTTTTTGTATTTTCTCAGTTTTGTTTATGCTTTCCTGTTCACTTCATTGAAGAATAATAGAAATGTGGATAATTTGCTTTTTAAGCCCGCGCTAAGTGTAAAAGTTCGTGCGCGCGCCAAGAGCGTGATTGTTTAACTGTTAAACTTTAACATTACGAAATAAAAAAAATGCTAGAAAGAAAATAATAATGAATGCACAAACTTTGCACGAACTTCGTAAAGAAACGAGAATAATTATTTACAAAATAAAAAAAATGCTAGAAAGGAGCTTTTTTTTATTTTGTAAATAGTCATGCTGTTTTTCAAAGTTCGTGAAAACTAAAAGTTTCTTGCGCATTAATTATTTCCTTTCTAGCATTTTTTTATTTTGTAAATAATCATGCTCTTTTCTTTACAAAGTTTGTGCTTTCATTATTATGTTTTATTTTTAATTTTAAAAACGCTTTATTTTATTAATTTGTCTTCTTTTTTTTTTAATTGAAAGAGAATGCTTCGCTATAAAAAAAAAACGCCATTCTTTCCTAGACAAGTGCGTAGTAATTTAGACGAGTAAGAGCAGTAAAAAGACCATTAATTAAGCCTCCGCACGCACCTAAATACAAAGATTCCAGAAATTTTTATTTGATACTTAGCGTGGGGCTTAAAAAGCAAATTACCCATTAATGTATGGAGCATATATGTTTTTTCTACATGCAGCCAAATTAAACAGACATCACATAATATCCGCCACAAATTAGCCAAAAACAGTACTGACAATGTGACGTGACTTCATAAAAAATATTATCCAAATCACGTTTATCTCCCTTATGTTTATCATAGAAACTTACTTTTTCAACAACGAAAAAGAACGTTTACCTAGATAATGACCTCTGCTTCAGGTTCCATGTGCAGCCAGTTATCTCAACATGCCGGTTAAATTATCATTACTATTTTTTAGAGTTTCACATCGCAGACTATGGTTGGATCGTTTTTCTTGGGGTTTGCAAAAGCAAGATTTTTCTTCAACTTCAAGCCAGAAAAAATTGTGCAGACCTGGACCTGTAAGGTTGACAGTTAGCCAAGAAAAATCTTTGATTGATGAGAATTTATCAGTGTATGTGTCTGGTTTGGACCCATTTCAGGAGATAACAGTAATGGCTACTACTGCATCCGAATCTAACAAAAAATATACTTTCGGTTCATATGGTCACTTCAAAGCTTCGGCCGACGGTCTTGTTGACTTAAGCCGTGATCCTTCTTTAAATGGAACCTATACAGGCGTGGAACCAATGGGTTTGTTTTGGAGCATGATACAAAATCCTAATCAACGACAATATGCATGTTTGATCAAATACGATTCTACGACAGCCGTTGTTTATAATCTGTCTGTTTTTTCTCAACACGTGTCCAGTGAGTATTTATGGCGGCCCGATCTGAAACGACTCGCTCATACTGAAATTCAAAGATGGTACAAGAAACCCAACATCAAAAAGATATCTGTGGATAAAAAGGGTATTTATGGATCTTTATTTATACCCGAAGAAAGTGAAACTGAAAAACCTCTCCCAGCAGTCATTGATATGTATGGGACTAATGGAGGGTTGATAGAGTCTCGCGCGGCGCTTCTAGCCAGCCGGGGGTTTATAACATTCAGTCTTCCCTATTTCTTATATAAAGACCTTCCGAATACGCACTTGGATATTGATTTTGAATATTTTGAAAAAGCTATTGATTGGTTTGTCAACCATCCTTCTGTTTTGGCCCAAAACGGGATCGGCATTTTAGGTAGTTCATTTGGGGGAACACTATCTTTCTATCTAGCTGCACATTGCCCAGAAGTAAAAGCTGCTATAAGTATCAATGGACCTCCAGCATTCTTTCTAAGTGGCATCAGGCATAACGGAAGGAAGATTCCATCGCTGGGTATTGAATGCAGTACTTTTAAAGAAAATGACCAGGGAATCTTTACGAATGCATGGAAAATAGATGAGACGAAAACTTTTACTATACCTGCGTCTTCTTTGGCGAAGTTTTTGTTTATAGTGGGAAATGATGACAAACTATTGGAGTCTGATAATTATAAAAAATGGTTACCGCGTAACCCATTATCGAAACAATCTGATATAGAATTAGTTGTTTACCCAAATACAGGTCACCTCATTGAGCCACCTTACACTCCTTTATTTCATACATGCTATTCTTCAAACTTTGGATGTACTTTGCGCTATGGGGGTACTTCAACACCTCACGCCAAGGCGCAAGAAAATGCCTGGTTAAAAATACAGGAGTTCTTCAAAAAGCATTTATAATATATTTCGTAAATTTTCATTTTAACACCCGAGCGTCATTCACTGCTGAACTATTTTCTTTCAGAAATGAGTACGCGCTTCCGTAAAGCGACGTTTTTTGGTACTTAATTTAAGAAGAAAATTAACTTTCAAATATATGTAAACAAACATCGACAAATAAGAATAACAAAAGAAAAAAAAAACACCTAACCCGAATTTGAAAGTTAACTTTCTTCTTAAAAAAAAGTAAAAGAATAACCAAAAAAAAAACACCTAACCCTAATTTGAAAGTTAACTACAAGGAATTATCAAGGAAGTAAATAGGCCCAAATTGTATACGTCCACCAACAAAATTCAGCACTGAATTACTTATCAATAAGCCGGTAATAGCTGGCGAAACACCAGGAAAAAAGTACGATTTTTTTCGGGTCGTTAACATCCAAAAAGGTAGGTTTCTAAAATATGTAATTGTTGATTTGAGTTCAGCATACATTTTCACGGATCTAAGACTATTTTGGAAAAATTTGAAGGGATATTGCCTATTAGCGCTCGGGTGTTAAAATTTAAAGTTACCATATATTTAAATATTTAAACTCTAAAAAGAAAGGACATAAAATTAAATTAATATATTATTATTATTCTTTTACCTGAACTGAGAACTCTTACAACGTCGGCCATTATTTCCTGGTTAGTGACAATTGCTTTTGTACTCATTTTCGATGCACAACAAAGTGTAAAAAAACACTTACTCAAACAAATTTCTTTTTTAAATTTTCACAATTCGAAGCTTGATCATGAAAATTTCATCTACTGAGGGAAATATTTAGTTCGTTAGTGCAGAAAAATATTTAAAAATAAGTAGGTGATTGGAGGAATGCAGGTAAAATCATTAGGTAGTAATAAAAACAACCTTGGTAATAAAAGGCATAAGATATTCAGTACAAAAAATACAAGTCTCATTAATGATTTTTTTGTTTCTCTTACAAGAATTTCCACTCAGTATTTATTTTTAACCACTAGAGTGAATTATTGTTTTGTGACATACATTGAACAATCTGTCTAACGTCATGAGAAATATAAAACCTGAAATTGTTTTAAATTTACATTTACAAAAAAAAAAAAAAAAAAGAGTTACAAATATAATTTTTATTAAAAACTTTAAAATGATTTATTTTAGCATCAGGAATATATCATTCAGACATCACTACCCATTGCATTACCATGTGTTTGCATCTCTACCAATGACAGATATTCTTTGAAAACTTCACATAAAAATATGTCAGGTTCCATATGACGTAAGGATGAATAAATACTCCGATTCTAATTATTAGAGAAACTTAAATCGTCATTGGAAATGTAATCAATCCTGTAAGCAATTTATTTCAATTAGACAATATGTAATTTTAAAAAAATAATCTCTTAAAAACTGTTTTCAATATGCCATTAATAACCTTATAAAGCTAGCAAAAGAAATTTTTCATTAAATAGAAAAAAAGGACATATTTTTTTTAAATTTTATTTCTTACTTTCTATAAAATTGTAAATATAATTTTCATAGTGAGATATGACCATTTCCTATAGTATATTATATAGGATGTAAGTTTGCTTATCAAAATTACTTCCCTTCTATGATTTTATTTTAATGACTGAAAAGTTTTACTGGAAAGCCTTGTACTAAAATGCAATGAAAAATATTTTTAAAAATTACTTATAATTATTTTTGAAAAAATTGTAACAAATGACTTTTTTATGCATTTGTAAAAAAAAAAGATTCATTAAAGTTTTTTCTGTTAAATGTGTTAACTTATGTTTCAGAAGACTATTAAATCAATTTCAATTGTATGTGTGTGTTTATATATATATATATATATATATATATATATATATATATATATATATATATATATATATATATGTGTGTGTGTTTGTTTGTATTTGTTTTTATATATGTGTGTGTTTGTTTGTATTTGTTTTTATATATATGTGTGTGTGTGTTTGTATTTGTTTTTATATATATGTGTGTATCTTTGTGTTTCTGTATGTGTGTATATCTTTGTGTTTCTGTATGTGTGTATATATATATATATTTGGTTTGTTTACTTTTTTATGTTGCTGTCTGGGTTGATATATTTATATTTGCTTCTGTATGTGTATATATGCATATGCATGTATGTGTATATATGGATATATATATATATATATAGTATAGGGTATATATGTGTGTATATGTTTGTGTGTAGGTATGCTTTTCTGTGTTTCTGTCTGTAGTGAAGAATGTGTGTTATTTTCCTTCACATATTGTTATATATTTGTATTTGCATGTGTTTTAGTATGTATATAGGTGTATATATAAATATTTATATATATTTGTGTGTTTGGGAGTTTTCTTTTTTATATATATGGTGTTATTTTTATGTGTATCTTTTTTTCTGTCCATGTTTATATGTTTTAGTGTCCTTTTTCTATAATGTTTGTTTTTCTGTTCTGCCCATGTTGAATTTTATTTATTCAACCATTTTCATCTATGTGTCTTTGCCCGTATAAGTTATATTTTATTAAGATGTTAGAATTTGTTCAATAACACTTTCAAACTTGAATATTTCTTGGTGGGTGTATCGGCATGTCTTTGTTAATGTATGTGTGTGTATATGTGTCTTTGTCTGTGTGTATGGTCACTTGTGTGTATCTTTCATTGTGTATGTAAGTTGTCATTTTTTTAATTTTTTTTTGTAAGGGTCGCTTTTTTGCATGTTTATATATCTAAATATGTCTGCGTGTTTGTGTATTATAATCTGATTTTGTATGTATTGTCTTTTGCAAGATTTCATCCTCCCTTGCACATGTTTTTGCTTCAAATGTATCTAAGTTGTCGTGGAGTTCAGAGCAGCATTGGATCTTAATGTCTATTCCAATTTAATTTCAATAAAAATAAAATAAATAGAAAAACGTAATTTTTTTTCCTCAGTTTCTTTTTTAAATAGTTTTATAATTTTAAAATTAATATAGATTGAATTTAAAAATTTTAAATTTGTAATTTTTAATTTTATAGTATAATTTAATATTTATTAGTTAGAATGAATCCTATTTTAGTCTAACCCTAACATTAAAGCATTAAATAATTATTATAACTTAAGTTCGTTGTCAAGTTTTTGAATTCACTTATTCTTGTATTTTGATTGGTCATTCCAGCTTATGTAACAGCATTTCCCCTAGTGAGTGATGTTTGATTGATTTGAACCTTTTAAAACCCTTTATTCTACATTCAACACCATCACTTGATAAAACACCAGAAGTGTTGAAACAAAATGGTTATTGTTGTAGTGATTTTATAACATATTTATGTTATAATTTTCGAATAAATAATATTTGTTCTACTCTGTATTAAGCACTCTTAAGAATAGTATTTGTTGGTTATGGTTATTGGAATTTATTCCATATACACCAATCCTATACTTGGGTGTATATATATATATATATACATATATATATATATATATATATATCCTTTGCAATTCCCACTAGTGGCACATGAACTGTTCTGAATTATTATTTCTTGTGTTTTTTATAAGGTATTTTTTAGAATGTTGGATGAGAATAAATAATGAGGTCTGTCATGTCCTTATATACAGTTTTAGTTTGAGCAATTAAATACATTTGATAAATTTAAGAAATATATAGGCAAAGCATAAACGTGTTAATTGGAAATGTCTGTAAAATTTGTAATGAAGCAAAAAAAAATCTTTGCCCATAAGGTTCCCAGTAGATCATCCATTTTCAAATGACTAATATGGTTTAAAAATCGTTGACATGGAAGATAATATTCGTTTAGGTTACAGGAAAGCAGATGTTGATCTTCCTTTTTGGAAGGAAGAATTGGTATCTTAAGGGATGTTACAGATTAAGTTACAGTTCATTGGTAAGGATAGGTAATTCAGCTGATCACAGATGGACATTACAATTCTCATGTGTCCTAAAGAGGAATCAAAGACCTTATTGTTAGGACAGTACCATGTCCTCTTTGGGAACGTTACCAGCAAAACCTTTTGATTCATCTTTTCATTTACTACTTGCTTATTTTTTATTTTTTTTTTAAATATGTGTATTACTTTAGTATGAGACAGTAGGTCACATATACATAAATTTATGTATTGCATCTTTGTATGACCTATGATTGTGGTCTAATATTGTATATAAAATATATTCATGTATAACTCATTTTTTTTTTCTTGGTTATTCTTTTCCTTGTCATATTATGGTGTTAGTATATCAGAGATAGGCTAATGCTTATAGTGGGCCTGGAAGAGTGTAGAAAGCTAAAAAGCTATTTCTTTTGTCTTACTAAGAACCTCATTAAAGTTGTCCAATGTTGATCCTGTTATATCACTGCTTTCATACACAAATGTCCTCAAGGACACATGGCACAGTGGATAAAGGCGTTAGTTAGATCCAGTGACAGAACACAAAGAGGGCGAGTTCAATACCCGGCAGTGGAGAACATTCAGAGGGAAAATAACTGGAGATAACTGATAACTGACATCCATTAAATATGGCATGTGGAACTAGAACAGTCTACACAAGTGAGCAAAATCAAGGGTTCAGTTTGACATTCCAACCACCTGAAGAAGGCTGGGAAGTACAATAGCTGAAACACTGTAATAAATATGGTGACAAAGAAGAGGAAAACAGTCCGAATAATGTAAATAATGTACATAATATGTCATCTCAGAAACATAGACAGATACAAAAAGGAAAATATTGATGAGATAGTGAATATCACAAAGCAATGTCCAGGGCCCCCAATCAAGCTTGGCCCACTCCAGTCAGGAAGTTTGTGGGTAGTATACATTGACCCAATATAATGAAGAGATCTGTTCAGAAGCTACAAATATCAGAGAGCTGTGGACAGCTGTCAACATGATATAGGTCAGTATCTCTCAAGACAACTTGTGAAATTAATACCACAATGCTGGATTGAGGATGTCCAGCATAGTACCAGCCATCTATACCATGACCTTTTGCATATCATTGTTTTCCATTGTATTTTTCTTTGTTCTAATTAAAAGTGTCTTGGCTTTGAATTTCAAATTCTATAAAACTTTTATTACTTGTTCTGTTCTTTAGAATAACTTCTGTTTTGTGTGTATACCATGGTTCTGCATGATCAAATCCCATTTATTTGCATAGTTCTTACTGGATTACCATTCCTACTAATTTATTTATATACAGAAATTAAGTTTTTCTCTTTCACATTTACAAATCTACCATTCATCTGTGCATTGAATACTGTTGCCATATCTGGTCTGGTGCTCCTGCCGTACATTTCTTAACAAAATCCAAGGAATGATCTCTAATGTAATTGATACTGACCATGCATCTTGACTTAAGTGATTTTCTTACCAATGTGACATGGCTACCCTCTGTCTTTTCTACAAACATTTTCATGGCATCTGCTCTGACAAGATTTTTTCCTTGGTGCCCAAAATACATGAATTTAAGTGTACTACTAGACTGGCAACTAGATCCCACCCTTTTACTGTGGAAATAGATAAAAAATAAAAATGCAACCACCAATTCTACTTCAACAGTTTATTTTCTTGCACTTCCCACCAGTGGAACTCTCTTCCATTTCATTACTTCCCTGGTGACAACAATCTTCAAAAATTTAAATGCAAACATCAATCACCATCTTCTTTCTTCTTGAACCCTGTTCAGTGTTCAATTTTTGTCCTTTTCCAAATTCACCCTATTCTCAGTCTTCACTTTCACTCCTTATAATTCCCTGTGTACTAGTGGCATTTCTACCTTGCTTGGGGTGAATTTTGTAACTGAAATTATTAAAAAAAATTGAATTATTTTCTTTCAAATGTGTTTGTGGTTATAGTGTGTTCACGTCAAGAGGTCACCATTGTGGATAGGTGGTAGGATTTTCTTGGTGTTGTTTATTGAAGTTTGGAAAGAAAATGAATTGACTCAACGGTATAAAATAAATATTTTTATTTATTTTCTTTAGAGTGAGTTCTTTGGTATTAGGTGTAACAAAAGGTTCATAAAACTGATATTGGTAGTAGTTTCGGAGAAAGTTTTCCAGAGGTGGTATTTTTAGACCATGATAGACATAGTAGTAATATTAGAAATAGGTCAGTATCAATCTACTCTGTTTTTCTCAGCCCTAAGCAGGGTAGAAATATTAGCTGATGACCTCTTAACTACTTCTTCACTCATCACGCAGCGGTAGCATTCTTTTGTTCTGTCCTCTCCTACCATCCTCCTAGCTCAGAGGTGTCAGCTTTGTAACTGGAAAATTTGGTAATGGAAAATATGGTTACTTTGACATGGTAAAAACCTTAGAAACTATGAAATAAAAGTCAATTGAAAATTGATTTTAGGGTTGTTCTGGAGTGTGGATTTGGGTGCGAGCCCTCTCTCCCACATATTTTTAAATAACTTAAAATTGTAGGGTACAGATAAAATCTCACAACAACAATTTTAGAATATTAAAAATATATATATATTGAAGACATTTCAATAACTTCAGTAAGGAAATATTTAATGTATTGAAATGATACGCGTCTGATGGCAAAGTAGACAATGGTCTTTCATTTCCGCCTTTTTATGGGGTTGGAGGTGGGAGAATTTTGAAGAAAAGAAGATAAAAGTATCTGAAGAAATTGACTGTTAAGAAAAGATTTTAGAACAAGTTTTTCATTGTAAAAGAAAAAGAAAAGGTTGAAAAAGGAAAAGAAAAGATGTTTAAGTTTTCAGTTTAAGGAATGATACATTCTATAGACTGACAAAATTATTAATGTAAGTAAATCCCTTTGTTTATTATTATATTTTGTTACTATTTAGCATATGGAACAACATGCATGGAACTTTTGTTTTAATTTTATCTGTGAACACTATATTTTGTTTTTTTATCTGCTAAATATAAGACAGACTGCTTCTTTGAGTGGTTTTGATTTTACTTTCCTATGAAGAAGCCGAGAACAAAATTGGCAGTATAGTCCTGTGTCTTAATATATTTTTATTTATAATTTAAATATATTAATTTAAGATCGTACACGGGTAAAACTTGAATTTAATTTAAATTTGTGTTTAAAAAATAAATTTCATCATTATAGGTAGTTACTACCTATAGTGTTGTGGCGGACTTCGCCACATTAATTTAACTTAGATTAGGAAACCAAACTCAGGTGAAAAAAGGATAAGCCAAGACGTCATTACACATAAAATATGTATTTAACAAGATGTAAAAACAAGGATGTGATAGAAAAGCATGCATTGAGTAAAACAAGAGTTGTCTCTCTTTAACTATTTGTATTCCAAAGTTCACTGAAAGAAAATTTGTGATAGTTACTGGTAATAAATGTTTTCAACAGTTTTGCGGTATAAGGAAAAGATTATGTGAGTGTAAGGAATATTCAGCATGTGAGTGGTGGTGTGAGTGAGAAGATTGGTGCATGGTTCAACTGTCATGGATTCGTTTGGCAGCTGAAATCTTACTAATTATCTAAGAATATTTTTTGCTTATATAGGTGATCATCGGCACCGAATCGCTGGGTGAGAAAAATTGTTCTTCACGTGCAGACAAACTGATTGATTGGCATTGACCAAATCAGCGAGTTTTGGGGAGACTTAAGAAAGCTTCTGGGATCCATTTCTCCCAAAAGTGCACAAAATCGACTACATGAAAATAGAGCAATTACAAAATTGCCGCATTGCTGCGATTTGTAAATTGTCTATTACAAAGTAGTGATGATTTATTATCCAATGAATGCTTGTCGGTGTACAATTTGTATTTTATTTGTGTAATTATGTATGTATGTATGTGTGTGTGATGTAGATTGTCACAGTGAGGTCATTCATGGTGGAGACAGGTTATTCCATTACATCAATAGTATTTTATAATCATCAAATGAAATTTTCATGTCATGGGGTGCGTTTTAGCAACCCCCCAACCCCCGGGAGTATGCAGTATTATGGCATATAGAGGATTGATCGGCAAGGGATGAGTTTTTGTGCTGAATGTGTCAGTTGTAATGAATGAATGGGTCATGAATTGGATTAGCTAGGTATAGGATAGTAAGTGACGACCGCCCTCAACTCCATTCCCGCTTTTAGGCCTTGTGCCAGAATTGTGTATTTTTTATGCAATAAATCTTGACTTCAGGCTATTTGGTGCACAAAACTATGTCACTTCATCTTAAGTTTCAACATTACTAGTGAACATACCACAAACTTCAAGAAAGTTCGGCTCAATCATTAATTCATTCACACAGCAGTTCAAACTTATTCCTGCAAGTGCAAGTGAATTAACATTTACATTTTCCAAACTTTCAAGAACATTCTACTTCAACTGCAATCAAAACAAGATAACTTCACTCAAACTAAATTTGCACACATAATGTAAAAATTTATATTGTTTAATAAATGAACAGTTTAATTTTCAAAGAGAAAAGTTTCTACATTTCACTTTTTGAAACTTAATCATAAATTCTACAAAACTTAATTTCTTAGTTAAACTCACAAATATCAATTAAACACATAATTTGAGTTTAACGTTAATTAAACAAACAAACTACAAGATTTCAACCCAAAATCTACGCCATTGTAAAAAAACCTTTTTTAGTTTTTACTTACAATATAATGAAAATTGTTTCTAACCCAAAATATTGCTTTTGTCTTTTCTCAATTTTGTTTTATGCTTTCCTGTTCATTTTGTTGAAAAATAATATGAATATAAGGAGGATATATTATTTTTCTACACGCAGCCAAATTAAACACATCATATAATAATAATATCCCCAACAAGCTAGCCAAAGACTGCTGACAATCTGACTTCATAACAATTATTATCCAAATCACGTTTATCTCCCTTATATTTATCATGAAACCTTAACTTTTTTAACAAAAAAAAAAGAACGTTTTTCCTGCTTCAGCTTATATCTTTTGTGTCACTTTCATGTGTAGCCAGTTATCCCAACATGTCGGTTAAATTATCATTACTATTTTTTAGAGTTTCACATCGCAGACTATGGTTGGATCGTTTTTCTTGGGGTTTGCAAAAGCAAGATTTTTCTTCAACTTCAAGCCAGAAAAAATTGTGCAGACCTGGACCTGTAAGGTTGACAGTTAGCCAAGAAAAAACTTTGATTGATGAGAATTTATCAGTGTATGTGTCTGGTTTGGACCCATTTCAGGAGATAACAGTAATGGCTACTACTGCATCCGAATCTAACAAAAAATATACTTTCGGTTCATATGGTCACTTCAAAGCTTCGGCCGACGGTCTTGTTGACTTAAGCCGTGATCCTTCTTTAAATGGAACCTATACAGGCGTGGAACCAATGGGTTTATTTTGGAGCATGATACAAAATCCTAATCAACGACAATATGTGAGGTTGATCAAATACGATTCTACGACAGCCGTTGTTTATAATCTGTCTGTTTTTTCTCAACACGTGTCCAGTGAGTATTTATGGCGGCCCGATCTGAAACGACTCGCTCATACTGAAATTCAAAGATGGTACAAGAAACCCAACATCAAAAAGATATCTGTGGATAAAAAGGGTATTTATGGATCTTTATTTATACCCGAAGAAAGTGAAACTGAAAAACCTCTCCCAGCAGTCATTGATATGTATGGGACTAATGGAGGGCTGATAGAGTCTCGCGCGGCGCTTCTAGCCAGCCGGGGGTTTATAACATTCAGTCTTCCCTATTTCTTATATAAAGACCTTCCGAATACGTACATGGATATTGATTTTGAATATTTTCAAAAGGCTATTGATTGGTTTGTCAACCATCCTTCTGTTTTGGCCCAAAACGGGATCGGCATTTTAGGTAGTTCATTTGGGGGAACACTATCTTTCTATCTAGCTGCACATTGCCCAGAAGTAAAAGCTGCTATAAGTATCAATGGACCTCCAGCATTCTTTCTAAGTGGCATCAGGCATAACGGAAGGAAGATTCCATCGCTGGGTATTGAATGCAGTACTTTTAAAGAAAATGACCAGGGAATCTTTACGAATGCATGGAAAATAGATGAGACGAAAACTTTTACTATACCTGCGTCTTCTTTGGCGAAGTTTTTGTTTATAGTGGGAAATGATGACAAACTATTGGAGTCTGATAATTATAAAAAATGGTTACCGCGTAACCCAGTATCGAAACAATCTGATATAGAATTAGTTGTTTACCCAGATACAGGTCACCTCATTGAGCCACCTTACACTCCTTTATTTCATACATGCTATTCTTCAAACTTTGGATGTACTTTGCGCTATGGGGGTACTTCAACACCTCACGCCAAGGCGCAAGAAAATGCCTGGTTAAAAATACAGGAGTTCTTCAAAAAGCATTTATAATATATTTCGTAAATTTTCATTTTAACACCCGAGCGTCATTCACTGCTGAACTATTTTCTTTCAGAAATGAGTACGCGCTTCCGTAAAGCGATGTTTTTTGGTACTTAATTTAAGAAGAAAATTAACTTTCAAATATATGTAAACAAACATCGACAAATAAGAATAACAAAAGAAAAAAAAAACACCTAACCCGAATTTGAAAGTTAACTTTCTTCTTAAAAAAAAGTAAAAGAATAACCAAAAAAAAAAACACCTAACCCTAATTTGAAAGTTAACTACAAGGAATTATCAAGGAAGTAAATAGGCCCAAATTGTATACGTCCACCAACAAAATTCAGCACTGAATTACTTATCAATAAGCCGGTAATAGCTGGCGAAACACCAGGAAAAAGTACGATTTTTTTCGGGTCGTTAACATCCAAAAAGGTAGGTTTCTAAAATATGTAATTGTTGATTTGAGTTCAGCATACATTTTCACGGATCTAAGACTATTTTGGAAAAATTTGAAGGGATATTAGCCTATTAGCGCTCGGGTGTTAAAATTTAAAGTTACCATATATTTAAATATTTAAACTCTAAAAAGAAAGGACATAAAATTAAATTAATATATTATTATTATTCTTTTACCTGAACTGAGAACTCTTACAACGTCGGCCATTATTTCCTGGTTAGTGACAATTGCTTTTGTACTCATTTTCGATGCACAACAAAGTGTAAAAAAACACTTACTCAAACAAATTTCTTTTTTAAATTTTCACAATTCGAAGCTTGATCATGAAAATTTCATCTACTGAGGGAAATATTTAGTTCGTTAGTGCAGAAAAATATTTAAAAATAAGTAGGTGATTGGAGGAATGCAGGTAAAATCATTAGGTAGTAATAAAAACAACCTTGGTAATAAAAGGCATAAGATATTCAGTACAAAAAATACAAGTCTCATTAATGATTTTTTTGTTTCTCTTACAAGAATTTCCACTCAGTATTTATTTTTAACCACTAGAGTGAATTATTGTTTTGTGACATACATTGAACAATCTGTCTAACGTCATGAGAAATATAAAACCTGAAATTGTTTTAAATTTACATTTACAAAAAAAAAAAAAAAAAAGAGTTACAAATATAATTTTTATTAAAAACTTTAAAATGATTTATTTTAGCATCAGGAATATATCATTCAGACATCACTACCCATTGCATTACCATGTGTTTGCATCTCTACCAATGACAGATATTCTTTGAAAACTTCACATAAAAATATGTCAGGTTCCATATGACGTAAGGATGAATAAATACTCCGATTCTAATTATTAGAGAAACTTAAATCGTCATTGGAAATGTAATCAATCCTGTAAGCAATTTATTTCAATTAGACAATATGTAATTTTAAAAAAATAATCTCTTAAAAACTGTTTTCAATATGCCATTAATAACCTTATAAAGCTAGCAAAAGAAATTTTTCATTAAATAGAAAAAAAGGACATATTTTTTTTAAATTTTATTTCTTACTTTCTATAAAATTGTAAATATAATTTTCATAGTGAGATATGACCATTTCCTATAGTATATTATATAGGATGTAAGTTTGCTTATCAAAATTACTTCCCTTCTATGATTTTATTTTAATGACTGAAAAGTTTTACTGGAAAGCCTTGTACTAAAATGCAATGAAAAATATTTTTAAAAATTACTTATAATTATTTTTGAAAAAATTGTAACAAATGACTTTTTTATGCATTTGTAAAAAAAAAAGATTCATTAAAGTTTTTTCTGTTAAATGTGTTAACTTATGTTTCAGAAGACTATTAAATCAATTTCAATTGTATGTGTGTGTTTATATATATATATATATATATATATATATATGTGTGTGTGTGTTTGTTTGTATTTGTTTTTATATATGTGTGTGTTTGTTTGTATTTGTTTTTATATATATGTGTGTGTGTTTGTATTTGTTTTTATATATATGTGTGTGTGTGTTTGTATTTGTTTTTATATATATGTGTGTATCTTTGTGTTTCTGTATGTGTGTATATCTTTGTGTTTCTGTATGTGTGTATATATATATATATTTGGTTTGTTTACTTTTTTATGTTGCTGTCTGGGTTGATATATTTATATTTGCTTCTGTATGTGTATATATGCATATGCATGTATGTGTATATATGGATATATATATATATATATATATGTATAGGGTATATATGTGTGTATATGTTTGTGTGTAGGTATGCTTTTCTGTGTTTCTGTCTGTAGTGAAGAATGTGTGTTATTTTCCTTCACATATTGTTATATATTTGTATTTGCATGTGTTTTAGTATGTATATAGGTGTATATATAAATATTTATATATATTTGTGTGTTTGGGAGTTTTCTTTTTTATATATATATGGTGTTATTTTTATGTGTATCTTTTTTTCTGTCCATGTTTATATGTTTTAGTGTCCTTTTTCTATAATGTTTGTTTTTCTGTTCTGCCCATGTTGAATTTTATTTATTCAACCATTTTTATCTATGTGTCTTTGCCCGTATAAGTTATATTTTATTAAGATGTTAGAATTTGTTCAATAACACTTTCAAACTTGAATATTTCTTGGTGGGTGTATCGGCATGTCTTTGTTAATGTATGTGTGTGTATATGTGTCTTTGTCTGTGTGTATGGTCACTTGTGTGTATCTTTCATTGTGTATGTAAGTTGTCATTTTTTTAATTTTTTTTTGTAAGGGTCGCTTTTTTGCATGTTTATATATCTAAATATGTCTGCGTGTTTGTGTATTATAATCTGATTTTGTATGTATTGTCTTTTGCAAGATTTCATCCTCCCTTGCACATGTTTTTGCTTCAAATGTATCTAAGTTGTCGTGGAGTTCAGAGCAGCATTGGATCTTAATGTCTATTCCAATTTAATTTCAATAAAAATAAAATAAATAGAAAACGTAATTTTTTTTCCTCAGTTTCTTTTTTAAATAGTTTTATAATTTTAAAATTAATATAGATTGAATTTAAAAATTTTAAATTTGTAATTTTTAATTTTATAGTATAATTTAATATTTATTAGTTAGAATGAATCCTATTTTAGTCTAACCCTAACATTAAAGCATTAAATAATTATTATAACTTAAGTTCGTTGTCAAGTTTTTGAATTCACTTATTCTTGTATTTTGATTGGTCATTCCAGCTTATGTAACAGCATTTCCCCTAGTGAGTGATGTTTGATTGATTTGAACCTTTTAAAACCCTTTATTCTACATTCAACACCATCACTTGATAAAACACCAGAAGTGTTGAAACAAAATGGTTATTGTTGTAGTGATTTTATAACATATTTATGTTATAATTTTCGAATAAATAATATTTGTTCTACTCTGTATTAAGCACTCTTAAGAATAGTATTTGTTGGTTATGGTTATTGGAATTTATTCCATATACACCAATCCTATACTTGGGTGTATATATATATATACATACATATATATATATATATATATATCCTTTGCAATTCCCACTAGTGGCACATGAACTGTTCTGAATTATTATTTCTTTTGTTTTTTATAAGGTATTTTTTAGAATGTTGGATGAGAATAAATGATGAGGTCTGTCATGTCCTTATATATAGTTTTAGTTTGAGCAATTAAATACATTTGATAAATTTAAGAAATATACAGGCAAAGCATAAACGTGTTAATTGGAAATGTCTGTAAAATTTGTAATGAAGCAAAAAAAATCTTTGCCCATAAGGTTCACAGTAGATCATCCATTTTTAAATGACCAACATGGTTTAAAAATCATTGACATGGAAGATAATATTTGTTTAAGTTACAGGAAAGCAGATGTTGATCTTCCTTTTTGGAAGGAAGAATTGGTATCTTAAGGGATGTTGCAGATTAAGTTACAGTTCATTGGTAAGGATAGGTAATTCAGCTGATCACAGATGGACATTACAATTCTCATGTGTCCTAAAGAGGAATCAAAGACTATTGTTAGGGCAGTACCATGTCCTCTTTGGGAATGTTACCAGCAAAACCTTTTGATTCATCTTTTCATTTACTACTTGCTTATTTTTTATTTTTTTTTTAAATATGTGTATTACTTTAGTATGAGACAGTAGGTCACATATACATAAATTTATGTATTGCATCTTTGTATGATCTATGATTGTGGTCTAATATTGTATATAAAATATATTCATGTATCTCATTTTTTTTTGAATTCAAAATTTTTTTTCTTGGTTATTCTTTTCCTTGTCATATTATGGTGTTAGTATATCAGAGATAGGCTAATGCTTATAGTGGGCCTGGAAGAGTGTAGAAAGCTAAAAAGCTATTTCTTTTGTCTTACTAAGAACCTCATTAAAGTTGTCCAATGTTGATCCTGTTATATCACTGCTTTCATACACAAATGTCCTCAAGGACACATGGCACAGTGGATAAAGGCGTTAGTTAGATCCAGTGACAGAACACAAAGAGTGCGAGTTCAATACCCGGCAGTGGAGAACATTCAGAGGGAAAATAACTGGAGATAACTGATAACTGACATCCATTAAATATGGCATGTGGAACTAGAACAGTCTACACAAGTGAGCGAAATCAAGGGTTCAGTTTGACATTCCAACCACCTGAAGAAGGCTGGGAAGTACAATAGCTGAAACACTGTAATAAATATGGTGACAAAGATGAGGAAAACAGTCCGAATAATGTAAATAATGTACATAATATGTCATCTCAGAAACATAGACAGATACAAAAAGGAAAATATTGATGAGATAGTGAATATCACAAAGCAATGTCCAGGGCCCCCAATCAAGCTTGGCCCACTCCAGTCAGGAAGTTTGTGGGTAGTATACATTGACCCAATATAATGAAGAGATCTGTTCAGAAGCTACAAATATCAGAGAGCTATGGACAGCTGTCAAGATGATATAGGTCAGTATCTCTCAAGACAACTTGTGAAATTAATACCACAATGCTGGATTGAGGATGTCCAGCATAGTACCAGCCATCTATACCATGACCTTTTGCATATCATTGTTTTCCATTGTATTTTTCTTTGTTCTAATTAAAAGTGTCTTGGCTTTGAATTTCAAATTCTATAAAACTTTTATTACTTGTTCTGTTCTTTAGAATAACTTCTGTTTTGTGTGTATACCATGGTTCTGCATGATCAAATCCCATTTATTTGCATAGTTCTTACTGGATTACCATTCCTACTAATTTATTTATATACAGAAATTAAGTTTTTCTCTTTCACATTTACAAATCTACCATTCATCTGTGCATTGAATACTGTTGCCATATCTGGTCTTGTGCTCCTGCCGTACATTTCTTAACAAAATCCAAGGAATGATCTCTAATGTAATTGATACTGACCATGCATCTTGACTTAAGTGATTTTCTTACCAATGTGACATGGCTACCCTCTGTCTTTTCTACAAACATTTTCATGGCATCTGCTCTGACAAGATTTTTTCCTTGGTGCCCAAAATACATGAATTTAAGTGTACTACTAGACTGGCAACTAGATCCCACCCTTTTACTGTGGAAATAGATAAAAAATAAAAATGCAACCACCAATTCTACTTCAACAGTTTATTTTCTTGCACTTCCCACCAGTGGAACTCTCTTCCATTTCATTACTTCCCTGGTGACAACAATCTTCAAAAATTTAAATGCAAACATCAATCACCATCTTCTTTCTTCTTGAACCCTGTTCAGTGTTCAATTTTTGTCCTTTTCCAAATTCACCCTATTCTCAGTCTTCACTTTCACTCCTTATAATTCCCTGTGTACTAGTGGCATTTCTACCTTGCTTGGGGTGAATTTTGTAACTGAAATTATTAAAAAAAATTGAATTATTTTCTTTCAAATGTGTTTGTGGTTATAGTGTGTTCACGTCAAGAGGTCACCATTGTGGATAGGTGGTAGGATTTTCTTGGTGTTGTTTATTGAAGTTTGGAAAGAAAATGAATTGACTCAACGGTATAAAATAAATATTTTTATTTGTTTTCTTTAGAGTGAGTTCTTTGGTATTAGGTGTAACAAAAGGTTCATAAAACTGATATTGGTAGTAGTTTCGGAGAAAGTTTTCCAGAGGTGGTATTTTTAGACCATGATAGACATAGTAGTAATATTAGAAATAGGTCAGTATCAATCTACTCTGTTTTTCTCAGCCCTAAGCAGGGTAGAAATATTAGCTGATGACCTCTTAACTACTTCTTCACTCATCACGCAGCGGTAGCATTCTTTTGTTCTGTCCTCTCCTACCATCCTCCTAGCTCAGAGGTGTCAGCTTTGTAACTGGAAAATTTGGTAATGGAAAATATGGTTACTTTGACATGGTAAAAACCTTAGAAACTATGAAATAAAAGTCAATTGAAAATTGATTTTAGGGTTGTTCTGGAGTGTGGATTTGGGTGCGAACCCTCTCTCCCACATATTTTTAAATAACTTAAAATTGTAGGGTACAGATAAAATCTCACAACAACAATTTTAGAATATTAAAAATATATATATATTGAAGACATTTCAATAACTTCAGTAAGGAAATATTTAATGTATTGAAATGATACGCGTCTGATGGCAAAGTAGACAATGGTCTTTTATTTCCGCCTTTTTATGGGGTTGGAGGTGGGAGAATTTTGAAGAAAAGAAGATAAAAGTATCTGAAGAAATTGACTGTTAAGAAAAGATTTTAGAACAAGTTTTTCATTGTAAAAGAAAAAGAAAAGGTTGAAAAAGGAAAAGAAAAGATGTTTAAGTTTTCAGTTTAAGGAATGATACATTCTATAGACTGACAAAATTATTAATGTAAGTAAATCCCTTTGTTTATTATTATATTTTGTTACTATTTAGCATATGGAACAACATGCATGGAACTTTTGTTTTAATTTTATCTGTGAACACTATATTTTGTTTTTTTATCTGCTAAATATAAGACAGACTGCTTCTTTGAGTGGTTTTGATTTTACTTTCCTATGAAGAAGCCGAGAACAAAATTGGCAGTATAGTCCTGTGTCTTAATATATTTTTATTTATAATTTAAATATATTAATTTAAGATCGTACACGGGTAAAACTTGAATTTAATTTAAATTTGTGTTTAAAAAATAAATTTCATCATTATAGGTAGTTACTACCTATAGTGTTGTGGCGGACTTCGCCACATTAATTTAACTTAGATTAGGAAACGAAACTCAGGTGAAAAAAGGATAAGCCAAGACGTCATTACACATAAAATATGTATTTAACAAGATGTAAAAACAAGGATGTGATAGAAAAGCATGCATTGAGTAAAACAAGAGTTGTCTCTCTTTAACTATTTGTATTCCAAAGTTCACTGAAAGAAAATTTGTGATAGTTACTGGTAATAAATGTTTTCAACAGTTTTGCGGTATAAGGAAAAGATTATGTGAGTGTAAGGAATATTCAGCATGTGAGTGGTGGTGTGAGTGAGAAGATTGGTGCATGGTTCAACTGTCATGGATTCGTTTGGCAGCTGAAATCTTACTAATTATCTAAGAATATTTTTTGCTTATATAGGTGATCATCGGCACCGAATCGCTGGGTGAGAAAAATTGTTCTTCACGTGCAGACAAACTGATTGATTGGCATTGACCAAATCAGCGAGTTTTGGGGAGACTTAAGAAAGCTTCTGGGATCCATTTCTCCCAAAAGTGCACAAAATCGACTACATGAAAATAGAGCAATTACAAAATTGCTGCATTGCTGCGATTTGTAAATTGTCTATTACAAAGTAGTGATGATTTATTATCCAATGAATGCTTGCCGGTGTACAATTTGTATTTTATTTGTGTAATTATGTATGTATGTATGTGTGTGTGATGTAGATTGTCACAGTGAGGTCATTCATGGTGGAGACAGGTTATTCCATTACATCAATAGTATTTTATAATCATCAAATGAAATTTTCATGTCATGGGGTGCGTTTTAGCAACCCCCCAACCCCCGGGAGTATGCAGTATTATGGCATATAGAGGATTGATCGGCAAGGGATGAGTTTTTGTGCTGAATGTGTCAGTTGTAATGAATGAATGGGTCATGAATTGGATTAGCTAGGTATAGGATAGTAAGTGACGACCGCCCTCAACTCCATTCCCGCTTTTAGGCCTTGTGCCAGAATTGTGTATTTTTTATGCAATAAATCTTGACTTCAGGCTATTTGGTGCACAAAACTATGTCACTTCATCTTAAGTTTCAACATTACTAGTGAACATACCACAAACTTCAAGAAAGTTCGGCTCAATCATTAATTCATTCACACAGCAGTTCAAACCTATTCCTGCAAGTGCAAGTGAATTAACATTTACATTTTCCAAACTTTCAAGAACATTCTACTTCAACTGCAATCAAAACAAGATAACTTCACTCAAACTAAATTTGCACACATAATGTAAAAATTTATATTGTTTAATAAATGAACAGTTTAATTTTCAAAGAGAAAAGTTTCTACTACATTTCACTTTTTGAAACTTAATCATAAATTCTACAAAACTTAATTTCTTAGTTAAACTCACAAATATCAATTAAACACATAATTTGAGTTTAACGTTAATTAAACAAACAAACTACAAGATTTCAACCCAAAATCTATGCCATTGTAAAAAAACCTTTTTTAGTTTTTACTTACAATATAATGAAAATTGTTTCTAACCCAAAATATTGCTTTTGTCTTTTCTCAATTTTGTTTTATGCTTTCCTGTTCATTTTGTTGAAAAATATGAATATAAGGAGGATATATTATTTTTCTACACGCAGCCAAATTAAACACATCATATAATAATAATATCCCCAACAAGCTAGCCAAAGACTGCTGACAATCTGACTTCATAACAATTATTATCCAAATCACGCTTATCTCCCTTATATTTATCATGAAACCTTAACTTTTTTAACAAAAAAAAAAAGAACGTTTACCTGCTTCAGCTTATATCTTTTGTGTCACTTTCATGTGTAGCCAGTTATCCCAACATGTCGGTTAAATTATCATTACTATTTTTTAGAGTTTCACATCGCAGACTATGGTTGGATCGTTTTTCTTGGGGTTTGCAAAAGCAAGATTTTTCTTCAACTTCAAGCCAGAAAAAATTGTGCAGACCTGGACCTGTAAGGTTGACAGTTAGCCAAGAAAAATCTTTGATTGATGAGAATTTATCAGTGTATGTGTCTGGTTTAGACCCATTTCAGGAGATAACAGTAATGGCTACTACTGCATCCGAATCTAACAAAAAATATACTTTCGGTTCATATGGTCACTTCAAAGCTTCGGCCGACGGTCTTGTTGACTTAAGCCGTGATCCTTCTTTAAATGGAACCTATACAGGCGTGGAACCAATGGGTTTATTTTGGAGCATGATACAAAATCCTAATCAACGACAATATGTGAGGTTGATCAAATACGATTCTACGACAGCCGTTGTTTATAATCTGTCTGTTTTTTCTCAACACGTGTCCAGTGAGTATTTATGGCGGCCCGATCTGAAACGACTCGCTCATACTGAAATTCAAAGATGGTACAAGAAACCCAACATCAAAAAGATATCTGTGGATAAAAAGGGTATTTATGGATCTTTATTTATACCCGAAGAAAGTGAAACTGAAAAACCTCTCCCAGCAGTCATTGATATGTATGGGACTAATGGAGGGTTGATAGAGTCTCGCGCGGCGCTTCTAGCCAGCCGGGGGTTTATAACATTCAGTCTTCCCTATTTCTTATATAAAGACCTTCCGAATACGCACTTGGATATTGATTTTGAATATTTTCAAAAGGCTATTGATTGGTTTGTCAACCATCCTTCTGTTTTGGCCCAAAACGGGATCGGCATTTTAGGTAGTTCATTTGGGGGAACACTATCTTTCTATCTAGCTGCACATTGCCCAGAAGTAAAAGCTGCTATAAGTATCAATGGACCTCCAGCATTCTTTCTAAGTGGCATCAGGCATAACGGAAAGAAGATTCCATCGCTGGGTATTGAATGCAGTACTTTTAAAGAAGATGATCAGGGAATCTTTACGAATGCATGGAAAATAGATGATGAGACGAAAACTTTTACTATACCTGCGTCTTCTTTGGCGAAGTTTTTGTTTATAGTGGGAAATGATGACAAACTATTCGAGTCTGATAATTATAAAAAATGGTTACCGCGTATCCCAGTATCGAAACAATCTGATATAGAATTAGTTGTTTACCCAGATACAGGTCACCTCATTGAGCCTCCTTACACTCCTTTATTTCATACATGCTATTCTTCAAACTTTGAGTGTACTTTGCGCTATGGGGGTACTTCAACACCTCACGCCATGGCACAAGAAAATGCCTGGTTAAAAATACAGGAGTTCTTCAAAAAGCATTTATAATATATTAATACATTATTATTCTTTTACCTTAATTGAGAACTACCACGTCGGCCATTATTTCCTGGTTAGTGACAATTGTTTTTGTCCTCATTTTCGATGCACAACAAAGTGTAAAAAAACACTTACTCAAACAAATTTCTTTTTTAAATTTTCACAATTCAAAGCTTGATCATGAAAATTTCAGCTACTGCCAGAAATATTTAGTTCGTTAGTGCAGAAAAATATTTAAAAATAAGTAGGTGATTGGAGTAATGCAGGTAAATTTTTTTACAAGGTAAAATTAGTTGGTAGTAATTAATAAGAACAACCTTGGTAATAAAAGGCTCAAGATATTCAGTATAAAAAATACAAGTCTCATTAATGATTTTTTGTTTCTCTTACAAGAATTTCCACTCAGTATATATTTAACCACTACAGAGTGAATTATTGTTTTTTTGACATATCACCATTATTGAACAATCTAAACGTCATGAGAAATAATAAAACCTGAAATTGTTTTAAATTCACATTTATTTACAAAAAAAAGTGCTACAAATGTAATTTTTAGTTAAAACTTTAAAATGATTTCTTTTAGCATCAGGAATATATCATTAATGATTTGTTTTTTGTTTCTGTTACAAGAATTTCCACTCAGTATATTTATTTTAACCACTAGAGTGAATTATAGTTTTTTTTTGTTTGACATACATATGATATTGTTATGTTGTGTAGTATGTAGTATCTTAAGAATGGACCATTTAGATGTCTGCTATTAACATGACCACACAATTTATATTTAACGTAAAATATCACAAAATATGAAACGGCAAGAAGGAATAAAAACGGTTTTATAACAATAACAACAAACATATTTACTTTTGTGTGTAAAATCTACACTGTAAAAATGATATGCATACGTAGAAGTTAATTGTTAATATTTTGTTGGTGTTATGTCCCTTTGACTAATTTAATTTTTTACCTGAGCCGACAAAAGTTGAATGACTTCTGAAAAATGCTGATTAAACTGTAGTTTTAGAAAAGTATTTCAAAGAGAAAAGTACTTGATGCTTGTTTGAAATGTTCTGTATATTTGTAATGTAGTTTGGAAAATTTCGTACGTACGTGCATGCGTCAGTATGATTTTAACGTCTGAATGCACATGATCAAGCAAGATGGAAATCCTTTTTTAAGGTCACATATTCGCAGGAAAGGGAGCAGAAGAGAGTTTATTTAATTCCATAATAATAACAGAATATGTGGCACAAGGCCGAAATAGGGAAGGGAAAAGGGTCGGTCTTCTATCTTAACTTTAAACTTAGCTAACAATATTCCTTGCAGCAAAACAACACATTCTTACATACGTTTCTCACCACACCCACCATAATACCTCAATGCCTCCATGAAAATACTAACAAGTCCCCATATGTACAATTTATCTGTCGGTGGGGAGGGGAATAAAACAACAATTTTAAAAAAACAAGCCCCAATGAATATTTACAATATGAAATAAAACTATTTACAAGAAACTAAACAAAATCATGTTAGTAATAAAACCCCCTGCAATCACTAAATGTGTCAGAAACATCAGTTAACTGGATGAAATCACTGCGGGACTATAATAAATTAAAAACATTCATTCATCCCAAGCACTTACACAGACATGCACTCATTCAGACACAACAACAAATATGAAAAATCACACACGAAACGAAAGATGCCCCACATCCACCAGAGAACTGACATCACTGACCACCTAACGTGGGAGGGGATGGGGAATTAAACTTAAAGAAAATAGGGACAGAAATAAAAGGGGCCAATGAGCATACATACCATAGCTAAGTTTATTGAAAAAAAGAAACTAAAAATTCAAAAAACCAAACCTAAGCTAACCTAATTTTGGGATGGGTTGACCGTGTTCAACCCAGAGAACAGAAGAGAGAGAATGAGCAAGCTCATGTCTGCTATTTATAATTAATGTAACCACGTGACAGGATCACAGAAAATTGGCAAGAAAACTTGACTTGGTTATGGGCTAGAAAAATATTTGTACGTGGATGGATTGCAACACCCACTTGTGTGTTTATTGACCAATTAGAAGCTGATATTTCCTGAAAATCTGTATGAAGCTGAATAAAATTCAACATTGATAAGAAAGTGTTAGCGGGATGCTAAAATATCACTATTTGTTGAACAATCTGTCTAAGGTCATAAGAAACAATATAAAACCTGAAATTGTTTTAAATTCACATTTACAAAAAAAAAAAAAAAAAAAAAAGAGTTACAAATATAATTTTTATTAAAAACTTTAAAATGATTTATTTTAGCATCAGGAATATATCATTCAGACATCACTACCCATTGCATTACCATGTGTTTGCATCTCTACCAATGACAGATATTCTTTGAAAACTTCACATAAAAATATGTCAGGTTCCATATGACGTAAGGATGAATAAATACTCCGATTCTAATTATTAGAGAAACTTAAATCGTCATTGGAAATGTAATCAATCCTGTAAGCAATTTATTTCAATTAGACAATATGTAATTTTAAAAAAATAATCTCTTAAAAACTGTTTTCAATATGCCATTAATAACCTTATAAAGCTAGCAAAAGAAATTTTTCATTAAATAGAAAAAAAGGGCATATTTTTTTTAAATTTTATTTCTTACTTTCTATAAAATTGTAAATATAATTTTCATAGTGAGATATGACCATTTCCTATAGTATATTATATAGGATGTAAGTTTGCTTATCAAAATTACTTCCCTTCTATGATTTTATT
>OZ010613.1:45455340-45522840 GCA_963932145.1 Acanthosepion lycidas
GGTCTGTCATGTCCTTATATACAGTTTTAGTTTGAGCAATTAAATACATTTGATAAATTTAAGAAATATATAGGCAAAGCATAAACGTGTTAATTGGAAATGTCTGTAAAATTTGTAATGAAGCAAAAAAAAATCTTTGCCCATAAGGTTCCCAGTAGATCATCCATTTTCAAATGACCAATATGGTTTAAAAATCATTGACATGGAAGATAATATTTGTTTAAGTTACAGGAAAGCAGATGTTGATCTTCCTTTTTGGAAGGAAGAATTGGTATCTTAAGGGATGTTGCAGATTAAGTTACAGTTCATTGGTAAGGATAGGTAATTCAGCTGATCACAGATGGACATTACAATTCTCATGTGTCCTAAAGAGGAATCAAAGACCTTATTGTTAGGACAGTACCATGTCCTCTTTGGGAACGTTACCAGCAAAATCTTTTGATTCATCCTTTCATTTACTACTTGCTTATTTTTTTAAAAATATGTGTTTTACTTTAGTGTGAGACAGTAGGTCACATATACATAAATTTATGTATTGCCTCTTTGTATGACCTATGATTGTGGTCTAATATTGTATATAAAATATATTCATGTATCTCATTTTTTTTTAATTCAAAATTTTTTTTCTTGGTTTTTCTTTTCCTTGTCATATTATGGTGTTAGTATATCAGAGATAGGCTAATGCTTATAGTGGGCCTGGAAGAGTGTAGAAAGCTAAAAAGCTATTTCTTTTGTCTTACTAAGAACCTCATTAAAGTTATCCAATGTTGATCCTGTTATATCACTGCTTTCATACACAAATGTCCTCAAGGACACATGGCACAGTGGATAAAGGCGTTAGTTAGATCCAGTGACAGAACCCAAAAAGTGCGAGTTCAATACCTGGCAGTGGAGAACTTTCAGAGGGAAAATAACTGGAGATAACTGATAACTGACATCCATTAAATATGGCATGTGGAACTAGAACAGTCTACACAAGTGAGCGAAATCAAGGGTTCAGTTTGACATTCCAACCACCTGAAGAATGCTGGGAAGTACAATAGCTGAAACACTGTAATAAATATGGCGACAAAGATGAGGAAAACAGTCCGAATAATGTAAATAATGTACATAATATGTCATCTCAGAAACATAGACAGATACAAAAAGGAAAATATTGATGAGATAGTGAATATCACAAAGCAATGTCCAGGGCCCCCAATCAAGCTTGGCCCACTCCAGTCAGGAAGTTTGTGGGTAGTATACATTGACCCAATATAATGAAGAGATCTGTTCAGAAGCTACAAATATCAGAGAGCTATGGACAGCTGTCAAGATGATATAGGTCAGTATCTCTCAAGACAACTTGTGAAATTAATACCACAATGCTGGATTGAGGATGTCCAGCATAGTACCAGCCATCTATACCATGACCTTTTGCATATCATTGTTTTCCATTGTATTTTTCTTTGTTCTAATTAAAAGTGTCTTGGCTTTGAATTTCAAATTCTATAAAACTTTTATTACTTGTTCTGTTCTTTAGAATAACTTCTGTTTTGTGTGTATACCATGGTTCTGCATGATCAAATCCCATTTATTTGCATAGTTCTTACTGGATTACCATTCCTACTAATTTATTTATATACAGAAATTAAGTTTTTCTCTTTCACATTTACAAATCTACCATTCATCTGTGCATTGAATACTGTTGCCATATCTGGTCTTGTGCTCCTGCCGTACATTTCTTAACAAAATCCAAGGAATGATCTCTAATGTAATTGATACTGACCATGCATCTTGACTTAAGTGATTTTCTTACCAATGTGACATGGCTACCCTCTGTCTTTTCTACAAACATTTTCATGGCATCTGCTCTGACAAGATTTTTTCCTTGGTGCCCAAAATACGTGAATTTAAGTGTACTACTAGACTGGCAACTAGATCCCACCCTTTTACTGTGGAAATAGATAAAAAATAAAAATGCAACCACCAATTCTACTTCAACAGTTTATTTTCTTGCACTTCCCACCAGTGGAACTCTCTTCCATTTCATTACTTCCCTGGTGACAACAATCTTCAAAAATTTAAATGCAAACATCAATCACCATCTTCTTTCTTCTTGAACCCTGTTCAGTGTTCAATTTTTGTCCTTTTCCAAATTCACCCTATTCTCAGTCTTCACTTTCACTCCTTATAATTCCCTGTGTACTAGTGGCATTTCTACCTTGCTTGGGGTGAATTTTGTAACTGAAATTATTAAAAAAATTTGAATTATTTTCTTTCAAATGTGTTTGTGGTTATAGTGTGTTCACGTCAAGAGGTCACCATTGTGGATAGGTGGTAGGATTTTGGAAAGAAATGAATTGACTCAACGGTATAAAATAAATATTTTTATTTATTTTCTTTAGAGTGAGTTCTTTGGTATTAGGTGTAACAAAAGGTTCATAAAACTGATATTGGTAGTAGTTTCAGAGAAAGTTTTCTAGAGGTGGTATTTTTAGACCATAGTAGACATAGTAGTAATATTAGAAATAGGTCAGTATCAATCTACTCTGTTTTTCTCAGCCCTAAGCAGGATAGAAATATTAGCTGATGACCTCTTAACTACTTCTTCACTCATCACGCAGCGGTAGCATTCTTTTGTTCTGTCCTCTCCTACCATCCTCCTAGCTCAGAGGTGTCAGCTTTGTAACTGGAAAATTTGGTAATGGAAAATATGGTTACTTTGACATGGTAAAAACCTTAGAAACTATGAAATAAAAGTCAATTGAAAATTGATTTTAGGGCTGTTCTGGAGTGTGGATTTGGGTGCGAATCCTCTCTCCCACATATTTTTAAATAACTTAAAATTGTAGGGTACAGATAAAATCTCACAACAACAATTTTAGAATATTAAAAATATATATATATTGAAGACATTTCAATAACTTCAGTAAGGAAATATTTAATGTATTGAAATGATACGCGTCTGATGGCAAAGTAGACAATGGTCTTTTATTTCCGTCTTTTTATGGGGTTGGAGGTGGGAAATGGCACCTCCCTTTGGTCGGGAGAGATTGTCCTCAGTCAGAGATTTTTCCTTGGTCGATTTGTATTCTTGCTCCATGGTCAACTAATTTAGTTTGCCATGTAAAATAATGTGTTACCTCGAATATTTGACTTACAGTGTCAATTTTTTTTTTTTCCTTAATAGAGTTAATATTTATTTAACTTTTAATTGCTATATATCTGGTTTTATTTAGGGATGGGAAGACGGGATGGTGAGTTTTCGTATCGAATGACTTTGAAGAAAAGATTTTATTAGCTTCAGTAGAATTCCATAGCTGAGATTTGAGAAACTTTAAAGAAAAGATTTTATTAGCTTTGGTAGAATTCCATAGCTAAGATTTGTTTAAATTTCAGAGACATTGAAGAAAAGATTTTTTATTTTGCTTTGGTAGAATTCTGAAGCTAAAAGAAGTAATTTAATTCCCAAGAAGAGGAATTCTTGCATTTGATTTGTTTGTTGACTTGGAGAGTCAATGATTTTTTGTTTTTTGTAGCAGAGTCATTTGAAGCGGAAATTCAGTCCCAATTCTCATTCTTTACTTTAGAACAAGTTTTTAAAATATTTTAAAAGATATTCATCTTGAAATCAGATTTTATTAGCCTAGTTTAGGCGTTGTTTTTATTTCTCCCTTTCAGCTCCAAAAAAGGTGAAAAAGAATTTTGAAGAAAAGAAGATAAGAGTATCTGAAGAAATTGACTGTTAAGAAAAGATTTTAAAACAAGTTTTTCATTGTAAAAGAAAAAGAAAAGGTTGAAAAAGGAAAAGAAAAGATGTTTAAGTTTTCAGTTTAAGGAATGATACATTCTATAGACTGACAAAATTATTAATGTAAGTTAATCCCTTTGTTTATTATTATATTTTGTTACTATTTAGCATATGGAACAACATGCATGGAACTTTTGTTTTAATTTTATCTGTAAACACTATATTTTGTTTTTTTATCTACTAAATATAAGACAGACTGCTTCTTTGAGTGGTTTTGATTTTACTTTCCTATGAAGAAGCCGAGAACAAAATTGGCAGTATAGTCCTGTGTCTTAATATATTTTTATTTATAATTTAAATATATTAATTTAAGATCGTACACGGGTAAAACTTGAATTTAATTTAAATTTGTGTTTAAAAAATAAATTTCATCATTATAGGTAGTTACTACCTATAGTGTTGTGGCGGACTTCGCCACATTAATTTAACTTAGATTAGGAAACCAAACTCAGGTGAAAAAAGGATAAGCCAAGACGTCATTACACATAAAATATGTATTTAACAAGATGTAAAAACAAGGATGTGATAGAAAAGCATGCATTGAGTAAAACAAGAGTTGTCTCTCTTTAACTATTTGTATTCCAAAGTTCACTGAAAGAAAATTTGTGATAGTTACTGGTAATAAATGTTTTCAACAGTTTTGCGGTATAAGGAAAAGATTATGTGAGTGTAAGGAATATTCAGCATGTGAGTGGTGGTGTGAGTGAGAAGATTGGTGCATGGTTCAACTGTCATGGATTCGTTTGGCAGCTGAAATCTTACTAATTATCTAAGAATATTTTTTGCTTATATAGGTGATCATCGGCACCGAATCGCTGGGTGAGAAAAATTGTTCTTCACGTGCAGACAAACTGATTGATTGGCATTGACCAAATCAGCGAGTTTTGGGGAGACTTAAGAAAGCTTCTGGGATCCATTTCTCCCAAAAGTGCACAAAATCGACTACATGAAAATAGAGCAATTACAAAATTGCCGCATTGCTGCGATTTGTAAATTGTCTATTACAAAGTAGTGATGATTTATTATCCAATGAATGCTTGTCGGTGTACAATTTGTATTTTATTTGTGTAATTATGTATGTATGTATGTGTGTGTGATGTAGATTGTCACAGTGAGGTCATTCATGGTGGAGACAGGTTATTCCATTACATCAATAGTATTTTATAATCATCAAATGAAATTTTCATGTCATGGGGTGTGTTTTAGCAACCCCCCAACCCCCGGGAGTATGCAGTATTATGGCATATAGAGGATTGATCGGCAAGGGATGAGTTTTTGTGCTGAATGTGTCAGTTGTAATGAATGAATGGGTCATGAATTGGATTAGCTAGGTATAGGATAGTAAGTGACGACCGCCCTCAACTCCATTCCCGCTTTTAGGCCTTGTGCCAGAATTGTGTATTTTTTATGCAATAAATCTTGACTTCAGGCTATTTGGTGCACAAAACTATGTCACTTCATCTTAAGTTTCAACATTACTAGTGAACATACCACAAACTTCAAGAAAGTTCGGCTCAATCATTAATTCATTCACACAGCAGTTCAAACTTATTCCTGCAAGTGCAAGTGAATTAACATTTACATTTTCCAAACTTTCAAGAACATTTTATTTCAACTGCAATCAAAACAAGATAACTTCACTCAAACTAAATTTGCACACATAATGTAAAAATTTATATTGTTTAATAAATAAACAGTTTAATTTTCAAAGAGAAAAGTTTCTACTACATTTCACTTTTTGAAACTTAATCATAAATTCTACAAAACTTAATTTCTTAGTTAAACTCGAAAATATCAATTAAACACACATAATTTGAGTTTAACGTTAATTAAACAAACAAACTACAAGATTTCAACCCAAAATCTTCGCCATGGTAAAAAAAACCTTTTTAGTTTTTACTTACAATATAATGAAAATTGTTTCTAACCCAAAATATTGCTTTTGTCTTTTCTCAATTTTGTTTTATGCTTTCCTGTTCATTTTGTTGAAAAATAATATGAATATAAGGAGGATATATTATTTTTCTACACGCAGCCAAATTAAACACATCATAATAATAATATCCCCAACAAGCTAGCCAAAGACTGCTGACAATCTGACTTCATAACAATTATTATCCAAATCACGCTTATCTCCCTTATATTTATCATGAAACCTTAACTTTTTTAACAAAAAAAAAGAACGTTTACCTGCTTCAGCTTATCTTTTGTGCCACTTTCATGTGTAGCCAGTTATCCCAACATGTCGGTTAAATTATCATTACTATTTTTTAGAGTTTCACATCGCAGACTATGGTTGGATCGTTTTTCTTGGGGTTTGCAAAAGCAAGATTTTTCTTCAACTTCAAGCCAGAAAAAATTGTGCAGACCTGGACCTGTAAGGTTGACAGTTAGCCAAGAAAAATCTTTGATTGATGAGAATTTATCAGTGTATGTGTCTGGTTTAGACCCATTTCAGGAGATAACAGTAATGGCTACTACTGCATCCGAATCTAACAAAAAATATACTTTCGGTTCATATGGTCACTTCAAAGCTTCGGCCGACGGTCTTGTTGACTTAAGCCGTGATCCTTCTTTAAATGGAACCTATACAGGCGTGGAACCAATGGGTTTATTTTGGAGCATGATACAAAATCCTAATCAACGACAATATGTGAGGTTGATCAAATACGATTCTACGACAGCCGTTGTTTATAATCTGTCTGTTTTTTCTTCTCAACACGTGTCCAGTGAGTATTTATGGCGGCCCGATCTGAAACGACTCGCTCATACTGAAATTCAAAGATGGTACAAGAAACCCAACATCAAAAAGATATCTGTGGATAAAAAGGGTATTTATGGATCTTTATTTATACCCGAAGAAAGTGAAACTGAAAAACCTCTCCCAGCAGTCATTGATATGTATGGGACTAATGGAGGGTTGATAGAGTCTCGCGCGGCGCTTCTAGCCAGCCGGGGGTTTATAACATTCAGTCTTCCCTATTTCTTATATAAAGACCTTCCGAATACGCACTTGGATATTGATTTTGAATATTTTGAAAAAGCTATTGATTGGTTTGTCAACCATCCTTCTGTTTTGGCCCAAAACGGGATCGGCATTTTAGGTAGTTCATTTGGGGGAACACTATCTTTCTATCTAGCTGCACATTGCCCAGAAGTAAAAGCTGCTATAAGTATCAATGGACCTCCAGCATTCTTTCTAAGTGGCATCAGGCATAACGGAAGGAAGATTCCATCGCTGGGTATTGAATGCAGTACTTTTAAAGAAAATGACCAGGGAATCTTTACGAATGCATGGAAAATAGATGAGACGAAAACTTTTACTATACCTGCGTCTTCTTTGGCGAAGTTTTTGTTTATAGTGGGAAATGATGACAAACTATTGGAGTCTGATAATTATAAAAAATGGTTACCGCGTAACCCATTATCGAAACAATCTGATATAGAATTAGTTGTTTACCCAAATACAGGTCACCTCATTGAGCCACCTTACACTCCTTTATTTCATACATGCTATTCTTCAAACTTTGGATGTACTTTGCGCTATGGGGGTACTTCAACACCTCACGCCAAGGCGCAAGAAAATGCCTGGTTAAAAATACAGGAGTTCTTCAAAAAGCATTTATAATATATTTCGTAAATTTTCATTTTAACACCCGAGCGTCATTCACTGCTGAACTATTTTCTTTCAGAAATGAGTACGCGCTTCCGTAAAGCGATGTTTTTTGGTACTTAATTTAAGAAGAAAATTAACTTTCAAATATATGTAAACAAACATCGACAAATAAGAATAACAAAAGAAAAAAAAAACACCTAACCCGAATTTGAAAGTTAACTTTCTTCTTAAAAAAAAGTAAAAGAATAACCAAAAAAAAAACACCTAACCCTAATTTGAAAGTTAACTACAAGGAATTATCAAGGAAGTAAATAGGCCCAAATTGTATACGTCCACCAACAAAATTCAGCACTGAATTACTTATCAATAAGCCGGTAATAGCTGGCGAAACACCAGGAAAAAAGTACGATTTTTTTCGGGTCGTTAACATCCAAAAAGGTAGGTTTCTAAAATATGTAATTGTTGATTTGAGTTCAGCATACATTTTCACGGATCTAAGACTATTTTGGAAAAATTTGAAGGGATATTGCCTATTAGCGCTCGGGTGTTAAAATTTAAAGTTACCATATATTTAAATATTTAAACTCTAAAAAGAAAGGACATAAAATTAAATTAATATATTATTATTATTCTTTTACCTGAACTGAGAACTCTTACAACGTCGGCCATTATTTCCTGGTTAGTGACAATTGCTTTTGTACTCATTTTCGATGCACAACAAAGTGTAAAAAAACACTTACTCAAACAAATTTCTTTTTTAAATTTTCACAATTCGAAGCTTGATCATGAAAATTTCATCTACTGAGGGAAATATTTAGTTCGTTAGTGCAGAAAAATATTTAAAAATAAGTAGGTGATTGGAGGAATGCAGGTAAAATCATTAGGTAGTAATAAAAACAACCTTGGTAATAAAAGGCATAAGATATTCAGTACAAAAAATACAAGTCTCATTAATGATTTTTTTGTTTCTCTTACAAGAATTTCCACTCAGTATTTATTTTTAACCACTAGAGTGAATTATTGTTTTGTGACATACATTGAACAATCTGTCTAACGTCATGAGAAATATAAAACCTGAAATTGTTTTAAATTTACATTTACAAAAAAAAAAAAAAAAAGAGTTACAAATATAATTTTTATTAAAAACTTTAAAATGATTTATTTTAGCATCAGGAATATATCATTCAGACATCACTACCCATTGCATTACCATGTGTTTGCATCTCTACCAATGACAGATATTCTTTGAAAACTTCACATAAAAATATGTCAGGTTCCATATGACGTAAGGATGAATAAATACTCCGATTCTAATTATTAGAGAAACTTAAATCGTCATTGGAAATGTAATCAATCCTGTAAGCAATTTATTTCAATTAAACAATATGTAATTTTAAAAAAATAATCTCTTAAAAACTGTTTTCAATATGCCATTAATAACCTTATAAAGCTAGCAAAAGAAATTTTTCATTAAATAGAAAAAAAGGACATATTTTTTTTAAATTTTATTTCTTACTTTCTATAAAATTGTAAATATAATTTTCATAGTGAGATATGACCATTTCCTATAGTATATTATATAGGATGTAAGTTTGCTTATCAAAATTACTTCCCTTCTATGATTTTATTTTAATGACTGAAAAGTTTTACTGGAAAGCCTTGTACTAAAATGCAATGAAAAATATTTTTAAAAATTACTTATAATTATTTTTGAAAAAATTGTAACAAATGACTTTTTTATGCATTTGTAAAAAAAAAAAAAAAAAAGATTCATTAAAGTTTTTTCTGTTAAATGTGTTAACTTATGTTTCAGAAGACTATTAAATCAATTTCAATTGTATGTGTGTGTTTATATATATATATATATATATATATGTGTGTGTGTTTGTTTGTATTTGTTTTTATATATGTGTGTGTTTGTTTGTATTTGTTTTTATATATATGTGTGTGTGTGTTTGTATTTGTTTTTATATATATGTGTGTATATCTTTGTGTTTCTGTATGTGTGTGTATATATATATATATTTGGTTTGTTTACTTTTTTATGTTGCTGTCTGGGTTGATATATTTATATTTGCTTCTGTATGTGTATATATGCATATGCATGTATGTGTATATATGGATATATATATATATATATAGTATAGGGTATATATGTGTGTATATGTTTGTGTGTAGGTATGCTTTTCTGTGTTTCTGTCTGTAGTGAAGAATGTGTGTTATTTTCCTTCACATATTGTTATATATTTGTATTTGCATGTGTTTTAGTATGTATATAGGTGTATATATAAATATTTATATATATTTGTGTGTTTGGGAGTTTTCTTTTTTATATATATGGTGTTATTTTTATGTGTATCTTTTTTTCTGTCCATGTTTATATGTTTTAGTGTCCTTTTTCTATAATGTTTGTTTTTCTGTTCTGCCCATGTTGAATTTTATTTATTCAACCATTTTCATCTATGTGTCTTTGCCCGTATAAGTTATATTTTATTAAGATGTTAGAATTTGTTCAATAACACTTTCAAACTTGAATATTTCTTGGTGGGTGTATCGGCATGTCTTTGTTAATGTATGTGTGTGTATATGTGTCTTTGTCTGTGTGTATGGTCACTTGTGTGTATCTTTCATTGTGTATGTAAGTTGTCATTTTTTTAATTTTTTTTTGTAAGGGTCGCTTTTTTGCATGTTTATATATCTAAATATGTCTGCGTGTTTGTGTATTATAATCTGATTTTGTATGTATTGTCTTTTGCAAGATTTCATCCTCCCTTGCACATGTTTTTGCTTCAAATGTATCTAAGTTGTCGTGGAGTTCAGAGCAGCATTGGATCTTAATGTCTATTCCAATTTAATTTCAATAAAAATAAAATAAATAGAAAAACGTAATTTTTTTTCCTCAGTTTCTTTTTTAAATAGTTTTATAATTTTAAAATTAATATAGATTGAATTTAAAAATTTTAAATTTGTAATTTTTAATTTTATAGTATAATTTAATATTTATTAGTTAGAATGAATCCTATTTTAGTCTAACCCTAACATTAAAGCATTAAATAATTATTATAACTTAAGTTCGTTGTCAAGTTTTTGAATTCACTTATTCTGGTATTTTGATTGGTCATTCCAGCTTATGTAACAGCATTTCCCCTAGTGAGTGATGTTTGATTGATTTGAACCTTTTAAAACCCTTTATTCTACATTCAACACCATCACTTGATAAAACACCAGAAGTGTTGAAACAAAATGGTTATTGTTGTAGTGATTTTATAACATATTTATGTTATAATTTTCGAATAAATAATATTTGTTCTACTCTGTATTAAGCACTCTTAAGAATAGTATTTGTTGGTTATGGTTATTGGAATTTATTCCATATACACCAATCCTATACTTGGGTGTATATATATATATATATACATATATATATATATATATATATCCTTTGCAATTCCCACTAGTGGCACATGAACTGTTCTGAATTATTATTTCTTGTGTTTTTTATAAGGTATTTTTTAGAATGTTGGATGAGAATAAATAATGAGGTCTGTCATGTCCTTATATACAGTTTTAGTTTGAGCAATTAAATACATTTGATAAATTTAAGAAATATATAGGCAAAGCATAAACGTGTTAATTGGAAATGTCTGTAAAATTTGTAATGAAGCAAAAAAAAATCTTTGCCCATAAGGTTCCCAGTAGATCATCCATTTTCAAATGACTAATATGGTTTAAAAATCGTTGACATGGAAGATAATATTCGTTTAGGTTACAGGAAAGCAGATGTTGATCTTCCTTTTTGGAAGGAAGAATTGGTATCTTAAGGGATGTTACAGATTAAGTTACAGTTCATTGGTAAGGATAGGTAATTCAGCTGATCACAGATGGACATTACAATTCTCATGTGTCCTAAAGAGGAATCAAAGACCTTATTGTTAGGACAGTACCATGTCCTCTTTGGGAACGTTACCAGCAAAACCTTTTGATTCATCTTTTCATTTACTACTTGCTTATTTTTTATTTTTTTTTTAAATATGTGTATTACTTTAGTATGAGACAGTAGGTCACATATACATAAATTTATGTATTGCATCTTTGTATGACCTATGATTGTGGTCTAATATTGTATATAAAATATATTCATGTATAACTCATTTTTTTTTTCTTGGTTATTCTTTTCCTTGTCATATTATGGTGTTAGTATATCAGAGATAGGCTAATGCTTATAGTGGGCCTGGAAGAGTGTAGAAAGCTAAAAAGCTATTTCTTTTGTCTTACTAAGAACCTCATTAAAGTTGTCCAATGTTGATCCTGTTATATCACTGCTTTCATACACAAATGTCCTCAAGGACACATGGCACAGTGGATAAAGGCGTTAGTTAGATCCAGTGACAGAACACAAAGAGGGCGAGTTCAATACCCGGCAGTGGAGAACATTCAGAGGGAAAATAACTGGAGATAACTGATAACTGACATCCATTAAATATGGCATGTGGAACTAGAACAGTCTACACAAGTGAGCAAAATCAAGGGTTCAGTTTGACATTCCAACCACCTGAAGAAGGCTGGGAAGTACAATAGCTGAAACACTGTAATAAATATGGTGACAAAGAAGAGGAAAACAGTCCGAATAATGTAAATAATGTACATAATATGTCATCTCAGAAACATAGACAGATACAAAAAGGAAAATATTGATGAGATAGTGAATATCACAAAGCAATGTCCAGGGCCCCCAATCAAGCTTGGCCCACTCCAGTCAGGAAGTTTGTGGGTAGTATACATTGACCCAATATAATGAAGAGATCTGTTCAGAAGCTACAAATATCAGAGAGCTGTGGACAGCTGTCAACATGATATAGGTCAGTATCTCTCAAGACAACTTGTGAAATTAATACCACAATGCTGGATTGAGGATGTCCAGCATAGTACCAGCCATCTATACCATGACCTTTTGCATATCATTGTTTTCCATTGTATTTTTCTTTGTTCTAATTAAAAGTGTCTTGGCTTTGAATTTCAAATTCTATAAAACTTTTATTACTTGTTCTGTTCTTTAGAATAACTTCTGTTTTGTGTGTATACCATGGTTCTGCATGATCAAATCCCATTTATTTGCATAGTTCTTACTGGATTACCATTCCTACTAATTTATTTATATACAGAAATTAAGTTTTTCTCTTTCACATTTACAAATCTACCATTCATCTGTGCATTGAATACTGTTGCCATATCTGGTCTGGTGCTCCTGCCGTACATTTCTTAACAAAATCCAAGGAATGATCTCTAATGTAATTGATACTGACCATGCATCTTGACTTAAGTGATTTTCTTACCAATGTGACATGGCTACCCTCTGTCTTTTCTACAAACATTTTCATGGCATCTGCTCTGACAAGATTTTTTCCTTGGTGCCCAAAATACATGAATTTAAGTGTACTACTAGACTGGCAACTAGATCCCACCCTTTTACTGTGGAAATAGATAAAAAATAAAAATGCAACCACCAATTCTACTTCAACAGTTTATTTTCTTGCACTTCCCACCAGTGGAACTCTCTTCCATTTCATTACTTCCCTGGTGACAACAATCTTCAAAAATTTAAATGCAAACATCAATCACCATCTTCTTTCTTCTTGAACCCTGTTCAGTGTTCAATTTTTGTCCTTTTCCAAATTCACCCTATTCTCAGTCTTCACTTTCACTCCTTATAATTCCCTGTGTACTAGTGGCATTTCTACCTTGCTTGGGGTGAATTTTGTAACTGAAATTATTAAAAAAAATTGAATTATTTTCTTTCAAATGTGTTTGTGGTTATAGTGTGTTCACGTCAAGAGGTCACCATTGTGGATAGGTGGTAGGATTTTCTTGGTGTTGTTTATTGAAGTTTGGAAAGAAAATGAATTGACTCAACGGTATAAAATAAATATTTTTATTTATTTTCTTTAGAGTGAGTTCTTTGGTATTAGGTGTAACAAAAGGTTCATAAAACTGATATTGGTAGTAGTTTCGGAGAAAGTTTTCCAGAGGTGGTATTTTTAGACCATGATAGACATAGTAGTAATATTAGAAATAGGTCAGTATCAATCTACTCTGTTTTTCTCAGCCCTAAGCAGGGTAGAAATATTAGCTGATGACCTCTTAACTACTTCTTCACTCATCACGCAGCGGTAGCATTCTTTTGTTCTGTCCTCTCCTACCATCCTCCTAGCTCAGAGGTGTCAGCTTTGTAACTGGAAAATTTGGTAATGGAAAATATGGTTACTTTGACATGGTAAAAACCTTAGAAACTATGAAATAAAAGTCAATTGAAAATTGATTTTAGGGTTGTTCTGGAGTGTGGATTTGGGTGCGAGCCCTCTCTCCCACATATTTTTAAATAACTTAAAATTGTAGGGTACAGATAAAATCTCACAACAACAATTTTAGAATATTAAAAATATATATATATTGAAGACATTTCAATAACTTCAGTAAGGAAATATTTAATGTATTGAAATGATACGCGTCTGATGGCAAAGTAGACAATGGTCTTTCATTTCCGCCTTTTTATGGGGTTGGAGGTGGGAGAATTTTGAAGAAAAGAAGATAAAAGTATCTGAAGAAATTGACTGTTAAGAAAAGATTTTAGAACAAGTTTTTCATTGTAAAAGAAAAAGAAAAGGTTGAAAAAGGAAAAGAAAAGATGTTTAAGTTTTCAGTTTAAGGAATGATACATTCTATAGACTGACAAAATTATTAATGTAAGTAAATCCCTTTGTTTATTATTATATTTTGTTACTATTTAGCATATGGAACAACATGCATGGAACTTTTGTTTTAATTTTATCTGTGAACACTATATTTTGTTTTTTTATCTGCTAAATATAAGACAGACTGCTTCTTTGAGTGGTTTTGATTTTACTTTCCTATGAAGAAGCCGAGAACAAAATTGGCAGTATAGTCCTGTGTCTTAATATATTTTTATTTATAATTTAAATATATTAATTTAAGATCGTACACGGGTAAAACTTGAATTTAATTTAAATTTGTGTTTAAAAAATAAATTTCATCATTATAGGTAGTTACTACCTATAGTGTTGTGGCGGACTTCGCCACATTAATTTAACTTAGATTAGGAAACCAAACTCAGGTGAAAAAAGGATAAGCCAAGACGTCATTACACATAAAATATGTATTTAACAAGATGTAAAAACAAGGATGTGATAGAAAAGCATGCATTGAGTAAAACAAGAGTTGTCTCTCTTTAACTATTTGTATTCCAAAGTTCACTGAAAGAAAATTTGTGATAGTTACTGGTAATAAATGTTTTCAACAGTTTTGCGGTATAAGGAAAAGATTATGTGAGTGTAAGGAATATTCAGCATGTGAGTGGTGGTGTGAGTGAGAAGATTGGTGCATGGTTCAACTGTCATGGATTCGTTTGGCAGCTGAAATCTTACTAATTATCTAAGAATATTTTTTGCTTATATAGGTGATCATCGGCACCGAATCGCTGGGTGAGAAAAATTGTTCTTCACGTGCAGACAAACTGATTGATTGGCATTGACCAAATCAGCGAGTTTTGGGGAGACTTAAGAAAGCTTCTGGGATCCATTTCTCCCAAAAGTGCACAAAATCGACTACATGAAAATAGAGCAATTACAAAATTGCCGCATTGCTGCGATTTGTAAATTGTCTATTACAAAGTAGTGATGATTTATTATCCAATGAATGCTTGTCGGTGTACAATTTGTATTTTATTTGTGTAATTATGTATGTATGTATGTGTGTGTGATGTAGATTGTCACAGTGAGGTCATTCATGGTGGAGACAGGTTATTCCATTACATCAATAGTATTTTATAATCATCAAATGAAATTTTCATGTCATGGGGTGCGTTTTAGCAACCCCCCAACCCCCGGGAGTATGCAGTATTATGGCATATAGAGGATTGATCGGCAAGGGATGAGTTTTTGTGCTGAATGTGTCAGTTGTAATGAATGAATGGGTCATGAATTGGATTAGCTAGGTATAGGATAGTAAGTGACGACCGCCCTCAACTCCATTCCCGCTTTTAGGCCTTGTGCCAGAATTGTGTATTTTTTATGCAATAAATCTTGACTTCAGGCTATTTGGTGCACAAAACTATGTCACTTCATCTTAAGTTTCAACATTACTAGTGAACATACCACAAACTTCAAGAAAGTTCGGCTCAATCATTAATTCATTCACACAGCAGTTCAAACTTATTCCTGCAAGTGCAAGTGAATTAACATTTACATTTTCCAAACTTTCAAGAACATTCTACTTCAACTGCAATCAAAACAAGATAACTTCACTCAAACTAAATTTGCACACATAATGTAAAAATTTATATTGTTTAATAAATGAACAGTTTAATTTTCAAAGAGAAAAGTTTCTACATTTCACTTTTTGAAACTTAATCATAAATTCTACAAAACTTAATTTCTTAGTTAAACTCACAAATATCAATTAAACACATAATTTGAGTTTAACGTTAATTAAACAAACAAACTACAAGATTTCAACCCAAAATCTACGCCATTGTAAAAAAACCTTTTTTAGTTTTTACTTACAATATAATGAAAATTGTTTCTAACCCAAAATATTGCTTTTGTCTTTTCTCAATTTTGTTTTATGCTTTCCTGTTCATTTTGTTGAAAAATAATATGAATATAAGGAGGATATATTATTTTTCTACACGCAGCCAAATTAAACACATCATATAATAATAATATCCCCAACAAGCTAGCCAAAGACTGCTGACAATCTGACTTCATAACAATTATTATCCAAATCACGTTTATCTCCCTTATATTTATCATGAAACCTTAACTTTTTTAACAAAAAAAAAAGAACGTTTTTCCTGCTTCAGCTTATATCTTTTGTGTCACTTTCATGTGTAGCCAGTTATCCCAACATGTCGGTTAAATTATCATTACTATTTTTTAGAGTTTCACATCGCAGACTATGGTTGGATCGTTTTTCTTGGGGTTTGCAAAAGCAAGATTTTTCTTCAACTTCAAGCCAGAAAAAATTGTGCAGACCTGGACCTGTAAGGTTGACAGTTAGCCAAGAAAAATCTTTGATTGATGAGAATTTATCAGTGTATGTGTCTGGTTTAGACCCATTTCAGGAGATAACAGTAATGGCTACTACTGCATCCGAATCTAACAAAAAATATACTTTCGGTTCATATGGTCACTTCAAAGCTTCGGCCGACGGTCTTGTTGACTTAAGCCGTGATCCTTCTTTAAATGGAACCTATACAGGCGTGGAACCAATGGGTTTATTTTGGAGCATGATACAAAATCCTAATCAACGACAATATGCATGTTTGATCAAATACGATTCTACGACAGCCGTTGTTTATAATCTGTCTGTTTTTTCTTCTCAACACGTGTCCAGTGAGTATTTATGGCGGCCCGATCTGAAACGACTCGCTCATACTGAAATTCAAAGATGGTACAAGAAACCCAACATCAAAAAGATATCTGTGGATAAAAAGGGTATTTATGGATCTTTATTTATACCCGAAGAAAGTGAAACTGAAAAACCTCTCCCAGCAGTCATTGATATGTATGGGACTAATGGAGGGCTGATAGAGTCTCGCGCGGCGCTTCTAGCCAGCCGGGGGTTTATAACATTCAGTCTTCCCTATTTCTTATATAAAGACCTTCCGAATACGTACATGGATATTGATTTTGAATATTTTCAAAAGGCTATTGATTGGTTTGTCAACCATCCTTCTGTTTTGGCCCAAAACGGGATCGGCATTTTAGGTAGTTCATTTGGGGGAACACTATCTTTCTATCTAGCTGCACATTGCCCAGAAGTAAAAGCTGCTATAAGTATCAATGGACCTCCAGCATTCTTTCTAAGTGGCATCAGGCATAACGGAAAGAAGATTCCATCGCTGGGTATTGAATGCAGTACTTTTAAAGAAAATGACCAGGGAATCTTTACGAATGCATGGAAAATAGATGAGACGAAAACTTTTACTATACCTGCGTCTTCTTTGGCGAAGTTTTTGTTTATAGTGGGAAATGATGACAAACTATTGGAGTCTGATAATTATAAAAAATGGTTACCGCGTAACCCAGTATCGAAACAATCTGATATAGAATTAGTTGTTTACCCAGATACAGGTCACCTCATTGAGCCTCCTTACACTCCTTTATTTCATACATGCTATTCTTCTCTCTTTGGGTGTACTTTGCGCTATGGGGGTACTTCAACACCTCACGCCATGGCGCAAGAAAATGCCTGGTTAAAAATACAGGAGTTCTTCAAAAAGCATTTATAATATATTAATACATTATTATTCTTTTACCTTAATTGAGAACTACCACGTCGGCCATTATTTCCTGGTTAGTGACAATTGTTTTTGTCCTCATTTTCGATGCACAACAAAGTGTAAAAAAACACTTACTCAAACAAACAACAAATTTCTTTTTTAAATTTTCACAATTCAAAGCTTGATCATGAAAATTTCAGCTACTGCCAGAAATATTTAGTTCGTTAGTGCAGAAAAATATTTAAAAATAAGTAGGTGATTGGAGTAATAATGCAGGTAAATTCTTTTTACAAGGTAAAAAAATTATTAGTTGGTAGTAATAAGAACAACCTTGGTAATAAAAGGCTCAAGATATTCAGTATAAAAAATACAAGTCTCATTAATGATTTTTTTGTTTCTCTTACAAGAATTTCCACTCAGTATATTTTAACCACTAGAGTGAATTATTGTTTTTTGACATATCACCATTGAACAATCTAAACGTCATGAGAGATAAAACCTGAAATTGTTTTAAATTCACATTTACAAAAAAAAGTGTTACAAATGTAATTTTTAGTTAAAACTTTAAAATGATTTGTTTAGCATCAGGAATATATCATTAATGATTTTTTTTTTGTTTCTGTTACAAGAATTTCCACTCAGTATATATTATTTAACCACTTAGAGTGAATTATAGTTTTTTGTTTGACATATTGTTAAATTAATGTTGTAGTTCTGTTAATGTAGGTAGTTGTAGTATCTTAAGAATGGACCATTTAGATGTCTGCTATTAACATGACCACACAATTTATATTTAACGTAAAATATCACAAAATATGAAACAGCAAGAAGAAATAAAAACGGTTTTATAACAACAAACATATTTACTTTAGTGTGTAAAATTTACACAGTGTAAAAGTAAATGACATGCATGCGTAGAAGTTAATTAATATTTTGTTGGTGTTATGTCCCTTTGACTAATTTAATTTTTTACCTGAGCCCACAAAAGTTGAATGACTTCTGAAAAATGCTGATTAAACTGTAGTTTTAGAAAAGTATTTCAAAGAGAAAAATACTTGATGCTTGTTTGAAATGTTCTGTATATTTGTAATGTAGTTTGGAAAATTTCGTACGTACGTGCATGCGTCAGTATGATTTTAACGTCTGCACATGATCAAGACGGAAATCCTTTTAGTTTTAAGGTCACATCTTCGCAGGAAAGGGAACAGAAGAGAGTTTATTTAATTCCATAATAATAACAGAATATGTGGCACAAGACCGAAATAGGGAAGGGAAAAGGGTCCGTCTTCTATCTTAACTTTAAACTTAGCTAGCCACAAACGCTGACCCAATCATACTAACTAACAATATTCCTTGCAGCAAAACAACACATTCTTACATACGTTTCTCACCACACCCACCATAATACCTCAATGCCTCCATGAAAATACTAACCAGTCCCCATATGTACAATTTATCTGTGGGTGGGGAGGGGAATAAAACAACAATTTAAAAAAAAACTAGCCCCAATGAATATTTACAATATGAAATAAAACTATTTACAAGAAACTAAACAAAATCATGTTAGTAATAAAAACCCCCGCAATCACTAAATGTGTCAGAAACATCAGTTAACTGGATGAAATCAATGCGGGACTATAATAAATTAAAAACATTCATTCATCCCAAGCACTTACACAGACATGCACTCATTCAGACACAACAACAAATATGAAAAATCACACACGAAACAAAAGATGCCCCACATCCACCAGAGAACTGACATCACTGACCACCTAACGTGGGAGGGGATGGGGAATTAAACTTAAAGAAAATAGGGACAGAAATAAAAGGGGCCAATGAGCATACATACCCTAGCTAAGTTTATTGAAAAAAAGAAACTAAAAATTCAAAAAACCAAACCTAAGCTAACCTAATTTTGGGATGGGTTGACCGTGTTCAACCGAGAGAATGAGCAAGCTCATGTCTGCTATTTATAATTAATGTAACCACGTGACAGGATCACAGAAAATTGGCAAGAAAACTTGTCTTGGTTATGGGCTGGAAAAATATTTGTACGTGGATGGATTGCAACACCCACTTGTGTGTTTATTGACCAATTAGAAGCTGATATTTCCTGAAAATCTGTATGAAGCTGAATAAAATTCAACATTGATAAGAAAGTGTTAGCGGGATGCTAAAATATCACTATTTGTTGAACAATCTGTCTAAGGTCATAAGAAACAATATAAAACCTGAAATTGTTTTAAATTCACATTTACAAAAAAAAAAAAAAAGAGTTACAAATATAATTTTTATTAAAAACTTTAAAATGATTTATTTTAGCATCAGGAATATATCATTCAGACATCACTACCCATTGCATTACCATGTGTTTGCATCTCTACCAATGACAGATATTCTTTGAAAACTTCACATAAAAATATGTCAGGTTCCATATGACGTAAGGATGAATAAATACTCCGATTCTAATTATTAGAGAAACTTAAATCGTCATTGGAAATGTAATCAATCCTGTAAGCAATTTATTTCAATTAGACAATATGTAATTTTAAAAAAATAATCTCTTAAAAACTGTTTTCAATATGCCATTAATAACCTTATAAAGCTAGCAAAAGAAATTTTTCATTTTTTCATTAAATAGAAAAAAAGGCCATATTTTTTTTATTTTATTTCTTACTTTCTATAAAATTGTAAATATAATTTTCATAGTGAGATATGACCATTTCCTATAGTATATTATATAGGATGTAAGTTTGCTTATCAAAATTACTTCCCTTCTATGATTTTATTTTAATGACTGAAAAGTTTTACTGGAAAGCCTTGTACTAAAAAGCAGTGAAAAATATTTTTAAAAATTACTCATAATTATTTTTGAAAAAATTGTAACAAATGACTTTTTTATGCATTTGTAAAAAAAAAAAGATTCATTAAAGCTTTTCTGTTAAATGTGTTTACTTATGTTTCAGAAGACTTTTAAATCAATTTCAAGAAAAATTCTTGTATTATTTGTCTACTTTTCAAATTTCACACATATAATTATGTATGTCTTGGGAAGGACGTATAAGGAAGTGCTGAAATGTTATTCACTAACCTACTTCCTGAAATGAAAATTTTGATGAAGTGTGTCAGGTTGAGAAGTTTTTAGCAACCCCTTATAAATATATAACATTATATAAAAATTTGGACAATAAAGACAGAATCCAAGTAAAATTGGTTTTAATATTGAAGTGTTTTTTATGGATTTTGTCTGAAATGTGTATTTTTTTTATAAATAATTCTATTTATCCAAAATGTTTTGGAATATTTAGATAAAGAATAGAACTTTTTAAACCTCAGAAATAGAAACTTGCTTTTTTTGTTTTTAAGTTTATAATTTATATCCAAAACAATAAACTTACAGAGCTAGTTCTCAAAAGTGCTAAATTGTAGTCAGCATGGGACAACTTGTAGTTGGCATCATAATAAAAATTATCAACCATGTGTTATTTTGTGGTTGGCAGTCAATGTGTTAATATATCAATACATAAAATTTTTGTATGATGATATAAAAATATATATATACTTTTTCAAATAATACACTCTTTTTTACATAAATCATAATGAATCTCAAATGAAATTTATTAAAGATGTCAAAACATCCATTCATTCTTATGCAGATGGTGAAATTACAGGCATTAGCTATGTTCAGAAATTTTCATCAGAAAATCAAAACTATTTTAAAGAAATAATTAAAACTTTAATGCTTTTGCCATTAATTAGAACACATTTTCTGTTCATGCCTTCTCTCCATAAATTTAGGGGAAGAGAAAAGCTCAAATAAAGTCATCATCTGATGACTTAGATTTTGAGAACATTTAAACTGATTTTTTTTATATATTTTCAAAATACTATTATGAAAAACTTGTGTTATATCAAAGAATATGTATATATATGACAACCATATCCTGTGAGTGACACTCACTGTAATTTCTGACCACTGACAATACTTTAAATTTTGAAGATTTTGATTAAGAGTAAAAACCTGCTCAAAAAATTATAGGTGAAAAGTGTACCATTCAATTTCTCCTCTTCTATAAATATTTAGTACAGAAAATGACTAAAGCTTAGTGGGAGAGTAGCAGTGAAGTCAGTGGACAGAAATAAGAAAAATAGAAACTTTGCTTATATAATCTGGATTCAAATGCTTATATAATCTGGATTCAAATTGCTAAATGTCAGTAGTCATTATTGTTTTATTTTTACCCTTCTGACAAAATTTGATGTTGACCTCGCTCAACTCTTCACATGAAGAATGCAGCCAATGGGCTAGCTCCAACACCGCTGGGCTCCCAACACTATCACCATGATTTCTAACATTTCATTGTCTTCACTATCCATTCTGGGCCTCCTTCATTGTCACCAACATGACCCCATTTTGTTGATACCACTTTCAACCAGAATCTAACAGAGACATTCTGCTTGATCAACCTTCTTCTATCAACTTCAGGTCTCCCTTGTCGCAACTCCTGTAATCTCAACAATCAAAGTGCCTCACAACAAATCAATCCATCACTGTGACCCCGATTGGCTAATCCACCTTACCAGGCAGTTCGGATTCAACATGTCAGCATCACACTACTGTCAACCCATCATACACCTCACAAAGTCAATTTCAAACTTGAAGAAGAGCATGCATCAAACAGCAGCAATGGCTAATTCACTCCAGACCTATCCTCTGACCCCAATTGTGACTTCAGCCAAACAATCCAAGAAATCAGTCAACTTCCAGCTCTACCTACAGCACCTTTACATTTAATCACTTTTCTTACCAACAGCAACTGAAGAACCACATATGAACAATTTTTGCTAAATTTCAAACAACTGTATATATTCTGAATTTTGCAGAATACATGCTGTTAAAATTTTAATCCTTGTTTGTTCCTTTCCTTTGCAACCAAACATTCTTTATAATATGGGTAAATTTTTTCTTATAATTTTATCAAAAAATATCACATTTTCTTCCTGTGGATCCTAAAACTCTTTTAAAATTAATGCATAATATAATATTAGGGAATGATCTAATCAACCTTTCCAGGTGAATCATTGCTTTCACAATCTATGAATTGTTTTGAATCATTATTCAATTTACTGCTAAAATAAGAAAACCCAACAAAATCTCTTGTATGAAATCTCTTGTTTAACTAATCCTAAACAAAGAATTTTCTTGCCTAATATCTTGTCATTTCCAAGTAATTCATATTTTTAAGGTTGTAAAAAACATATAAGATCACAAAATAATAATAAACTAATGCCTTTAATTTTTTTGAGATTAAAATTAAGTTTATTAACCTTATGTAACTTATATCAAATTTTTATTTTCTACTGTAGACTGTAGATTTATTTTGATAGAATTATTCAAAAGGTTATTTTAACACACACATTATTTTGAAGTGCCAAGATAATTTTAGAAAATTTTGGTTGTTTCATAATACTTGCAAATACACTCTTGAAGTAAGGTTATGATTTTAAATAACTTTCTGTATTTACTTTGAATTCTAGTCATAATAATAATAATCTATCTTATTGTCAAAATGTCTATTTTTATATGCATTATGTCAGATTTTATTATGCAGTCAATGTTTTCACAATTGGTAAAAATTTCAGGATATATTTATGTTCATATGCAATTCAGCTTAAAATATCCATCTTTATTTAAAATACTGATAACTTGTTTGAGGAATATCAGACTTTATTATGCAAACAAAGTGAAATATGATTTCTTTATAAATAAATTGAAAAGGCATAGGCCATAGAAAAATATATTTGATTAATACAATATCCTATTTACTTGAATAATCTTATTATGTTAGTGGGTTCTTTGATATTCTATAACCTTCATTTTTTTTTTAAAACACTGTTTTTGTTACCTTTTCTTTAGTTTCACTTTTCATATGCAGCAGTTTTTATTGCTTCCCAGACATCTTCATTGCTCAAATATTTTCATATTCACCTTTTGATGATAGACCATAAGTTTTCTGTTGAATTTCCAGAAAGGCTGGGGTCTGTTCAATTAATTTGGTGTTTATAAAAACTTTTTTTGGCAAGGTAGGCAATAATCAGCTTTGCAAAATACATTCTGCAAAGCTGATTATTGCCTACTTCCAGATGAGGTTATGTTGAAGGGCAGAGTCTCATCTTGGGAGACAGCTACCCTATCCCGATTTTTACAGAGTCTACAGGGAATTTTTGGCTGAGCCTACGGGTTCGGATACCCCACAATAAACTTGGTCTTGTGCTATATCTGACTGTGTGGGGCGGTTAGTGAATATCTCACTATACGGCAGGGGCGGACTGAGAGTATTACGGGCCCTCGGACTGAAAATGCAATGGGCCCCCTTTCCCAATTTTTTACAGTTAAATGCCACATATAGAGGATGTGCAGCAGGTGATCTGTGCATATTGGCTTAAATAAGAAAAAACCTTTAAGATTTAGTGTTGGGACGATTCCTAATTTTTTCCGATTCCAATACCGATACCGATTCCAGGAAAATGTTGATTCACGATTCCGATACCAAGACGATTCCGATTCCGATTCCTTGCCTACTTAGGTTCTACCTGTATGTGTAGGGAACCCCAATTTTCAGCGATCACGGGAATCGATCACGGGAACTGCGGAATTGTTTTGAAACGGAAGCCATTTTTTTTTTTTTTTTTTTTATGCAATCGTTTTCAATGTTAAATTAATCTTTTTTCTTTTCTTTTTTTTCTTTTCTTTTCTTTTTTTTAATATAATGCTTTAAAAAACTGTCTTTTGTATTTTTGTAAATATTTTAAAGCAGGACCTTGTTATTTCTTTTAATGATTAATCTTATTTTATTCTTCGTAAATATTTCTAATTATTTTCCTTTTAACACCTAAAGAAGAATTTTAAAATTCAATGTCTGCATTCATTAAAAAAAAATCCTGAAAAATATTCATTATCTAGATTTATTAAAAAAAAAATAGTTAAGAAACTGTTTAGGAAGGAGATCAAAGTCAGTTAGTCCCCCTCCCAATCCAAATATATACTGTGTCTGTTTCACTGATTAAGTTAAGTGTAAGTGGGATTTATAGATAAGTTTGACCTAAAAAAATGAAAGAAAGAAAAAAAGAGCAAATCAAATACATTTTAACGTATTTCTTTGGTTTCATTTTATAACTTGTTATTTTTATGAAATGGTACATTTCTCTCTTACCGGTTAGAAATATAGAAAAAGAGTTTTCTTTTTTTCATCATCAGACTAAATTTAAGAGAAACGCAATGAAAGAATCGGAAATCTAAAGTATTTTTATTTAACGATGCGATTCCGATTCCCCTCCAAAATACACGATTCTTACAATTAACGATTCCGATTAAACGTCCCATCACTATTTAAGATATGTATGCGTTTATATATGCATCAAAACAAAAGATTTGAAAACTTGAAGCTCATAAAGATGTTCATGGACACATAATGACAAAGCGTAATAATGACATGTCAAAAAAAATTTCCATTTTATTACTGCGAATCAACACGTAAACAATGTAAATTATAAAAATTTATAATAGATATTAAAAACAAATAATAAAATGTGTTAACATACACTTTTAAAAATATTACTTACATTTTAATACGTCTTTAAGATATACTATGCTTTAAATTTTACAATAATACTGAGCCAAAAATTTCAAATATCAACTTTCAAGGATTATGATTACACTTACAGTAACAACATTGTACTCATTTCAGTAGAGGATTCTGCAATTTTATCAATAATTTTGTCTTTGTTTGATTTGATTTTCATTGCTATGTCTTTTTCAATAGCAGTTAGCATAAGTGACTCCAAGTTATTTTGTGTGAGCGAAGATCTCAGCCTTGTTTTCAACGGTCTTAGTTTAGAAAAACATCTTTCACATGTGCACTGTGTGATGCTTAGAGTTACAATAAATTTATATGCAGCATATAAATTTTCATATGCAGCTGCACACAGCCTGTACTCAGATAATAGCTTGAAAACACATGACAAACAATTCTTACATGTTGTCTTGGCAGATGATTGAGTAACATTTGTATCCCCCTCCTCTGAATCCAATCTGTCTGAATCATTTTCATTGTCATTTATATTTTCTAGCAGCCCTTTTTTCAAGTCTTTGTAGCTTGATGCAAATGAAATCAGTTCATCCTGTAGTGCCACTATGTCAATTTCTGGTATTGCATTAGCAATCAAACCTAGCTCAATGTTTTGTGGGGATGCCAAAATTTCAGAAAACTTGTTTGGATCAAAGCAGGAAATTTGCTTATAGAGCTTCTCATGAGACAAGAATCTAGCTCGCATGCTGGAGAGCACAGCATCAATAACCGCATTATGGTATAAAACCTCAAAACTTTTCTTCTCGTCTGTGATACCTTCTGGTGCTGAGCGACTAGATCTCATGGTTGAAATTGAGAAGCTATTAGGGACAAAAATCTTCACTTCTTCTAATTTATAATTTGCACGAACAACAAAATCAGACGCCGTTTCATAAATGCCTTTAAAATCTCTTGAGATTTTTTCAATATTTTCAATGGCTTTGTTAATCATGCGCCAAGCCTGCATGATATCCAGGCCTGGTGTCTGCAGATAATCTGACACAGGTGTTGTAATTTCAAAAATTCGTATGAATGTAAACGCCATTAAGATGGTTTCAAATTTGCGCAAGTTTTCACTCAATTTCTGTGCTTCATAGCGAACTGATCCTTTGAAATCAATTGCTTCGCTTACTTCCTGAAGGATGATCAGAAGGTCCGAAAAGAATTCTGATGACTGATCTGCGTAATTGCCAAACAATTTTCGAAGTGCTCTGCTTCTACTTGACCATCTAGTTTGACCAATACGCTCTAGTCTTAGGCGTTTCTTATTTCCTGTTTTGGTCTGCATATGCTCTTCCCACACCTTCATCCCTTTGTAGGAATCATTGAAAAATGAGCATAGTTCATTTAGCAAACCAAAAAGACTAACTGATGCAACACATCCACTGCTTGCATCACTGATCATCAGATTCAGAACATGTGCATAACACCAAGTATGGATGTGACTTGGGCGAACTGCTTTCATAAGTGCCTGAAGACCAGAGTAAACACCACTCATATTTGCTGCTCCATCAAACGAATCTCCAATACACTGCCTCAGTGTCAGACCTATCTCTGCAAGTGAATTTCGTAACAGGCTGTGCAAGCATTTTCCACTTGAATTATTCACATTTACCAGGCGAACAAGTCTTTCTTTAGCTCTGTCTCCAACTACATATCTAAGGACAATGGCACACTGATCATGGGCAGAATTGTCTAGGGTAGAGTCAATTTGCACTGAAAACATCCCTGCATTTTTCACCTCCTTCACAATTTCGTTTTTAACCATGTCTGAAATAATATTTATTATCTTATTGACAGTTGTTTTACTTAAAAAAGTAACAAATTTGCTACGCCCTTTCTTAGATGGATCTTTTTGTTTGCCTTGCAAAACCACCTTCTGAAAATGTTCCTGCAGGTGTGGATTGTACTCTGCAAGAAGCTTCATAGCCTCTAAAAAATTCCCAGCATTGTCCTGATTATTTTCATCAAATGCAGTTGCAACAACTTCTCCATATTTGCCACGGTAAGACAAAACTTGAAACCCAATGTAAAATATTGCATCAATTATGACACTGGCTCTTTTCATGTTCCAAAAGTCTCGTTGCGATGTGTCTCCAATCAGAACAGCCCTGGATCATCTGTATATTTCGACTTTTTTCGGGAGCATACATCAGACAAAATGAGCAATGTAAACTCTTATTTACTTTATTGTATGTTACCCACTTTCTGTTAATATTCATGCCCTGAATGCCTTGTCTGTCATATACAACAGCACTATTAAATGGTATATTACATACAGGCTGGTTTGGATGAAATTTCCAGAACATCTCCTGTGAAATTGACGCATTATGGCTGGTATCCGGTTTTAAAAAATACGTACTTTTTGCATGTGTAACCTGCGTACTGGTTGTCATGGAATCAGGCCTTTAGATGGTGGCTCATCGAATTCGCTTTCATCAGGTGTGATTTCAAATTCAGATGGTGCTTCTGCACATGTTGATGTTTTATCTTGTAAGCCAAAGTCAGTTGTAACTTTGTCTTGTTCAGAGGATGTAGCTTTCTTAGCAAAAAATGTATCAATTTTATTTGTTGTCTTCTTTATCATGGATATTTTATCTTTTTTCTCATTTCTCTTTTGAGCACCACTTTTATGCTTGTAGTCAGACATCATTAAATAGGGTTTTTAGCTACCTGCACACCAGACAAATAGTTTCTTCTCGGTAAAATCTGTTTGGGGACAATTTTATAAAGAGCAAGTAAGTACACTGTAACAAAGAAAATACAATCGATAGCAAGTATTTATGTAGAATATCAGGTTTTAATATTATAAAATGAAAATAAAATAATACGTAATTTCAATATTTCAGGACCTAAACGAAAACTAAAGTTTCCATTAATGTAAACATAGAATTCAACTCTATTTATTCACCCTGAAATCCATGAATAAGATTGCAAAATTAGGAATGTCAAAAATCCCTGAAATTTGCCAAATATATATGAATAATTTCTGTTTCTTTATTAAAAAAAAATAGTATCTTTTACTTAGAATAACAATAACATCTATCGGTAAGTAAAAAAAATCGAACTTTTATTAACGTGATCACTTACCGTCACTTCTCTACATTTATCTAAAATATGAACGCGGGTTAGTTTTATATTCGATGTATATTTGCATATTGATAGGGGGGATAGATTTTTTGGACGCTCCTTCATTGTGAAATTGTTGTTAGTTAAACTAGGCACATTTCAAATATTTGAATTATTTTACTAATTAAGATCATACAAAGGTAATTTTTTAATTACACATTACATTTTTGTTCATTAATGGTTATTAACTAACAAAAGGATGACATCGCATTTGGTTTGTTTGTTTTTTTTTTTTAATTTAATTTATTTGCCTTCTTTTCACGAATCAATAAATAACAATTATCGGCTAACTTCGAAAGTTGAGTTTTTCGTAAATTTCCTTTTTTGATTTATTATTTCGAGTACGTATTTTACAAATAATAGTTCTATTTATTTATTTGGAAGTTTGTTCTCTATGAGTTAAGTAATAATTTTCTCTTTAATTTTTTCCTAAGGAGTTAAAAAACAGACTTCCAAAACACAGCGACTATACTTAAAATAATGTCTGAAGAGCAAACAAGATAAGAGACACGACTGCAATTGCACATTGCACAGTCACAGTGAGTGCACATATCCGTATAAATATCTTATCAACTGAAATGATTTAGTAATGCGAATTTAAATTTACTCAATATTTGTAACAAATTAGCATAATTACAGATGTAAACCAAATAATTAGTCAATATTTTAACTTACTGAAATGCTTGGCAATGGCAACAGACAGGAATTTATAAGGTGTCCTTTCTTTGGAAATTCGAAATATATGAAAATTTTAGTGTCTTTTGGGAGTGACGGAGATGGGAGAGAGAGTTCGCTAAGACTTGACCGGTACCACACACTACAGTCGCCAGATTTATGGTCACCAGAATATTTTTACAATATTAAAATAATTTATTGCGTGTTTTCGGCCAGGCAAGGGGTGCGGGTGCGGCAAATCAAAAAGGATCCGATATGCCTTGCAGTCTAGCTGGGAACCAGGTTTGAACTTACCAGTCCCAAAAAACAGAGACATTTTTTTTACTGCGTTCATTCGTAAGGTTTCTTCATTTTCTTTTACTTTCTTTGTTTTTCTTTCTTTCTTCACAAATTTAGTTTGATTGCTAACGAAGATACATTTTCTTCTCCAAATTTTTTTTTTGCACGGTCACGGATCAGCCGGTACTTGTGTCCGGCAGTCCGCACGGCCATGAGAAACACACACAAGGGGACCCGAGTCAGGCGGGCCCCTTTGCAGTGCCGGGCCCTCGGACCAGGTCCGATTGGACCGATGACTCAGTCCGCCTCTGCTATACGGATTACTATTTGGGTCGGCATATGAATTACTATTCAGATCACTATACAGATTACTATTCGGTGGCTACTATTCAAGTGAGTATTATCGAGCAAGTACTATTAGTGTGAGTGTTATTCAAAGACATCTGACACCAGTATTGTTCTACAGCATCACTATAGTTGTATTTGCAATTACTGTTGTATCCTTAAAAAGGTTACAAACGGACAAAGGTGGTACTCAAATGAAGGAATAGCAACATGCTCATAAATGAAAGAAAGAGAGGTTTATTGTAAAAGAGAATACACTACTGAAAGACAGGGAATCAGTTAGCAAGCTAGTAATTCCCGAAGCAAGCCCCCAGGTATATCCTGTGCTCAATATATATAGTTACTGATATAGTCAGTCCACATAAGCGATAGGGAGTGTGGGACATTCCATTACAACAATTACAAAGTCTCTATTGCAACGAGCATTATGAAAGTGACGTTGTGATGTGTGGAAGTTTGTTTGCTTTCATCTCTTTAGCCAAACTTCTTAATAGTTTGCATCTTTTTTTTCTGTTTACATTTTACAACATCAGCTTCTTCAAATATTTTCTTACATGTTAATTCATTTTTCTTGTTTATTGCCATATTAATCTTTCTCAAATTACTTTTTGTGGCATTCTTAAAGCCATTTTTTTTTGTTCTTTCTTGCTATAGTTTTCAATTTCTTTTTCACTTGTTCGGTGATCTTTTTTAACTTGTTCAAGAATTTTGAACCTTGTGTTCCCATCACTCAATATCTTCTCGTGGTATGTTATATTGTCTTACAACAAATGACAATCTATAGATATCTGAAATGAAAAATACTAATATCAATAACAGTAATATTTATATTTTTATTTATGTTTTAAGTACAGATAACCCGAATGTGTATACTTATGCACAAGAAGCAATGGTAAATTATTCAACTTGGTCCATCTGAGGGCAAATACCAAAGTGTGTCAGAGTTAACTCCTAATTGTTCACTAGGGCGCACTCTCCTGACACTATATATATGCAACGAGAACCTGCTTCATCCTCTTTTTCACTTTGCATTTAAGCAGTTGAAAAATGTGATCTCTCACGGAGATTTGCATTTTGCATTTTTGAGGGAAATGCCATGAAACACACAAGCACACACATACAGATACATATGAACAATCATTGAACACAAAATTTACACGCACACAAGTTAATGTCTTTGTCCATTGTAAATTTTGTCATTTAATACATATACCTGTTTGTGTATATATATATATATATATATATATATATATATATATATATATTGGTTTTGTTTGTTTTTCTTTACATTTCTTTGGGACTCAACTTGAGTCTGCCATATTCTTGTAGTGGGCTTTATTTTCTATCAGGAGTCATGTGTTTTATTTAACAATGTATAAACCCATGGTCCGCTTAGGTGCTTAAAGTGTTCATCAGAAAAATACTGTTTGTTAATGATGCAGCTCTGAACATGCACACCGAATATAACCTCAAACAGCTGATTAGTCAGTTCAACCATGCCTCTAATGAAGTCGGGCTGACTATTAAAATAATAAAAATAAAACATCATGGGTCAAAATGTTTCGACATCTCCATCAATCAACATCAATGACTTGGTGCTAACTCATAGATCACTTCACATATCTGGACTCTACCATCACCAACAACCTTTTACTTGACATGGAAATTGACAAACACATCAGCAAAGTAGTAGCAGTGATGGCCAAATATAACAAGAGAGTATGGGACAACAGTCAACTGACCTTGTGCACCTGGTATTCCAGGCATGTGTCCTTGGCACTCTACTTTATGGCAGTGAAACCTGGACAACACATGTCAGGCAGGAAAACCTCCTGGAAAGTTTCCATCTCCACTGCCTGCAACATATCCTCAATATCACTGTTGTTCTGGAACAAGCTTCTTTTCTCTTGTCAACATTGTCTTCCATGAGGGGGTTATGTGCATTGAATGAATCATGACTGTAAAACAAAAGACATGTAAGATGAGCAGGTTACTGTCCAATAGGCTGCCCTGCACTATATTTCAGAGATGCTTACAAGAGGGACATAAATCTCACTTGCATCAACTCTGGTAGCTGGGAACAGCTAGCAGATGATCGCAGCAGTTGGTGCCATGCTGTTTGAGGTTTCATGAAGGCCTGGGAAAGGCAAAACCAACAGTTGGAAATCAGAAGACAATACAGGAAGCAGACAGAAATCTCTAACCTTCATTCCAGCTTCATCCGCCATATCTGCAGAAGAGATTAGACTGATAAGCCACTCCAAACATTGTGGTGCTACCATTATCTTGTGAGATAAATGGATGTGTAGCAGCCATAAGACTGGGTTGCTGTTTTAATTATCAGTAAATTATTAATAAAGAAAAACAGGCATAAATTAACATCAAAAACTGAGTTCTTCATAAAAGGACCAAAAATGTTATTGTTGGCAAAGAATCAATGACTTAATTACAATTATGTATATTTGTTGAATTATAAGAAATTGAAAGAGTCACTACCTACTAAGGGGTGAAATATTAAAAACATGTAGAAATGTTCCAAAATATATGTGTGTGTGTGTGTGTGTGTGTGTGTAAATGTGGTTAATTTAGAGAGCCCAAAGATTGTTATGACAACATATCTTAGGCAAAATAAATAGGAAAGACAAACTAAGAAATTGAGTAGACGTTTAGAAAACATCTTTTCTTAAGGCAAAGGTTCCTACAATTATTTTGTAACTTTTCGTAAAATTTTTATGTATTATAAATACATAATTTTTTAAACATACAAGATTTTGTTCAAAATGGAAAATGCAGGTACATAGAAATCTGTAACAGAATGGTTATCAGTCAAGGGAGATAATCCATTTTCAGTTGGTAAACCAGTGGACACAACAGATGCCTTACGTTATTTATATTTATCTACAATGTGATGAATAATCCTTGACTTGTTGAATAAAATCTCACACAACCAAATAAATTATTGTAGATATTTCTAATAAAAGCAAATATTATTCACATGCTTTATTTATCAAATAAATTATATTCTGTAAAAGTTAATGCCAACTTTATTGTGGAAACATTGGCATAATATCGGATATAATGTATTGTGGATTGATTTATAAAAAATATTAAATTTTATTGTTTTGAAATCAATCATTACATACAATCTATTCACTTGAAGTGGCTACAATCTATATTTTAAAGTGTCTGGTTTAAGTGAAGGCATAATTCAATTATATAGCCTTTTAGAGTTCTACTTCAATTTAAAAATATTTTATTTGTGATCTAATTCCATTGGTTAAAAAAGATTCCAATACATTTCCTAGGTAACAACAATGTGATCGACAAAAATCTGTGCAAAAAGTGGATAGCAGAGTTAATACTACCTTACTATTTCTCTGACTCTTCATTGGTCAGAACGTTAACCTATCGTGTTCTCACCTACGCCCGTGCGATTGACCTGTTCAAATTGGCAACAACACCTACGCGTTATTCAAAAGTCAAAACCACTTTTCCGCCAAAATCAGAAATTCTCTCTGGAGCCTACCACGTTGGTTATAAATACGTAGTAGATCGTCACTCTTCCTCTTTTTGCTTCTCTTGCCTATCAACCGTGTAGTCCAGCAGAGAAAGGTTGCGTCTTTCCCTGATGGGAAGATGCTATGACACACGTGCATGCATGAACACAACACTGCACATCTCCGAACTAATCCTATTCACTCCTTACACAGAAACTTATTCAATTTTACAACTTTTGCCTCTTGTCAGTATTCACTAGCGAGAAAATCATTCAAAATTTTCTAGACCTATAAGTTACGATTCGACATATTCTCAGCTTTCCAGAATTCTTTCTCTCATATTCAACTCTTTTTGTTGAACAATAAGTGGTAAGTTAATTCAACTTTTCGATATTCAAGTGAAGATTAATACATTTTCCTTCAATCAACAAGTTGCTTTGTTGAACTCATCTTACACCGAATTTTCAGCCTACAATGCCTTCTTTCCATTGTAACTTACTATTATTTCATGAACTGAAATCTTTTCTGCGAGTCCAGATAAAAAATATATCTTCCTTAAAGTCTCTTAATTCAATTAACAGTTAAAGGTGAATAATTCCCGCTGTATTAATTCAACTCTTACTACATAAAAATCATACATTTGATTGGTTTGTATATTTGTTCAGTGTAACCCGGATATAAGAGAGATTTTCTCTGGTCCCAAATTAGAGCCATACTTACCTAAACAAAATAGACCAAACCCGAATATAAGATAAACCCGGATATAAGAGACTTCTTCTCCGGTCCCGACAACTCTCTTATATCTGGGTTACAATGTACTGTACATTATAGAAATTCTAGAATAAAAATTTTACACATCATCTTAAAAACAAAAAGCCAAAGGATAACAGTTATTGATAATAATTTATCAGTTTGTTTTATTGTCCGATAATTCTTTGCTTGTAGTAGAAAAGCTTACTTTCTTTAATAATTAAAATTTAAAAGGTTTCTTTTTTTTTTCATTAATTTTACTCTCATATTTACTGTGTCAAATGTACAAAACAGAAGTCATGAAATTTTCATCTTACATCTGAAATAGTTCAATTTTAAAAACTAAAGGCATAATTCATTGGTTGTTGGTTACAAAGAAAATAAAGTTAACTGTTTCTTTCTTTCCTTCTATTTAATTTTTCTCTCTTTTTTTTTTTTTAAAGAAAATAAAGAATTTTTACTATTTTTCCTAAACACTAAAAATTAGCTATTGCATTTTGTTTTATTATTTAATTAACTTATTTCTGCATTATGGGAATATCCCCCCCACTGTCTATCAAGCTTCAAAGAATGCATGATTTAAAATAATACTTTTAGTTTAAAAGTATTATTTTAAATCATTTTACACTACACTATTACAGCTATCTTGTGGGAAATTTGTCCTGGTTAACAGAATCAATAAAAGTGACACTGGATTGAAAGATTATAATTGACAATTCTCTCTTAGGTGGAAGAATAAAGACACAAGCTACTGCTTGGAGTGTAACAATAGATGTTTATTTATATACACAAAAAATAGTTAAAAGGATATAGACAAAATATGAGAGAAAGAAAGGAAGAAAATTCCTTTAACTCAAAGGAAGAAAAAGTGTTCATATAAAAAGGCTTGTTCAAAATATTTCTCTGAGCGCCTAAAAGTTTTTTTAAGCAAATAAATTGTTCTTAATGGGTTAACACTAACATAAGATTTCTCCAGCGCTCTTGTTGAGGGGGAAACAATCAGAAGATCTTTAGCATCCTGCTACCCTTTCTTTCAAAATCAATTTTTGTTCAAACTAAACACCAAAGTGGATCACAGAGCCTTGATATTTCTCTGACTTCTGATTGGTCATTTAATGCTAATTCATGCTTTCGTCTATGTCCAGATGGTTAAAATTAATTTACTGACAAAAATTTGTGTATGTGTTTCAAGCTTATCACATGACATGCAACATTATAAATACTTACCAATATTTTCAACTCTTCCTCTTTTGCATTCTCTCACACACAAGGTAGCAAAGAAATGATGTCCGTCCCTTATAGGAAGATGCTATGACTCATGTACACATACACACATATACTTACGAACATTGCACATTTATGAATTCATTTTATTCACTTCTTCAACTACAAGAACACAGAAACTTATTCAACTTATAGCAGTGTTATAAACGTATGGTTGCAAGAAAGAAATACGACAACAGCAGAAATAGATTTACGTGGTTTATTTCAACAGGAACGTGAGGGTTTGGGACAGCTCCCTTGTGGTAAAGTTCATAAGCCGGCTTCGGATCTAGGTCGATCTCTCATAGTAGTTCACACATGTTGACGCTGGCACTCCCTGCTGATAGCTGGTGTCGCTCGGTCAGACCGTGACAGGTCTCTACACTTTTCCTAATAAAGTACTCCTCTGCAACAGATCCATAGTTTGTAGTTGTGTGAATCATAGTAATCTTAATGAGGGCGACAACAATAATTTAAAATTCCTAGGAAGCATATTTTAAGTAGAGGAAAAGAAAGGAAAGTAGAAACAGGTTCTGAAGATGACTGGTGTTACTCCGACCTGATGTCAAGTACTCACTGCCAAAAAGGGATAGTAGTTATTGAGATTTAGAAGGCTCAGAAATATCAGGAACTTTTCTCTCCAAACCTGTTATACGCTTTGCTGACCCTCTCATTCGTCAGAAAATATATTCTTATCACCAATAAGAATCAAAGGTTTGGGAGCTGGTTTTGGAAGCAAAGATCTGCCAAGTTGTGAGCGTTATCCCTCACCCTGACTTTATGGCAACATGGTCAAGGCAGGAGTGGTCAAATTCCTTTTTATATTTTCCAGCTCTCGTTTGTCAGAAAATATATTCTTATCTCTGATAAGGATCAAGAATTTGGGAACCAGATTTTGGAAGGGGTGAAAGTTGGGGCAAAGATTAGAAAAGAGGCTAGAAGGTGAACTTGTAAAACATTGTAGTTAGTTAAGTGGTTGTCAAATTAAATTTTAATAATCTTTCATTTTCAATTTAAATGTTGGAACGGACTAAAAATTATTTAAAAAACTATAAATAATAATAATAATAATATTTTAGTAAAATTATTTGGAAAGTATTTTTTTTTAGTTAGCCACTTTCATTTTTTTTTTAATTTGTATCCAAGTACTAATCATTTGGAAATATACCAATATCAATAATATAAAAAAAATTGTATTTCATTTGTATTGGTTTTTGTCTTAAACATGTGCTAAAGTTTCATTCACCGGTGCAGTAGAAGGAAGTACACACTGCAACAGTAGTACACTACACACTAAATGGTGTTTTAATTTTTAAATATTTAGTCACTATGGTTAATTTGAAGTATAAGCACCAAAAGCCTCCGGTATTGAGAATGTATCATTCTGATGTGAAATTGCCTGGTTATTTCGAAAATGACATTAAAATATCGTACTCGATTACCGCTTAGACGTTTATGGACAATGTAAGTTCGACTTCTTTCTCCTCGCGTACACAGAATGTCCGCCATTACTGGCATTGTTTATACATTTGCCTCGAGTTGTCATGCGGCGCGGAAGCTTCACTTGTTTTGATTACTGAGCAATACGCGAAGTTTGAAATGAATGGACGAAAAAACGTAAAATCCAACAATTAAAATAAAAATTACGTGCCTGAAAAGTAAAGAAAAAGCTTATTATTTATTTTTTCAACGATATTTTTATGTGTCGTGAGAGTATTTTAAAAAGCTTCATAAATTACATTTAGGGTGAGATTCTGTTTCATTAGCTAAAAGCAGATTTATGAAGGACAATAAAGAAAATACTATTCATTTTAAAACTTCATTTTAAAAAATAAGCGCATTTTAAAATAACATCTGCGAAAATCGCACAGTAATCAAGAGTTCAAGGCCAGTAAGATACGAAAAGCTGTAAAGAGGCCGTTGTAAATGCTATCTTCTTAGTGTTGGGGTTTACGACCAATGTAAATGGTGTTTTGTTGAAAATATTAATGTGGCTGCGTGTTGAGCATTTAACATTTATACATTCTTTTTTAAATCAAGGAAAAACAATGGAAAACCGATTTGTGTTTCAACGATAAGATATATATTAAAATCAACAACAAATACAAGGTAATTTTTGTAATGTGTGAATAAGGAGAAAGTAGTTTCCCCTTTATCTGTTAGTTGAATTAGGAAATGTAATTAAGCAAGTTTTCTGAATAGAATGTTCAGAGTTCTGTATTGAAATAAAATGTATATTCAGAAGAACATACAGTAAGTTCAATTGTATTTTGTATAACTAACAGAGGTGTTGCAACTTGGCTTGTTCACAAAGAACTGATGGTGAATGATATTCAAGTTCTGTGTGTGCGTGCAGAGTGAGTAGAATGAATAATTTGTGTAGACGCATGTGAGTAGTTGAGTTCTACTGTCTGGTATTTATCAATCCACCCACGAGGACCGAATGTGGCACAAGGCCGGTTTAATGTGGGTATCCCCGAGCCCGTAGGCTCGGCCAAAAATATGGCCTTTCTGAACCCGCCTAGACGGGTTCAGGCCCTGTCAACCTCCCCGGAGGAAACCTTGCCCTTCGGCAAAGCCTCGTCCGGGTTCCCCTCTGCTAATGCAGAGAGTTCGACAGTCGCCGAGAGTCTGTCTCACGGTTCTACTGTCTTCAACTTTGGGAATGAATCCGGACATATATTATTATCGGTAGGCTCCCAGCACGAATGCGGGATAAATTTTGAAAGAACATGAAAAATATCTGATTGGATGAAAAATTAACCAATCGGTGATTTTATAACAAAATTATGTTTGTGAGTTAACGGTAGGAAAAATTCAGTGTGGTGAATGTAAATCAGTAAATTGTCCTGTGATATTTAGTATTTATTATTTGACCAATCACAGTTGAGAAAAATGTAGGCGTGGCAAACAGTAGTAATCACTACACCGTTGTCTAAGTAAGCTTCCGCGTATTATTACTAGAGGAAAACGTATGTAAACAACGCCAGTAATGGCGGCCGGAAAACGCGAAAGAGATCGAACTTACATTGACGATAAATCGGAAACGGTAATCGAGCACAATGTTTTAATGTCCTTTTCAAGATTCAATACACAGGGCGCGACATAAAAATACCTCCAACAATGGTAAGATTAGTTTAGTAGTGACAATGATGTCTTCTTCAAGCTAAATTTTTAATTTGTTATCTTTGTGTTTCATTTTTAAGTTTGTTTTCTGGTTTCATCTTCATACCCCATCATTTAAATGAATCATGAAATTTTCATACGAACGGAATTTATGGACTATGAAATTAAATTTTTACGTCATGGGATGTTTTTTAGCCCCCCCCCCCCGTGAATATGCGGTATTATGGTATATGCAAGATTGAGTGGTGACGGATGAGTTCTTATGGTGAATGAGCAAATTGTAATGAATGAATGGGTTGTGATTCCGATTGACTTGGATAATAAAGACCAGCTTCTCCACATTTCTCCTTTGGCCTTGTGCCACAATTTTGTATTTTTTTTTTTTTACGAATTAAATAATCTTCTTATTTAACTAGTCTTTTTTTTTGCCATACCCTGTATTTGATTCACATTCACACCATTTTCTTGAATAAATTATTATTTTATTAGAGCTTGTACGTTAATATGGGTTCTTTGGTTCTAACCTTCATTGGTCTTTCAGGCTTTCATTTTATTTTTTTTACTGTTTCAACTTTAGCATCTTTTTTTTTCCATTCTCACAATAATATTTAAATATTATTTATTGCAACAATTTTTTTATAAAATTGTGTCGAAAATTAGTAATTACAGCAGGCTTTTTTTAACACAGTTGCCAACACACCAACGACTGCCAAACAAAATCCTTTGTACACAACTCGAACCATGTACGAGTTTCCCATTCCTAACTCAGCGACTGTTCTTAAACTTTTTCTTCCATTTGTTGTAGTGAAAAAAAAAATTTTGGCTGTAAATACGGAAATTTAATTAGACAAGTCTGATTCACTGGAAAATCTTTAGTGTTTTCATTTTTTTTTTTTTTTTTTTTTTAGGATTTTAATGATGTTAGGTTGGTGCAAAAGTATTGTCGTTTTCTCATATATGTTACAATGTGAGAAAACGACAATATTTTTTCACCAACCTAATACTTAAAAAAAGCAAAAAACAAACAGGTTAATTTGCAGTTTAGCACCCGCGCTCACTTCTCATTAAAAATTTCCACAATTTTACCTTTATGTGTACATGCTTCCTTTGAATCTGGCTAGATAAATTTGATCTACCGTTTTGGAGTTTTATCGACAGTAAAATTTCGGATTCATTCGTGTCGTGACAGACATTCTGGCGTTGTTTGCATACATTTTGCGGGTGCTAAACTGCAGATTAACCCTAATAAAAACCTTTTTAATTATTCATTTTTTTTTTAGTATGTGTATCCGTAAGAAGACTTTTCTTTTTTTAATTAAAGAACTTAAATATTAACTTGTAAAAGAGACATCGGAGATAGAAGGTTGAGTTTGAGAGAGAATGTGAAAGACCAGGAAAAGGTTATTAGTTTATTATATTTATTTTTATGAAAGAGAAATTTTTTCGTTTTGTTGGGCGGCTGAAATTGGCATAGCTTTTTGCAAAAGAATCATAATTCTCTCTTTTTCTTTATTTTTACAATAAATTAAATTTCTGGGAACCCTTCCCACCCTTCTGGATTATTATAAAAAAGGCCGAAATCCCCCATAATTCAGGCGCATCACTAAGGATAAAAAAAAAAGTAAAGATTGTATTGTAGCATAGAAGACTGTTAAAGAAAGTGTATTAAAAGAAAAGGCCAAAGACGCCAATTCAATTTTCTGGCGCCAAACTTGAAAAAACCAGATTTCAAAAATTTGGCGAGTAAAAAACAAAAAAAATCCACAATCTTTTTGAAAGCTATTTCCGCCGCCTGTCGTACATGATGTTCTTCTCTGCCACAAAAATAAACTGAAATTGGCACGTGCTGAAATTTTTACTGGCATCAGTTTTTTAATTTTATTATGCAGTTAAAATCGACGTGACTACCGTTTTTTTTACCGGGCATAAAAGAAAAAGTATCGAATTATCGTGAGTTACTAAGTTAAGTAACTTTTTTTCTTTTTTTTTTCTTAAACAATGGAACAACACTTTGATCGACGCCTTCTTTTTTATTTCTTTTTATTTTTGCACAAAACAAGATAGGCAAGAAATTATTTCTTGTCTATCAGTTCATTTTCCTGAAGTCAAAATTAAATGACTTTAGGTTGGTGCAAAAATAATGACGTAAATAATGTCGTTTTTTGACGTATTTTTTAACGTCAAAAAACGACATTATTTACGTCATTATTTTTGTTTTGCACCAACCTAATATTTCATAAACACCGTTTTCTTTTATTTCTTTATTATTCGAGGATATTATTAATTTTGTCATTGTTGTTTAGAAAATTTAATAATAATAATAATAAAAAAAGATAACTTACCGGGTGATAAATTGCTAAAAGATGTAAGCAGTAAAAAAGGCATAAAATATCTGATATTGTGTACAAACAATACTATATCTGAATTCATTAAATGAGTAGTTATTATTTATTTACAATTTTATTTTAATCAAGGCGATCCTTAATGATCGCCTTCATTTTATTTTGAAATTATTTTTTTACCCCAAGTAAGCCTATTACAACCAAAAGCACAAATAAAAAACGTCCACACAGGATCAGGATCACTAAAACAAAATCTTTTGTACAAATCAGTAAAAAAATAGGATCCAAAATTAAATGTTTTCTGGAATTTGATTGATCACGACAGTCACGTGCTATACTTCCAACTACATCTGTATGTTTGAACTGCAAATAATCTGGTTGCTGGGCGCTACCCCGTGTAAACCGATAAGCTTTTGTTTAGAGCCAATCATAGCAAAACACAAGCAGTCCCCATCAATGACAGGCAGTTGGATCTGTAAACATTCAACTAGAATTCTCTTGTTACCATGACAACACCTCAATCATTGACGACTACACACCATTCAAATGAAAACTCACACAACTCAAAGAAATATTCATAGCTGTGGAAAAAATGTAATGTTCATTTCCTTTAGGAAGCACTGTAATCAGATTTCACATATTAGCACTTACACGCATGTACATTTCTACTAATGTGCTTCACCCCCACCAATACACATTCAGTCAGCAGCCACACACATACTCTGTTAAAATGTGCTTCCGACACATGTACATATATACACACTTTATATATTGAACAGGGCATATGATTTATGAACTACCCTTTAACAATTGGAAACTTTTGTTGAACATTTGAACATTGATTTTTTTTATGACCAGAACAAATAAAAAAATGTTTATCATGTAAGAATATGTACATAAATATATAATTATTTCAATCTGGTTTTCTTTTTTGCCTATGTAAAAAATTCATTTCTTCGTGTTATGTTGAATTTGTGGGCACAACACTCAGATTTTAATTTTTCACTTTTAATCCTTACAAGCCATTCAGATAAAGCCACTAAGACACAAAAAGGTTACTGAGTGTGAAAGAATATGAGAAAAATGGAGGAGAGAGAAAACAAAAAGACCATGATTCAGAAAATGACAATTGATGTTAAATCAATTAAAATTTTTAAATATCGTACTTTACATGAAAGCAAGAAGCTGGAAGAGAGTTCCGCAAGCAAGAAGTGTGAAAATAAGTAAAAATTATTAGTATATCACATTTCCACTGAAGCTGCAATGCACAGCTCATATAATGATTAAACTCTCAATAACTACCACCAAATGCTATAACAAAGTATTACAGGTAAATAATCACCATTAATTAATGGCATTATTTACTTAGTATATTCGATAATTTTACTGTATTTTCATTCTAATGACATCACGGTCATGAGTGTTAATAAAACAGAAAACTCTTCAAGCTTCAGAGAATAATTCCTAATTGTCACCACACTATTTAAGAAAGATAACTATTGGCCGAAAATTTACTATAGTAATTATAGAGTTATTTCCCTTGATAGTGAAACGACACCACCTAGATAGATGGTGTTGGTAGAAAGGCACATAAAATATTCCAAAATAGAATAACTGCCCCTCCTGACAAACTCAACAAATCAAAAAAGTATATTGTTCTACACACTAACTCTACAATTGAAAAGAATTTATCCAAACTCAATATAAAATTTGTCCCAAATACATCAAAAACAATAAAAGACTCAATTAATACAGAACAAACAAAGCCAAAACTATAAAAAAGACTAACCACAATGTTTACATAAAAAATGCTACTCTAATTAAAAGAGAAATCAATTCCCTAAGATGAAATTGTTTAGAACAGTGTTTTAATCATTAGTTCAACCACAGTAAATTTGCATCCAGGTTCTTACAATGTTTCACCATTCTTGACAGATCTTCTATTATCACAATATGGGATATTTAATAACAAAAATGATGGAAACAAAAAGAATCCAAATGAAACTGGTTAGATTATATACTCAAAACACATATATAAAAAAAATTCCACTTTGTCATATATTATATCATAATATATATATATATATATATATATATATATATATATATATTTATTAATTTCAGTTGAGCTCTCTAGGGAGTATGTTTGGGTTTGTAAACAGTGACTATTATAGCTTATATAGCGAGACTCTTCACATAGCGAATCGAGTCACTGTCAGTCACTGAGCGTGTTTCTAAAAATAAATACGCTAAAAATCCACCTGCTTCCCTGCCGTGCGCCGACGGCTTAGTGGTAGAATCTCCGGCTGATACCAATTCAGTCGGGTTTCAATTCGAGCTAGAGGCAACCGGAAGTCTAGCCACACTGATGAGCTGTGAAACAGCGAAACAGTCTGTCTGTGGATGACGTTATATTGCAATCAATACCATCAATTGACAAAACACCAGAAGTGTTGAAACAAAATGGCTATTTTTGTAGTGATCTTATAACATGCTTATGTTATAATTTTTGAATAAATATATTATATATTGTGTGTGTGTGTGTGTTTATATCTAAATGTGGGTATAAACCAAATAATTAGATATTAGCAACTGAATATATGTGCATTAGCATGCATACACAGGTAAGCAAATAAATATTTACTTAATTCAATATAAGATGTAAACAAAATAGTGCTCAATTGTGTCAGACGGAGCTAAGAAGTTTATATTAATAAATATACATGTACTTGTGTTCAAAGTAGTTCATATCTGATGAGTTGGTAGAACCAGAAAACTTTAAGTTGCACTTTGAACTTAAGTATACGTATATTTATTAATATATATATATATATATATGTGTGTGTGTGTATTTAGGCAGGTCTGATTGAATAAATTACAGACAATATGTCTGCTAATTTTTAACAAATTTCATTCATAGTCTCTAATAACATTCCATGTATTAAAGTGTAAAGATGAGAAAATGTGCTATAGCTGTTCAAATTTCTTTTATTTTCATTACCCAAGTACTTAGAGTGTTGGAGGGTAGGATTATGAATTTTGTGTAATTTTTGTTAGCAGTGTTATTAATGGTGTATGGTTTTGTCGCAATTTAAGCTCATTTTTTAGTTTTGAGGATGACATGATGTAAATATTAACAATAGGACAGGGATAAAATCTCCAGAGGAACATTATTTTTATCAATGCTCACAAATAATATTGAAATCTTAAGAAGATAATTCTACCGTTCAATGTTTTTTCATTTCATTTCCTTTTATTCTGTTTGCCTAACATGTAGCATGCTAAATGCTGATATGTTATTATTGTAAAATGTCTTCCTGTTAAATGTCTCACAATCTCTGATTGCTTGGGCTTCTTTCTCAACAACAACATGGCGTTCCTCTTGACCTTGCCGAGTTAAGACTTATGCAATGACAGTTTCTGAATCATCTGTTTCTACCGCAAATAATATACCAATGGCTTTCACAACAGAAATTTTCAGTATTGTGTTTGAGTGAATGAAAAGTCCTTAAAAGGGCTTACTCTGATATGAGAAAATCTTTTGTTGCATTAAAGGGGCAAAATTTTTGTTAGAAAAATAATACTACGCAAATAAACAAAGTGTGCATTGTAATGATTTATGCTTTCTTGGTGCTGTTAGATTTTGTAATGGTTGAAATAGCTTAGAATCATACCATATCCAGAATCAAGTTTCCTTATGAAAAAAACGCATTTTATTTCATTGTATCCAATATTCTTTCTATTTGCAGTCTTGAAAAATACATTCATTTTCAGTCACTCCACATAATAGTGATATCTCAGTAAAAAATCTTCACTTCCAGTTCTTCCTCCCAAATAAGTAAGTCCGTAATTAACTTTGAAAACAAATCAACCTATTAGTTACTTTGTTATGGGATGCTAGTATATTTGGGTAAATATTAGTCACCGTTATGTTGTGGAAATCAACATTTGGATAGTAAGTATTTATGGTCACCTGGGACATTTATCTCATAAACAATATTGGTGGACTCTATGTGAGTCCAGGTAAAACAATAAATATAAAACAAATGATAATGCATGTATTAACAAAAGGAATTAGAGGTTTGGACAGTTGTAATAAAAGGAAAAAAAACATTAAAACAAGTTATAAGAAGAATATGCTTGTTTTCGTGTGTGTGTGTGTGTGTGTGAGAGAGAGAGAGTTCCAAAGTCAAAGGAAGACCAAAAAATAAATATTCCTTGTTTGGTAGCATTCCAATCTACATGCAACTCCATCTGAAAGTCAGAGCTAAAAATAGCAAGTGAAAATATCATTGCCTAATTGTAGGTTTAAAGAGTGCCCCCTAGCAAGTGCTTTTGGCAGAGTCAAGTAGGGTAACCTACAGCTTCAAGCAGTATTCTAGTAAACTGGTAAATATTTCCATGTGCTTCAAAAGCCATACAAGGTTCTTACTTTTTGATAGGAACTTCATGATATGCACTGAAAAGGCCTATTATTTTCTAGACATGGTATTATGCAATTTTATAAATAGTATCATCAATGAGGATGTACATGGTTACCAAGTACTGTAAACTTGGTAGTTTCAGAAATACCAATTATCAGCTTTGTCTTTAATACAAACTATTTGTGCTTGCCTTGTGAGTTACTGGATTCTATAAGTTCTTTCTAAGCGTCTCAGTTGTTTGATAAATCTATGCAGCAATTGGATGGCACTTTAGCTTTAAGCTTTCAAACAATGCTAGTAGGCCAATATAATCCATAGATCACTAGAGGTGACAGTTTTTTCATAATATGTTTGGTTTAATCCTAACTCACAACTACATCTGGTCAGCATCCAGGAAGTATCTACAACCAGTATTCACACTCATCAAGCAAAAATCTTCCTGGTTATACTCTGTTGATTTCTTGGTCAGTGAAATTGACATCATCGACACAGTGCTGTTGGAATGATAAATCTTCAAATAAAAGTGTTTGACCATACCCAGTCAATGAATAGTTGTACTCAGAATGAAACTCCTTGCCTGGAACATCTATTGGGACTCAAGCTCGCACCAGATGTCAAATGGGACTTTTATATACAATCCATCACTAAAGATACTGAAAAATGATTGGATCCCTGTACTGCTAAAGAAAGTACTTGACTTCTACTATATTCTATCTTTACAAATCCGACCAAATATTTCATGATTATTTTGTGTTTTGTTTATTATTGCCCATTTTAATTTAAATTCATTTTTCAAAGAATTCTATGAATTGCTTGCAAAATAGCAAGAGAAGGAATAAAGCTTTTGCTTGCTGTTTATGTATATATTATTGTTGTAACCTAGGGAAGGTTACTGAATAGGATAATCACACAAAGATTGGTAATGAATGATAATACTTCGGACATGAACAACACATATAAGATTCACCAGCAACGCATAGAAGAAGTAGTCAACTGCTAGAAGTGAGTGAAGTGAATTCCACAATGAATCTCCAACTGCAGACCAACATACAGTATTTACTACTGTATTTATATGAATGGGGACATACCCATCATTGTCCGTAGGTATGCTACAAAAATTATCAATAAACAGATTATAAAATATTCAGCTAATTATGCATTGGTCATTTGTTCAACCATAGTATTAGTGTTTGTTCTTTCATTTATTCATTTTATTTGTTTGTGTTTCATCATCTTTTTGCAATCTCCATCTACAACAAATGGTGCATTAACATATCAGTCCAGGACTGATTACCTCCCTTTCTAATAAAAAGATTAATGTTTGTTGATGGCTTTCTCTAATCTGCAAATCTTTGGTTTAACATTTACATGTTAGTTTCACCAGCCTACTCTCCTATGTTGGCTTAGGGCAACTTGGAAGTTGGTATCATGCTCAGAAATGGAAAAATTTATACATCTAGTACATGATTCCAGAGGTCTGAATCAAATTTAATGTCCATCAAGAACCTTTATCTAAGAAAAGTGGATTCCAATATATATTGGGCTCACTCCAAGAGATACCAAAATAATTTTTGTATTCAGTATAACATTAGTAAGTCAAAAAAACCTAGGAGCTCCTAGGGTTGACCTAGAAGGTAATCTCAAATCCACTAAGTGCAGAATTGGGCCTCAAAAGAACTCGGTGGGTGTTTCAGCATAACAAGGATGCAAATCCAACTGAATTCAGGACACAAGATAACTTGACAACAGGAAGTTATATAAACACCCAACATATGAGTGTACAAGGAAAATCCTTCACACTTCAAGAAGATTGAACATTTGAAGAAAAACCTGGAAACACATACCTTGATTAATTTCAGATTCCAGAAGTAAATAAAGACTTATGAAAAATTTAGACTTGTATCTTTATCAGATATTACATTACATATTATATAACAGGATGGTAACTCTGGTTCAAAGTTTTACAGCATGAGGATGCCTAATGACGATTTGAAGCAAGAAATAGTTAAGATTAGTCTGTGAGAAAATTTAGAGAACCTAATTAGATGTCAAGGAGAAAAAGAAAAAGAATGAATTAAAAATAAGAATTAGAAGCCATAAAATGAGTTTCGGGGAGACTCTGGGAGGATTTGATACCTGGGACAGCTTCTGCCATGTTAGCTTTTCCCTCTACCAACACCTCGTACATCTACCTATCCCAACATGTGGCTGGCAATACAAATGGGCAGCACAAAAATCACACAATGGACAAGTCCATCTCCCACCAAGGGCGGACCAGAAAACTCCCCAATCCTAAGTATGAGATTTAATATAGACCAGCACGTGAATATATCCTATTTCCAGTTTTGTTGCCATTTAATCTCCAAAGAACCATTCCATTCCTGTACTACGACATTATCCTTCAGTCAAAGTGAATGTTGCTTAGGAGACCAAACTTCAAACGAAACTACCTGCTGGATATCAAAGTTCCTTTCTTTGTTAAATAATTTCATCCCATATCTCTCTTCAGCAACTACAATCTCTCTCTCTCTTTCTCTCTCATGATAATAACACTTCTAAGACTTATAGGAAATAGTTGAAATATCTGGCTACATTGAATTGAGATAGATTGGTATTATACAGCATGGGAAATGGCAAATATCAGGAAATTAACTCAAGTAACATATTGGAGAGAAACATGCAAAACCTATCACAGACAACAAGCTCTCTTGACAAATAGGTCTTAGGGTTTATACAGAGAATGGAAATGATTTGCCTTAAGATTTGCTGTCTCATCTCAAAGTTACATCTGGGACTTGATGATAGTAGAAGTAGCAGAAGGAATGGTGTTGTGTAAACCAACGGTGAAGTCTTTCTTTCTTTCAGCATTATATCTCTTCTGTGGCTATTCATGTTATAGGTTGTCCTGAGTATGACGATAAACTACATCCGCATCCTGGGTAAGACATTAGACTATGTCCGACAGCAAGGTCTCTGATCATGAGCACAATACAACACACACCATGAAAGTGTATATTGGTTAGAAATTAAAATCACTATATGAAATATTTAACCAATCAGAGAAAACCTTTTAATTGCTGCTGTTTCCAGGTCCACCCTGACCCAGGGTGGTAGCACCTGTAAGGTGGGTCCCAGCTATGGGCAAATAGTCAACCCCCACACAGGGGTCAAAATCACTGTAGAGGTGTAAAAATAGGTATTAATACCAACAAATACATTTTTAAGGGAAAAATTATTACCAGAAATACATTTTCAAGAAAAGATTTTTACCAGCAATACTTTTATGAAGGAAAAATGATTAACAGTAATGTTGAAGAAAACGTTATTACCAGCAATACATTTTTGAAGAAAGAGTTATTACCAATAATATAGTTTTGAAGGAGAAATTATTATCAGAGATACAAAATTGAAGGAAAAAATATTACCAGCAATACATTTCTTTGGAAAAATATTATCAGCTACATATTTTTGAAAAAAATATTATTATCTATACACTTTTTGAAAAAATATTACCAGCAATACATTTTTGTAAAAATATTACCTGCAATAGATTTTTGGGGAAAAAAAAAATTCCTGGCAATAGATTTTTGAAGAAAAAATATTACCAGAAATAGATTTTTGAAGGAAAAAACATTTCCAGCTATACATTTAAAAAAAACAAAACATTAACAGCAATAAAAATTTTGTCAGCATTAAATAACCCATTACGGTTGATATGTTATAAAACAAAACAAACCAAATCATATTATAGGAAATAAACCCTATTTCCAGCACAATTGCATACCTACATACATACTGTATTAAATTATGGCCAAACTTTTTCTCCCCAATAACAGACAATATTACAAGCATGCCAAAAAGATTCCACAATACAACACACACCATGAAAGTGTATATTGGTTAGAAATTAAAATCACTATATGAAATATTTAACCAATCAGAGAAAAGCTATTTTTCTCAAGCCTACTTTTAGAGAAAAATTTTGTAGAAAACCACACTGATTTCTACTTTAAAAGAGTGATGGTTTCTAGCCATTTGAACAAAAGAGATATGGCTGTCTCCAAGCTGAACATGAGAACTGTTTTTTCATTCTTCCCAGTGCGTTCTGAAAGAAACACCTGTCAGCAACTTCAAATAAATCAACTACAAAACAGCATGGCTGGCCAGTCAGCAACTTCAAACAAATCATCTCCAACAAAGACGGTCAGTGAATCTTTGCTAATAATAAAAGTTTTATTTTCAACTGCAGCTTTTTTTCTGTGGGCCAATAATTTCAGAGTTTTTCTAAACCACAGCTATTTTTGGTGAATCAAAGACTATTTTTAATACTTTTCTTTAATTCTTTAGAATTTATGTATTTTCTTTTATGTACCGTGTCCCTTCAGGCCATGGGCAATCATGGCCTTTCATTCCCTCCTGTCCCTTGTAGCTCTTAATAAGTTTTGTCTTTTTGTTATTTTTCTCAATCCCTGTTCTACCATCCATTTGTTCAAGCCTATCAAGTATGTTACGCACTGCTTTCCTCTGTCGCTTTTTCCCCTCTATCTGTCTGGTGAGGATCAAATTTTCCAAGCTTTCCTTCCTCATTACATGCCCCAGAAATTTCATCTCCCTCTTCCTGATGTTAAGTCTTTGTTTCTATTCTCTCCAAAACCTCCTTGTTGCTCACATGTTCAGTTCATGATATCCTCAACATCTTTCTGCAGAACCACATGTCTCTTCATCTTTGGAGACATTGTCTAGCATTTGCTACAGATATCATGTAACTGTTCAGTACTCTTTTCTTTGTTTCTAACAAAATTTTTCTGTTTCTTAATACTATGCTTAGTTTTGGAATGCATCTTTGGCCATCCCAATATGTCTTTGAATCTCAGCGTCACACCTTCCGTCCTCTGTTAGAACACTTCCTAGATATTTAATATTTCTGTAGCTGCTTGATTTTAGCATCCTCGACCTGTAATTTACATTTTGGTCTCACCCTTTTGCTGATAACCATGCATTCTGTCTTCTTGTAGTTTAAGTTTAGTCCTTTCTTTTTGCTTTCCTTTGCTACCTTCTGTATGAGGTTTTGTAGTTTCCTTTCCATGTCAGCTATTATATTGTTAAGATTGTGGCCACCAATGCTGAATTCTGGTAAAACTTCTAGTTCTCTCAGAATTGCCACACTGTATAGGTTGAATAAATCCATTGAGAACACACATCCTTGTCTTACATCCCTTTCTATTTTTGTATATCTGCTAAACTTATTTTCTGTTTGTATGCAGGTGGTTGCTGCCAGTATAGATTCTTGATTATTCTAATGTCTTTTCCTGAATATGTCATGGTTGCTGAGCAGCTCTAACAGATCTTTGTGGCATACTTTGTCAAACGCCATTGCATGGTCTATAAAACATAGGTACATGTCCTTCTGCATTTGTATTGCTCTTTCTGATAACATTCTGAGCATGAATATCGCATTCTTTGTTCCGGTGTCTTTAATGAACTCACACTGTTCTTGTCCTATCTCTGGCCTAATTCTTCGGCATGCTCTATTCATCAGAATTTGGATGATGAGTTTTGTTATGTGGCTCATTATGCTGATTGTCCTGTGGAGTTCACATTCGTTTGCACCTGATTTCTTAGGCAGTGCTATGAAAATAGATCTGCTTAGGTCTTCCAGTATATCCCCGCTGTTGTAGATTTAATTTATTATTTCTGTGATTTTGTCTATGCCAAAGTCGTCTAAGGCTGCCAGCATCTCTACTACAATTCCTTCTGGCCCTGCCACTTTGTTTCTGTTCAATTTGTCTACTGCAACTTCCACTATGGTTTTTGATGTTTCTGGTCTGTGTATTGCCATTTGTTCTCTTTCATTGTGAAAGAGTTCTATAAATGTCTTGGCATTTTTTTCTTTTTCTTTTGCATCATATCGAGAATCTCATTTGTCATCCATTTGTTTTTTTTTTCTTCTTCATCCATTTTCTTTTGGGATTATCTTGTTTGCTGATGTCACTAAAGCTTCTCTTAGTATGCCTCACTTCAAGTTTCCATTTCCAATTTGTCCCTCATATCTCCTTTTCACACTGTCCATATTTTTTTTGCTTCAGGTCCTGGTCATTTGTCTGTTGTATAGTAATTTGGGTGCTTCTTCAGTTTCCATAGTTTTATTCTTAGTTTACATATAAAAATGAGGTGGCCATTTCCACAGTCAGCACTTGGATAGGTTTTGCAGTGAATCTCTTGTTGATAGATAAAATTAATGAAACAGAGTAAGTTTGATTATTCAGCAGAAATAGAGATTTTTTTTCTTCATTGTTGTATAAATGCAATCAGAAAACTAACCTTGTCAACCTAAATGAATCTATAGTTGAGCAACATGATAACAATTTTCTCATGTATATTAAAAATAAGTTTAAGTTACTGGGGGGAAAAAGATATTACAGTATTTTTACTTGTAGATAAAATTCACCTAAAATCTTATTTTGATTATAAAGGTAGGAATGTTGTTGGCATAGCCAGCAACAGCAATAAGTTTGCAACAAGTTCTTTTGCTTTTATGCTTAGAAGTGTATTTTCACAATACAAGGATGCTGTACATATTATGCCAACTAAATGCCTTAAAGCTCAGAATTTATTTGACATAGTTAAATGTGTTGTGCACAGAAATGGAACATCAACCTCATTTAAAAGTGAATGAAACATGACAACATAAGTATATAAAAACACAAATTTGAAATTCTTAATACAAAGCATGTATCTTCTATCAGAGACTATGTACCAAAAACAATATGAATTTTTGTACTTAATCTGTTTGGTTTGTCATGAGCCTGTAATGCACAGGTCTTGATACCTTATCTTCCAGGAGCAGAAGAGAGAGTTCTGTCTAAGTGTCTCATGCTGGTCTCATCAGGTCATGTGACTGTTTTTTTATTCTTGTGAATATTTATAATTAATTTTCATTGCTATTTTTGTTTGGGTCAAGGTGAGGTAACTTTTTGTCTATTGCAATAAATCTCCCCACCTAGTAACTAAGTCTAGTAGTAGTTATCTATTTTCCAAGAAACCTTTCTACCTGCTTTCATATGAATAGACTTATATTTCTGTATCCATTATTATATCATCGCTATGATGTTGCTTTTCAGTTATTACTTGCTTATCATTTTTAGGTTCAACATGAGAGTTTAATCTATCTATCTATTGATACAGTTAACTGGATCTCATTGTTCATTTTAATTACAAACTATTTGTCAGGTTGACATAACACTTGGAAGGGACCAGTGTAAGGGGCTTTCAGAGGTTTGTGAAGTCTGTCTACTCTTAGCCATACACTTTTCAGGAATGTGTTGATGTGATTTATTTACAGAGCTATAATCTTTGTATATCTTTGAATTTTGCTTTTCTGGCAACGCATTTCTTCTATTGTCTTATCCATATAAGGCAGAAAATTTTTGTTTTGATAAATTTACACAAGGTTTTAATTCCTGGATGTGATATTTCATGAATACTATCAAAAATAGATTTTCATAATTAACAATGTATATATGGTCTTGGAATACCAGTAACATTATCACAGTAAATGGAACTATTATGGTACTATTAGTACTATAATTGTAGTTTTTTAAGTCCAGAAATTTTTGTAACTTAGTGTTCTTAAGTTGTGCAGCAGCTATAGCTGGCAAGTCACACAAATCTACCATAACTGCTAGGATAGGTTTAGACAAGCAAAGAGCTAGAACGTTTTGATCTTCCTTTATGTGACCTACATTTGACATATACTCTGTGAGAATTGCTAATTGCTGCTTCTATCTGATTTAACAGGCTTTAAACTACAGATTGCACCACACAAAGGCTTATGATTCGGTCAATAATAAAACTTGTTTTCCTTCAATCATATGGTTAAAATATAATGTAGCTGATTATGCTGCAAAAAGTTCCTTATCGAAAATCAAATACCTCGTTTGAGATTGAGTTAAATTTTTAGAGAAGAAGACTATTTGAATTGGTGCCCCTCCCACTGTTTGCATAATTACTGCTATCAGTAATCAACTGATCAGCCGAGTCAAACTGTTGGTGAGCTATAGGCAACAATTCACTGATTTTGCTTTTATTATCTTTAAATGATTGCAATTCCAAGTCATTTAATGTAAATGTAGCATTGCTGCATATACATATTTTTTCTGTTAATGACATGATGATGTCTGCAAAGTTTGGGATTAATTTTCTATAAAAATTTACCATGCCTAAGAAACGACAAAGATTCTTACTGTTCTTAGGAGGGGAAAAGTTCTGTAATGCACTAACATTATTTTGTGTAGGTCTAATACCATCAGAGCAAATATTACAACCCAAAAGATCAACTGAAGTCACATCAAATGTTGACTTTGTTATTGAAATTTTTTGATTATTATAATGTAGGATTTTTATAACAGTTTTGTCTTTTATATGCGCTGAAGTATCATCACTGAAAATAAGAATATCGTCATCAATGTGTATAAATACACAGTCAACATGTTGAAAGGTCTTGTCCATGTATCTTTGAAAAGTGGATGCTGCATTCTTTAGTTCAAATGGCATGTATTTGTATTTGTGCAATTTGAGAGGAGAAATGAGTTTTTTTATATCATCCAGGTACATTTTGATTCGATGGTATGCTGATACCAGGTCGATTTTGCTAAATCTTGTTTTCTTGGCTAGTTTATCAGCAATTGAATTAATGTTTGGGATGGGATATTTATTGCTTTTTGTAATGCTGCTTAATGCTTGGTAATCACTGCAGCATCTGGAATTTCCATCTGGCTTTTTAACAATGTGTAGGGGGCTAGCCTATTCACTATTAGAAGGTGTAATGATACCATTTTTTGTAATTTTGAAAATTCCCTGGGTTTTCTCTTTTGATATATGTCTAGCCTAGGCAAAAGTTGGTGCATGACTGCCCGTATTAATTCGATGGTGTATGTGTGTATATAATATATATATATATATATATATATATATATATATATTTTTTTTTTTTTAAGTCATCATCATTCTGAGTACCCAGAATGTAGTTAGGTATTTTCACCACTTTTTCTGCAATAGCGTTATGAAATTTGAGAAGTTACATTTCTCAGATAAAATTGAGATAACTGGTAAAATTAGTTTGCATGAATTTAGGTGTCTTAATTGTTATTTGTTGGACAGTCGACTCATGGTGCTTTTGCATCTTTTTTTTTTTGGTATTCTGTGTGTAATATATATATATATATAATGTTTTTTTTTTTTTTTTAAGCATTATGCCCTAAGCAAGGCGTGATGCCACTAAGATGCAGGAGGTTGCAGAAAAATTTCCTGGCACAGCACAGAAAGCCAACTTTCCTCACGGTGGAAGAAGCAATTGACTCAATGTATTTGTTCCATCTCAGGTCAGCAGTCAACGTTAGACTGAGCCGACACAGGGAGTTGCTCTCAAGAAGTTGACATTCTAATGGGGGGCAGAGAAGGATCTCTATGGTGATACAGGGTGTCCATAAAATACGTGTGCACTTTAAAAAATTCATAACTTTATTTGTATTTGCGATAGAAATAATCTGTAAAAAATGTTAAAAGTTTAATATGCCTCATTTTAAGTATAGCTAAAATCACTAATGTGATTTCAGGCATTACTGTAAATCAGTTGGCAAATATTTTCCGTGAACTGCAAAATCATATTACCCTTTGTATTGTTAATGATGGAGGGCATGTAGAAACTTAAATAAAATTTCAATGAAACCTTAAAAAATATAGATTTAGTTCTTTCTAATCCTTTTAAAAAATTATTTCTATCGTAAATACAAATAAATTTCTTAAAGTGCACACGAACTTTATGGACACCTTGTATAGAGATTATATTTGAAATTCTTAATACTATGTACCAAAAACAATATGAATTTTTGTACTTAATCTGTTTGGTTTGCTACAAGTCTGAAATGCATGGGTCTTGATATCTTAACTTCCAGGAGCAAAAGAGAGAGATTGACTTTCCCACCTGACGATGTCTTGTCAGGTCATGTGTCTGTTTTTTTATTCTCGTGAATATTTACAATTAACCTTTACTGCTATTTTTGTTTGGTTCAAAGGGAGATAACTTTTTGTCTATTGCAACAGTGTAATAATTTGTCTAGAAGAGATAGGCTTTAGAGTAATATCAGTCATAACAGATAATAATGCAATAAATAAGAAAGCTATATCTTTTGTAGTCCTGGAAAACTTTCAATTGTATATCCATATCCAGTTATAAAATCTAGACCTCTTTTCTTCATATTGGATCAGTTCATATACTAAAATGCATTAGAAACAAGTGGCTTGGTCAAAAAGACGTGAAACAATGCAAGATGTTCCCAAAATTTTGTCATAATGGAAATCATGATATTCAAAGTGCCCTAGTTTGTACTTCACAGAAGCTTCATACCCTGGAATCTCCATCAGTTTCGAAATATTGCTATAAATTGATCTCAGAGCTCTTTTCCCACTAGTCTTGAAAGGCAAAATGTTTCATTAGTTTTGCAAATTTTTAACCAAGTCAGTATTCAGGGATTGCTGACATTAGAGAAACAGAAATCTTTACCTAACTTTGCAAAAGTTGAAGAACACATAAACATGTTTTATTCTTGGTGGACAATACTGAATGTAAAAACACCACAAAGTTTGGCAGCTAAACAATAAATATGGTAATCCATTTAAAGTATTATATATATATTAGGTTGGTGCAAAAATAATGTCGTTTTCTGACATAGTAACATTTGTGAGAAAACGACATTATTTTTGCACCAACCTAATATATATTTCTCAATGTATTTTGCAACTGGTTAGTACCTTGGAATAGCATTCCTGGAAATAATGGGAAGCTAACAAATGAAACCTTCACAGCTTTGAATCAAACTATTCATGAAATTCTAGAACTGACCAAATATTACATAGAATAATTGAAAATGATGTATTTATTACCTGGTAAATTTCAAATAGATCACCTTGAGGATAGATTTGGCCAGTACTGGCAACTTGGTGGAGATCAATATAATATTTCTATATGTCAAGTTTTTGAGTGTGGAAAAAAAATCAGAATGATGTCAGTTTTAAAATTGAGCCTATTACTTAATAACCAAAGTATTGATTTGAAGAATTTACAAACTGAGATGAAGTGCCAGGGGAGCAAAATTTAGATATTTATAAATTTAACATAGATGTAAAAGATGAGGATGTTAATAAATGCAGAGGTGTTCCTGTTATATGTAACAGGTTATTGCTGTTATGCTGTTTTTAAGAAAATGAAATACAACAGTTGTAAGAATTTAATATTTGGAGGTGATAGGACAAAATACCTGAAATATCTTTTCAGGAAGAGGGGCACGGTAGAGTAATGAATAGTGGCTGGGACTGAGGATTCAGAGAGCCGAGTTCGAATTCCAGTCAAATCCATTACATTCACTTATGTATGAATCCTCTTCTTCTACCCCCAGCTGTGGGTAAATAGCAGGACAGACCGAATTCTATAGCCTTGGATGGCAACTGGTCTACCGCAGAAAGAAATGGCAACCTACTGTGTGAAAAAATCTACCTCGTCAGTCATGTATCGAAAGATACATGATCGCCTAAGCGTGTATCATGCATGGCACATAACTGATTTTCAGGGGATTAATAGAAGTTCTCTACTATATCCTAATGATACTGCTACAAATGCTGTTCTCTATAATTCTATAGTTATTGGTAAATTGACAAAAATTCTTCTTTTCTTCATTCAGTCAATCATTAACCATGTACATAACCTTGAATATTTTGTCAGATAATGATAAGCTTTTTCATGTGAACTCTTGTGGTAGGGGTCACAGTATTGAAAAATTAGAAAGGATGCTTATCTAGAGCTCTTTAAATGTTCTTTTGAATAAGAAAACATCAAACGTTCAGCTAAATTTCCCATATATCTATGCAACATTTTTTCTAAAATTATTTAAAATTTGTTTTTTTTTTTATTTTCTACACAACAAAAATGTTGCTATTAAAACTTTACTACTACAGAATAATTAAAATAAAACCTGCAAATTAAAACCATCACTTTTTTTTTTATTGTAAAGAAAATAATTTTAAAAAAATTTTACATAATCAAAATAAGAAAAAGGAATCTTACAGTCTTTAAATTCAATAATGAAACATACACTATTTACTTTAACATAGTAACTATTGTAAGCTAGGGAAGATTACTGAATAGAATAATCAACAGAGGGTTGGTAATGAACCATAATACTTGCAACAAGAACAACACATATAAGATTTGCCAGCAGCATGTAGAAGTAGTCAACTGCTAGAAGTGAGTCAAGTGAATTCTACTATGAATCTGCAACTGCAGACCAACATACAGTATTTACTATTGTATTTATGTGAATGGAGACATACCCATTATCGTCTGTAGGCATGCTAGAACAGTAACAAATGTAAAACTTTAAATCATTTTCCTTCAGAAAATAAAGTTTATTCTAAGGTAAAAATCAAAGCTTGGTTTCTTTCTTTTCTAATGTAATTCTAATATAAAAAATATTCTGTCAATATAGTAACTTTATGGAATAACCATTAAAATAAAAATGGATCTTTAATCTATTTATTGTTTGTTCTTTATTTATTTCAATATGTAAGCTAGAAATCGAATCTTGGTTTGCTTTTCTTAGTTGAATATGAAAAATTATTCCATCAATTTCATTAGTCAGTATTGTAACTTTACAGAATAAAACGTTTTAATAATAATAGTGTTTGCTTGTTTTTTCTTTATTTTTATAAATTCATATTGAATAAAGTTTTAAGATGAAATTTGAACCCGTTTTTTTTTTTTTTTGTAATTTTAAATTACAAAAAATATTCTATAAAAAAAAAAAGGCCTACATTCATTCATTTTCAGCAGCTTTACTTTGTCTTATACTACTTGTGGTGACATCACATTTAATCGAACAGGCCTTCTATCTAGGAGGTGTTGACAGTGGCTTCCTGTTGCTTTCTCCAGTTTGGGAATTCAGAGTTACCAACCATAGCTAGAGTTCAGTCTGTTCTGCTATTTTTATCAATTGTTCAGAACCAGAAGAGAAGGATTCTTGACTTTCACAAGTGCCTTTGTATGAAGTGAACATGTACTGTTTCAGCAAGGACTTTAACTTTGCTTACTGATACTATTTAGTTCACTCAGCACCTCTTGAAAAAGTACCAGATAATAAACAATAGGCTACAATTTTTAAATATATATAAGCATTTCATTTCATACTGTATTTTTATAGAGCCATTATGACAATATCTTTTATGTCAACACAGAAAATTTCTATCATGCAATTATGTTACCTTTTTATATATTGGTTTGTTTTATAAAGCAGTCACATTGCAATGGAGAAATAAAAGTTGCAAAATCATGAAGGCTTTATGTTCATTCTGCCAAATGTCTAGTAGAAATGTCTATTTTGTCAAAAATTTGTCCTACTATATTCTCTTATGTTGATTCCAATAGTAAGATAGTTGTTTCTGTACAGGAAACATGCACCATTCATTAATGAACAGTTAATGGTTGAAATTTCAAAAAATTTTTAAAACAGTTTTTCAGGAAAATAGGATCCTCAAGTCTACTGTTATCATTTTTTTTATAGTATTCATAGAAGTTTCCTTCTTAACCTTTTTTGAGGTAGTGTGTGTGTGGTAATATGCAAATTAGATTATATGTAAGTGGGAAGGTTTCTACATTTGCAGAGTTATCTTTCCTGCATACTTGTGAGAACTTCACACGACACAACAGTGGGGAAAGCCAATATTTTGATTTCATCATTATTTTTCCTTCTAGTTCCATATGCCATTTGTGCTCTTCTTGAAAATATACAACTTATATGGTTTTTGTTCTTTGGGATTCTGTAGCACCAGTCTATGAGATCTATAAAGGATTGTAATATTTAAGACCAAAAAGGTTCATTCACTTAAAGCCATTTTTAATCATTGATCTGAGAAAACAGTTATGTATTATGCTTACAAAATACATATAAGAATTAGTAGCTGCCTCCAATTCATAGTACTGTGAGTATTATAATTACATTATGACTGAGTTGATTGGTGGAGTTTTATGATATAAAACTCTTAGTTAATATTGTATCAGAGATATGTACCAGATAAATGACTGTCATTTCCAATTATTTCACAGTATGAATCTTAGAGTAATACTTTCAATAAAAATTAACTTTCTGCTATTAAAGTACAAATAAAAATTTTTTATATGTCTTCTTTTACTTGATTTTTTTTTTCAGAGTGAATTTATGTCTTTTTCTAAAACATTTTTCCATTTTCAAATTTTTTGTCTAAAAAAAAACAGTACCACAGAAAAATATTGTAGTTGAAAAAATTTACTGCTTTGCTTGTATTAGAAAAGGAAGCAATTAGATTTGCTGAGAATGTATCATCTGACAGTAACAGACAATAATTGTCAATCATCTGCTGTCAGCAAATGCTATTTGGCAAACAAATACTCAAGAGAAGTGAGTTGTGGCATTTTAGAATAATGCAGTGCTTCTATCCGCCATTACCCTACTGGAATAAGAAGTGGGTCGAATGCTGCAGTTTTTATTGGAAAAAAAAAAACCCACAATAGTACAAGAGTTTCAATTCAGACATCCCTGAAGTAGACTGCTTTGTCTCTTGAATTTGAAGATATTACCTTCAGATTTGTAAACATTTACAGACAGTGCCGCAACTACGGAAGGCGTTGAGCAAGAACAATGTTAACATGTAACCGTTAAGTTTCTGCAATGCTGCTTTAATCTTTCTACAATGTAACCTCTTAGGGAACTTTGCAAATATATCTTGGTCTGTTCATATCCACATATTGAGCTAAACATATTGTATATCATCTCGACAAACATTTAGGTATTATCTCTGTAAACATATTAGGAGGGGCTGCTGAAAAATTTCTTTTTTTTGATAAATGTTACCCCAGTACAAAGCTCAAGAGCTACTTAAAGGAGAGCTGATGCATACTAATCCCAAGCCCCCCACCCCGACTGGGGGACCCCAGGCAGCTCTTTGTGACCCTCACTATCTTATGAACATTTTCTTTTTTCTACCTATGTTACAAATAAAATGAAACACAACTGACTAAGAATTAAAAATTTTCAGATTTTTATATTAATCTGGATTCTTTTTTTTATCCAAATCTGTCAATTTGTTTCGCTCATGCTAAGTCTTGAAAAAACTTTATATAAAATTCGCTATTTTTTATCCATGATGTTGAATGTGTTAAAATTATTCATTTTATTAACTAGAAAATTCTCAAGTTGATGTTAAAAATTACAGCAAAATATTGTTGATTTATTTAAGATGGAATAATTTATTATGACATATCTCTAATTTGTATTTAGATACATTCTATTTATTTTCAATTTTTTGAGTTGAATTGTTCACCTATATTGCATATGATCCATTATTGTACATAATTATGTTACAATGAAAATTTGTACAAATTATGAGGACACATAGGATAGGATACATAACACTTGACCTTTTCATTGACAGAAAAATTTCTTTGATACAAACTGATTATCTATTTTCTCTGTAATGGTCAATTTTATTTTTTGTGCTTCATCACTTCTTTGTAACAAGCTTTCATACAAAGCACAAATATTTATAATAGTTGAACAAAGATCTACATCTCAAAATGAATCATAACAGTTTGTAGCTTTGAATCTCTTTATATTTTATTATCATATTTGAATAAAGATTAAAGGCAAAAATGGGGGACATATTATACACAATTACACTGTGATGTATTGAGTAAATACAAAGCTCATTATCTCCCTTGGCCTATTCCCTTACTAACCAATCAGAATTGCAATAAAAATTTGACGCAGATCAGTTGTCACTCCTTTCAGCATAGCACCCAGGAGATTTGAATTTTAACCAGGTCCTACTTATTTTTTAGACATGTACAATATCATATCATAACATGGTGTCAGAATAATGCAACCCACATGTACAAAAGAGAAATAGAAAAGGGCTGAAACAGACCAACAGTGGAAATAAGAAAAAATAAAATTTCTTGGTTTGAAACAAACTTGCATTGCTAGTAGTAGCAGTACAAACAAAACATACACTCCTGTGGATACCATGAAATAACTTCAAAAGAGTAAATATGAATGAAAGAAAAATAAGAATGAGTTTGAAACAACCAAAAAGCCTACACTTTGAAGGAAATTTGAACAAAAATTACAAAGTATGGAAGCAACAATATGAGTGATAGGAAAAGATGAACTAATACAAGTTGCATTATTCCTACATGTAGATGTGTATGGTGGTGTGGTTAGTGTAGAGGTTAAAACAAACAGTTGATTTAATCATGCCAAGAAGATTAATGAAGTATGATAATAATGAAGAAATACATGGGTAATTTTAACAAAACAAGGAATTTATTCAAAAATTTACGTGCTTGAAATAGTGTCAGTAGCTTGTTTCAGAAAAATAATTTAGAATCCTTAAAGTCCATAGTTTATACAACAGATTAAATAATATTCCAAAATGTTTAAGACAAAGGTAAGAGAGTTCGTTACTCACCGAAGGGATATTGCATACATTCAAAAGTAAACAAAGAGAAATAGTTTGAAATACTTGTTCTTGGATTATCTTTGAAGTGCTACATACTGGGTAGAGGCTGATAATATAATTGACAAGTACTTTTACACTGGTGAAAACGTCAACGTTGGTTGTGAGGAAATGAAACAAAACCTTTCACATGATTTCAGACACTCTTTGAATGATTTATTTAATTTTTCTTCTCATTTTATATCAAAAGGAATTTTTCATAAGCTCACAAATTTATTTATTTCTTCTTGACTGACCACCTAATTTTTATGAAGGCAAAGTTTTCATTGGTTCAAAAATATTTCACATAAGCTTGCAAATTCCTTTCCTTCTCAGCTCACTGGTCAATTTCTGTGAAAGCAAGGTTTTCATTGGTCCAAAGAAAATTTCACATTGGCTTGCAAACTTCTCTCCCTCTTCTTCCTCAGTCCTCTGAATTTGAAGTTAGTGGGTAAAAGGAGTTATTATTTCCTACTTACTACAGATGAGCCACAATCTCAGCAAATTTTCAGCTCCTTTGAGTTTGTATTTTATTTTCATAGTTCAGGCTTTCAGAGTGTAAAATATAAATTCTGGGAATACTGCCACCCAAGAAAAAATATAACATACATCAGATACTTATTTTTTCAGCAGAAACCAGTTACCTTCAGAAAAATTCGACTTTTTCTTGACATAAAACTGAAAGCTAAGGATTGTGAATTTTGAAATCTCCAGGACAACTTAGTAAAAGAGAGGATTGTTTGTGAAATCCAAAACAAAGCTATACGGGACCCTTAATTAAGGTCAAAAACAGCAATAGACAAATGCTGAGTAAATTGAAATCCACATGACCCAGATAAAAAAAATGTAAATGGAGCAATGTTAATATTGGCAGCAACATGGAACAAGGGACCAAGAAACAAAAAAATGAGAAAATTTTAAAAACTGCCATCCCAATATCAGAACACCAGTCCAAAATCTTACATTTTGTGGGGTAAATGCAGAAAAAAGCACCCACCAAAACAAAACCCTGTTTATGGAAGAACATGGAATGACATGTGACCAACAAACCAACATAGAATCACATAAGCATATGCCCAGAATAATGCCAAGCGACCATGAGGTAGTTTACTCCTGTGATTGTTCACAAAAATTAAATCCAATGAAGTTAATTAGTAATACTAACTTATTCAAAAGGGGAGATGTGATGTATTGAGTTAATATAAACCTCATTATCTGCCTTGGCCCATTCCAATCAGAATTGCAATAAAGATTTGCCACAGGTCAGTTGTCATTTCCATTTGTCCTTTAAACATGTACAACAATGTCATATCATAACAGCTATTTATCTGATGATTACAAGTATTGATTACAGCACAATATCCAGTTTGGTAGTTTAAGGCTTTCATTTTATTTAATCCCTACCTTTTTGATTCTGGTGTAAACTGGACATATATCAACTTTCTTTTATTCTAGTGTACAGCAGAACCACATCCATGTTTTTTTTTATTTTGATGTAAAGTGATTATATATTCACATTCTTTTATTCTGGTGTAAAGTGGATCTACATACATGTTTTATTTTTCTATTCTAGTGCAAAACAGACCTAAGGTGATCTATATTAATTCAATATGATTTTTTTGTCCTATATGAATTATGTATGACATTAAATAAACCAACAAAGATTGATATTACAGTAAATGAATTAGTCTGACCTAACCACACTGTGAACCAATGGCTAGCAAGCTTGTATCATAGAATATTACTTTTGTAATGAGTTTGATTGTCACTTATGTGGCCTTGAAACTTAAATACAGAAATTAACATATCGAGCTAGAACTAATATTCAGTTGTCATAATGGAAAATGTCTTGGATTTTTTTAATGTTTTTGTTTTCTTTCCTTTCTATTACAATGAATTGTTCATGATGGATATCAAAGTTAATTGCAGGCAACACCTGGGCAAATCTAAATAATCATTTTATTAAAGAAATGAAAGTAAAGAAAACATAAAAGAAGTTCGTTTGTATCAGCTTTTCGTCTCAGTCTGAATAGTTCAAGGGAAATAAGTTTCTGTTTTTGCCAATTCTCATATAATTGATACTCTGATTATAATCTGTTAGATTTGTCAATTGATATTCAACTTGACATTTAATCTTCGAGTTCATGGGCAGAGGAAGGATTAAAATATTGATCTTAAACTTTAATTTACAAGTGTTTTCTGAAGTTTCTCTATTAAATATTTTATGATGATAGCCTTGCTCTTCCTATGAAGGTATTTTAATGTTGAGAATGATTTTTTTTTTTTTTTTTTTTTTTTTTGTAGGTTATTTAAAGCTGAAACCTATTTTGGATTGCTTGCAGTACCCGGTGTTCTGAAGCAGTTGCCCATCTAAATACTGACGTGACTCAAATTGTTTAACTTCATTGATTGAATGAGAACTGATGTTTCAGCATGACTTCACTGTAGACTCTTAATGTTAGAAAAATATGCTTTTCTGTTGTGGATAATGTTCACCTCTTGTTACATAGGTGTCTGTCAAACTTCATAGTGTTTTATAAAATAATAAAGATAATTCTTTTTTTTTTTATTGTTATGACCGTTCAGTATATAAATGATCATTGCTCTCTGCAGCTCCCTTTTCTTTAATATACATGAACTACCATGGCTTCTTGGGAAAGATAGTTGAGTGTTTTCCTGTTACCATCCCTATGGTTTTGAATACAACTTAATCCTTCTCTTAGACTGCTAGTACCCAAGGCCAGATATTTCTGCCTTCTCTGTTATTTAAAATATATATATAGAGAGAGAGAGAGCATGCATTTTATCTCCTGATGAGTATATAGAATGAAGAAACCACTCAAAACAAAAAAGAACTATAAGAAGCTGCATTAAAATTCTGGAAAAACATCCCAAATGAAGAATGCAACAGTTTGGTGACATCAATAGGTAGCAGGTTTGATGCAGATATTGCAAGCAAGAGTTATTATTAGGGTAATTTACCCACGCATGCATAGACTCTCCCAATGATAAATAGGAGCAGGTACTGCCTTTTGGAGAGGGAAGTTTCCAGCAGTCAGCTTTGACAGTCAGACCGAACATTCTTGCTATAACTCTCTTGTTTGTATATGTTTGTATTACTGTTTCTGTTAATATATTTGTTTAACTCAATTCTTCTCTTTGTGTCTTTATTTCTGGCTTGAACAAGGCCACAACAGTTATACAACTTAATATTAAATGTTATTTACTTTAAGACTATCTGTTCCTTTACAAATGCTCACTGGGATGACCTGATACAAAAGGTAGTATGTGCTACATTGGTTAACTCATCAAACTGTAAATACCAGGAAATAAAAGCTGGAATTCTGAACTCTTGTCTCATATTCATCTTTTGATCTTAAACCCAAATGTTTTCAGTGGACAATAAAGATAAAGGAATTGGCATTGCCATTACAATACTTTTAGAGGGACCATAATGTGTGTGTGTGTGTATGTATATATATATATATATATATATATATATATATATATATATATATGTTAGTGTGTGTATTATAACTTCCTATTGTAAGGTTATTGTTAAAACACACACTCATATTTGGTATAACATAATTCATTTAAGTATTCTCTATATGTAATGCTTAGGCTATTGCCGTAATGCCTGTATAGTTAGTATGAAAACTGACTCCAATATGACTACTCTTGACTTCATACCATGGAAGTCTTTATACTATTGGTCAAGTTCATAGTCACCAGGAGTGTACTCTTTACTCCACAACATGCCCACTTTTGAGATTACTACTTTATTAAATAAATATATTTTTTGTTTTTGTTTTGGTATTAGTACCTCACCCTCCTCTTTCTGGAGAGTTCACCAACGTACTTTGCTTTGTAGTGTTTTTCTGTCTTGGATCCACCTAGTTCTTCTGTATGTTTTCTTTTCCTTGAACTTGTCCTTGTTGGTTCCATAATTTGTTTTGGTACTGGTACATCAAAAAAGCTGTACAGCATTTTAACAAATTTTTTAGGTCTTTCATTGGTTAATATTTTCTTCAGCTGATTTTGTTACCTTTTGTGCTGGAATTTTTTTCCCTTCACCATATAGACCAATTTTCCAATTCTAGCTGCTATTATGCTGCCTTTTCCTTCCCATCCTTGTATGCTCTAAAGAATACTTTATCGCCAACCTTGAAAGTATTGGTGCCACTTTTAATCAGCATTTGTGATTATTGACTTGGCAATAACTTGTAGAACATCAATTTTACTCTTCTGGCAAACATTAATTCTGCCAGCAACATGCCTGATGGTGTGTTGGGGTTAGGTATTAGCCTTTACACTCTCAAAAAATTATGAAGTGTCTCTTCTTTTAATTTGTCCAAACCTACTTTTTCAACGCTTTTTTGAACATTCGCTTGTCTGTTAGACCTTGGGTGATATGGTGCGGGTTGTAATATGTTCTATAGAGGACAACTTGCAAAAGTCTTGAAATTCTTTTCCAGTGAATTGTGTTTGATTATCTGTTATTATGGTATGTGGTATGCCATATCTCACAAACAGTTCATGCAAGAAATTTACTGTCACTGAGGATATAGGATTTTTGCACTTGTAAATTTCCGACCATTTTGTAAAATTATCAACTAACACTAGATAATATGTTCCTGGTATAAGAACTGCAAAATCTATATGCAATCTTGACCACCAAGAGTATATCTTTGACCAAGGTTCTATGTTAGTAATAGGTAGTTTTGTTGCTAGAGTACAACCCCTACATACTTCTACTGTTTTTTCAATATCTTGGTTCATTCTGGTCCAATATACAAAACTTTTCATGAGAGATTTCATTCTTGAAATGCCAGTCTGGAACGAAAATACTTTAATATACATTTCTGTAACACACTCGATATTACAATCCTTTGTCCATGTTCCATTCTTGATTCTGTACATTTTTAGTTTCTTTTAATTACTTCTTTATTTTAGCAATAAAGATGTTCTTTTCTGCTTTTTCTTTAATTTCATCCAGTGTAACTGGTAATTCCTGTACTACAGTTGCACAGAATGTTTTTAATTTCCCTTTTTAGCGCTGATATGTCTATGTCCTCCAATGGTTTCGCATTTTTAGGTATTAACCAAGATAATCCATCTGCATGTTCTAATTGGTTGGTACTCCATTGTAATATTAGGTTGTTGCAAAAAATAATGTCGTTTTCTCGCATATGTTACTATGTGAGAAAACGACATTATTTTTTGCACCAACCTAATATTTTAATTTAACAGGATGATAATCCAGTGCTGTAATCTGTTAGCTGTATTAGTAGGTATACCTTTCTTTGAACCATATATCACTTATAATGGTTTATGTTCTACTTGCCACATGAAATTTCTTCCATGAATAAATTTGTGGAATTTTTTTTAGTGAATATGATTACCAAATACACAACTGTGAAATCACAATCTACTAGCATTGTATGCATGGCATGTTGAAAAATAATAGGTGTGAACTTTATACCAAAAGGAAGTCAATTAGACTTATATAACCATCTGTGCATATTTATGGCTATTAATTCAGAACATTGATTTTCAATCTGAATTTATAAATATCCTTCAGAAAGATCCAGCTTTGAAAATATTTTTCCATTGTTCAACTTCAAAAATTTCTTCCAGACTTGGTAATGGGTAATTATGTGTTTCTAAACAACTATTTAATCCAGTACAAAAATCCATGCAAACACAAATTTTCTCATTTTTTTTTCTTTACATACTCTGCTGTTGCAGCCCA